>JARHVA010000076.1:4492500-5187500 GCA_037957365.1 Torreya grandis
TATGGCCCTAAAGCTAACCTCCTTCATGTGCCTCCACTCATGTGTATTCACCCCATCATGAATCTTCACAAAGATCCATAGAACTTGATCCCTCATTTGGATCTGATCCCATACCTATAAAATAATCATGTTAACTCACATATTTTTTTGTCAATCATCATACCTAGACCCACCTAAAAAATTAATCAACTCATCTTTACACCCATCTAAACATAGAAAACCTAGTGTATCCCATTATCTATCTAACTATCAATCTATAAGTTCCTTCTACAAATTATCTCACCATATCATAACTAACATCTACCCTACCTAGTTATTATCATGTACCCTTAAACCCTTTTTAACACTCCAAACTCTTAAACATTCAAACACCCATTTAAATAAAACCTTCTTTCATGCTCGACCATCGATGGTCCATACAACCATCGATGGTCATATGAGCTTCTTCCCTTAGTGGTTGATCATTGACAGTCATACCTGACCATTGACAGTCAAGTCTAATAATGGAGGGTCACTATGTGTAACTGTTGATAGTGAAACCCTAACCTTCCCTACCTAAAACTATCAAAAACAACCACATTTCAATATTTAAACCACCTAAATCCTATCTTACCACCTATCCACTCCTATGCCCTCCTTCCAATTTCAATTCCATTGGGTTAATTCTCCTAATTTACACAAAACATAAACCTAGGGCACACCCCAAGAAAAACCTATTAATTCCATCACCAAAGCAACCAATTTAAATAAATAACAAACCTAATCAACTAACTATCCAAATTTAATATACCCCCTACCTCATTCCTTGATCACTGATGAGGTCAGAGTCTGAATCCTATTGCTTAACCATGCTCTCATCCACCTTGCATCATTGGTCCCCATTAATCATGAATGTCAATACATTAACCCAGTAAATAAAATCTACCTCAATAATGACTCGGTCAAACCTCTCAGCTACACGTTAAAAGTTTCAAATCACTAGAGCTCAAAATGTGGAGGTCAAATAGACAAAAGTGAAAATGATTTTTTTCATTTTCACTTTTTCTGTTTTGGGTTTTTAGGGTTTCCCCCTTATCATCGATGATCAGGGTGACCATCAACAGTTGACTCACACTTATTTTTTTGGCACTTATACCTTAAAACCACATTTTGGAGATCAACCTAATCTCCCCCATACCTAATTTGAACTTTTTGGACATTACCCTTCTTTGACCACCCATTAGGTCACCTCCACCTTGATGTTGGTCATTTTCAACCCAAACTATCATGTGTTTTGTGATGACCTTACATGGTCTTTTTGACCACATCAACCATTTTTTCCATGTTGACCATTCAAAATTGGCACCACCTAATGCTTACCTGACCCACTTGTGTCTTTTAGGACCACTTCCTACCTTAGATACCCATGACACTTGACCTATTTATGTTTGCTATGGGATAACTTCCTACCTTGGATACCCATGACAACATTAACCTATCTAGGGGACTAACATGTGTACCCAACCACCATGCTTAAATTCAATCATGTGATACACTGGTCACTCATCCCTCCAAAGCTAACCTTATTTTTACCAACATTGGCAACCTTAGTCTATGTGTGATTTCGGCTATCACATTTAGTCATATTTTGTGTTCATGTTTGCATCTCGAATTCCCACCCACCTTTTTTCACCACTTAGTGACTCCTTATCAACTGCTTGTCAAATCCACACCTGATTCTAATTTACTCATCACCTCCTGGTTTGAGGGGGAACACCTCCTCCCATACTTAGGGTAATCAGTAGACCTTTGACTAGCACTCTATTTTTGTTTTGTAGCTTGTTGATTAAAAATTATATAATAAAAAGGGGAAAAATGTATACACCATAAATCCACACACCATGATTTTAAATGTCTTAATTCCCCCAGAATACCCTAAGACCCTCTCAGGACCAATATCACCCTCCAACCTCTAATCAACCTAGCCTATAGTCAAGTTTAACTTAACTAGCTCAACCTTACCTTTTATCCATTTTCCCCTTCACACTCGACTGCTGATGGTTAGGGTAACCATAAATGGTCACCATGACCATCGATGGTCAAGGTCCACCTCCCTAACCAAAAACATGTAAACCATCCACTATGATTTTCTAATTATAGATTGTCTAAATCTTGTTGTGACCCTTTGCATGGACAATTTATAATTAGAAAACCCAGTTGAACCTTCACTTCCACCTCTTACTTTATGCCTATAAGAAGAGAGGAGCTGGGAGGTGAAAACCATCAACAATTATCATCAAGAGCTTATGTATCTAGGAATTTATTTTTTACAAGTCAATCACCATCAGTAATCTAGTAATTTAGCAATCATATCATAGAGTTAATTTATCACCACCTCTCCACCAAGCCTTAGGGTACCATTACTCTACTCTACCAAAATCAAGCTAGATTCTACCAACTAGATTAACTACCTCAACTATCCACCCAATCAACCTATGGTAATATAAGTAATTGTTTATGAGTATTCATCTACTTTATTTCCATTTTATAATCAACTCAGACCTTATCCACCTCTTAGAATCCATCTTTTGGATCTTGTTAATTAGTAATTTATCAACCTAGATATTCACATAGTAACCATTGATGGTTGACTCAATCATTGATAGTTTTTTCAATCATCGATGGTCACCCTGACCATCAAAAATCACCTCAACCATCGATGGTTACCCCAACCATCAATGATCACTATGGTAGTGAAAACTAGCAAGTTTTTTTCACTTACACATAACCAAACCTAATTTTTTGTGTTCTACGTGTTCACAGGCCCCTTCTAATTTTCTATGGTTTGCATCTACACACCATGATTTTGAATGTTATAATTCCCCCAGAATACCTTCTGACCCTCTTAAGACTAATATCACCTTCTGACCCCTAATCAACTTAGCCTATAGTCAAGTTTAACTTAACTAGCACAACCCTAACTTTTATCACTTTTTCCCCTTAACACTCGATCATCGACAATTAGGGTAACCATCAATGGTCACCATTATCGCCAATGATTAGGGTCTACCTCCCTAACCAAAAACATGCAAACAATTTGCTTTGATTTTCTAATTAAAGCTTGTCTAAATATTGTTGTGAGCCTTTGTGTGGATAATTTATAATTAGATAGCCTAGTTGAACCTTCACTTCCACCTCTTGTTTATGCCTATAAGAAGAGAGGAGCTAGGTGGTGGAAATAATCAGCAATTATCATCAAGATCTTGTGTATCTAAGAGTTTCTTTCTTGTAATTCAATTGCCATCAACAATTCAGAAATCATATCAGAGAGTCAATTTACCATCGCCTCTCCACCAAACTTTAAGGTAGAGTTACTCTGTCGAAATCAAAATAGATTCCACCAATAGATCAACTACCTCAACTATGCACCCAATTGACCTATAATAAGACAATTACTTGTTTTTGAGAATTCATCTACTTTATTTCCATTTTGTAATCAACCTAAACCTTATCCACCTTTTGAAATCCATCTTTTGGATCTCATTAATTAGAAATTTATCAACCCAGATATTCACAAAGTAATTTTTGATGTTTGACTCAATCATCAATGGTCTATATAACTATTGACGTTCACCTTGATCATTGATGGTCACCTCAACCACCGACAATTATGCCAACCACTGATGGTCACTATGGCAATGAAAACCAACAAGTTGTTTTCACTTACCTACACCCAACCAAACTTAATTTTATGTGTTCCTACCTATTCACAGACCCCCTTTTGATTTTTTTAAGCATACCCCAACCCTCTAGCACTAGTATTGATTAGTTTATAGATAATTCCACCATTTATAGCATATTTTTTAGCAAGAATTCTTGTATTTAATTTTAGTACCTTTTGATTCATTGATGCAAGTACCTTTATTTTATGTTTATAAACTTAATTATTTAAAACATATGGATTGGCATTCCTTAAAAAAGCTCTCACTTCCAAGATCTAGCTATTTCTAGGCATTCCACCCAACTATTTGTCTAACGAACAAGTTTGCTTTAGTGTTTTCTTATCTGTAGGTCATCCTACCAAGCCAAAGAGGAGATCTTCACAATCTTTTGATTCAACTCATGCACCATCAATTAGGTTATTCAACCATACCCATACCTAGTTTCTTTTGTTCCTTTTCTCCATAATGAGCAAGAAATTCATTGAAACAGTCAGCATGGGACTACACAATGAAATGTATCAAGGTATTATGGTGCATCATAAATAATTCTAAGTGTAGGTAAATTTGTAAAAAATAAAGAGTTATGTTAAATATTTTGAGGATTTCGGCCAGTGTTGTGTATTACAACAATATTATGTACTTAACATGAGATGCCACAAAGGTCATAAGGTTTTCAAAAAAAATATGAAGTTACAAGAACTATGAAGCATTTTTTTGCACCAAAACTATATAAGAAAGAGTTTGTGTGGTGATACATGACTTTATAGAATTTTTGATTGTTATGAGTTAAGTTGGTGAGAGGCTAAAAATTCTATGAGCATTATGTTGTGAGATTATGTAATACTCCAAAGGTTGTGTGTGTTGCATTACATTATGCATGCACACAATATTTATTCCATGTCTTTTGCCATCCTGGGTGAGTCAATAAAAATAATCAATATATAAAGAGATGGCACCAATGATGGCATTCAGGTTGGTGTGTCAATCAACCAACCTGTAGATGTTCTTGTGATCATGTACTACCTTTGGGTTTGTCAATTGAGTGAAGTGTAAAACAAGGAATGTTGAATTTTATGATACTAATCTGATATGAAGTAATTGGATGGTGCAAGATAACTTGGAAACCATTTTTTTTGCATATGCTCTGATATTGGACCATAATACCTTTTCATAAATCTCATCTCACAAGCCAGAGGTTCCCCTAATTGAATCTTGATGTTGATGCATTGTAAAATCCTAAAAGACTCTAGAGGCTTCCAAAAAATTCATTCAAGTTGTGAAGTTATGTAAAAAATGTGCAAGGAATTTTTTTTACAACTTTGCTTAACTGTGCATGGATCATTTACTCTTTCTTTAAGAGAAATAGTCCCCGTTACATCTATGGTTAGCTGTGAAAATAAATCTTTACGCCACTAAAGGTTTTACCACTAATCTTGATAGCATAATATAGTTATGCAAATTCTAAGGTGAGCCAATAAAAATAGTGTTGTATGATACTAATGCTATAATTACATAATTTTTGGGGTGAACCAATCAAAAAAATGCATTATTTGATACTAGTTTTGTTGAGCTCGAAGTGAGCCAATCAGTTAGCACTTAATATCTATGATGTTTTAAGTGATACAACATTAATTTTATGTCTAATATCAATTATCTATGATGCAAGAGTTAAGTTGAGAAACTTTGTGTGCTTTAGCTTGAATAACTACAAAGCTTCTTGCATATGTCGAAGACATGTTAGCAAATTTGACTTGTTGATGGTACAAAGCTGTAGAGATGCTGGTACATGATTCCCTATGAAGATAAGGTGTGTTATACAAATATTGGTGTATGTTTATATATATAACATGATGTTTTGTTATCCATGATGTATAATAATTTGCACTTTTAATACCACTATAGAGAGGAAGATACTTTTCCTCAATTGTCAAGGTCCATCCACCCATAGTATAGTTTTAGTTAATGTATATAATTTATGAGAATCAATAAATGGACTAGGCAAGGCTGATTCTTCCACACATATCATAATGATGAATATCCCAACACTGCTCAGCTACATTACCATTGTGATGGCAAGGTTGCATGTCATTAGAGAGTGTGTTGTGAATCTTCATTAATAACATATTTATAGTTTGCATTATTGATCCATGATGTTATTGCATTGTTATTATTGTGTGAGATATTATTGAATCACACACTATCTTTTGTAGTGTTATCGCATAGGTTTTCACTAAGAATCCTACATGTGTGCCTATAATTTATTTTGTGCACAACATGGATACAAAACTTGTACCTATGGAATAGTGAACCATGCATGGAGTGTAACTAGGATGCTCGCATGACTTATTAAAATTTATCATAGAGATGTTGGGATGATTAAAATGGTGTGCAAGTGTAAATAATAAGGACATGTGATGTAGAATGTTATGTTGAAGCAATGTTAATTTTTGACTATGGGGAGAAGTGTATATAACCTTTTCTACTTGCACTATAACTAGCATAACCATGACACATGTTATGCAATCTCATGTCCATCTAGAGGGGATATATAATGCCTTGGCCCATTTTTTGAAGGCCTCAACCTTCATAGTCTATTTACATTAGAATCTTGGAGCCAAATCCTTTGGTGTGATTCTCAAAGTTGTTAGACAAGTATGATTAAGCAAACTATAGCGAATGATAGAGACCTACGAATTTCAAAATTTTCATTGTCTATGCATTACAAGTCTCAGTTGGGCATGGGGGTAAATTGATAAGTAGATAATCAGGCACTTATAATAGTACACACTAGGTTTTGAGGTCTAATATTTATCCTTCATTGGTGATAGTTTTTCTATAGATTATAAATGGCATGATTGCATCTATCCTCAACTTGAACAATACCTTGGAGGATAGGACCAATGAGATGAGCATTGTGTGTCATAAGATTTATTAGTTGTTCCATGACAAGACTAAAGCCTTTCTCCTTAAACTATAGATCATCTCATAACTTTTGATTCTAGTATGCGAGATGTTGGGCTCCTTGCATAGTTCTTTGTTTTCATCTAAGGATTTTAAAAGTAATGCTTCTAACTCTAGATTATTCACAGTCTTAAATGTTTTTCCCATTACTGAAAAAGTGGAAAGTTGAGAAATCATATTATGTTGAATCTCTTTAATTAGTATGAAGAACTAATGGCAAGGTGATGTGCCCATATTTTTATCTTTGATATAATGATCCACACCACAAGACTGAAGAAGTTATGAGGATGAAAAATCTACAACTATTTAAACAATATGGATCTATTCAAACAATATTGTAGATTATAGAATATGCAATGGAATATGGTAAGTATAATATGAAATAAGACTATTAGATTAGGTGTCACTTATATTCAACTCATGAGGCTAGTAGAATGGTTCCACTTCTATTCAAATGAAAGAATAGGTAAAATTACATATACATATAATGTGCAATAAGACTAGCAGATCAGGCCCCTGTGATCAAAAAGGGAAATGCATCTTTACTTATGTTTCAAGGTTGTGACTAACCATAAAGATGAGGATAGCAAGCTCCTATGATCATGAAGGGGAAAGATACATCCTAACTGATTTTTCTAGACTAGAAGATGACCATTAAAATGTTAGATACATAGAGCATGTTAACATGTGGGATATGGCCAACTGATATAAGATACTTGAAACATGAAATATGATGTGGACATAGCCAATTATAAAATGGGTCCATGGCCTCTTTTTTCTATTTGATGCCTTACAACATATCATTATAATAAATTGGATACAACTAAAAAATGATTACAAATAAGAATGGTAATAAAAGTGATTCATCTTCTTCTTAAATGATGGTTGAACTTCTTGTAGATGTGGAGGTTTAAATTCTAATGTGTTATTTTGGAAAATGCTTTGACATGGTGCAAGCATGGAGATTTCCACCTGGTGTGTCATGAGGCAAAAAAGCAATTGTAATCAAATTCTAATGTGTAATGGTATTGTGCATATTTATAATGACAACTTCCATGTGAAGAAGCAATGCATAGTATCAATGATGTGAGAGAGAATTGTGATATGGTGTGAAATGTTAAGGTAAGTGTTATCAATTAGACTTGCACCTGTGTGAAGGTATTTTCAGGCCTTCACAGTCTGTTGAAACATGGAAACAATCCTAGGCTATGGGTGACCTAATTAGTGGATTGAATCTCTAGATTCTAAGGGTTATCTCCCTTTGGTGTATCAATTAGGATCTTTGCTCTACACTATAAATTGCAGGAAAAGAGAGAGAAACTTGAACATAAATCCTATCTAATGATGGTGATACACCTATATTTTTTAATTGATCCACTCAATTTGAGCTCCTAAGAACACTGATTTAGATAAGAAAAGGGCTGAAATTTTAATTCCAATTGACCAATATGCATAAGTATTTCATGAAAAGGTTTTATCTGTTGATCTAATCTTGAGGAAAATGAAAGAATAGGCCTAATTTAAGGCACTAACTAGCCACTTATATCCACTATAAACTCAACCAAGAGATATCAAACAAAGAACATGACCTGTATAAACTAATAAACTATGTTGCTAGGTAAGAATCAAGACTTGACAAAGAAGATAAATTCTATCACTTATGAAAATAAATGACATGAATACACTATAATAGCATTCTAGGAAATAAAAATAGTACTATTAATCTAAAAAAAGGTTACAAACTCAGTCTTTGGCAGAATTTGATCTTGCCAAAAGAAGGATAAAATTCAAGGCTAAAAAGCCAACTTATATAGAAAAATATATAACAGCCAAGAGATTGGCATTGAAAATAGAAAAGGAAGTCAAATTTCACATTAACCAAGTCAAACTACAACTGTTCAAAGATATAAAAATAAAATCCTTTGTCTTATGCTTACATGAAAAACTCTTTGGTGTTTGACAAGAATGGTGAGTTCCCGTTTGAGTCAAAACCTTTATCATGCATGATGTTATGCCAATTTGGATGTCTAAACTCAAGCTTGAACTACCTTGAAGCTAAGTTGGAACATTTTAAAGGATTTCCTTTACATGAAATCAATGAGTAGATGTGGCACTTGATAACCAGTCAACTCTATAAATTAAGAATGGTCAACTCCAAAAATAAGAACAGTCAACTCCACATCCAAATTTAGAACTCTATTTAAACTTCTAAAACGTTTGAAAGGCTCATATTAATAAGAGTGCATGTATGAAATTAAATTTAATCTCTCCAACATTAAGCTCCTTATATCCTTCATGAAAATGAATCTCTATTTTTTTAGAACTGAAGGTGTTATGTTTGAAATGGTTACACATCTTTGATGTGTCTAATCCTGTTCGGACCACTTTACATGCGATAAAACATGTTAACTTATTCATTGGATGTTGAAATCTCTTTTATTTTATTTTTGGTTCTCCATTTTTGTGCATATATTACTTTGGGCCATTTGTTTATCTGGCTTATTTTTCTCTTTTCTTTCCCTTTGGGCTTATTGCCTGTGGCTTTTCCCTTGGTAAACCTTTCGAAGGAATTCTTTCAGACAATGTGTCTGAATGAATTCATTTGAACTTTTTGAAAATTCCTTTCATGTTCTTGGGACTGGTTCATTTCTTTGTAAACTTCCTTCAGACAAAAATTCCAAAGGAATTCCTTCTTTCAAATTTCCCTTCAAGATTTTAAAATTTCCCTTTCTCAAGGGGCACAAACCCTTCATATTTCCCAAGTGTACCTTTTTGTAGGGACTCTAACCCTTTAGAATTTTCTAAATGGTACTTTTTCAAAGGGTAAAAACCCTTCAGATTTTTTGTTTTAAACTTTCTTGAAGGGAACATACTCTTCGGGATTCTTGTAATGGATCCTTTTTTTAAGGGATTCAACCCTTTGAAATTCCTTGTAAAGTGACTTTCCTGAAAGGTGCATACCCTTCAAAAAAAATGAAATGGTCCACTCAGAATCTTAAAATTGCCTTCTTCTAAAAGGCACATAACCTTCAAAAATTTTGTAAGTGTCCCCTCGACCTTTTTTTAATGACTTTTCAAATTTTGACAATTGCCCTTCAGCCTTTTTAAATGCGCCCTTTAACTTTGTCTTAGTCCACTTGAAAAATCCTTTAGAAAAACTATCAAGCCCTTCAGGATTTTTGTGAAGAACCTTCTCAAAGGGAAAGAACCCTTTGAGAAACCTGTAAAAGGACAATTTTCTTGAGAAGTGCCCTTTCGAAAAACTTGAAGTGGACCGTTTCCTCAAGGATCGACCCTTTGTAAATCTTGCAAATGACCTTCAGGATTGTTGAAAGGGTCCTCAAAAATTTTGAAAAATGAATTCTGAAAGTTGAAATGGCCTTCGGGTTTTTTATTAAATGACTTTACCCTTTTGAGAAGAACCCTTCTTATTGTCAAACCCAAAGTCCTTTAAGATTTACTCCTTTCAACTATTCTGATCGACATATGATCTTTCAAATCAAACTAGCATGGTATGTAGAGTTTCAAATGATAAGGGTGACAATTTTTTGACCTATGGGGTCAAAAATTGTCAACAGTAAGTTGTGGTTACTATGAGGTATTATGTGGCATCATAAAAGCTACAATGAAACACAATTATATATACGTTTTGAACACTCTAACATGAAGTGCATGTCAAGATCGTAACAAGAACAATTGATTACCTTTGTAAGCAACTACACGGAATTAAATCAGAATAATAAGTAACTAGAAATCAGAATCAGCAAAGAATAAGAGATACAAGAAACAATGAAAACTTGTATTAAATCCAAAAGGAAATACTGAAGAAATCTCTCTTTTTTCCACACCTCTCAGATGTATAGATCTCTTTCCCTCAAGAGTTCTCTCTCACAATTACTAACACAATTCAGCTACTTGAATTGTCTTCTACATCTTACAAGCTATGAAGATCTATCCCTATTATATAGAATTAAGAATCATGAGCTCTACATTCACAACCGTCAGATATACCTCCTAATCAAAGTTTCAAATCAGTCCTACCTAAAATAGAAATGCATACTTTCAACTAACAGTTAATCTAATCATGCAAACAATCTGTTCATCCCACGAAAATAGACTTCTGGAATGCACAGGTGACCGACGTCTGTCCCTATCTACCTACACATGACCGACGTCGGTCGATCCATAATCAATGTTGGTAGCCTTCAGTCGATCCCTGACTAGCATCAGTGACTGTGTAAAACTAACAACCTTTACATTCACTCATTGGTGAAGCTTTTAGCTCCACAACTTAACAATCTCCCACTTAGAGATAAATAGTTGCACCTATACCTATACAGCAACATCTTCTAACTTCTCCATCTTCAAGCTCAATCTTGAAGACCAACAAAAGTTGAATGAAGATTCAACTTTTCCTTTGTTACCGGCTTTGTTAACATATCAGCAGGGTTCTTATCTGTATGGATCTTTTCCAACTTCAACTCACCATCCTCCAATACCTGTCTAATGAAGTGGTACCTAAGCTACATATGTTTGTTTTTTGAATGAAAGGCTGAATTCTTTGCCAAATGAATTGCACTTTGACTGTCACTGTACAATCTACAACTATCTTGCTCCTTTCCCAACTCTTTCATGAACTGTGTCATCCATATCATTTCCTTGCTAGCCTCTGTGACTACAATATATTCTGCCTCTGTAGTAGACAAGGCAACAACCTTTTACAACTTTGAAATCCAGCTAACCATTGTTCCACCAATAGTGAAAACATATCCTGTGGTGCTTCTCCTGCCATCTAAGTCACCTACCATATCCGTATCTACATATCCATGTAGAGAATTATTTGACCCTCCATAGCACAAATGCCTACTATTGGTCCCTCTTAGATATCTGAGAATCCATTGAACTGCTTTCTAGTGCTCCTTTCCTGGATTGGCCATAAACTTACTGACAACTCCCACTACTTGGGCAATATTAGGTCTAGTACATACCATTGCATACATTAAGCTTCCAACTATGGAAGCATATGGAACTCTACTCATGTACTCTACCTCATCATGTGAATTAGGACACTGTTCTTTGCTCAACTTGAAGTGTCCAACCATAAGTGTACTCACCAGTTTTGCATCCTACATATTAAACCTCTCCAACGCCTTGTTCACATAATCCTCTTGAGACAAAATCAACCTGTGATTTTTCCTATCTCTCTTTTAATACTCATGCCAAGGATTTTTTTTGTTGCTCCCAAATCCTTCATGGAAAATGTGTGAGTTAATTTTACCTTAAGCTCAGAAATATGCATGTGTGAACCTACAACAAGCATATCATCTACATACAACAACATGATAATATATCTACCATTATCCAATCTCTTAAAATAAACACAATGATTAGATTGACATCTACTGAAGCCATGCTCAGTCATAAACCTGTCAAACCTCAAATACCATTGTCTAAGAGCTTGCTTAAGACCATATAAGCTTTTTTTCAACCTGCACACAAGTTTCTCCTTACCTTTGACCTCAAAACCTTTCAGCTACTCCATATATATCTCTTCATCCAAATCTCCATGAAGAAACGTTGTCTTAACATCAAGTTGCTCAAGATGCAAATCCTCAATAGCAACTAAAGACAATACAGTCCGAATAGAAGTCATTTTTACTACAAGAGAAAAAATTTCACCAAAATCAATACCTGGTTTCTGTGCAAATCCCTTTACTACCAACCTGGTCTTATGTCTCATTTGTCCATTCTCACCTTCCTTTAACCTGTAAACCCATTTGTTTTTCAGTGCTCTCTTTCTAGCTGGCAACTCAACCAAATCCCACATTTGGTTCTCTTTCAAGGAATTAATCTCCTCATTCATGCCAAGCTCCCACTATTTTTGGGTTTCTACTTGCATTACCTCATCAAAACTCTCTAGTTCTCCACTATCATTGAGCAACAAGTAGAATAAAGAAGGAGAATATCGAATTGGAGGTTTACTTACCCTTTCTGACCTCTTCCTAGGTGTTTGAGACTCATTCATTGCTTGTTGTCCACCCAAATTCTCTATCAATGACCAATCTTAGTCATCTCCAAGTCTGTACCTGACCAACATCAGTTTCTCATGACTGACGTCAGTTCTTATCTGACTGACATTGGTTACTGTCTGTCCAATGTCGGTTCTTGCTTGACCGATGTCGGTGTCTGTGTTTTCCTGTCTATGATTATTTTTCCCCGCGAGCTCATTTTGGATCATCACCTCATCCAAATCAACATTGCTCTACTCAGTATTATTTAGCTTCTTGAGCTTATCATTGTACATCACCTTCTCATTGAAAACAAAATCACAGCTTCTAATAATTTTGTTAGTTCCTAAATTCCACAACCAGAATCCAAAATCTCCAGAGCCATAACCAATAAAAGTGCACCTCATAGATATAGCATCCAGCTTCTTTCTATTTTCTTTATCAACGTGCATAAAAGCTTCAAAACTAAAAACTCTAAGAAATTAAAGATCTACCTTTTTACCTGTCCAAGCCTCTTCTAGAATTCCACCATCTAGAGCAATAGAGGGTCCTCTGTTAATTAGGTAAACTGCATATCTATAGCTTCTTGTAAGGGCAAACCAGCATGCAACCTCATACTCTGTGCATGCTCTAATATTGTTCTGTTCATCCTTTAACTCCATTTTGTTGAGGTGTCCTTAGAACCATCCTTTCCCTATGTATTCCATTCATAGAATGTGAATTTATGCTGTTGTACTCACCACCATTGTGATATAAGATACTTCAATCTCAAACCTATTTCATTCTCAACCAAAGCTTTCTATTTCATAAACGTGTCAAAAATATTAGATTTCTTCTTTATGTAATAGTAGCATCATCAATGTGTGTGTGTGTGTGTGAACAAGTGTGTGTGTGTGTGTGTGTGTGTGTGTGTGTGTGTGATAAAATGAATGTCAGTAATACAATTACATAAATAGAGAGTACCTACTCTCTTACCTCTGTGTGTGTGTGCTGTGTGTGTGTGTGTGTGTGTGTGTGTGTGTGTGTGTGTGTGTGTGTAAAACCCAAGATTCTATTTTATTATCCAAAGAAAATATAAGAGCATCTTGTGCAACAATACCTGCAACTTTTGCTTCTTTTTTACCTTCATGCTGATTTTCTTCTTTGCAACCAGCAATCTTTCTTTATCATTTTTCCAGCAGGTTTCTCAATTTTTCTCTCACACCTTGATCTCCCTTGCTTGCGCTTCTCTTTTTGCCTTCCCCTACTTTCAATACTTGCATTACCTGATGTTTCCTCTGTGTTTTTCCTGCAAATTTTTTCATTCAAGAATACACTAACAACATCATCTACTTTCAAGATATTTGTAGCAGATGTATTACTAACTGCCATTACCAAACTATGCCAACTTTCAGGTAAAGAGCATAAAATTGCCTTAATTTCATCATCAAAAACTATTTTGATTGAATTTAACTGTACTATGTGTCATTAAGATGACTAGATACAGTGCATTTGCAAATTAAATAATTGCTTCATGATATATCTTATTCGAAGCTGAGGGCTTTTCATCATAAATTTGCCAAAGTATTCATTAACTCTACCGTTGTCTTTGCCTGTATAAGTTAGAAGTCATAGAAGATGCCAGGCTCAACCTTATGGATCCCAGAGCCTTTCTATACATCCATTCTTCATCTTTATCTTGGGCTTGCTTGAATCCCCACCCAACGGTAAGTACATATCTTTTTATACAGATAATTTTTCTGCATCCTCCATAATTGATAATTTGCCGTTAAACTCTCATTCTCAGTTTACTTTTTCTCATTGCTTACTCCCACCAAATAGAAACCCCTGTTACCATAATTAAACAGATCTAAAACCACCTGTTAGTGAACCCAAGCTCTGATACCGCTTGTCAGGATCGTAACAAGAACAATTGATTACCTTTGTAAGCAATTAAACACGGAATTAAACTAGAATAATAAGTAACTATCAGAATCAGCAAAGAATAAGAGATACAAGAAACAATGAAAACTTGTATTAAACTCTTCCAGAAGGAAATACAATTGAAGAAATCTCTCTTTCTTTCACATCAGATGTACAGATCTCTTTCCCTCAATAGTTCTCTCTCACATTACAAAAACAATTCAGCTACTTGAATTGTCTTCTACATTTACAAGCTATGAAGATCTTCCCTATAGAATTAGGGATCATGAGCATGCATTCATACCGTCAGATATATCTAATCAAAGGTTCAAATCAGTTTAAAATAGAAATGTGGACTTACAACTAAAGTTAATCTAATCATGCAAACAATCTATTATACAAAAATAGACTTTTAGAACGCACAGGTGACCGACGTCGGTCCCTGTCTGCCTGCACATGACCACGTCGACAGCCTTCAGTTGATCACCGACATTGGTGACTGTGTAAAACTAGCAACCTTTGCATTTGCTCATTGGTGAAGCTTTTAGCTCCACAACTTAACAGTGCACAAGATTGCAAAATTTGTAATTATTATATAATACTTGAGAAAGATTGAAAAATATGCAAGGACTACAAATACATGCGATAAGTATCTAAAAACATGGAGCAATGCACTAAGGTATCTTAGTACATAGCATAAAATGCTAAATGTTGAGAAAGTTGCATGAAAATAAAGAGTTGTATGGAATGTTGTGAGGATTGCCCAACATTATGTATTAATGCAAGGTTATGTACTCAACACAATATGTCATAAAGATGAGAAAACTTGAGTGGAACTATAGAAACTATGAGAGCTATGAATTAGATGTTTGCACCAAAACTATATAAGTTATAAGTGTTGCATAGAATTATAGAGCTACAAATGTTTTAAGTTGAGTTGGCTTGAGGCTACAAAATCTAGGATCAATACACTATGATATTTTGTAAGACTGTAGAAGTAAAGTGTGTTGTGAGACATTGTGCATGTGCACAATATTTTATTAGTGTTTTATGCCAATTTTCGGTGAGCCAATCAAACTGTGTGATATATTACTTGTGCATTGGTGTGTTGATCAACAAATAGAGGCACTTGTGATTATGTGTTACTTTGGGTTCTACCAATCAAGTGAATAATCTAACAAAGGAATGTTGAATTTGATGTTATCAATCTAGGGTGAACTAATTGGATGGTGTGAGCCAACATATAAGCGTAAAACATTTATGGGTATGCTCTAATAGTGAACCATAATAACTTTTCAAAAAGATCATATTGAAATCTAAAGGTTATCCCAGATGAAGCATGATGTGGATGTATTGTGAGCTTTAAAAACACTCCATAGACTTCTAAAAATTCCAATCAAGTTGTGAATCCGCACAAAAATTGTGAAAATAAAAAGTTGCACAGTGCTACACTACTACGCACGAATCAATTTTATATTTTTACTTAGAATTTATTATTTTTCATCTCAATTTTTATCTCTCATATATATATGTGTGTGTGTGTGTGTGTATATATAAGTTATCAATGATTTGTGTTAATTTCCTATCTTTTGCTTCTGAGAACTTATCATCTCAATTTTTCTCTCACAATTTTTTTTTTTTACATTTGAGACCTTGAGCTTTGATTTTTAATTTTTTTTGCATTTACATATGTTGTCATGTGTCACGAAGTCTTTTTTTCCATGATCCATATCATGAAAACATATTTATGTTTTTTCCTATGTTTCCATGATTTACATCATGCATTTATTGGGGGAAAGATGTTATACCTATGATTTACACCATTATAGCTTTAGAAAGTTATCATGTGTTATATTACACATATCATTAGCCCATATGGTGAAAATTCTATTATATACATATGCATTCATTGATACATTTTTAATTATATACATATGTGGTTTGTATTCTATATTACACATATTATATCTAATCTATTTCTTTTAAGATGTAAGTGTATACATCTAAAATCCACCACTTCATCACCCGTTCCCTCATCTACAACTAATTTCTATTATTAATTACTAAATAACAACATTATCAATATTATCTACATCATCCTAACATTTCCCATACATTTAGTATATCACGCCAACCTTTATAAGTCCTTCCATCTCAATTAGTTCTCTTATTAACATCCCACTTATCATTAATCTCCACTTACACAATATTTTGGAATTTTAAATTCCTCCCTAACCTACCACCAACTACCTTCATTGTGATTCCTATAAATCCTCTTCATGGTCACCATCTAATCTTAATTAACTTAACCTAATAGACTCTATAGATCTCTAAGTTTCCTAAATCCCCTCACCCATTCCTCTTTAGAGAATTCCATGAATTTTTAATTCATATTTTCAACTACCCATCATCACACTAATACCTAGCCATTGATCCTCTTCCACCATAGATAAATTTTAATTATTGATATTCTTTGCCACCTTATATATAATCATTCACACCTCCATGTGAATTTCATATTTGAACTAATGCAATAATTTGGATATCAATGACATATTGTTTCCACCTTGTTAATTTACCAAACATTCTTAATCACCATTGTTACAACTATCTTGAGCTCTTAGGCAATCTAACATGTCAAGTAATTATCAAGTTCACACATTGTCATTTTGGCTCATCTTCTACTTATCAAGGAAGGTAAATTTAAATGCAAAAATGAGGTATATTGGTAGTATTTCATTGTGTATTTGCATTAAATTACTTCATTTGCCCATTTGGAGGTGTTGTGTAGATTGCGATAGATTAGTTGATTTAAGATTTGTCTTCCATTGTTCCTAGCCCTCATATTTTATTCCTAATTTATCGCATCACATTTTGGTGACCACAGTGGGATGATACCTTTAATTTGTGCTTGTTGAGGCTTTGGTGTGTTCATACAAGCATGTAGGTACATTTGGAATAAGAATGGTGATCGAAAACATCCAAAATTTTATGAATTTTTAATTCCATATTTCAAGTGAGTTCACTCTATGTAAACTAAACTTTGTTCCTTAAAAATGTGACTTCACTTCTAATACTCACAATTTCATACCTGACCGTTATAGCCTAAATGATTATTTGAATTTTTTGATTATTTTGTACAAAATAGTGTTTATCGATCTATGAATTCATTTTAATACTGATGTTTTTGACATCATTTTAGTGATTTCATATCTTTTATTATTTGTTTGTGTGCAAGTTGTGAATTCACCATTGCAAAATTATGACATTATCCTTGATAGATGCAGCTTCACTCAAGTCAAATACAACATTGTTTAGGTATATCATTCCTACCTGTCAACATTTTTTTGGTAATAATGAGTTTACATTTTATGATTAGCAATTTTTTCACCATTTTAGCATCTTTGTTATGTTAATAGTGGCTTTTCACATATATATTAGTGGCTTCATGCTTTATATATATTAAACTATTTATATTAGCATCTTCAAATTGTAGTTTGTTTTCTATTTTAATGACTTTAATCTAACCCTATCAACTTCATTTTGGGTTCACTATCAACAGAAGTAATTTTGATTTTTTTTCATTTTTTGAGCAAATTTGTCGATTTAGTGACTTTTCCCTATGCAAACATGACTTTAAACTATGTGTTAGCAGCATTACTCTACAAAGAAGCTATTTTTATTTATAATTATGTTTTTGTAGGTTGTCATCCTGTTAAGAATAAAAAACATAGAGCAATATTAATGAAATAAAGACAGAATTAAAATGCAAAAAAGCACAATACAAGATAGACATAGATTTAAAGTGGTTCACCTAATATGGGCTACATCCACATAGAAATAGCCAATTCTTCTCTTTATTCAATCCAACAAAATGAAGGTATAAAACCTACAATACATCCATTGCAATATCCTCCTCACTCACATACAACATGCTACCATAATTACAATACCCTCATATCAAAAGGAGGGTTACATATAGGGAAAAAATACACAAACATAATTTCTAGCATTAGATTCGTAACCTAATAATGAATGGTCCATATTTACTATGAAATTATAATATTTTACAATGCATTTTTCACTAAAATTTTCTTTAGGGGTGATTCCCCCAAAACCCCCACTAGGGGGCTTCCAAGTAGGTCATCAACCCCTAGACCCCCATGGTGACCATAGTGGGGGGCTGTTTCCCACCTACACCCCATTATCGAGAATCGAGCATTATAATAAGATCAAGCTCTACCATCCAACAATCTCCCACTTGGAGACTGATTGTTGCAACTCCATCACTATAACTCTTCCTTGGACTTTGCTTTAAACTTTGACCCTGACATGTTTCTCATCTTCTTTGTTATCCTTGAAGACCTATTGAAGATGAAAAACTCTCTAGTTTCTCCTTTGTGACTGATTTTGTTAGCATATCTGTAGGATTCTGACTTGTATTGATCATTTCCAACTTTAGTTGACCATCTTCCAAAATTGAATGAATGAAGTGATACCTAAATTAGATATGTTTGGTTCTTGAGTGGAATGTTGAGTTATTTTCTAAATGAATTGCACATTGGTTATCATTGTATAACCTGCAATCTTCCTACTTATGCCTCAACTCTTCCATAAATCATTGTATCTATATCATCTCCTTGTTAGCTTCTGTAGTTGTAACATATTTTGCCTCTATAGTTGACAAAGCAACTATCTTATGTAATTTTGAAATCCAACTAACTATTATATCACCAATAATGAAAACATAACCTGTGGTGATCTTCATGCCATCAAAATCTTGAGACATGTCTGCATCAACATATCCTTATAAGGTAACATCTGAACCTTCATAGAAGAATCATCTATTAGTGGTCCCTCTCAAGAAACTGAGAATCCACTTGATTGCATCCCAGTGCTCTTTTCTTGGATTATTCATAAACCTATTGACAACTCCCACTGCATGAGCAATATATGGTCGTGTGCACACCATATCATACATTAAACTTCTAATTGTTGAATCATATGGAACTTTAGACATGTAATTGATTTCTTCCTATGTTTTAGGACAATGTTCCTTGCTTAATTTTAAGTGCCCTCCCAATGATGTACTTACTTGTTTTGCATCTTGCATATTGAACTTAACTAACACCTTCTTAATGTACTCTTCTTGAGACAATGTCAATTTTCTATTTTTCCTGTCTCTTGTTATTCTCATACTAAGTATTTGATTTTTAGCACCTAAATCCTTCATTGCAAATGAATGTGCTAATTTTATTTTGAGATCATTTAATATCTTGCATGTTAGACCCTGCAACAAGCATGTCATATACATACAATAACAAGATAATATAGCTACCATTATCTAATCTCTTAAAATAGACACAATGGTTAGAATGACATCTACTATAACCTTGTTCTATCATAAGTATGTCAAATTTCAAATACCACTGCCTTGGAGCTTGCTTTAGACCATACAAACTCTTCTTCAACCTACACACCATTTTATCCATACCTTTTACTTCTATCCCTATGACTGCTCCATATATATTTTCTCCTCCAAATCACCATGAAAGAACACAGTCTTCACATATAACTGTTCAAGGTGAAAATCTTCTACTACTACCAAACTTAAAATAGTTCTTATGGAAGTCATTTTTACAACTGGAGAAAATATTTCATCAAAATCAATATACTTTTTTTGTGCAAACCCCAATACAACAAGTCTAGCCTTGTACCTCTTTTTGCCTCCATCTTCTTCCTTCAACCTATAAACCCATTTATTCTACAATGATCTTTTACCTATAGGAAATTGAAATAAATCCCATGTTTGGTTATGTACCAAGGAGTCTATCTCCTCTTTCATGCCTTGCTCCCACTTATTTCTAGTTTCTACCTACATTACTTCTTCATAGCTTTGTGACTCACCACCATCAGTCAATAATAAATAATAAAGTGAAGGAAAGTATCATTCAGGGATTCTACTTACTATTGTATATCTTATAACTACACTTCTAGGAGTTTGAGGTACTTATTATTGTATTTGTTGCACATTTTGATTTTCTAGCACTTTTGAAATTTCATTTCCAGTGATTTCATCAAGTACTACATATTCACTATTTCATTTTTCTTATTTCTTTCCCTGCAACTGATCTATGTACATGACCTTCTCATTAAAGATCACATCTATACTCCTAATGATTTTGTGAATTTCAAAATTTCATAAATGGTAACCAAAATCATTAACTCCATATCCAATAAAAGTACATTTCTTGGATTTTGATTCTAGCTTGGTTTTATTTTCTTTATCAATAAGGACAAATGCTTCACAACTAAAAGTCTTTAAAAAGGACTAATCTACCTTTTTATCTGTCCATTCTTATTCTAAAATACCACCATCCAAAGGATTTGAAGGCCTTATATTTATTAAATAAACAACAATATCCACAACATTTGCCCAAAATTGTAAGGGCAACCCTGCATGTAATCTCATGTTCCTTGCACACTCCATGATTGTCTTGTTCATCCTTTTTGACACACCATTTTTTTATGGTGTTCTTAGAACCATCTTCTCTCTATGAATCCCATGGAATGAAAAATTAATGTCAAATTCCTTACTTCAATATTCACCTTCATTGTCTGATCTAACACACTTCAACTTATTTCCTATCTCATTCTCAACCAAAGCTTTCCATTTCATAAAAGTATCAAAAACATCAAATTTTTTTTGTATGCAATAAACCCAAGTTTTTCTAGTTACATCAATAAAATTAACATAATAAAAATATCCACCAAGGGATGACACCTGAGCTGGTCCCCATACATCTGTATGCACAAGCTCTAACTTTTCATCTTTTTTTGTCTTTCCAACTGTGAAAAATCTGACTCTCTTTTGTTTTCCATACACACAGTGCTCATAGAAATCCAAATCCACCTTCTTCAAATTTGGAAATAAATTCTTCAAGTGGAGAACTTGCATCCCCATCTCACTCATATACCCAAGTCTATGGTGCCATAATTTTGTATCCACTTCTATATAATCTAAAGCAATAGAAGAGTCAACATTACCATTAGATAAATATAATGTACCTACATTCTCTCCTTTTTCTATTACCAGTGATATTTTAGTGACCTTCCATGAATTTTTTGCAAATATAACTATGCATCCCTCACTTCTCAACTACCCTATTTAAATTAGATTTCTTCTCATCTTAGGAACATGCCTCATATCTTTTATCAACCATTTATTTCTATTCTATAATTTTATCTATATCTTACCCTTTCCTACAATTTTATAGGGTTCACCATCACCCAAATAAACCTGTCTAAAATCACTTTGAACATAGTTTTGAAAATATTTCTTATGAAGTGTAGGATGAAACTAAGCCCCTAAATTTAAAACCTAAGAATCATTAATATTGTCTAAATAAAATATTAAAGCATCTTATAATATATCACCTGCTACATTTGATTCCTAATTTTTATCTTGTTGTCCATCTCCTTGTTTCCTTTTTGAAACCAACAATCTTTCTTTAGGTGTCCTTTCTTCCCATAAATCCAACACACTAACATTCCTCTGGATTTAGATCTTCTCTTCTTAGACTTACCATGATTCCTTAGGCCCTTTCCTCTATCCTTTTATCTTCTCCTATTCTCCATAGACAAAGCATTATCTAATGTCTCACTTGTGCTTTTTCATTATATTTCCTCACTAAGAATAACACCAATAACATTATCAAACTTTAAAGTGTTTGAACCAGAGATAAAATTACTCATAACCATGACCAAACCATTCTAGATTTCTAGCAATGAGCACATAATCAAAAGATCCCTAACCTCATCATCAACATTTACTCCTACAGAGCTTAACTAATTTGTGACCATGTTAAATTCATTTAAATGATCAACAATAGACCCACCTTTTAACACTTATAGATTAAATAAATGCTTCATAAGAAATACCTTGTTGAGGGCTAAGAGTTTTTCATACACTCTATCTAATGCCTTTATCAAATCTGATGTTGTCTTTTCTTTTAAAATATTGAAGGCCACCAATGCTGCCAGGCATAATCATATTGTTCCCATTCCCTTTCTATCAAGAACCTCCTAGTCTTCATCCTTCATAGTCACTAGTTTCTTTGCTATTTTGCCCAATGGCAGGAAAACATCCTTCTGATATAGATAGTCCTCCATTTGCATCTTCCATATTTGTTAGTTTTAGTCATTGAAATTTTTGACCTTGAACTTATCTTCTTCTACCATTACTCCCACTTGAACTAGGAACCCTCTTTTCCTATGAGTTTATCTACCAAATAAACCTTTGACTCTGATATCATTTATTCAGGAATACAAAACACAAAGCAATATTATTTAAATAAAGATAGAATTAAAATGCATAAAACATAATACAAGACAGACATATATTTAACATGGTTCACCCAATATGGGTTACGTTCACATAGAGACAACCAGTTTTTCTCTTTATTCAGTCCAACAAAATGAAGGGATAAAACCTACAATACATCCATTGAAATCTCCTCTTCACTCACATTTATAGTGTGCCACCATAATTATAATACCCTCATATCAAAAAGAGGGTTACATATAGGTAAAAAATGCAAAAACATAATTTCTACCATTAAATCTACAACTTAATAGTGAACGGTCTAGATTTACTATGAAATTACAATATTTTACAATGCATTTTTAATAAAATTTTGCTTCAGGGGTGTTTCCCCCAAACCCTCACTAGGGGGGGCTTCCAAGTAGGTCATCTCCCCCCTAAACCCCCATGGAGACCATAGTGGGGGGTATTTCCCCCCACACCCCCTATCAAGAATTGGGTATTATAATAAGATCAGGCTCCACCATCCAACACTTCCAAGAGTAAAATAAAACTATTAATCATTGTGTTGCAGGTTTGCCTGTCAAAGACATAGCATATAAAACTTCTCATAACATATTTTGTCACACTTAACTAAGGATATTTAATCAAATTGTGAGTTAAATTTAATTATTTTAAGCATAATATTCTTATTTGGTTATTTGTCCTCCCAAGGCTAAGGCTATGTATACTCTCCCCTCGCACCCATAGGGTGACCTTGGGGATAAAAAATAGTCAATAAAGCTCCATCCCTTTCTCTTTTTATATGGGAAATGTTACATGGATTTGATCACCATGTACATGTCATAGTCATTATTCAGGTTGTGATATGGATTTTATCACCACACACTAATCCAAACTCTATATTCTGGTGGAGTATAAATATCAAAGGCAACTATCATAAATTTAAGTGTTTTAAAAAATATAGGATTACATGATGTGAGGAGGTAACACTTTGATATACAAGCATCATACATCTTTATATGGACGTGGACCCCACCATACTACAAGGTATATAAAAGACTCCTTTAGAGAGACTGTACAGCCTAAATTAAGGCCTTCGATCACAAACAACATCTAGTGCATGGAAAATAATATTCCTAAAGAGCACTCACCATATATAGATGTGGGGTGAGGGTTGGGAGGATAACCTAAGTGCCAATCTATGTGATTAGATCATTTGATTAATTATTGTGTTGCACACTCTTATCTACTGGCATAAGGTTATCATATTATGTGATCTTATTTATATGTCATCAATATTAGTGTTGTTTTTAGAACAATTCCTCAAACCAAATAAATTTTTCTATCACATTTTAACACAATCTCCACATACTATTGTCTAATCCCTACCTTAATCAATATTCACCTCATCACTATCTAATCAATCTAACCACTTTCTTTCTACCTCATTCTCTCACAAAATTTATCCCTATCCAAAATTACCATTGTCACTTGTCCATTTTCAAACCCCTTTAAGCTTTCTTGCAATTAAAACCATAATGAACTCATATTCAAACCTCGTCATCCAACCCCTTAAGTGAATATCATCTAAACACTATTGAACTAGTCCTAATCTAATCAAGTTAAGCTTGAATAAGGTCAACCATAGCCTAGCTAACCCACCACATCCTTAAGCTAGTAAAAACTAGCCCCCATCCTAGTAAAATCATGAGCTTGTCTTAAGCTCATTTTCTAAGTCAAATTTAGGGATATCATACCCTAACCTTCTCTTGATTAGACTAGCTCATGTCTAAAAATCAAACTTACTCAAGAACACCTTGTCAATAATCTAATCCCATAAAGTGGTCCCATATCACATCCTATAATCACATATCATAATCTAAATTTTATTTAATAAAGTTTGGTATCCCTTCTCCTATAATCCAAGAACCCATATTATCTCATCACATGTTGACACCATACCTATACAAACTCATCAACACCTTAGGATTGGACAATTAAGCCATACCAATGACCTTGACACTTTTTTATAAGGTGGGTAACATCATAATAATTATGAATACAATCTTATTGATATAGATGCACAATACGACTCACTAAATTATGAATGGGGTAGATACCAACTACAATAATATATTTATGAGCATAGGGATGAATTATTAATTCAGCTTCTTGAGGTAGGAGCCCAACTCCCTCTCTATTTTGACCAAGACAATATTAAGTACATTATCTAAAGCCCTAAAAGGCTAAGGCCTACACCTATACATAACCCTTTTGAATATGAATAATAAGACCCCAAGTTGAATCTATAAATATCAATCATATAAAGCATGAAAAAGGGAGATCCACTTTGAAAGACCAAATGGAACATGAACACAAAGAAGCCTTAGTTGATCACCTCAATGAAATCACCTAAAAAATATCCTCTATTTCATTTCATACATATCTTGAGGCAATAAACCTTTAACTCCTAAAATACCATTCATGACCAATCCACCTCTCACACATTTAACTCAGAATAAGCCTAAACATCATTCATCATCATCTGTCCCTTTGTCTGATCTCAAATTTACCTAAGAATAGAAATTAATGAAATATGTTATCCAAGGAATAAAGTTAGTTTCATTCAAAAAAAATTATAAATTTGAAGATCTATGTCTCTATCCACTTGACATAGACATGTTACACATTTATTTCCCACCTCATTTTGAACCTCCTAAATTAGACAAATACAAAAGAAGGGAGATATTAGAGAACATGTCAAATAATTTTTCATATCCTTTCAAGAATTGGCATATAGTGATGATTATGGGCTTAGATTTTCCCCTCATAGTCTTAGAGGACCTACCTTGGAATGGTTCATGCACTTACCTAAGGGATCGATCACATCATTTGGGGATCTAACTAAAAAAATTGTTAAGCATTTCTCCTATAATATGGAGCATGAAATCACCTTATTATATATATACAATGCTAAATAAAGGAATGGAAAAATATTTCATCATTATTACAATGATGGTGAAGCCTAACAAGTTGCTTCCCATGATTGGTCCTTGAAAAACAACATGCAACTATCTTCACCATCGATCTAAATCAAGAACTAGTTCTCCAATTTTTACATTGCATGAATATTTTTTATGAAATTGTGTAAAGGTGGATTAAAATTGAGAAGGATCTTATTGGAAAAGGGATCATAATAAAATTTCAAAACCTAATCAAAGTCAAACATACCCCACATCAAAGAAGCCAAAGTTCTTCTGCAAGAATAAGAATGTCATTGGTGATGTCATGACCAATTTCAAGCACATCCAAACCATCTAAGGTTATAATCCTCCTACATCTCAAAGTGCATCAAGTATCACTTTTCCTAGAGGAAAGCCAAAGATGAAATCCTAAAATGATGATATACCAATCTTGGTGAGCCTATATAAAATGTCTTGAAAAAAGTTATAGCCACCAATATTCTTATGATTCTTAAAACAAATCACTTGATGGGAGTCAACACAAGCCAACATGGTATAAGGAATATGAGTACTATAGTTATCATAAATTTAAAGGCCATGAAACTAGAAGAATATCAACTTTCTCCTATTTTATCATGTATGCATGATCAATATCTATCATTAATCAAACAAACCATTAATGTCAATATTGGCATGGATGATAACCCAAGGATAATTAAGCTTAGGATCACCCTCACTCCTAAAGAGAATTAGGTCCTGATATCATTAATTAAATAAGTCATTGATAAATTCACTTGGTCTTATATGGATATGTCAGTCTTAGATCCTTATTTGGTGGCCCATCATCTTATTGTCCATATAAATGCAGTACATATTAATCTAACATTCCAGAGGATGCATCCCAAGGTTGCACTCCTTGTCAAACAAGAATTATAGAATTTTTAGATGTTGGTTTCATCTGTCATATTGACTATGTAGATTGGATCTCAAATATTATGCATCTCAACAAGCCACGTGGTGGAATTTATATCTACACTAATTTTAAAGACATCAATAAGGCCTGCCCAAAAGATGACTTCCCTCTTCCAAACATTAACATGATCATTGATTCAACTATTGGTTATGAAATTTTGTCCCTAACAGATGGATTCTCAAGATATAATCAGATCTAAATCACACTAGAAGATCAACATAAAATAGCCTTAACCACTTTATGTGGAACCTTTTGCTACCAAGTCATGCCCTTTAGATTAAATCATGCTAGTGAAACTTATCAGCAAGCTATGACAATAATCTTCCACGATATGATGCATGACATTATTGAAGATTATGTTGATGACATTTTAGGAAAGTCTAGAACATGGGTAGAGAATCCTATAGTCCTTAGGAGGATATTTGAAAGTCTAAGATAATATAAAGTCTAGCTAAATGTCAAGAAATGTGTATTTGGAATCACATTAGGTAAACTCTTAAGATTCATTGTATCCAGGCAAGGTGTCAAATTTGACCCTATAAAATTCAAAGCTATCACAAAAAATTCCTCCACCTTAAAATCTCAAACAACTTAGAAGTACTCAAGAAAAGTTGCAGGCCATTCATCATTTTATATCTTAGTTGACCAACAAATGTCAACCTTTTACTCATCTTTTAGAGAAAGGGGATAAATATCATTGGAGTATAAAATGCCAAAAAGTTTTTGATGATTTAAAAAAATACATATTGAATATACCAATGCTAACACCACCAACACCAAGATAGCCCTTGTTCTTATATATCTTAGCAATTCAATGTGCCTTAGGATCCCTCTTAGCTCAGCGTAATGATCATGAAAGATAAATGGCCATCTATTACCTCAATATAACACTAGTATCCTATCACCTCAAAAGTTAATATAAGATCTAGTTAAATCCCAAGAAATGTGTATTTGGTGTCACATCAGGTAAACTCTTAGGATTCATTGTATTCAGGTGAGGCATCAAATTTGACCTTACAATATTCAAAGCTATCACATAAATGCCTCCACCTCAAATCTCAAGTGGCTCAGAGGTCTACAAGAAAAGCTTCAGGCCATCCATCATTTTATATCTCAGTTGGGTAACAAATGTCAACCATTTACTCATATTTTAAAGAAAGAGGTTAAATATTAGTGAAGTACAAAATGCCAAAAAAAAATTATGATTTAAAATAATACCTAATAAATCTACAAGTCCTAGCACCACTAATGTCAAGACAACCCTTGATCCTTTATATCTCAGCAATTCAAAGTGCCTTAGGATCCCTCTTGGCTTATCATGACGAGCATGGAAAATAAAGGGCCATCCATTACCTTAGAAAAACACTAGTATCTTATGAGCTCAATTATTTTCCTATTAAAAATGCATGTTTATTAGTCGTCTTTGCATCTCAAAAGCTTCCCCATTACATGATAAACAACAAGACTAAGCTCATCTCCAGATTGATCCTTTGAAACATTTGTCATCTAAATTAGCTCTCACAAGAAGAATGGCCAAGTGGATCATGATTTTAAGTGAATTTGATATTGAGTATGTAAATCAAAAGGTAATTAAAGAACAAGTTTTAATAGATCAGTTGATGAAAGCTCTTATGTCTGATACTCAACCATTGACCACATGTTTCCCAGATGAATCAATCTTTACCACTGATGAGTCATACATGTGGAAGCTCTATTTTGATGGCTTATGTACTACTCATGTGTTAGGATTAGGAATACTTATAATCACGCCTCAAGGTGATCTCATTCTAAAATACTCTAGAATGACCTTCTTTTGTACCAACAACATCATAAAATATGAGGCCCTAATCATAGGGCTTCAACTTGATTTTCAGTGGAACATACAATGTCTCCAAGTCTAAAATGACTCACAACTTATAATCAACCATGTCAATTATGATTTTTAAATAAAATATGATAAGCTTCTTCCCTACAAACATAGGGTTGATAGTCTTAAGACACAGTTCTATTATATTACATTTGAAAAAGTTCCATGAGCCTGAAATAAATCTGCAAACATGATGGCTACAATTGGTTTTCTACTCAAAATGTCTATTAATTCACAACAACATCAATTCTTGGTGAAACAACTTCTAATCCCAACTCATCAAACTCATGCTTCAAAAAATGTTTATGAAATCACCGGTCCCAATTATCCCTAGTATCAATATATTTATAGCTACCTTCTGTTAGGAATATAGAACACAGAGCAATATTAATAAAATAAAGACATAAATAAAATGCAAAAAACACAATACAAGAGAGACATAAATTTAACGTGGTTCACCTAATATGGGTTATGTCCACATAGAAATAACCAGTTATTCTCTTATTCAGTCCAACAAATGAATGGATAAACCTGCAATACATCTACTTCAATGTCTTCTTCACTCACACACAATGCACTGTCATGATGAAAATGCCCTCATATCAAAGGAAGGTTACATATTAGGGGAAAAATGCACCAACATAATTTCCACCATCATATCTGTGACCTAATAGTGAA
This sequence comes from Torreya grandis, assembly GCA_037957365.1. NCBI lineage: Eukaryota > Viridiplantae > Streptophyta > Pinopsida > Cupressales > Taxaceae > Torreya > Torreya grandis. Next base: position 4,521,880 of record JARHVA010000076.1, read on the forward strand.
TGGTCTAGATTTACTATGAAACTACAATATTTTAAAATGTATTTTTCATAAAATTTTTGCTTCATGGTGACAACCATAATGGGGGGGTCAAGCCCCCCACACCCCCCAATAGGAACTGGGTATTCTAATAAGATCAGGCTCCACCATCTAACACCTTCATGATAATACCATTCCACCTAACCTTAGCTAACACCATAATAAATACTTCATTCAAAATGACTTTTGTTTCATCCTTCTCGACAAAATTCTCTATCGGTGAAGATATGGTGGAACCCTATTAATATGTTTAAACTTGGATGAGGCCCACTTAGTGGTCAAAGAGGTGCACGATGGCATTTACAGGGCATATAACAGTTTGATGGTTGTAGCCAAGAAGCTCATCTGAATTAGTTACTACTACCCACTATGGATCATGACACCCATCAATATGTCAATAAAAATGTATTGTGTCAGAAACATGGAGACCTCATTCATTCTCCATCCCAAGAATTGCAGCCCGTAACTACTCCATGTCCTTTTTCCACTTGAGGATTTGATCTCATTGAAAGGATTAACCCCTCCTTCTTAGACAATCATAACCATATCATTACAACCATTGATTACTTTACCAAATGGGTGGAAGCTATGCCACTCACTTATGTCACTGGTAAACAAATATCTAAATTCATTTTTAATCATATCATTTGACATTATGGTATCACCTTTGTCATTATATCTAATAATGAAAAATAATTCAAGAATAAATATATCAAAGCTCTGTGTAAACAATTTCATATCAAACACAAGTGGTCCACACCGTATTACCCACAGGGTAATGGCCAAGCAGAGATGACTAACAAAACCATTATCAAAATTTTCAAAAAGATCGTCAATTATGTTGGTCATGATTGGCATCTCCAACTTTACCTTGCACTATAGTCTTAGTGAACAAGCATACGTACTCCAACTGGCACAACTCCATATTTATCAATTTTTTGTGTTGAATTCATCTTGTCAATCGAGATCGAATTAACTTATTTAATTATATCCCTTCAAGGCCTCATCAATAAAGAAGCTTATAGGGTCCCATGACATCAGGAATTCAAACTCCTTAATGAGAGGTGACTCAATGCTCTCAATCACCTGAAGCCATACCAAAATTGGATGGTAATCAATACAACAAAAAATTATGACCAATAAAGTTTAAAATTGGTGACTTCCTCCTCAAAGAAAATCAATGTAATAAAAATGTTGATCATGAAAAGAAGGCAAGTTTAAACCTAATTGGCTTGGACCCTAAGTCATTGTCACCAAATTTGATTTAGGAGCTTACAAACTAGATACTCAAGAAGGTTAGGAATTAGACAAGCTAATGAATATCATATACCTAAAAATAGTCTATACCTAAATCATGTTCCTAAATCATTGTACATACATATTTCAAAAAACCCTAAAAATCAAAAAATTCCCAAAAAATTGTCCAATGGTGAAAACCAATTTTTTGGTGCTTTGGATAAGCTCGATGATGAAATCCAGTCTTTGATGTCATTCATGATACACCTTTGTATATAAATATATCATGGAGATACCTCATAACTTGGGGGTAGACCATTCATCCTCTTATCCCCTCTTCCCATCACATTCTACTTGCCCTATCATAACCATTCATTCCATCCATCTAATTTGACCTTAGTCCCAGAAGGTGTATGATAACAAGTGTTGTGGGAGCATATCTGGCATGGTAACGACTCTTCAAATTAATGAAATTAATGAAATGCAATAAACATGAAATAATATCCTTGAAGAACTATATGGAGCTTCCTTTTTGTCCTTCCCTCATCTATCATCCCTTGTCATTATGTCACTTCATCCCTTAATTAGTCATATCTTGTTGGCTCTTAAGTCTATATTTTCTTATATCAAAGCTTCTCATGTGCTTATGTTTTCCCCAAATGTTATTTGTATAGTTCCCCCATACTTGCATCCTTTATCATTTCATCTTGCATCACTTAATCCCATATCACTATTCATCAAATCATTGCATGTAACTTTACATCTTACCCTACGACTCATCTCATGGCCTAGGGGCAAGAACTCAATAAGGTTAAGTTGAATAATGATCAGCCCATTCCTTCATCCCTAAGATTGGTGACTTGACAAAGGCTGAATCATAATGACCATCATCACTATGCATGTGCATATGTGTGTGAGTGACTTTTTCTTTTGTCTATGAATTTATTTCTTATGTGTTTTTATATTATATGCTTATTTTTTATTTGTATACAATGTTCTATCTTTATGTTTTGTCTTGTGTTTGTGTGTATTGGCATAAATTAATGGTGTCATCTTGGTCTTGCAATACCAATGGTACATCTCACTAAGTATTACTCACACAATCTGGTGTTTTGTCTTCGCATCAGTCCATTATGTGTTATGGTAAGAAGTCATCATGGTTGCATATATCATGGTGCATATTACCTGATGCTATAATAAAAATTATTGCTCAATAAATATCACTCACGATATCTCAAAATAATAATCCACATCATCATTCCCTAAACCATACCTATATCATTATCATATTATATCTTCAACACAATGGCTATCATCACATCACATTTATCATCATATATACCTAATCAATGTCATATCTACATCACGTCTATCCATATAACAACAAACATCATATACGAATAATCATCTAATTAAACATCACATGATCATCTAACTAACATAACATCAATAATATCTCGAACATGCTCATCTAATCATAGTCATCTAATCCATTTCACACTTTCATTCTAATCTAACATCATCACATCAATATAAATACTAAACAAGATTACATGAAACTTAAAATGCTAGGGTATCATCATTACATCCATCAATATAACATACCACATATCATCAATAAAGTCACAAACAGTAACATCCATAACATCACATAACATCTAATTTAATCCATAAGCATCCAAAAATATCCATGTACCACAACACATAAGCAATGTCTAATCTATCATGAACATCAAGAGTCCACATCAAATCCATAACTCAAATCATCATGTGTGTGTGTACACATTATCCATGAATACATAAAATTTGGGTATATACAACATGCATCATGAACATTTATGTGCCAAAAATACAATATATATATATATATATATATATTAAATCAATGGGTCACATATGGCTCTGAATGTTTGAGGTGGTGGTGGCCTTGGTAGTGGATGCATAGATTGCATAAAAGCTTTGTACCTAGAGGAGCCCATTATATGACTATTTTCTTTGAAGGGCAGAACCCTCTGCCATGCTGGCATGGCCTCCTCATATAAACTCCTCCAATACTATGTCTCTGCACTGGCCCCCAACAATTGCTTGCTCGATTGTCCTATTCCTTGTGAAGATAAAATTTGTTATGCGACATCCTTCTTTGCCTAAATTGTTTGTAATGTGGCCACAATATGTAATGAACATATCCATTGGTATCTCTCTGCAACATCTCTATCCCTGGTATATAACCAACATACAAGTCCATCTATCTTTGTAACCCTAGGAGCAATCTCCTCTTCTAATTAGGTAATCAAAGCCTCATCCTCTATTGATCTAGTATGAGAAGAACTAGTCTCATTAGTATGAGATGGTCCAGACACATCCTCGGTCCCCACTCCCCTATCTATTGTGGTTATTATCACCACTAAACTATATACAATGGTGGAAAGATCTATCATCCTTTTCATCTACCTAGGGACCAATCATGTGTACTCTAGACTATATAGGATCCGACACACTTGGGGTCTCCCCTACCCATCATCAGTTTGTACCTCCACTTGTATCATTCATCCCCTAGTCCCATGTCCTCCTTCATCTGCTATGGTATCCATGTCCATATTTTAAGGTATCCCATATCCATCTCCATCCCTCCCTAGTTGTATGATCTGTGATATAAGAATTTGGTTTACCTCCCCATCTCCATCCCCAAGCTATGCAACATGTGTTAGGTCCACCTAAGTATCTCCTCATTGTCCATATCCATCACTCCTCCCATCTCCATATCTCCTCCTCCTCCTCCTTAATTGATTATCTCAAAGGGATCAAATTCACTGTCTGCATCTAAAACCCTACATCACATCTCTAATCCTATCCTCCAGTCTCTATGCTCACCATTCTCATTGTGTCAATCTGAATGGGGATCTTTGCATCCACCAGTATCATAATGTCATGTCACCCCAAGGTCTAGAATCATTATCTGGTGATCCCAAGGTATAGTTATTAATCCATCAAACATTATTATCATCACATCAACCGTTATCATCCCCCACAACTACCTCTCTAGTCAGTCAGTCAAAAATATGTGGACCCTATGAACCCCAATTGTATCCTAAATTGTCTTAAAACCATGTTTGGTCGATACCTCTCTAGTACAATATCATGTATGCCCATAATATAACATTTTGTCATCATGAATCCCATGTATGTTGCATCTTTGGTCCACCCCCACTATATTTATCTATAGGGCATCCAAGTGATCTAATATGCAGTCATCTCATCTAAATCACATCTATATAATAAGTCCCTGCCATGCCCCCTATGAGAAACTATCACAATATCCCAACCATATATCACTAGCTCATCTACCTCTCTCTGGTGACATGTCCACACCAGCGGCTCGATATCTATATGCTTCCATGACTAGATCTATAAGAGAGTGGTTGTGTCAATGTTAACACCTACCTTATAAGTGGCCAAATGCAAGTCCTGATATAGTTGTGCTAATATTTTTTGTCCCAAAATAAACACTCACCCCAACTCCACCATGTCTATAACCACATTCCCTAAACCAATAGGAAATAATTACCCACTCTTGTCAAGTATCAGAAAACCGTTAATAATAGCCATAAGTGTCAATCTAAGATGATAAAGGGTCCCCCTCTACATACATCGATCTATGTCAAGCTAAACCCTATACAAGTCCACTCGCAAATGCCTTGTTAATTGCTACACTATCAGCATCTACATCCCCAAATACCAATAAATTTGATCTCCTCTAATGGGGATATTATATGTGTCAGGCATCCTCTAATGTCAATCATCTTACTAGTAACAAAGTGTAACATGTTCATCTCATTATTCCACCTCTTCACTAGTGTTATAATCATGGCTCTATCTATCTTGATTAGGGGCATTTGTGCTACATGATATAGTCCTACTAGCTCCAACACCCCATAGTCCTCTGTTGTTAAAGTATGCACATGTTGTATAACTATTGATCATCGTCCCTGGGATGCAATAATGGGTAACCTCTCATGCAATCATCACAAGTCAGCCTGTTAGTCTATCTAATTTTTTAACTTGTCTAACTATTCATATAACACTTCTCAATCCTCCCTATTTCTTCATCCATTCTCTTACTTCTTGCGACTACTTTTTGAGAAAAGTTGCTTCTTTTTATGTAAATTTTCTCTTCTCAAAGGTGAATCCACTTTTCAACCATTCACAACATCACTTTCTAACTAACTTTGAACGTGCGTCTCTTGACAGTGAATTCATTATTCACCACATAAATCCACTTTTTGGTAGACACAGATTCACATTTTGCCTATTATCGAATCTATTTCAGAAATCATGAATCTACGTCTAATGATATTAAATCTACCATTGAAAACACAAATTTATAATTTAAATCAAATCCACTAAAATTCCTTTTTTTTTCAAATCCACTACTACTCCTAAATTTTCATTTTGAGATTGTAAAGTTGCATTTTGCAGTAACAAAATCTCTACGAGGAAAATTACTCCTCATAGCAGCTTCACTCTTATCTTATTTTTAATCCTAATAAATGTTATTAATTACAAAATCACATAATTTTAGGGTACTCACTAGGTCCTTGTGGTCCTCAGGTCTTTGAAACTCCTATACTCTCTATCCTCGATGGTGGTGGTGTGGAATGTGATCCATCTACATGTGTGTCTCTCATGTCAATCCAGAGCTCAATTTTGTAAGAGTGTAGGGTGAAATTAATAGTTTTTATCCCTTCCCTCCTATTTAACCTGCCATTTTCACCCTTTTTAATCATCAATTCATCATATGTCTTCATTTTGTTTCTATTTTCATCTAACAAGATTTATTTCTCGTCCCTATTTTTCCCCTTCAACTCATCACACTCAATTACAAATCAAAATGTCATTCCACATCCATATTTATAAACCTTCTCATTCACAAGTTTCCTATCATTATCCCAGTCAATCTCCCTAGGGAAACTTTGGGGCATCATCTTGTCATATTATCACTACTTCTCGCATTCTTGTTCCCATTTTGGGATAATTACATTGGTCTAATGTCCCTATGGACTATATAGGCAATGTTGGGTCACATGGGGTGTTTAAGGATAGCTCTACCTCACCAAACCCTTCTCTCCCTTTGTCTTTGGTCACTCACGTTCTTGTTTACCCTCAATAACATTTTTTCCTTCCAATTTCATCATCATCATCATTTGGCGTCAAGTTCAGCTCTCGAGCTACAATCATAATCGCATCCAATCCTACTTCTTTTGCTCCCATGCATACATTATTGTTCAAGGAAAATCACGTATACAACTACTTATTATATCATTAATCAATCATTTAGGGACACTTCATTCCCCGTCAATTAATCCATTCATCCAATCCAAGCTCGCAACTCTCTTTGGAATGCATCATTGTCAAGTTTACATCCAAAGATTATGACACCCATCCAATTAATGCAATCACTACTCATAGCTCTCTCTAGCATGTGTCCTTGCCAAGGATATGTCTAAAGCTTATGACACCCATCCAATCACCCTAATCTAAGTTGAAACTCTCATAAGCATGCATCCTTGCTAGAAATACATCCACAATCCATCCAACATTATAACTTCCCCTTTTCATACATTGTTGATTGGGGCACATCTAGGGTTGTAACTATCTCATCTTTTTGCTTCCTCGCATACATATTTACCAAGGGCATCATCAAATCAAGTCTGTAAACGTAATTTTAGCTCATTGCACCCATTGCATCACACTCACTACTTTTAATCATATCCAAACACCTATCCCATCTGTTGTGTCCAACCCAACCCCTCTTTCTTTTATATGCACATCTCATCCCTCATTTTTTGTTGAGTGGCCATTTGTCTCGTTCTTCCCCACAGTACCCCTCAAGGGGGCATCACCTATCCTACCTCTTACTAACTCACTAACTCACCCATATTTTAACTTCTTTGAAATTCCAATACTCCATTCTGTCGCAATGCCATTTCAAAGAGAAACAAAATGTATACATCTAAAATCCACCTTTGCGACTAATTTTGTCATTAATTGTTAAATAAAAACATTACTAATATTATATACATCATCCTAATATTTCCCCTACATTTCCTACATTACACCAACCTTATAACTCCTTCCATCTCAATTAGTTCTTTTATTAACATCCCACTTATCATTAATCCCCACTTATAGAATATTTTAGAATTTTAAATTCATTCCTCACCTACCACCAACTACCTCCACTATGGTTCCTACAAATCATCTTCCTGGTCACTATCTAATATTCATTAACTAACCCTAATAGACTCTCGAACTCTCTAAGTTTCCTAGAGCCCCCTCACCCATTCATCTCTAGAGAATTCCATGAATTTTTAATTCGTATTTTTGACTACCCATCCTCACACTAATTCCTAGCCATTGATCCTCTTTCACCGTGGCTAAATTTCAGCCATTGATCTTCTCCACCACCTTCTATATAATCATCCCCACCTCTATGCAAATTCCATTGTTGGAAACTAATGCAAGAATTTGGAGATCAAGGCCATATTGTTTCCACCTTGTTAATCTATCGAGCATCCTTCATCACCATTGTTGCAACTATCTTGAGCTCTTAGGAAATCTAACATATCAAACAATTATCAAGTTAGTTCATTGCCATTTGGGATCATCTACTACTTTTCAAGGAAGGTAAATTTGATTGCAAAAGTGAGGTATATTGGTTGTATTTCATTACATATTTGCATTAAATTACTTACTTTGCCCATTCTGAGGTGTTGTGTAAATTAGAACAGATTAGAAAATTTTGGATTTGTCTTCCATTGTTCCTAACACTCAAATTATATTCCTAATTTATCTCATCACAATAAGCTTCACAAGTTAATCTCAAATCTCAAAAGGGTGGCATATATCTCACTCTTCATGTTTAAAAACATGCTTTTATGGGGAATGAACAATATTTCATCAAAAATTTGGTAACTCAGACCTTATTTCAATGTTATTTCATATGACCATTTCAAGATGAACACACTAGGATGATAGTTAGTGTATTTAGTTTATGAACCAGGGTGGCACACCAAAATATTGTTTAGATATGGTTAGATTTATTGTTCAATTTTATGTATCTTTATTTTAAATGTCACAAAATATTATACTTAGTGTTCAGGGTTTCACATGGATTTGGAGGTACTTAGATCCACATGTCAATTCAACCTTTCTCCCAACATTAATGAGGTATATTACTTTTAGTTTTTTAGATTGTTACTATTGGCACTCATGCATTCATGTGTACAAAAATAATGAATGTTTTTGCATATCCCTAGGTACATTGGTGTTAGTTCTAAAGCTCCAGAGACACAAAATTTTGTATCCATACCATGCATATTTTTTAATTCAGCATGTATGCACATGTGCACACACATCAAAGTGGGGCAAAATGTAGACACCTAAAAATGAACCATGGGCATTTATTAGTCATTAAATTACATAATTTTAGTATGTTTCCATAATTATCGATTATTGGCTTAAATCAGGTATTATTGATGCATTTTGTCAGCTTTTGATGGTCCATGACCCTTCTCTCAACCCTCTATAGTTGCCTTCTTATCTCTCTGATTTCTCCTTATTTTGAGCTTTTTGTCCAAAGTATCCATATGCTCTTGGGGCTTGTCTAGAGCGTTGGGATGCTCTTGGGCCCTTTTACATGGCAAAAGGGCCCCTTATTGCTAGAGTGTATTTGCTTTCATTCTGTCGCCTTTTTCACCTTATGATTGTTTGATGTCAATTTGTGCACCAATATGGGCCTAATTTGAATTCAGTTGTCTATAAATACATAAGCATTGTAGTTCATTTTCATCTAAAGAATACGAAAGGAAATATAGATAAGTCATTTTACTTCTCACATGAATATATTGAGCACTTGCACATATTACAAAGGAAATCAAACAATCGTTAGAGCATTCACTAAAGCACACATGTTTATGTTTAGACACACCACAAGACACCAATTTGCATGTTACTAGAAGCTACTCCAATCGTTGAGGTTTGTTGTTTTCAATATTCTTACTATTTAGATGCTAAAAAAATATCAAGATAGTTTGACTATTCGTTGGTTTGACATAGGCCCCAAAATAAATTTTGTTTTCCTTAAGTTCTCAAGTATTACTGCCCAATTAGGGAAATAAGAAGAAATTCATTTTGTAAGTGATGGAAATGAAAGTGCGAGAAACCAAGCTAGATTTTTTTAAATGGGACTGGGCAAACACAATCATAGAGTTGTTTTAGACCTATCTGCATTTTTTTTAGAGCATCCAAAAACATCTATATGTTGCAAGGAGGATTCAAAATGTTCCTAGGAGACTTTTCCATTTTTTGTAAAATTTATGGGTCTTCTTATCACTTTTGAGTGCAACTATACATTTCCACAATCACACCCTGAAAACTACCACCCGATCATGAAATAAAATTGGATAAGCATAAGCCCTATGTGTTTGTTCTACTTCTAGATTTGGAAATAATTAATTAGGCTTGATTATTTTGTACAATTTTTTTACTATTGTTTTGTACATGTTTTTTCATCACTGTTTTGTACATGTTATTTAACTTAATTCTTCGTAATTAAATATTTGTATTGGAATTTAGTATAAATCCATTTTTTGATATTATACATCTCTTGCTGCCCTTTATAATTTTTATTAAATTGTTATTTAACTCATAATTAAGAATAATATTGGATTATAATTTAACAGATATACCATCTTTGCATCAATATGGTATATGAAAGAGTTCATGTTTCTTGAAGTCTATAATGTTTTGTACATTATAAAAAGAAAAAAATGTTAAAGGTTGTGCCAATATTGTTCTACTTCCTTTTGTAGCTTGGAAAGAGTCTAAATGAGTCTTCCATTGAAAAGAAGTGTTCTCTTAAAATTGGTGACTAATATTTGATTAAACCCAGATACAGTGCTTTTTCCTTTTAAATATTTGAAGCTTGAGGTTCTCAGGGATGGAGGCTAATATCCATGAAGATGATTTTTCTAGCATTGTTATCCTATTGTTACCATTTGGAGGGGATGTAAATGTCAACAATCCCCCACTGAACACGCAATTCATTTGAGACAGATCACATAAATAGCCCAGAAGAAATGATAAGTGGACATGTATGCATACCTCAAAGGATCTCATTGGGCCATGGTTCGAGTAGTGGTACTATAAAGGGTGTGTTTACTATTCCAAATACCCACATCCTTGTGTTTGCTATTCATTTGAGACAGATTACATAAATACCCCAAGAGAATTGATAAGTGGATGTATGCATACCTCAAAGGATCCAATTGGATCATGGTTCAAGTAGTGGCAATATAAAGGGTGTGTTTATTATCCCAGATACCCACATCCTTCTTGTGTGCTATATCTATAATTTTCTTGCAGCATTATCATGCCTGTTCGCTTTATTTTTACTTTGTTCCTCATAAACCAATGTTTATTGGTTACTCCTAGACCTCTGATATTCCAAGAGAGAAACTGCATTTAAAACTAGTGTCAAAGGGAATCGCTCATTTCCCTGGATTGAGAGATGGATCTTCTAATTGGGTTTCCATGTTTGTAGTTACTTGTTTTATATCCATGTCAGAGTTTGTTTAATATATCTTCAGCAGACGACTTCCTTTTCTTTTATTTATTGGCCAAATTTTTGAGCTCCTAGACTTGTGCTATTTCAAGAATAACGTCTTGTAGGTACTGAGGATTATTGTTCTTTATTCTTTAATTTTGGCAGAAAGCAAGTACATGCATTCGATGAAAAAGTTATTCGCAGTTGTGATTTACCTTTTTTTGCCTTCTGTTCAAGCAACCAAGGATTGTTGTGTTGGAGCTCACAAGCTTCTGCCCTAGAAGTCCAAGGTGTTCTCCATCTTCTCTATGTTAGTGTCTGCTAAAGCTGCAAAGGGGTTGTGTTGGATGATGGGCTCTGATTTGCGAGGACAGCTTTTCCCTTTCCCATGATAATCACGTTAGAAAATATTTTGCATAGGAGAGGAATTTTTTACTTTAGATGTTAGGTTTTTTGTTTCTAGCTTGGCATTTGTTGAAAGCGATCCTAGAGATCTTCTACTTGTGTGCGATCCGAGTTGCCTTTTGATGGATGTGCTGTAACTTGTTCCCTGTGGGGGTCATACATAAGCCAGATGGCCACGAGTATGATAAAGCCTGCGTGTAAAAGGTATGGTCTCATAGTCAATGGGTTGTTTCCATTCAATCCCCCCAATATCCAAGATTTATCTATCCACCAAAGGTTTGTCAAGTTTCAAATTGACAAGGATTAGAGCATAGTTAAGCACACCTTGATTCCTGGAGAAGTAAGAGTCTGAAATATATTCTTGCGGCATTCCTAATTTTCTTTAGGAGATTATCTGGCGAGTCTTCACTAGAAGTATGGGAAGATATGCCCAAACTAGAACTCCCATTGGTAGATCTTATGTGGAGTTGTAAGCTGGAGACCCAATGCTTCATGAAATGACCTGATTTCTGCATGGACCTCAGTCAGCGTTGGGGGAAGATGTGATTTCTTTCTTTAGTTTGGTTCATCAGTACTTCCACGGATCCCACATGTCTCCAATTTTCACTGACCCATGTTCTTATTCATTTTGGCCTTGGGAAAACACCCATACACCTATGAGAGATTTTCCTTTAGTGCTCAGAGATTATGCTTCATTTCTACAACAATGAAGGAAACTCTAGGGATTTATATAACCGAAGGAAACAACCTTTTTCCTACTTGATAGGGAAAGTTGGCCTTGTAATAGCCTTTCTTACATGTAATTGCAGAAAAGTTCTCAAATCTTCCTTGCAAATCTGATTTGGATATTTGATACAAAGTTTTGAGATTTTGAAGCGGGTTGAACTGGGTTAGAGGGGGATGAGGGTCGGGAGGAGGCCATGGACTTCTCAAGCAGGCAACCTAGGATCCTATCAACACTTGGGTAATAAGGAAGGGAGCTTGCAGGATTTGTGTAATGGCAGAAAGGCTTGAAGGGTATAGTTGATCATCAAAGCATAAGATTTGAAATAAAGATAATATCTATACAGATTCCTTTGTCTAAATTTTTCTTCTAAATACACGCCTTACTACCAAAATTCAGTTACACCTCTTCAATGCGTTTCGTAATTTATTCTAAAACCCTTGTGACCATTTTATTGTAGTGAATGAGGGAAACCATGACTTTAAATGGTCACATGATACTCAAGTCATAGAATGACATTCAAATTAAGTAGGTAGATATGAACATAAACTGCATGGATTATGAATCTCAATACTTCCCATCCTTAAGAATCAACTTGAAATATCAATATGCACACACTAACGCCTTACTACCCCAAGTCAGATATGCCTCTTCAGTACATCTTTTAATTTCTTCTAAAACCTTTATGACCATTTTATTGTAGTGTACGAGCGAAACCACAACTTAAAATGGTCACATGGCACTAAAGTCGTAGAATGACATTCAAATAAAGTAGGCAGATATCCACATAAACTGCACGGATTATGAATCTAATACTTACCATTCTTAAGAATCAACTCAAATATCAATATGCACACACTAATGCCAATGCAAGTAACCATGAGATATTCTAACCTACAAAATCATGCCATTAAAACAAAATTACTAATCACAAAGGCCAGCCTTTGTGTAAGCCCGAGTTATATAACAATCCATCTACAGACAAAGATCTGAATACTCTGTCTGTACAAGAAATCCCTGAACAAAACAAATTACATTGAAAGTTGATGAAATACAGCTTGAAACACTATGCAATGTCCATGGATGTGTTGACCAGTTGGCTTAAACTTAAGCAGCAACAAGCATAATTTTCTTTCATTGTGCTTTGAAGGATGCCATAAGCATTCAGGCGCACATGGTGTGTTCATTCATGGTGGCTGTTAATATACATGATAGGAAATGCTATGCATTGCAAGTCCAATCAAGCCAAGATGGGCATGGCATGCACTAAAGTGTATACCCATCCATAATGAAAAAGTTGTTCCCCCCTCCATACCGAAAAGTACGAGCCTACTTGCCAACTTGCCAATTCATATGCAGGCACTAAGGTTGAAACTGAAGAATGACATTAAAATTGGAAATGAGACTGTAACTAGGAAAAATAATTAACAGAGATAGCCCCATTCAGTCTATATACACACTACTTGCATTAAGCCAAAGCAAGATTCCATACTACATCCTTCAAGCATTGAGATTAAGCAAACACAAATAGTACACTCTAAAAGATTAAATTCATTATGTTATCAGCAGAAAGATATACATTGTAAACCAGAATCTATGTTTATTGCTAATTATATACATAAGGCCTCAATTACAGAAGGCCTGATAAATGATACAGATATACATCATAGTTGCCAGGAGATGGGTACGGGTACGGGTACGGGTACGCCTTTTTAAAAAAAAAGGAGACGGAGGTACGGGGAGACGGCTATATATATAATTTAAATATACTAATATTTTATTATTATAATTATATATATTTATTATTATATGAAAATAATAAAAACCAAAAAATATAGTACTGCTGACGAGGGCATGGGGGTACAGGGAGATGGGTACAGGGTACGGGAGGTACAGGGAGACGTGTCTTAGGGGGTAGGGGACACGTCTCCTTGCAACACTGATACACATATATGGGGAACTGTTCTGATGACTGATATACAGAGATAGCCCCATGCAGTCTATATACACACTACTTGCATTAAGCTAAAGCAAGATTTCATACTACATCCTTCAAGCATTGAGATTAAGCAAACACAAATATTACACTCTAAAAGATTATATTCATTATGATATCGACAGAGATATATACATTGTAATCCAGAAACTGTGTTTATTGCTAATTATATATATGAGGCCTCAATTACAGAAGGGCTGATAAATGATACAGGTATACATATATGGGAACTGTTCTGATGACTGTGATATACTGACCTTTTACATAAAAAGAAACTAGTTCAGAAAAATAAGGTTTTAGGATTTTGAATTACTACTTACTGCTATATTTGTCTTTGTATCATCAAATTAACCTACATAATAAGATTTACCCAAATTATGCCCTTTTGACTAGGACTACCAAGAGGACAGCAATGCAAAGCATTAACAAGGCCCTTACAGCATCCACAAAATCTCCATCTTTCTGCAAAAAAGTTTTGTCAACAAATCCAAAAAACTGGTTACAGAGTTCTGTTATTTTCTCCATGTATTCAATCATCTTCAGTTTCATACTCTCAATAACTTCAATAAAAGGATTCCTCTTGTCTGCATCTTTATTTGGGTCTGATTTCCATGCTTCACCTGCTATGCAGAATCATTCCTCTATGTCAAGATAAATATGCAAAATGTATGGAGATTCACGCAACGAATAAGTATATGAAGTTGTTGTTCTTAAACAAGTCTCAAAATCAAGAGGGTAGTAGTAACCTTTCAGGAGTGATTGTCTGAATTCTTGAACCTTCTCGTTTCTCAGCATAGCATCCCAGACAGCTTTATCTGAGGCTATTGAGACAACTATCCCCTGCATTAGAAAATTCCGTAGAAAAATCATCAATCACTCAAATAGGGTACCTCAACAAAGCATTCCGAAAGAAAAATCCACCATTAAAACAAATCTAGAGGACCTTAAAAAGTATTTGGATATGCTATCTGGAAATCTTAGGCTACTATATATTGGAGTTAATGCATATCAAGTTTAACTTGGCATTCAGTTTTGCTCCTAAATGCATTTACAGTCCACCGATGTACCAGTTTCAACAGATGATTTTAAAAATGAGAATTCAGCATGTCTCCAATCTGCTAAGTGACATGGTCAGAGCAGTGTAAATTGAAATTTAAAATCCAAAGAAACAAATGTAACTTAAAACAATTGAACTTACATATAGAATAGCAACAAGCTTTGTTTGCCTTTCAATGGAATATTCAAGGGAATGACAGATGTTAATAAGGCATAATTGTTTCTCAGTGCAAAAACAAACAAGCAGATTTATTGAGAAGAAACAAGCCTAAGAAAATCCTGTGAAATCTTTTTTAAATTATATTAATGGAGAAGTCCAACGTATAGCTTTCAAATGGCATAAGGAGCACATAATATTACATAACAATAAAGCTCCATTTAGGGCAGAAGTTCCTATAAACATGGTACAAAAAATATTACTTACATTTTTAAAATATCATATGGCAAAAACGGCTGCCAACATCCCAACCGTTGCCAATATTTTTTAAAAACAAGGACATCACGAACCTTCAAATGGGTTCTAGTGTCTCCAGAAAAAAAAAAGCTAAATCTTGGCTGTGTTATATTAGGTAAGTTTACCTAAAATGACAATTAAAAAAGGTTGAAAAAATAAACAAGGGTAATTAATGGGCATTGTTTCCATGCATTTTCAATGTTCAATTCATGCCAAATATTAAGGATGGTTGAACCTGGCCTTCTATTTGGTATAGTCTATAGATTCCTTGTATAGTTCGTCTCATGCGAAATGGACTGTTCAAGGTTAAAGCGTAAATCAAACACTAGAACTATTTATATGATTTTCAAAAATGATTACACACAGAAGAGCCATTATCACTGGAATTTACAGCAACCACGTTGCCAATTGTTAAAATGAGCAGTTTAATTTTCTACAGCAAGTTCCTTGCCATGTTCAAATTTCTAAGCAAGAAGCAGCTGCGTCATAGCAAAGTACAATCTGGGGTACTCACGTGTATATAGTATGGACTGTTTCAGAATTTCTAGCCTCTTTTCGACATTTTATTTTTTAATTGTTCTCTGCATCTTCTGAATTTTTTAACTACCGTGCTTCCTTTACAAATAATGATCATTTGATAATTTGATCAGCTACGACAATGTAATTAACATAATTCTTCAACTACAGGAAAAATAGCATTGCTGAGTATCCTCAAACAATTCGTAACTAATAACACCGAGAGGGAACTTCAATTCACTTAACAGATCCCAAAACTAGATTGGATAGGTTGAGTATCCTTGCAAAAGTAAGATCATTAAAAAGTATAATCAGGAAACCTGGATAGCAGGATTGCTCTGGAGCAAATGGAATGCATCAAGAACATTAGAGTGCCCAGAATGTTGCATCAATTTGTCATTGTCTTGATCCAATTCTGTCTCAATTCGGTCAATTGAATTCTCATAGGATTTTCCCTCAGGCTCTTGGATGTCTGAGCCTTCGACAGAGTCAGCTTTATCATGCACTGAGAGGAATAATGATGATTCTTTTTCATGACCAAAGGATTTTCCGTCTGTCTCTTGGATGTCTGAGCCTTTTACAGAATCAGCCTTATCATGCACTGACAGGAATAATGATGCTTTTTCATAACCTAAGGATTTTCCCTCGGTCTCTTGGATATCTGAACCTTCAACAGAGTCAGCCTTATCATGCACTGACAGGAATAATGAGGATGATTTTTCATGACCAAAGTCACTGGAAACAGGGGCGACAGTCCTACAAAAAAATGTTGTACATCATCAGTTTGGTCTCCTTGTAACTGCAGTGGTCCAGGTAAGCATTCGGCTGAAATAAAACATTTGAATTGGCATTTGACACACAAGACTAGATACAAATCCTGGATGATAAGAAGTTTGAACCACCATAATCATAATTCTGTATGTATGTAGACGATATCTTGAATGAAATTTGGCATAAAATGTATAGAGCAGTAAACCATATTAAAACTCAATCACACAAAAGAATAACAAAAATGTTAGGCAGGATAATTTCAAATGAAACAGTCAGAAACACCTCTTCAAAAGAGCGTCTATGTTATCATTTTAATCAGCAAATTTGTTTTAAATATTTCAAGTTCATAAAGAATGGCAAGAAACTAGTTACTTAATCTTTCAGTCGATTTTATGTGAAGGAAAAATAACGTTCAAACATGAGAACCTTTGCAGGAAACACAGGACTTAACAGTGGGATTAACTGGCTGTGGCACAGGGAGCAATATTTGTGTTTGTAAACGATTCATTTTGAGAGGAAATCACTGGCCTCTCATACTTGTTGATTCTGAAAAGCAAGTTTCCAAATGAATATTAGGAAGACTTCATGTTTAATCCTAAATTATTGGCAACAACTGTTTAAATAATTTCAAATTCATAAAGAATGGCAAGAAACTAGTTGCTTATTCTTTCAGTCGATTCTATGTGAAGAAAAAATAGCGTTCAAACATTAAAACCTTTGAAGGAAACACAGGACTTAACAGTAGAATTAACTGGCACAGTGGCAGCAATATTTGTATTAGTAAACGATTAATTTTGAGAGGAAATCATTCAACTGTCATACTTGGTAGTTCTGAAAAGCAAATTTCCAAATAAATATTAAAACGACTTCAAAGTTTAATCCTAAATTACTGTCAACAACTGATTACAAGCAACCATAAGCTAGGAAAATACATTCCAACTCCCTTGTTATAATAGAACCTGCCATGTTTCCTAGGGCACACTAATGATTCTTTACTCAGAAACAAGACTTCTGTCCCATCTACAATTCCTTACCATTTCTTATTATTGCGAGAACAATACAATTCATTCCTTGTGACAGTGGCCCTTACAAAGAGAATCTCCACTTTCATAATATGCTTCTACAAAATCCCCCTCTACAGTCAGCATGATAAAGTCAAATCTAATGTTGTATCTTCAAATGAACACCTTGATAATTTTAACGGACATTATCGATATTATGTCATTTTCTAAGATTTCACGTCCATTCTTGATTAGCATAGAAGGATGTTCCTATGCATGGCTTAGGAAAACTGGCATAAACAAAACTCTTGCTAGGTAAGGGGTGGGAAAGAATGAAACAGGGAAATTGTTTCATCTTATGCATGGACCCAGTATAGGACTACTCAGGAAATACAATTAATAAAATTTTCAAGTATCATTTTCCTCAAACAGAAATGCGTCCCACTAAGTCTACCACTAAATGAGTCCTAGCTTTTTCGACTTTGGGTCTAGTATGAATTTCTTTGTAGTATATTGTTATATTGCAATAGTTTTAGTGCTTGCACTTCACATGAGCAACTTTGGTCTTTTGGGTCATGATTTTACTTGAATTCTTATAGTATCAGGGAGGTGGTTTTTAAATTACTCTGGGGATCTACGGAGTTTTGATTTTTGTATGAATGATTTTGATGACTCTGTAACACTTGTTTTTATTCTCCAATGGTATGTGCTTATAGAAAATTTAAACAGAACTCAAAAAAATATTAGCTAAAGTACTCCTGGGTTTTCAAATATCATGTTTAACCACAAGAGAAAGTCAAACCACTTATGAGATCATTACAATCTATATAGACACTGCATTAGAGAAGGCAAGAGATTCCACGCTGAACATGTTTATAAATTGCCATAGTATTTAGAGAAAAGTGAAAACCACCAGGCTGGCTAAGAAAGAGCTTTGGTCTAGGATTTAATCATAATGTAAAGATTTTAAACATCAGAATAGCCCTCAAAAGAGGATCCTACAAATTGCAATACTCCTGCAGGAATAGGTAAGGATTAATCCAATTCTAAGAATTAAACTCAAGCCAAAGGGCAGATTCAAGCCCCAAGGTTAAAAGAAAACATTGTTGCTGGTGGTTTTTTTCACTCTAATGGCAATTGCACTCTACCACGGTGATGCTTAATCTATCACTACCAATAAGAAGTATAATGCATAATTCGATTAGAGTATAAATGTACACATAAGAGAATCTATAACAATAGCTATACAACATAAAAAATAACTGATCTGTGTTGATTTTAAGATTGTCAATTGGCCGTCCTCATTGTGCCCACCAGTTGAGTTCCTATGGAGTTCCAAAAACCTCATGTGATCGAAACCTATTCCAAGTTTCCATCTTCTATAGCCAAGATATGATTCTAACTGGATTTGGTAAATCCATGTTGCATTTACAACAAATTCCTGCTGGGCAACAAAACCATTTTCCTTCCTCCGAAACTGAGTGTTCATCAGCAACTAAAATTCGTTCCCAGAATTTCTTCTTGCAATGTTCCCCGACAATAAATTTTCATTTCATTGATCTTGGTTCGTACTCTTTTCTAGTAAATTTATGTTAATGTTAATTTTGAGCTGGACTCAGATGCTAACCCACGCTTCTTTTGGGGATTACCCCTAATTTCATGAGGACCTCAGCCCCGGAGATGGTAAAACTCCAACCGAATCACCTTTGTGTGCCCCACGAGAGGGTTTGCCCTATACAATTGGGCATCGTCTTTGCAGAATTATCCATTGATATGCTGAGCGGGAGTACATGGATAATAAACTGGTAAGGGTCTTCTGCTTTGTGTGGGCTCTCGTTTTTGTCGGCCACTAGTTTTGTTCTCCTGCTAAAAACTTACTAGCGTTGTATATTGTGTATGAATCCAAGCAATAGTTCACCCCCAGTATACTCATGTTGAGATTAGGTCGCTATCGGTTATTGTAGTTAGCCAGTCCATCTAAGCAAGCACAAGGAATTTTGTTGATCCTCCCCTACTATCATGATCCAATAAGTTGTATATATTTTAAGTATGGCACAATGTGAAAGCCTTCATTGAGGGCTGAAGGGTAACATCATGTTTCAAATTAGATTGCCAATAACTCTCTTCTATTCTCCTACTGTGCTGGTTTTATTCTGTCTTTGGTTTGGTTATTGACAGATCTGGACTGTCGTTCAATTTTTTTTGGCATTTGGGTTCTTGAAACATGCCTATCAAAACCAAATTCATTCTAAAGACTAAAACCAATACCAGATTTTCTAATTATTAACTGGAAGCACATCTGAGATGCACTCGAGAACCGTAAAATGTACAATTTGCAGTTGGGAATTGAACCAATTAATTGTTATGGACCTTGGGAATTCACATAGCTTCTAGTAAATCTGCATTGAGTTTTGCATAATGGTGGTCCCAACTCCAAAACAAATGTAATGCATGAATAATCTAGGAGAGCCAAAAAAATTTCACAATAAAATAAACCTCAAAGAAAATAAACATATGCACCCACAAAATTATCCTTTAATTTCATCTTCATTAAATGTTATATTATACAACTACCACTTCTGCTTGCCCACTTAGATTACATCTAAAACTATCACCATCCATTTTTTTAAATAGTTTTCTAAAAACAAACACTACTATAAATGAAAGTTTTATTCTCATTTTGTCTGCCTATTTGATTATATCTCAACCTCTTAGCTTCATTTCCTAGAATTAATTTTCTAAAAACACATCTAATACATCCGGCTTCACATAGTGCTGCTATAATTATTATTTTGGAAACTAATTATACTGAATTAGGTTTTCACACAATGCTTCTCTAACCCCAAAAACCCAAATGTAATGCAAGAATAACCAAGAACAGCCAACAAGATCTGCAAACTAAAATAAACCTCAAATACAATAAGCACACACCCACAATATCATCCCTAACTTCCCCTTCATTAAAGGCCTATTTATACCACTTGACTGTCCACTCATTACATCCCAACCTATTGGCATCATTTTCTAAAATTGGTTTACTAGATACCAAAATTAAAATAAATGGAAGCTTTATTCTCATTCTATATGCCCACTCAACTAAATTTCAACCTCTTCGCAACCTTTCCTTTAATTAGTTTTCTAGAAACTAAATCTACCATGTTGGGTTTCTTATAAAGCTAATCCCAACCCCAAAACCAGGACAGCGAACAAGATATGCACAATAAAACAAACCTCAAATACAATAAGCATATACCTACAAAATCATCTCTAATTTCCTCTTCATTAAATGCCAATCTATATCACTTATGTCTTCCCACTCAGTACATCTCAACCTGTTAGCATCTTTTTTAATTAATTTTCTAGTAAAGGGATGTTCTACTGTTACTTTGATTACATCCCAAACTCTTAGCATCCTTCTCTATAAATTAGTTTTTTCAAAACTGTTTTATCATATTGGGTCTCACATAATGCTAATCCCATTTCTAAAACAAATGTAATGCAAAAATAACTCAGGGCAGCCACCAAGATCTGCACAAAAAAATAATCTTGTCGCTCATCAGTGGATTTCTGAAATAGAATATGCATACCCACAAAATCATCCCTAACTTCCCTTCAATAAAGACTAAAATATTCCACTTTTGTCTACCCACTCAGATTGCATCACTTAGTATCCTTTTATAAAATTAGCTTTCTAAAACTAGTTTTATAACATTGGGATTGGCATAAAGCTTATTCCAACCCCAAAACCAATGTACTGCAAAAATAACCAAGGTCAGTCACCAAGATTTGTATAATATAATAAACCCCAAATACAATAAATACACACCCACAAAATCATCCCTAACTTCCCCATTAATTAAATGTCAAATTATCCCACCTCTGTCTGCCCACATATTACAACACTCCTTCGAAGCGTCCTTTTCCAAAATACATTATCTAGTGACAAACACTGCCATAAATGGAAGTTTTATTCTCATTCCTATCCACTATCCTTATAAGAAAATAGATTCTAAAAAATGAGAGGATGATGGATACTGCAAAAATGAAGCATTTGGGCTTCCAATTATTCTCAATTCAAGTCAATCTATCAACCCAAATCATGATCCAGCCGTACAATCATCTCAGCCATCTCAGCATTGTTTTCTAAAAATCCACCACCATAAATGGAGGTTTCATTCTCAGCCCTATCCTCTACCATTGTTCTGAAATAACAAATTTGAAATTCAACACTAATCTAAATCAACATCCTCCTGCATCACACTGGGATTCAAAAATGAGATCCCACCTCCTGATGGCTACTGCAACAACACTGGTTCTGATTAGAAAGGCATTTGGCCTTTGCCCCTATTCTCATTTTACACCAATCTATGCACCCAAATCAGGATCCAGAACCATAATCATCTCATCCTAGAATCTGTTTCTAAAATTAGTTTTCTAAAAAAAATATCACCATAAATAGAGGTTTTATACTCAATCCTGACATCATCCCTTTCTTTTCTTTTTTAAAAGACAAATTAATACTAACCTAAATTAATATTCACCTGCATGACAATAGTTTCAGAAATGAGTTCCTCAACCCAACCTCATGATGGCTACTGCAACAACACAGGGTCCCAGTGAAAAAGGATTCAGGCTTACCGCTATACTCATTACACACTAATCTATGAATCCCGATCAAGATCCAGCAGTCATCTCATCATTCTAGCATCATTAGTCTGAAATTTCTTTTCTATAAACAAACACCACCACAAATGGAGGTATTATTCTCACTCCAAACTTCTACGCTTATTCTGAAAAGAACAGATTCTAAACTTAACACTAATCTAAATTTATATCCCCCTGCATAAAAATGATTCTAGAAATGAGATCCTCAATCCCATTTCATGATGGCTTCTGCCGCAAGGGTCCTAATGAAAGGATTCAGGATTACCACCATTTACATTTCACACCAATCTATGAACCCAAATCAGAATGCAGCAGTATAATACTTTCACCCTTTTAGCATTCTTTTCTAAAAAATGGTCTTCTAAATACAAACAACACCAAAAGTTCCCTGATGACTATGCTTAAGACTAATCTAAATTCATATCCTCCTGCATAGTCTCACTAGCTTCAAGTCACGATGCGAGTGCCGACACAACACCGGCTCCCAATTTTAAAGCATTTGGGCTTAACACTTTTATCATTTAACACCAATCTATGAAACTAAATCATGATTCCGTGCACTGTAACCACAGCTAATTTCACTAAATTTTTAAGACCCAATTTACAGAGAGAGTAGAAAACCGACCCATAACGAAAAACTGGGAAAAGGAGTAGACCGACTTACTGTTTAAGGGCGTCCTGCAAATCTGAGGTGGCTTCCAGCACCTCTTGCTGACTGGGCACTGACCCAAAAATGAGGCGATCACGAAGATGGTGGCGGTGATCCAGGATTTCATGTGGGTGGGTCTGGAATCCTTCCTTCTCCCCTGCAAGCTCCCAGTCATCAATCATTGTTAAGGAAGGAGCATTTGAAGAAGAAGAAATCTTCGCTTTCTGTGAAGGGGAGTTAATGGTCGCCCCAACTCCAACACGGCCAGTTGCAGTGCTTCCAACACCAATTACTCTGCTAATACCACGCAGAATGGTCCCTCCTCCCATGGCTTCCGACTTCAATAACCACAAAAAACTCTACTCACTGTGAAGTAGTAAACGTAAATGCGTTTTCACAGCTCTGAGCTCAAGACTTGGTGTTCGTATTCGCTTAGATCGTTTAATGGTAAAATGATCGCAAAATTCAAACAAACGCCGAATTTAAATATAAACGCGCCCGGCAACGTGAATGAGGTGAGATGCCAATGAGGGGCACATCTATTCGCAATCCAGTCATCATTTTTTTTGGTTAACGTAGACGCTGAGAAGGCAAATGAGTCACCTTTCAAAAGTAACATGAGTCAGCTTTTCACTGTATCATTTCCTCGAGTTTGCAACCGTTCCTTCTACTCCAAGTTCATTAATTAATCCTACATGGCGGGCAGAAAAAATCAACATTAGATTCCCTCTCTGGCAAGAGGGTTATGGAACGATGAAACAAAGTTCCATTGTTTCTTCCAAGGATGACATCAATGTGAAGGCTCCTTCAACACTCGTACTTTTAAGTCCTTCAAGTTCGTACATCCTGGAGAAATTGGATAGGATTTCAATAGTAGAATTTTTTTTTACCTATAGTAACTGAGTAAATCTCAATGTTTAAAGATTAAATTGTTATTTGTTGGTTTAATGAGTTTTAGTTTCGGTGAGAGGAATTACATCATTGGGTATATTTTCTTTAGCCAAGGATTGTGTGATCTAATTATGTTCTAAAGGATTTTTCATAGTTCAATTTTTTTCTCTGTAAAGATTATCATAGAATATTTGAAGAGGGGCTTTTGGTTTTAAGAAAGCAATGGACTCTTTACCACTTTTTGGGTTTTAGATTTTGACTCCACTACTATGGTGGTGTTCAAAATGTCAGATTTGGGTTTGGCTCTCAAATCTATGATCTTCCCTTTCTAGGGCTCTTTCATATGTGAAGTTATTGGAAATATGCTTGGAAGGTTCATCAAGATGAATAGTGAGTGGTCTAAATAAGGAATATTCACCTATGACCGTATTTGTGTGGAGGTGGACCTTAACAAAATTCTCCTTGATAAAATACAATTGAAACATGAAAACTCCCTTTGGACCCAATCTTTGGATTTTGTAAACATTGTTTTCAATTATCGTTTATGTCAGTGAACTAGGCATCTCCAAAGCGTATGTTCACAAGCAAGTAAATTGAAGAAGAAAAAGGCCCAATGCTTAAAATCGAAATGTTAGCAGTGGTATGAACATATTCCCCTGAAGAATGAAGAAGCGAATGTCTCAATTAAGATGAATATAGTCGAGGACAAGGAAAAATCTAGAGATAGAACAGGGAAGGATGCAGGAGCAGAGGTTATTGGGGAAATGGTTATGGATGATTTCTCTTACAAAGGGGCTTTTAACGATAATTTTATAAGTGGAAGAATTAAACAATCACATGAATTTGATACTTTTGAGTCTGATAAGGATCATGACCCATTTGAATACCAACATAACCCTAAGCTACAAATGGTTATTACTACTTTATTGAGTTGGACAAAGATTCCAAGGAACAAGGGCAAAAAAGGTCTTACTATTTATTTTGGTCCTTAATTTTTTAATTTTTAATTTTTCTCTTGCTCAATTCTGCTTGCCAAGAAGGGGGTTTTGAAGGCTTGTTGTTATGTTGCGGTGGAGTTTATCCTCCAATAAGGAGTGTGAGACATGAATACCAATTGGCTACTTTGCTATGTAACTTTGTTGTTTATTTTGTTTAATAAAATTTACATGAAACATTCCAATAGTAAAATCAACATTATATGAATTATTCCTTATTCTGATTTTCCCATCCATTTTAAAATCTATTATTATTTCTTTATTTATATTTAATTAAAAAACATCAATTCATATTTACAACTAAAACACCCAATAAGTTTTTTATTTATATTTAATATTTCTTTGTTCATATAGAAAAAACACGTAAATAGATCAAATGTCATATTTTTAAAACAAATAAATTTCTATAAATACATTTGAAGAGGAAATATATCTATTTTTTTAATAAAAACAAAAAATTCTAATTTAACTATCATATTGTAACTTCTAAATCTACATTGAATTTAATTAGTTCTACATTGAATTTAATTAGTCTAAAACTTGCAGCCCTAAAAATAAATTTGTAGCATATACATTAATTTTTTAAAAAAATCTTTCTCAAAAATCTTGTGAAAAATATTTCCAAAATTCAATATGTTTTTAATTTTTAATGCATCTTTTTAAAATTCAATTTATTTATAATTAAAATATTTAACATTTTTATTAATATCAACTTAAAACATGTTTAAATATTCATTATATTTATATAAAAACATATCTCAAACAATGTTTCCCTTTTATATTTAAGGGATAAATTTGTTTTCAAGATTCTGTAAATATATATTATATAGTTAAGTAGATTTATAGTAAATATAATATGTAAAAACAAATGTTATTTGAACATGGGCGTAAGTACAAGAGTAGAAATTTCTTTCTTTGAAATAAATGATTTAATTTTAGTATTTAAAGATTACATTATTATTTATAAATTTAATTAGTTTTAAATTTAATCAAAAGAATTATAATATTGGATTTATTCTACCTAGACTCAAGATTGTGTGATTCGATTATACTCTGAGATTTTTCTTAATTCATTTTTTTTCTTTTAAAGATTATTAAATAATTTTTTAAAACGGGCCTTAGTTTTAGAGGAGAGCTAGGCTCTTTATTACCGTTGGTTTTTAGATTTTGACCCCACTACTATGGTAGTGTCCAAAATGATGGTTTGGGTTTGGTTCCCAAATTTTTAGCTTCATTTCTAAAACTTTTTAGTATGTGAAGTTATTATAAATATGTTCAAAAGGTTCATCACAATAGATAGTGAGCAATCTAAACAAGAAATATTCATTTCTACTCGTATTTGTGTGGAAGTAGACCTTAGCAAAGGTCTCCTTAATAAAATATAGTTGAAACATGAAAACTCTTTTTGGACCCAATCTTTGGATTATAAAAACATTGCTTTCAAATGTTGTTTATTTTAACAAATTAAGCATTTGCGGAGCGTATATCCACAAACAAATATACCAAAGAAGAAAAAGGACCAACGCTTAAAGCCATCGTATGAACATCCTCCCCCAAAGGATGAAGAAGCATATGTCTCAACTAAGACGAATATAGTCGAGGATAAGGAAAAATCTAGAGATAGAACAAGGATGTAGAAATAGTGGTTATTGGGGAAATGGCTATGAATGATTTCTCTTAAAAAAGGGCATTGACTAAAAATTTTACAGGGAGAGGAATTAAACGATCACATGAATATGATATTTCTAAGTTTGATAAGGATCAAGATCTATTTGAATACTAGCATAACTCTGAGCTACAAATGTTATTACTCTTTTATCGAACTGGGTAGAGGTTCCAAGGAGCAAGGTTAAAAAAGTCGTACTATTCATTTTTGTTCCTTATTTTTTTAATTTTAATTTTAATTTTGCTTGATTCTACCCAACCAACAAGGGGGTCTTAAGTGGTGCTTGTTGTGTTGAGTTAGAGTTTATCCTCTGACAAGGAGTGTGAACCGTGAATACCCACCCACTACTTTGTTATATAACCTTCTTGTTTATTTTGTTTAATAAATTTTACATGAAACGTTCCAATAATACAATCAACATTCTTATCCCTTATTTTGATTTTCCCATCCATTCTATAAATCTGTTATTGTTTCTTTATTCATATTTAAATGGTAAAACATCAATTCATATTTACAACTAAAACACCTAATGGAATTTTTGTTCATATTTATTTTTTTTTTTTTCATATTTTATTGAACAGAGAAAAAACATGTGAATGGATCAAACATCATATTTTTAGAGTAAGTGAATTTCTATAAATACATCGTATGTGTATGATCTTGGTCAGCGTGTGTGCATGACTTTGAGAGGAATTATATGAATACATTTGGAAAGGAATTATATTTATTTTTTTAATAGAAACAAGAGATCCTAATTGAACTATCATATTGTTTCCTTCCCAATTTACATTGAATTTAATTAGCCCAAAACTTTAAGCCCTAGATATAAATTTGTAACACATACAATATTAATTTTCAAAAAAAAATCTTCTCAAAAATCATAAGGAATATTTCCAAAATTCAATTTATTCTTTATTTCTTTTATAAATCATCTTTAAATTTAGTTAAGAAATTGTAACAATTGTCATTGTCCTTAACATGAATAATGAATGGATAAGCCAACCCTTCTTTTTTGATTTTTCTCACTAATTCTAAGTATTTTTCTTTCATTCTCTTTATAATATTATGACTTGATAAAATTATAATTTAACTTCTCCTTAGAAAAGAAATGTGATAAAAAAAAAATAATTTGGTTAAGCAATCCTCACACTACTTCAAAGAAACCAATTGTCAACATAGAGTGTAAAGAACAATAAACAAATAATGTAAAATTTATTTTTTTAACAAAATGTCTACCTTCAATATTAAGTTGAGAGAACCATAAACTCTAATTAAAATTATTTATACATGCATATTAATGGATCGATTAGTAATTGTATTTAAGATGGATGCAGAGCATTAAGTCTTTGCGAGGAGTTTATAGTACTAATAAATGTTGAAGTGCATGGAGCTAGATGAATTGTTTAAATAATTACAATAATAATTATTACACAGACTTGAAATAATTTATAGCAAAAGTTGAAATAAATTTTTTTTACCATAATAATTACACAGACTTGTATGCCTTGGTTTAGAAATTAATTAATTAAAATTCTAAACAGTTATATTTGCATTGCCTGAACTATCCTTTGACTTCATATGCCATCGAGCTAATGCACCTCTTGGACCAATTGCTAACTAATATGCAAATTTGATGGACTTATTAGGGAATTAAAATTCAGATTCTATTTTGTGTTATAACCATCCATTTAAAGTTTGTTCGATTTATTTATTAAGAATATTTGTAGCATAACTAAAAAGAGGAATGAAAAGAAAATCACCTCATCATGTGTACCAACTCTTCCCCCAGTTTTGTCCATTATTTGTTGTCTACCAAATATTCCATAGAATTTGGCAATCAAAGAGTAGAGAACCCTACATACATCTAAGCCATAAAATGCAAAAGCAATAGATGAGTTTACAAGATTGTTGTTTAAAAATGAAACAAAATGTTTTCAAGGGTCCTTGTCTTCCTATTATAAACTAGATAGCCTAGTCCAGAAAAAATATCCACAAACAAAAATACAATGTAAAAATGTGAAATATGTAACCCTTTTAATAATGACATATTACATAAAGCCCCATCTTACTCGATCACCAGAAACTAAGCCTGCAACAAAGAGAGCCTCCTCATATTTCCTTTTGAGTTGTTGTATATGAACCTCGACTACATTTTTTTGCTTCTTTGATGTTCATTTTCTCAAGTAATTGAACAAGATCTTTGATCTATAACTCCATGTGTAGGTTTGTGCATGTTCTGCTTTTTATAATCAGAGAACTTTGGCTTCCGAATCTACCCAAGCTTTTAAATTGTTGAGTGCCCAGTCACTAGTTCAAACTTGACGGCCACAAACTACATATTCTTGGATTTTAAAATAATGAAAATATTTAAGAGCCTTCCTATCCTAATAGCAATACAAGTTTGATTGACGCTCAGGAGTTGGTGTTAGTTTTCTTATTGAATATTGTATATCTTGAACAATGAGGAATCATTATATATACACAAGTGAGAGAAGAGACACATCTCTTCAATCTCCCTGTCGGCCTCCACCAAAAGTGCAAGACGTTGGGCTGGAAGTGGGAGCCCGACGCTGCTCCTCCAACATCAACACTCCCTCTCAGCTAGGGAGGATACTTCCAACTGTATAAGACATATCACCTCATCGTGATGTCAACCACAATGGCTACACTCATAAGTTAAAAGAAAAAAAATACCACCACATTGTGATATCAGATATCACCTCAATATAATATCAACCATAATGGCTACAACAATGTATACTATGTACAAATGTTCATTACTTACATGACATCCATCATGTCTCTCCTAGAGTGTGGAATCAAGGGATTTCACCTCGAACTTCTCTCATAGAGAAGAACTCGTTATCAAGGGATTTCACCTCGAACTTCTCTCACAAAGAAGAACTCATTATCAAGGGATTTCACCTCGAATTTCTCTCACAGAGAAGAACTTGTTATCAATGGATTTCACCTCGAACTTCTCTCACAGAGAAGAACTCATTATCAAAGCTTTGGCGGCTTCTACAATAGATCTATTCTTCCTTTTTTTTTTTGCAACACCATTTTGTTGAGGATTGTAAGGGACACATAACTCCCTCTTAATCCCTGCTTCAATGCAAAAGTTACATAATTCTTCAGAGGTGTACTCCCCTCCATTGTCGGATCTCATAACTTTGATTCTCTTCCCAGATAAGTTCTCTACCTGAGCTTTAAATTCTTTGAACCTCTCAAGTACTTCTTTAGATTCCATGACACAACCTTTGCAGGTACCTACATGCTCCTGGTTGAATTTTGGAAGACCCGTGACCATCTTCTCCATGATAGGTAGAGCCCGAAAGTGTAGGTGAGCCAACCTTCGATGCCAAAGATCACACAAGCTCGAAGAATCATGTACTAATGCCTGAAGTGGACAAGTGATTAGCCTATAGAGGCTTTCATATCTAACTCCAATTACTCGAGCAGTTTTGAAGTTGGAATTCTTCATCCATGCACATTTTGCATACATATCAACAAGAGAGCTTCCTACATACACATCACAATCAAACTCAATTTTTTATAATGTGGGAATGGACCTGCCTCCCCTGTTCCAATGTCGCATTGACAGCACACGTCCTCATGGCACTGGATAATGCAAACTAATTCAATTTTACCCCTGCTCTCTGCATCTGCTTAAACAACCCAAGGGCAACTTCTGGATTTCCGCTTTGCAAATATCCTATAAGCATGGCATTCCAATAAGATCATATCTCGTTCAGACATTTTTTTTTCAAACACTTTGCATGCATCATCTATGCAATGGCATTTAGAATACATATCAATAAGAACATTGTTTGGGATAATATCCAAGACACCCAGTCACGATGATCCGTGAATGGACCTGTTTTCCTTGTTTCAAAATTTCTAAGTTGGCACATGCCTGCAGAACTGCCGTCAAGGTGAAGTGGTTTGGCTTGACGCCTTCTTGTTGCATTTGACAGAAGAGATTTAATGCCTCTTTACTTCATCCATTCTGTGTATATCCTGTAATCATAGACATCCAAAGCCAAGCATCACGTTCTGGCATTTTGTCAAACAGTTGGCACGAATCCTCCAATCTCTCACACTTGACATACATTTAAAAAGCAAATTTCCAAGAGGAACATATCCATTGCATCCAGTCTTGGTGATGTGGGTGTGAAGCTGCCTGCCCTATTCAAGAGCTCTTGTTTTAATGCATTCCTATAAGAGGCGGGTATACATATTCAAGCCTTGCTCCATATCCAATGTACACAGTCTCTCTTGCCAATGTTCTTTCTTAGGAAGATTTTCTGCAGCAATTGAAGTGGTGTGCATTTGATAAGAAAATCTAAGGGGATTGAGTATCCTCCTGGCCAAACGTTCCAATGTAACGATGCTCACATTTTTTTTTGTTTTTTTTTGCAATTCATTCTACTGCCTGCTATCTATGTGTTATGGCTTCTTCACTTGCTGCATGTTCCACAACTCCCACCAATATCTGCTTTGGCCTACTTTCCTTGCTGCACGTTCCACCCTCGAACAGACTGTTGTGCATCTCACCTCAGGTGTACGTCTAGTAGGACAAGTAACTCATCTCTCCCAAGTCATGTGTTGATTGCAGACTTCTGCAATTGTCCAGGTTAACTTGGCTCTGATACCATGTTAGTTTTCTTATTGAATATTGTATATCTTGAACAATGAGGAATCATTATATATACACAAGTGAGAGAAGAGACACATCTCTTCAATCTCCCTGTCGGCCTCCACCAAAAGTGCAAGACGTTGGGCTGGAAGTGGGAGCCCGATGCTGCTCCTCCAACATCAACAGTCGGTACCCATGTTGTCATACATTAGTTTCTCTTATTTGAAAAAGGATTATTACAACAACCACTCTTAAAATTGAATAACACAGGAACCATTGTTGTAACTTCAAATATCACTGTCAAATTTTTAGCTGTGCAAGTATCATAAATATTAAAAACTACTTTCAACTTAGTACTCGCACTAAGAATTTGGAGACTAATTATACAAACACTATAAATCAGGGTAGGAGAAAAAATTCTAAAGAAAAAGGAGAGAAATATACAAAATGATGCATTTTTTACAATAAAAAAGCCAACAACAGTGTAGAAAAATAATACACCACCCCATAGACACTTTAAAAATCTGATACTATTCAGATATTCTATAATTCTATATTGGATGTACAAGATGACCTTGCTCTCTCCTCTATTGATGGCTGACTAGGCTAGTATTGTGTGCCTATCTGAGCTCTAAAACATAATTTGAAATTATATTGTTTTTGAGAAGAGCTAATACCATTTACTTTCCATTCACAAGATGACTGCAAATTACTACATGAGCAGCAAATCATAAATTGAAATAGACACATAGTAACTCCAACATAATTTAAAGATATGATCTTGAAGGAATGTTAGTGATAAAAATTTGCCATAGCGCAAATAAAAGGAATAGTAAACCCTCCAATAAGTATACCTTCTATCCTCATGGTAACTAAAATTAGCATATTGTGGAAACACAACTCATGTTGTCCCCAAACATGTATGTGTTACACATAAGTCACACTACAATGAATTAGGGTAAAACCGAAAGAACCAGAACATAACAATCTATACTCAGAAAGAGCAAAACTATTAAATCTCAATATCAAAATAATATAGCTGCCCCAAACAAGGCAATCAATCCACCTTGGCCTTAAAATTAGGGACTTCAACGTATGCCGTTGTTCAGGCTCCAGAAAACTTGCTCATCATCTTAGCAAGAATTGGTGCAACTTTGGGATTTGCTTGATGCTTTGCCATATTTACAGGGTTCATCATAACTGCCATAAATTTAGACAAGAGAATAATAAGTCAAAATTTATCCCAAAAACAAACAATACATATCCTACAATTTAAAAGGTATTGTCAAAATCTTCTGCCCTCTAAAAATAATCAAACCAGAAAATTGATGGCAAATTTGACCTGTCTGATCTCGCTAAGGGCTCGATATTCGTCCAAATCATGTGCTTCAAACTCTCAAATCTCAACAACATATGAGAAACGGTCATCTTAAATTAAAACACAAGACGTGTTATCCCATTGGCAATAATTGCCTTCCAATATCTCAACATGTCTAGATATTACTATTCCTGGTTCTCAAAGTAGTGGTGACTATAAAACTAAATTAAATTATATAGTTTATTAAAGTCAATGAATAACATACCCCAAGAGTTTAAAAATGGTCCCATAGACATAGTTCCCCTGACAACTCTTTGTAAAAAAAACTAAAACAGGGAGATGAAGAAAATAGAAGGTAGCTTATCTAGTGGCATCCGATGACACATTCAAAAAAGATCTGACATAAAGAGAAAGAAGATATGAGTAATCAATATACCGTCTCGGAGAGCAGCCATTACTTCTGGGTCTTTGAAAACAACCATCATCTCTGGGTCCTGTTTCACAGGAAAATGTCATCCATGTTTTAAATAAATAAATTTCACCATTTCCCCCTATTCAAGACCTTTTTCTAGTGGCACGAAGGATTACATACACAACAGTAAGAGCAAATGAAGCATAGAGTTCCTAGGTCGACCAAATAAATCCACAATATGTACCAAAATCTTTAGTTTAAAATGTGCATAAAATCATCTAAGCTTTGTATACTGACAAAACACATTATCTATCGAGATGAAAATTTTCATCTGATAATTTAAATCATCCAAATTAACAAGCCAACCAGAACATCAGGAACTTAAGTAACTTACATTGAGGATTTTGCTTATATAAGGCATTCCCCTGGGCATTCCACCTGAGAAGCCACCAGGCATTCCACCCACATTCCTACTCATTGAAGATTGCTCTCATTTCTTTGCTCATTCATATGCTGCTTGTATTGTAATAAAAAAATTAAAAAGCCATTACTAGCCATATACATTATGAGAGTTACAACAAAAATTGATAGTGCAGAATGCAATGCATATCACCTGAGCTTCAGCCTGGTGGCATTGCCTCTCACACTCTTTCTTTCTTTCAACTCTTTCCCTGCATAGGCGCTCATATTTCCAATGATGCTTTTCAATTTTATTAGCATTTGGCTCAGCTTGTATATGCACATCAAATGCTCATCAACACTAAGATCTCAGAGAATATTATTATGCATATGGAGTGTTCATTACCTTCTTTAAAACAATCTCAATTTCCGCATCATAATCAAGACTCGATCCTAGGCTGATTGTAATTAGTTTTAGCCTGAAAAACAAAATGTGCCCTATAATTTGAGGATTTATCTGAAATAAAGTTAAACCCTTGATATCACCAAGATTGGTTTGACATTTAACAAAATGAAATGTAAGCATGATTTGCTATCAACCAATCATTAATCAATGCACAATTGATATGTGATGGTGCCATGGCCCCATCTTCTATACACTGTAGAAACAACCTAGTCAAAAAGTGCAGCCTTCTCTAGTCTTCGGAGATTGAAATTAAGAATAAAATAATGAAACCTCCTCAAGATTCAGAGGAAGAATACCACAGGTAATTGAAAGTAGAAGACAATATTAACAAATAGAAGTGTGAAAAAATTGTAAATCCTAATTACCTGAAAGAAAAGACGACAAAATTCATCGGTAGTAATTCAATTACAAAATGAGAGTTTAATCAACAAATTATGGAAAGTGACAATGATAATAATCCATTTACTGGGGCTGAGTCAATGTCAGCGAATGACTTCCCACATAATATGTGATGCGAATTCTAGCTTACACTTGGGCAACCTTCTTATACTGATTCAATTGTGCATCTTATAAATGCAATTACTTTCAAAAGATACAAGTAGCTTTAAACTTAAACTGAATCCACCAAAAAGTCTAGATTTTCCTTGACAAAATCTTTCATTAGCAGGAACTTGCACTCCAAACTTTGGCACTAAATGCTACAAGTCTTGAAGTTCCTTCTGAATATGCTTAGTGGCCATGCTCCACTGATCCAAAAAAAACCAGTTCATTTCAGATCCAACAACCGGAAAAAATAATTGTGCAAATATATCAAAATAAAACTTCTTCATTGAACCAAAAAAAACCTAAGTTTAGTTCAGATCCAACAACCAAAAAAATAGTTACGCAAATATCTGAAACTAAAACTTTTTAATCAAAAATATATTTAATGAAAAAACACCTAATACAATATACAAAATAAGCTTGAGGGCTCCTGAATAGGGGATTCTGAGTCAAAACTTCAAAATCCTTATTTTAGCACATATATAAGATGGCCTGCAGACATAACAGCCCATTTTACATCCATAAATCGATGAACAAACACAAAAGAGATAAATCAACTGGTAAAACAGATCATGGCAGAAATTATTATTGATTTTAACCTCATAATAAGGGGCTTTTCAGACCAAATATTAAAACCCACATGGAATACCTTCCCTTCTCGTTTTCACTGGAAGCAACCGAAAAAAAACACTTTAGATGTTGCAATGACGAATTTTAAATGGGATATACGTGGGGAATTTCACATGTAAAGGGGCTTAACGACCTGAGAGCGAAGCTTCGAGACCTGACTTCCACAACGGGTGAAGGGACTACAGCTGCGGGAGCCATTGTCGGTCGATATCGAGAGTGGCCAAGCTTACAAGCCAAACCTAAGTCCACAAATTTTGCATCAAAATTGTAAACGGGCATACCATTACTATGTTTTACATCTTTAACAGAACAAACCGATACCATTCTTTTTGTTGAGGATATCTCTTGGTTTATGACTGCAAATATTTCCTTTGGTGAAGAAATATGGAACATATTTGTTGTTAGGAAGATCTAGTAATCGGGAGGAAGAAAAGAGCAGGATATTACCATGGTTCTCCTGGTTCCACGAGCAGGAGATGCGGACTTTGCCAATCTTGAAAGAGTGGCAAGTAAATCTACTGCTGCTTACTTTTTTATAGTTTTTTTTTTGACATCCACCCATCTCACAAATTAATGGATATACTATGTTCAAAATGCAGAGCTCTTCACTCTTACATACAACGCCATTTTGCGCCAGTTGCTTATTGATTTCGAAGAGGTAGAAAAGGTAAACAAATAGCTCGATCAAATGTATGTTATTTATTCCACTCATTTTGCAGATAGATTTCAAAGAACGGACATTATTGTCACGACACAAAGACACGGATATACATTTTAGCACACTAAGGATTGATAAATGAAGTGCACCATTTAATAATTAATAGATGGAAGCTGGTCAGGACTTCATTCATTCACATGTTTGAAGAATTTGTGTGACTGAGACATAAATTCGACTACAAATTTTGTTAGCCATGGAATCTGATAGCGTATTTATTCTCATTGTCAGCAATGATGATGGGTACTGTAGATGATGTCAGCGCCCCTTGATATCATCTTTATAATTTTAACTCATAAAAATATAGATAAATATATTTTTTAATAATTATTTATTAATATTTTAGAACATTAATAATAATAAATTTTGATTAATGAAAAAAATAAAATTTAATCATAAATTAAAGTAAATTAATTATTTTAGTATACTCTTCAAGATTAATAAAAAATAATCTTTAAATCTTAATTCAATCATAATTTTTTATAATGTTACTTTTTAACTAATACACATTCATTTAAGTTTTCATAATATCGTTAAGATTCAAAATGACATATAAGATATTCAATCTAAAAAATCAAGTATAAAACTTAAACTATATACAATATGTATTTAAGGAAAATATAACTAACCACAAAATAAACTAACTTATTCATTAAACTCATATGGTCATTAAATGCCATGTGTATTTGGTATTAAAATATTTAGCATGTATCAAGACACATGTTTAAATATTTATTACACTTGCATAAAAATATATCTCAAACAATGCTTCTCTTAAATATTTAATAAATAAGTTTTTTTCAAATATTTATATGTATATGGAAAAGGTTTTATAGTGATGCATTTTAATTTTGTATATTGAATTAAGATATTATAATAGATTTAGAAGTTTTACCTATTTTAATATATAGTTTTAACTATTTATAATTAAGATTTGAAAGTCATTATACGTTTTACATTATATATTTTACGATATAATGGATTTTATAATGAGAGATTATAAAATACAATTTTTAAACCTATGATCAAAACTCTATTTTTAGAATACCAATAGTTGTACACCAAAATATCAATACTTGAATCTTACTTATCAAAATGTAATTGATTACATTTAATTTTATAGAATAAATGTTGAACAAAAATTAGATACTACATGCATCACTATTGGTATGTTTTAATATTTATATACACTAATATGTTCTATTAATAAAATTCCCTTAACAAAAATCTTAAACTACTATTAGTAGATGCACCACTATTAAAATCTTTCCCTTATTATATAATTAAATAAATTTACACTAAATATGTATATATCATGAATATATACAATAATGACTATTATTAACATGTACATAATACATATACAATAATGGCTTAAAGGATTGAATAGATAGTATTTATGTTCATATAATTTACACATTATTTTTTGTGGAGTATTTAATATTAATTTAGTATATATTCACAATTTAAAAATCACGTGTTTAATTTAGAGAATTTAATATATTATTTATTTCACTTAGAAGATTGAAATAAAGGTAAAGTCTCAATTCTTTAATTTATTGTGAAAGTTAACATATAACAGATTTTACATTTTAATAAAATATATTAAAATATTTTTTTAAATTGTATTGTAATAATTAAAACAAATATATTTCATATCGAAAAGATTTAAATTCAAATCTTACTTACAATCAAAATATTAGATGAATGTGAGCCACCTAATCTTACAATTAATATATATTATAAAATATTAAATTTTAGTAAATAAAAAAAAGCTCACCCACTTTAATTTATAAGTTCATAAATTAATGTCTCATGAAAATTAACACTCATATTATCATAATCCCATAATTAATATGTGTATTAAAAAAAACAAAAATATATATTAAAATATTAAATTTAATTAAGAAAATGGAGAACCCACCGACTCAATTCATAAATAGATTAAGAAAATAAAGAACCCACCGACTTCAATTCATAAATAGATTCAGTCTCTCACGAGAATTAATACACTATCGTTCGATTCAATTTTCCACTTTTTAATGTTTCTTAAAATCAAAATCGTAGCAGAGAAGCTTCCTACCCGCGCGGATGATAGGCGTCTTTTAAACGGCTGCTTTTTTGGTACATTCCTCGGTAATCTCCTCGTTTTAAAAATACGATTCAGTAATTCTTCTATAAATTCGGCGTTCGTTTGAATTTGGCGAGATCATTTTACCATTAACCGATACTTTTTTGGTACATTCCTCAAACCAAGAAATTTTAAGCTCAGAGCTGTGAAAACTCATTTGCATATGCTACTTCACAGTGAGCAGGCCGTGTCTGTAGTATTAGCAGAGTAATTGGTGTTGGAGGCACTGCGAGTGGCTGTGTTGGAGTTGGGGCGGCCATTAACTGCCCTTCACCGAAAGTGAAGATTTCTTCTTCTTCAGATGCTCCTTCCTTTACAATGATTGATGGCTGTGAGCTTGCAGGGGACGGAGAAGGATTCCAGACACACCCACATGCCCACCTGGATCACCGCCACCATCTTCGTGATGCCTCATTTTTGGGTCAGTGCTAACTCAGCAAGAGGTGCGGGAAGCCACCTCAGATTTGCAGAATGCCTTTAAACAGTAAGTTGGTCTGCATTTTCCCATTTTTCATTAGGAGTCGGATTTCTAGCTTCTGTGCAAATTGGGTCTAAATTTTTTAACGAAATTGGCTGTGGTTGCAGTGCGCTGAACCGTGATTTAATTTCATTGGTGATGGAAGCGCTGCAACTGGCTGGGTTGGAGATGGGGCGGCCATTAACTCCCCTGCACAGAAAGTGAAGATTTCTTTCTTCTCCAGATGCTCCTTCCTTAACAATGATTAATGACCGGGAGCTTGCAGGGGAGGAATAAGGATTCTGGACCCATCCACATGCACATCTGGATCACCGCCACCATCTTCGTTATCTTCTAGTTTTTGGGTCAGTGTCAACTCAGCAAGAGGTGCTGGAAGCCACCTCATATTTGCAGAATGCCCTTAAACAGTAAGTTGGTCTGCATTTTCTTCCCATTTTTCATTAGGAGTCGGATTTCTAGGCTCTGTGCAAATTAGGTCTAAAATTTTTAACGAAATTGGCTGTGGTTGCAATGCGCTGAACCTTGATTTAATTTCATTGGTGATGGAAGCGTTGCAACTGGCTGTGTTGGAGTTGGGGCGGCCATTAACTCCCCTGAAGATTTCTTTCTTCTCCAGATGCTCCTTCCTTAACAATGATTAATGACCGGGAGCTTGTAGGGGAGGAATAAGGATTCCGGACCCACGCACATGGACATCTGGATCACCGCCACCATCTTCGTTATCGCCTCGTTTTTGGGTCAGTGTCAACTCAGCAAGAGGTGCTGGAAGCCACCTCATATTTGCAGAATGCCCTTAAACAGTAAGTTGGTCTGCCCCTTCTCAATTTTTCATTAGGGGTCGCTTTTTTCGGCTCTGTGCAGATTGGGTTTTTGAAAATCCAATAAAATTCGCTGTGGTTACAGTGCGCTGAATCGTGATTTAGTTTCTTTGGTGTTGGAAGCACTGCAACTGGCCGTGTTTGAGTTGGGGTGGCCAATAACTTCCCTGAACAGAAAGTGAAGATTTCTTCTTCTTCAGATGCTCCTTCCTTAACAATGGTTAATGACTGGGAGCTTGCAGGGGAGGAAGGAGGATTCCAGACTCACCCACATGCACACCTGGATCACCGCCACCATCTTCCTGATAGCCTCGTTTTTGGGTCAGTGCCCAGACAACAAGAGGTGCTGGAAGCCACCTCAGATTTGCAGATGCCCTTAAACAGTAAGTTGGTCTGCCCCTGTTCCCAGTTTTTCATTAGGGGTCGGTTTTCTATTCTCTCTGTTAATTGGGTCTTAAAAATTTAGTGAAATTACCTGTGGTTACAGTGTTTTAAATTGTGATTTAGTTTCATAGATTGGTGTTAAATGAGAATAATGACAAGCGCAGATGCCTTTATATTGGGATCCCATGTTGTGTGGCACTAGATATCATGACTTAAAGCCAATGTGACTCTGTAGGAGGATATGAATTTAAATTAATCTCAAGTAAAATCATAATCATTAGGGAACTCCAGAATAGGATGAGGATGTACTCTGTTTTATTGCAGCCGCATATTTTGATAATAATATTTTATATAATATCAATGTACACTTATTCATTTACTTCTGTACCCTGATTTGAAATGGCCACTATTTAATTTTCCACATCACTATGATGTTAAGTCTGGGATTTTTTTTTTTTCTTATAAAAGATTAGAGGATGAGAATGAGAGAAAAGCCTCCACTCAAAACAGTGGTGGTTTTAGAAAACTAGTTTTATAAAATGTGATTTATTTACACAGATTACTGCAAAATGGGATTACTAGTACACCTGAATCCTTTTTTATCGGGGCCCCAGTGTTGTGGCAGTAGCTATCATGAGGTGGTTGACTTTCTCATGATGCAAGGGAATACTAATTAATATTGGCGTTTCGTCTAGAGTCTAATTTTCCAGAATAAGGGTAGAGGATAGGAGTGAGAGTAAACCCTCCCCTTACGCTCTATTTATAGTGGTATTTGTTGTTTTTAGAAAATGATGCTAAGAGGGTGACATGATTATAGTGCTGCATTGTGATTTGGATTCATTGATTGGTGTGAAATAATAATAGTGATAACATGAAGTTTTTTTAAAATTGGGATTACAGTGTTGTGGCAACAACCATGATGAAGTGGGGTTCAGGGTTCATTTCTTATGTTGGTGTTAAGCCACACTCGGATCGAAGATGGACTGGTCCAAGAGGGCCCAGTAGCTCAGTGGTAGAGCACTCCAGCGACGTATGGAAGGTCTTAGGTTTGAGTCCTAGCTGGTCCATGAACCAACATAGTATCAGAGCCAGGTTCAGGGTAGGAGCCCGAAGCACACAAGAGGTGTGGCTTAAGGGGAGGTGTTGGTGTTAAGCCACACTCGGACCGAAGATGGACTGGTCTAAGAGGGACCAGTAGCTCAGTGGTAGAGCACTCCAGCAGCGTATGGAAGGTCCTAGGTTCGAGTCCTAACTGGTCCATGAACCAACATCTTAAACCACTGTCATGCAATCGTGTAGGGAAATATAAATTTAGATTAGTGTCAAAGTTTAGAATCTGTTGTTTTTAGAATAAGGATAGAAGTTAGGATTTAGAATATAACCTCTATTTATTGTGGTGTTTGTTTGTAGGAAAGTAATTTTAGAATAAGGATGTAAGAATGATGAGATGACTGCAAGATCTTGATTGAGGTTCATAGATTAGCGTGGAAGGAAAATGGTGGTAAACCTAAATCCTTTTTTATTGGGGTTGCAGTGTTGCAATAACCATCATGAGTTTGGGTTGAGGAACTCATTTTTGAAAACATTGTCATGCAGGGGAATATTAATTCAGATCAGTGTCAAGTTTAGTCTTTTTTTTTTAGAATAAGGGTGGTGGTTAGGATTGAGAATAAAACCTCCATTTATTGTGGTGTTTTCTTTTTTGAAAAAAATAATAATTAGAAATAGATTCCAGGGGGATTAGTTATTCTTGCATTACATTGGTTTTAGGGATGGGATTAGCATTATGTGAATCCCAATATGATGGGATTCTTGCATAAGAGCTTGGGATGTTGTTAAAGTTAAAGCAGAACATCCATCTACTAGAAAGCTAATTAAAATAAGTAAGCTAACATGTTGAGATGTACTGAGTAGCAAGACAAAAGCGGTGTAGAATGACATTTAGTGAAGTGGAAGTCGAGCATGGTTTTATGGGTATATACTTATTATATTTGAGGTTTGTTTTATTATTCAGATCTTGTTGGTTGTCTTGGTTTTGGTGTTGGGATTAGCATTGTGTAAAACTCATAGTGATACAATTAGTTTCGAGAAAGTTAATAGGTTTCAAAGAGGTTGAGATTTAGTTAAATGGGTAGATAGAATGAGAATAAAACATCCATTTATGTTAGTTTTTATATGTAATAAACTAAATTTAAAAAATGAT
The DNA here is from genome assembly GCA_037957365.1 of Torreya grandis. Taxonomy (NCBI): domain Eukaryota; kingdom Viridiplantae; phylum Streptophyta; class Pinopsida; order Cupressales; family Taxaceae; genus Torreya; species Torreya grandis. Next base: position 4,563,681 of record JARHVA010000076.1, read on the forward strand.
GCTAACACGTTGATATTATATTGAGCCGGTAGGCAAAAGTATAGATAGGACTTTAATGAAAGGGAAGTTAAGGACTATATTTTGGGTGCGTGCTTAAATTGTATTTGAAAGGTCTTTAATGAAGGGGAAATTAAGGTCTATATTGTGGGCGTGTGCTTAAATTGTATCTAAAGTTTAGTTTATTTTACAAATCTCATTGGCTATCCTTGGCTATTCTTGCATTACATTGGGTTTTGGGGCTTGGAGAAGCATTGTGCGAAACCTAATGTAGTAGAATTAGCTTATATATTATTGATCTTAGGATGCTAAGATGTTGAGATGGAATGGTGTAGGCAGGTATAATGAGAATACAAATTTAATTTATGGTATTTGAGGTTTGTTTTATTATGCAAATATTATCAGCTATCATTGGTTATTCTTGCATTACGTTGGTTTTGGGGTTGGGATTAGTATTGTGTGAAGCTCGATGTAGTAGAATTAGTTTCTAGAAAACAAATTCTTGAAAATGACGCTGAAGTTGAGATGTAATTGAGTGGGCAAATATAATGAGTATAAAAAATTATTTATGGTAGGTTATTTTTTTTAGAAAACTATTTTTTTAAAATAGACGTTAAGAGGATGGGATGTAATTTAAGTGGACAGGTAGAAGTGGTGGTTTAGTATTTCATTTAATAATGATGAATTTAAGGGATGATATTGTGGGTACATGCTTATTTTCTTTGAGTTTTTTTTTTTTTTTTTTTTTAAATTTATTTATTATTACTATAATTATGTAGATTTTGTTTGTTCTCTTGGATTATTCATGTATTGCACTGGGTTTGTGGGTGAGACTAGCATTTTGTGAAGCCCGATGTAGTAGAATTAGTTTCTAGAAGATAATTCTTGAAAATGGAGCAAAGAGCTTGAGATGTAATCCGATTAGCAAACAAAATGAGTATAAAACTTTTATTTATGGTAGTTTTTAAAAGACAACTATTAATAAAATGGCTACTAAGAGGTTGAGATGTAATCTAAGTGGGCAGTAGAAGTGGTAGTGGTATAATATTTCATTTGATGAAGATGAAATTAAGGGATGATTTTGTGGGTGCATGTTTATTTTCTTTGAGGTTTAGTTTTATTATGCATATTTTGTTTGGTTCTCTTGCAGTGGGGACCCATGCAGGGGCTTCCGCTTCCGCCAATATGGGAACGAGGGTCCCATGAATTTTTTTCTAAAATTTTACTGCTTATCAACAATATCTCCGAATTTTTTTGAGCGGCATTGCTTAGCGAAATTTTTTCCAAGGTAGGCAAGCGGTGAGGGGCAGAAGGATTATTTTCCCTGTTCCTAAAATTTTGCAGATTCTTCTACCAGTTGTCTTTCTTGTGTGCCCTTCCCTTCAACATTTTACCTCCAAGCAGTGAATTTAAGCAACTATAATTCTGTAGTACGTATTCAAAAAATTGCACGGGACCAAGTGGTAAATTTAAGCCTCTATAATTTCTCAGCAATATCTGTTGAAAAATGTTTAGCAGGGCCCTAGCATGGGATCGAGACCTTGGATTATTCATGTGTTGCGTTTGTTTTGGGGTCGGGACTACCGTTGTGCAAAACACATTGTAGATTTACTAGAGGCTATGTGAATTTTCAAGGTTTACAACAAATAATTAGCTCAAAATCCAATTGCAAATTGTACATTTACGGTTCTTGAGTGCATCTCAAAAGTGCTTCTAGTTGATAATTATAAAATTAGGTAATCACTTTAGTGTTTAGAATGGATTTGGTTTAGGCAAGACATGTTAAGAACCCAAATGCCAATATGGATTGAACGACAATATAGATTTGTTAATATCAAGCCAATGATAGAATAAATTGACATAGTGGGAGAGTATGAGAGATTTACTAGTGATCTAATTTAAAGTATTATATTTGTGGTAGTAGCATTCCAATATAGCTTGAATGGGTTTAATGGTGAAGGATTGTGTATTTCATAATGAAGGTCACTAATCAGAATTGAAAGGGACATAGTGTTGTACACCTTATTGAAAAATATACAGGTAAATGCAAGAACAATCCTCATGTGGGCTTCCACAAGCGAGTCCCAAACACCAATTGGTGTCTCACTTAACAGTGACAAATAAACTATATTTACCTTTTATCTATTGGTTTCACATTGTGCCATTCTAAAACTATATATATTTTTTAAGTTTCAAGCAAGGGCTTCAATCCTTTTACCCTAAAGATGTATCTAGTAATGGGATTTGAAATGTTAGACAAAAACATTTTTTATGCAGATGAATCCAAAAGAATTTTACTCATCATATGCAACATATCAAATAATGATAGTAGGGGATGATCAACGGAAGTTGTTATGCTAGCATATGTTAGGCAATTTATGTTTTCCAAATGTGACCTTGATGTAACGTCTAACTACAAAAATTGATAATGACCTAATCTCAACATGGCTATATTTGGGGCAAACTATTGTTTGGATTCAACCCCATATGCAATGATAGTAAGTCTTTAACAAGAAAACAAAACTAATGGCTGAGAAAATGAGAACCCGCACACAAACCCATGACTGGATTATTATCCACACACTCTTGTTTAACATATAAGTGGTTAAATTTATGAAGCTGATGCCCAATTGCATAGGGTCAAACCTCTTTCAGGTACAAAAAGGTGATATTATTGGACTTTTACCATTTGTGGGGCTTAGGTGATTCCTCATGCAATTAAGGCTAATCCCCAAATCATTGAAATTGCTTATAGCCTTTGCTGACTAGTGTGTATCTTTTGCTAGAGTATTCCTACATAGTCGAGCTTTGAAATTGAGAGTCCTAAGAAGCATGGGTTGCATGAAGAAATTTTAGGAACAAATGTTTTAGAGGAAACACCATAGTTTTGTTAGCTAATAGGATATTTTTTGTAAATGTAGCATGGATTTACCAAAACTAGTTAGAGACATATCTTGGCTATAGTGGATGGAGGCATGGAACAGTGATGCACTTGCAATTAGGGGTCTCAATTAAGAGATGCCTTATAACATGCAACCCTCATAATACACAATGGAATATGCAAATAAATGCAACACAACTCAGATCTTTATTAGATTTCAATAGTTGGGATATAGCTTGCATGCACAATGACAACAACACAATGATATACATTCTCAAATGAGATGCGTTCACAATATCAATTTCTCAAATCTCTGCTATGATCTATATCCTTAAGCTCATTGACTTGTTGGCTCAAGCATAAGGGCATGTTTATATGGGCACAAGACCCATCTACTTATAATAATGCTTAGTAACACACTAACAACATTAAATTTTTCTAACACATCACTATGCGCAACAAACATTAAATGTTCGCTACAATTCCAATGCACCTTAACACACCAAAGCATAAGGCATCATGACATACTATGTATCACAAGTGATATTAAATGAATCCATAAGAACTTTCGTGATTCAAGGAATTAAATGTAAATGGTTAGGAACTACGACTCTTTCTCCATAACACATCACAAGAACATATGTGCCTATACCAAGCTATGCATTAGATAAGTCATGCAGAGGTCACAACATCGCAAGGCCAAGTTGCAACACTGGACAACCAAAGGATGCATCAAAGAATCCTTGTGTGGTGATCCTCATATACACATCATGGCACACTAACATCTTGCATAAGACATTGCAAGCTTGCGCACTAGAACTTGCAAGACTTCAATTTGAAACTGGTGCTGAACTAAACAAAGACCTTTAAAACATACTTGTACAAAGCTTTGCAAGAAACTACAAACTGACCTGAACCACATGCATCATCAAAGGTTATGTGAAACATTACAGAGAACTAGCATGCATGCACAACGGCGATGAAAAACAACACAAAAAAACTTGCTCATAGCTTAGGACTTGCAAAAACTGCAAAAAATATTATTTTTGAGTAAGTGTTAGACTAAGTCTCCCATCTGAGATTCCACTTGCCTTCCCCTGGTATCTACTTGTTTATATTGTGCACTTTTTCTCTCCAATTGTTTATGCACTTGAAGATGTATATTGGGCATATACTCAAAAAAATCTTCTACTTTAACACTTCTCCTTCCTTTGTTCTTGATGTCTCACAATTCCGCACCTCCTCTTGGACTTGACCTATACACATTTTGAATTGGTGTCTTTCCTATACTCATACTAACTCAATAGTTATATGTGAACTTGTGACAAAATGTTATCACATGTTCCCGGCTTACCTTCAATTAAACGTTACAACAAACTATTTAAACTTATGTTTCCTACTTTTGTTTGTCCATTCGTTTGAGGATAATATGCTAAATTAAATTGCAACTTGGTGTTCAACTTCTTCCACAATGTCCTCCAAAACTGTGCTACAAATTTGACATCTTTGTATGATGCTATACTATGCGGCAAACCATGTATCTTTACAATCTCTCTGAAAAATAAGTTAGCAATGTTTGTCGCATCACTAGTCTTCTTACAAGACACAAAATGTGTCATCTTTGAAAAATCAATCAACCACCAAAAATACCGATGCATTTCCTCTCTGCATTATAGGCAACCTTAAAACAAAATCCATACTCATATCCTTCTTCTTTTGGAATAGGTAATGGTTGATACAAACTTGCATTATGACTTCTCCTTTTTGCTATCTGAACAACACTACACTCCTGAATAAATGTATGCACATTTGTGCTCATCTGCAACCAAAAATAGATTTTTGCTCCTTGTGTTGATGGCTTGTCATAACAAAATGACCCGCCAAACATCCACTATGCTTCTTCTTAATCAAATTCTCTTGCATTTAACCTCTATGTTTACACGATAGGCTTCCTTTGAACAACAAACTTTCTTGAACAAAATAATCTTAGAACCATGGTATCATGTTGCCACACATTGGTTCTACACACGCCTTTCATGCTTCTTGATAATCTTCATCATTTACATATTGTTCCTTCATAAGATCAAATCCTTTTGACTTCCACTCTCTATTCATTAATTAATACGAATATGTGGCTTAATGCATCTACAACTTTGTTTGAATTTCCACTCTTATGCTTCAACAAAAATGAATAGCTTTGTAGGAATTCAACCAATTATATATGTCATTGATTCAACTTACCTTGACTATTTTATGTATTGTAATGCCTAATGAGTTGTATTCAAAATAAAATCCTAAGGTCATAGATAATGTCTCCACTACCTGAGTGCTTCCACAATTTCATATAACTATTGATCATATAATGAATACTCGCGTTTGACATCATTTAATGTTTCACTGAATTATTTAATATGTTTTCCTTCTTGACTCTTAATACTCCACCTATTGGTATGCCACTAGTATTGTAGTCTACTTAAAATATCTATCAAGATCTGGTAATGCCAACACTGATCGCTCAATTATTTCCTCCAACTATTGAAAACTATGTTTTCCTTCTTGACTCTTAATACTCCACCTATTAGTATGCCACTAGTATTGTAGTCTACTTAAAATATTTATCAAAATCTAGTAATGCCAACACTGATTGCTCAATTATTTCCTCCAACTATTGAAAACTATGTTTTACTTCTGCTATCCAAGCAATGTCTTTTTTATCTTTCCACATTACCTCTATAATCGCTATGCATGTCCAACTGAAATTCATAATGAACTTCCTATAAAAACTCGCCAATCCATAAAAAATGTGCCTCAAATGCATTTTGTGGTGACGGAGAATTCAACATATCTCGCACGTTCTTTGGATTCATCTTCAAACCTTCTTGGGAAATCACAAACCCCAAGTATACCACTTCCTTTTGCATAAAATTGTATTTTTTGAAAATCACAAGCAACTTTCCATCTCAAAACTTCTCTAACACTACACAAATGTTGCAAGTGTTCTTTCTTTGTCCTAATGAAAATAACTATATCATCAAGATACACAATGAAAAACTTACCCCAAAATAGCTTAAGAACTTCATTCATTAGTTTCATGAGTTCACTTGGTGCATTAATTAGCCCAAATGGCATAACCAACCACTCATATAATCCTTCTTGGGCTTTAAAAGTAGTCTTCCACTTCTTACATTCCCTTATGTGAATATGCTGATATCTAATTTTCAAGCCAATTTTCGTGAAGTATCTTTCTCCACTCAAGCAATCCATCAAATCATCAATGCATGGTAATGGACACAAGTACTTTATGGTTATATTGTTAATGTCTCTAGAATCAATACATATTCTCCACTCTCCATTCTTCTTATGCACTAATACTGTTGGTATTGTGCATGAGATCAAACTTTATTTGATCAACCATTTATCCAACAATGTTTGTAATTTCCATTGTACCTTTGCATTCTCTTTGGGTATGAACCTATATGCGACTTTGATTGTTGAACTATATATTGAAATTAGATCCATGCAGTGATTAATACTCCTCATTTGTGGCAACCCATCCAGTATATGGTTTGAAACTGTCTCTGCAAATTCACCTATCTTCTCCTTCACCTTATGCGAAAGCGCTTTTTCCTTTTCTTCTTTTGTGCTCACCAATGGTGTACATTAGGGATTACTGCCAAGCATATTTCTTCCTTCATCTCTTTCAGAAATTGCTTTTCCAAAATCATTAAAACCTTTGGATTAGTTTCCACTTCTTCACTTTTAACTTTCAAAGGATTCAAAATATGCTTCTTTTCATCTTACACTAATGTGTATACATTTGCATGACTATCATCATGCGCCTTGTGATCAAAATGTCAAGGCCTTCCAAGCCAAATATGTTAAACATCCATGTGCATTATTTCACATAGAATTTCATCTTTATATGTACCAATTTGAAAACTTATCAAACATTGCTCATTCACCAAAACATGATGCCCCTTTAGCAACCATGAAACCATACAGGGGTTTAGATGCATAATTCTCTTTAGACAAGGCTTACCTACCATCTCTTGCATAACAATGTTATCAAGATTGCCACTATCAATAATCAATTTGTAGCACTTACCTCTAGACTTCCAAATGGTTCTGAACAAATTCTTTCTCTATGCATGACTATTCTCCTCTTTCATAAGTTTTAATAGCACCCTCTTCATTATGAGAGCTTCTCTAGTTTTTGGTTCATTTATATATTGAATTGTTGTAATCTTTTTCTCATTAGCTTGTGTAATTTGAACACTCGCATCAGTTCTTTTGCCACCTTCATTATGCATGTGCAGACACTCAAATGCTCTATGTCTAGTCTTACCACATCAAAAACATGTATTGTGGAATCCATGACCTCTACCTCGTCCATAGGATCCTTTACCTCTGAAATTTGTTCTATCTAGCTATTTGAATATTAGCATTATTGCACTATGAAGTACTTACCTCGTACTCTTTGCAAAATAACCTTTTCCACTTCGACTTCCTTGTCCAAGTCCATGAGTGAATTTTCATTTCCTCATGCTACTCTTGTTGTTTTCGCGATAAAGTTTCTTTCGCGTTCACCACACACTAATAGACTTCTTCAATAAACTACAACTTAATCATACCAAACTCATCTTGAATTATGATGTGAAATCCATTCACATGATTCAAGATCTTCTTAGCATCATCTTCAACATGACCCATTCTAATGGAAAATCTATAGATCTCTTTAGTGTAATTGTTTACACTCATCTTCATTTGTCATAAATTTTGTACCTTATTGTGTTGAAAATATTGTCATTGATGTTAAAGGTCTAGCATTATTGGTGATAAAGGCCCGATTGCATTTAATGGTGTTTTTAATATTCATATCTTGGCTAATGTGTGTTAATATTTATTTAATATTAATGAATATATTTTTGGTTGCATATAAGTCAAAAGAGGGCCCATGGAAAAGTCAAAGAGTCATGGGGTAAAAGATGAAAGAGGAATGAGACACATTTTCTTATGAAAAGTCATTTTGATGAATTTTAAAGTCATCATGTGAAAACAAAAGAGGGTATGGCATATTTTTCTATGAAAAGACACTTTGAAGAATACGAAAAGTCATTAAGATAAAAACAAAAGAAAAAATGACGTTTTTGCTTATGAAGGGTCCCCATATGACTTTTCAAATGTAAAGATACGAAGGGTCATGCAAATTTGACCCCATTTTTCATGAAGATTAAAGTGTCGCAAAGGGTGAATGCCAAAAGTCATTTGAAAAGCTATAAATAAAGGTTTGAAAAGCCATTTGTAATATGCAAAAGAGTGCATAATTTGTATTTGTTTTCGAAAAGAGAAAAACATGAGATATTGTAGAGTTCTATCATTTGTTAAATAAACAACATTGAGAGATAGTTGTGTTTTATACACAAGAGGGGTTGGTGCTCCTATGAGTTGGTGCTCTTGTGAGTTGGTGCTCCTACAAGTTGGTGCTTGTGAACTTTGTAATTTGAGTTGGTGCTCATTCATATACTTGGGACTGATCTTTGTGGTTTTTCTCATTTTGGGTTTTCACGTAAAAATCTGGTGTCTCTCTCTCTTGTGTGGTGCATATTATTGTTTCAATTTTATTGCATATTTTGAATGCGTGTTTAAGTGGTTAAAAAAATGAATTTGATTAAGAAATAAGATAAATAATATACTGATTCACCTTCTCGCTCAATATATTTCGTGCTTAACAATTGGTATCAGAGCAAGTTTTTTTGAAAAAAGTTTTATAACTTGAAGGTAGATTGGAAAAACTTGATGGTTGGATCACATGAAGGTTTTTCTACAAATAAGGCACCTTTGTTTGACGGGACAAATTATGTTTTTTGGAGCATAAAGATGAAGACTTATTTGATGGCCCTTGAATTCAACATATGGTGAGCGGTGGTGGAGGAATATGAAGAGCCACAAAAATTTGTAACTACTTTGACAGAAAAGAAGGCAAGTGAAAATAATGCTAAAGCTTTAAATGCTATTTTATGTAGTTTATATGAATCAAAATTTGTTAAAGTTGTGCAATGTAAATCTGCTCATGAAACTTGGGTAAAACTTGAGAATATTTACAAAGTTGATGGAAAAGTTCAACAAACTAAGTTTCAGACTTTCAGAAGATAGTTTGAAAATGGAAGAGGAAGAAAATATAGCAAGTTATTTTTTGCGGATTGATCAAAAGTTAATCAGATTCAAGGTCTTGGAGAAAAGTTAGAAGAATCAATTGTGGTTCAAAAAGTTTTGAGATCTTTACCACTGAGATATGATACAAAAGTTTTGGCAATTGAAGAGATGAAAAATTTAGCCAAGCTAAAGATGGATGAGCTACATGGTATTCTTATGGCATGAGATGCGAACTGAACAAGAGAAACCCTCAAATAAAACGCTGCTTTCAAGACATCAAAGAAAGAGAAGGTTAAGATTCAAGAATCAAGTGACAGTTCTAGCAATGATGAAGATGACAATGGAGCTTTATTCATTTGTAAGTCAAAAAAAGACATGTAAATATCAAGAAAAATTACCTTTCAAATGTTTTAATTATTGAAAGATTAGACATTTTGCAACTAAGTGCCTAGATAAAGGTATAGTGATAATGAAGAAGAAAAGTCTACATACAAGAAGAATTTTAAAAGAAAATTCAAAAAGGGATTCGAGAAGAGTGTATTCTAAAGATCCTAGCTCATACAAAGATAGTAGAGTCAGTGATTCAGAAGAAGAAGAGATTCTATTCATGGCCATATATAAAGATGCTTTTGCAAACAAAAGTACAGATGATCAAGAACATGATGAAGTCGAAATGAATCTGGAAAGAGAACTCATTTGTGCCTTACAAGAGTTAAAAGCTTTTGAAAAAAAAATCGAAGATTAAATCTCCAGATTGAGAAAAATGAAAAGGAATCAAAGAAAATAATTGAAGATCTACAAGCATAATTTGAAGAAGTCAAGAAAAATGAAGAAGATATAACGACACAGTTGAAAATAGTAAGTAAAGAATGTGAAATGTATGTTATTGAAATTGTTTTTTTAAAAGCAGATCTTGAGAAAACAAATAAAAAAATTAATGATAGAGTAGACAATGATTCAAATTTTGAGAATAACACTAATATGTTGAATAAGATATTAGAAAATCAAAGATCAATGCCGGATAAGACATGTATTGGATTTAAAAAAGAGAAATGGGAGGCCACTATTTTCACAGACAAGGATAAAAGAAAGAGCTATGTTGAAGCTCTTACAAAAAAAAGAAGGAAGAAGTTAAGAATACAGAGGACATCTTAACAAAAAACGTTGGAAGGAATAGAGCTATTAAAGGGAATCAAGACAGATACACAAACATGTCATATTTTTATGGTTACTGTTTTTATTGTAATGGATATGGTTATAAAAAAATAGAATGTCAAAAAAAGACTAACAATTCAGAAACAAATAGAAGAAAAGTCATTTCCTCTTGTCTTTATATTGGTGACTTTTCGTATTCTTCAAATTGTCCCTTCATGAAAAAATGTCATACCTTCTTTTATCTTCACATGGTGACTCTTAGAATTTCTCAAGATGACTCTTCATGAGAAAATGCATCATATTTCTCTTTTATTTTTTACCCATTGACTCTTTGACTTTTTCATGGGCCCTCTTTTGACTTATATGCAACCAAAAATATATTCATTAATATTAAATAAATATTAAAACACATTAACCAAGATGTGAATGTTAAAAATACCATTAAATGCAATGGAACCTTTATCACCAATAATGTTAGACCTTCGTCATCAATGTCAATATTTTCAACAATTTTTTCCTTTGTCATTGATGACAATCTCAAATTGAAATTGTCGCATCTTGAAATCTGCACATATTGTTATCTAAAAAACATACAATAACTGCCTTTTATTGTAGCATTTTGTACTTGTTCTTTGTACCTATTTTTGCATTTATATTTGTTCATGTTATTTTGCTAAATGAATACAAGATACCAGATAAATATTGAAGAGAGACAGTTGCTACAATAGTGCATATTCAGAATAGAGCATTATTAAGAGTTAATAGTGCCAAGACTCTATGAGCTATGGAAAGACAAACCAGCAATAGTTGACTATTTCAAAGTTTTCGGCGGCTGATGCTTCATAAAGAGAATTGACGAAAATTTTGAGAAGTTTGAATCCAGAGCAGATGAAGGTATATTTCTTGGTTATTCTTACAAAAATAAAGCTTATAAATGTTATAACAAAATAACCAAGAAAATCGTTGAAAGAGTAAGTGTCAGAATAGAAGAAGATGGAACACAAAGAATCAGTGATCTAGTAGACATTTTTGAAATCATTGAAGAGAATTTTTTTGAAGAATTAGATAAAAATGAGAACAAAAAAAAAAGGACATCAAAACTCCATCCAAATAAGTTTAGAGAAATCATAATGAAAATGACATTATCGGGAACATAATTGAAGGAATTCGTACCAGAAAAATGATAATAAGTGAATTTGAGCAAGTTAATTTCTCTTTGTTATTCAAAATTCAGCGTATATTTTTTTTAGAAGCTAGACATGATAATCATTGGGTTAAGGCTATGGATAAAGAATTAAATCAAATAAAAAACTGATATTTGAGAATTAGTGTCTAGACCAAAATATCACAATGTGATAGGAACAAAATAGGTTTATAGAAATAAGTTGAATGAAAATGGAGAAGTGACCATGAATAAAGCAAAATTAGTATGTAAAAGATATGCTTAGATTGGGAGAATATATTTTGAAGAAATTTTTGCACCAGTGGCAAGGCTAGAGGCTATTAGAATGTTTTTTGCATATGCAGTGTTTAAAAATTTCAAAGTATTTCAGATGGATGTCAAATCTATTTTCTTAAATGGGAATCTAAAAGAAGACGGCTATATTGAGGAGTCTGAGAGATTTATTCTCTCAAATATTAATAGCCATATATGCAGATTGAAAAAAACATTGTATGGATTGAAACAAACTCTCAGAGCTTGGTATGCAAGACTTGATAAGTACTTGCAAGATCAAAGTTTCAAGAGATGCTTTGTTGACAGTAATTTCTACATCAAAACAAATGGTGAGCATCAATTGATTGTTGTGGTATATGTTGATGACATCATTTTTGGAAAAAACATTGAAAAGATGACAAAATAATTTTCTAATAATATGCAAAAAGAACTTGAGATGTTTATGCTTGGAGAAATGTCATTTTTCTTAGAATTGCAAATATTTTAGTCAAAGTAAATATGTCAAAAAAATGTTGAAGAAATTTGGTTTTGAGGGTTGTACACCAGTCGACACACTAATGTGTACAAAAAATAAGGTGAACAAGGATGAAGATTCACTTATTGTAGATCAATCTTTGTATAGATCTATGATTGGTAATCTTTTATATTTGACAGCATCGAGGCTAGACATCATGCATGCAGTAGGTATAGTTGCAAGATATCAGTCATCTTCAAAAGATAGTCATGTTCAGTTGGTGAAGAGAATATTCAGATATATTAAGTGGACATTAGATTATAGATTGTGGTATCTCACAGAAAGAGATTTCACTTTGGTTATTTATATAGATTCAGATTGGGGAGGGTGCTTGAATGACAGAAAGAGTACAAGTGGAGGAGCTTTCTTCTTTGGTGATAGCCTAGTATCATGGCTAAACAAGAAGCAAAATTTAGTATCACTTTCTACAAACGAAGCAGAATATATTGCAATGGTATTATGTTGTACTCAAGTGCTTGGGATGAAGCAAATTTTAGAAGATATCAAGGTAAAATATGATGAACCTATTTCTATTTTTTGTGACAACACAAATGCTATTAATATTTCGAAGAATCCAGTGATGCATTCAAGAACAAAACATATTCTCATTAGATATCACTTCTTGAGAGAGCATGTTGCAGATCAACAAGTTAAGATGGAGTATATAAGTACTACAGAATAGATTGCAGATATTTTCACAAAGGCACTACTAAAAGATATTTGAGTATCTGTGGGAGAAGTTATGAGTAATTTTTTTGACTTCCTGCCATTGAGGTTTAACATTAGTTGAGGGGGAGCTAAGTATTAGCTCCAAGTAGGCCCCTTGCCATTGATGTCAAAGGGGGAGAATAATAGGTACAAGTGTATAAAAAGGTATATGAAACAGGAACACGTTACAATAAAGGGGAGTTACTGTATGTTTTTAAGATGGCAATATGTGTAGGTTTCAAGATGTGATGGTTTCAGTTTGAGATTGCCATCAATAACAAAGAGGGAGATTGTTGAAAATATTGTCATTGATGTCAAAAGTCTAGTATTATTGGTGATAAACGCTGCATTGCATTTAATGGTATTTTTAATATTCATATCTTGGCTAATGTGTGTTAATATTTATTTAATATTAATGAATATATTTTTGGTTGCATATAAGTCAAAAGAGGGCCCATGGAGAAGTCAAAGAGTCACAGGATAAAAGACAAAAGAGAAATGGGACACATTTTTTTATGAAGAGTCATCTTGAAGAATTCTAATAGTCACCATGTGAAGTCAAAAGAGGGTATAGCGCATTTTTCCATGGACACTTTGAGGAATATGAAAAGTCACCAAGATAAAGACAAAAGAGGAAATGACGCTTTTGCTTGTATCATATGACTTTTTAAATGCAAGGATACGAAGGGTCATGCAAGTTTGACATCATTTTCAATGAGGATTGAAGGGTCACAAAGGGTGAATGCCAAAGGTCATTTGGAAAGCTATAAATAAAGGTTTGAGAAGCCATTTGTAATATGCAAGAGAGTGCATAGTTTGTATTTATTTTCAAAGAGAGAAAAACAAGAGATATTGTAGAGTTCTATCATTTGTTGAGTAAGCAACATTGAGAAATAGTTGTGTTTTATATACAAGAGGGTTTGGTGCTCCTGTGGGTTGGTGCTTACAAATAGTTGTGTTGGTGCTCGGCAAAGGAGTTGGTGCTCTTGCAAGGTGGTGCTTGCGAACTTTGTAATTTGAGTTGGTGTTCATTCATATACTTGGAATTGTTTTTCGTGGTTTTTCTCACTTTGGGTTTCCACGTAAAAATTTGGTGTCTCTTTCTCTCTCTTGTGGTGCATATTATTGTTTCAGTTTTATTATATATCTTGAATGTGTGATTAAGTGGTTAAAGAAAAAGAATTTGATTAAGAAATAAGATATATAATATACTGATTCACCCCCCCTCTCAGTATGTTTCGTGCTTAACATATTGAACAAACTCATGTTATAATCAATAAGAAGGAATTTAGCCTTTAGCTTCATAATGAATGTATTCCAAGTCTTAATCTTATCTTTGCCTTTGCACAATCTTTTAGCTTGAATGTGATCCCACCATAAGGATGTGTGACCTTTCAACTTTGCACCGACAAACTTAGGCATCCTCCATGCTCTCATTTTGGAAATACTTCTATATCTTAGTTATCAAGTCATTGGGCTCTTTAGGCTTCAATCATCTAGAATAACTTCTAGGGTCTAACTTTGGTTTACTAGTCATTCTCACACCAACTCACAAGAATCAATATTCAGGTTCATCAAGTTTTGCTTCTGTGACTTGGTTCTTAAATACTTCTTATGCGACTTCAAAAACACTTTCATTGTCCTTTATAACATTTTGATGTTGCACTATTTCCATAGTCTGTAATCGGGATTTGCATAGCTCTCATCAATCTCATTGGATCTGCAAGTCTTGGCATTCCATCTACTCACAACCTTCATGTTTTCAAACCACATAAACCTCATGTGTATGCTAATCTCTACACCTACCCCACAAGCTTGCTCAAAGATGTCTACATCTACTTTCTACCCACACTCGCAAATGTGGAAAGCAAATTTAACCAGTATGGACCAAACCTAGCTCTTATACAAAATGATGTAGCTGCAATTAGGGGTCTCAATTAAGAGATGCCTTTGCAAAAACATGTAAAAAAACCTTGATCTTATTAGATTTCAATGGCTGGAATACAACTTGCATGCACAATGACAACAACATAATGCTACATGATATCAAATGAGATGTGTTTACTATATGAGATTCTTAGATCTCTGCTATGATATATATCATTAAGTTCGTTGGCTTGATGGCTCAAGTGTGGGCACATGTTTATATAGTCACAAGACCCACCTACTTACAATAATGCTCAACAACCCACTAACATTATTAAATATTTATTATGCATCACTATGCACCACTAACATACATGTTCATCACAATTCCAATGCACCTTAACACATCACAACATAAGTCATCACAACATACTACATTACAAATGATAATAAATGAATCCATAACAACCTTCCGCAATTCAAGGCTTTAAATGCAAATAGTTAAAAACTACGATGATTCTTTCTCCATAACACATCACAAGAACACATGTGCCAAGGCCAAGATACACACAAGACAAGTCACATGGATGTCACAACCTCACAAAACCTAGTCTCAACACTTCACAATGAAAGGATGCACTAGAGAATCATTACATAGTGATGCTCATATTGACACTGTAGCACACCAACATCCTAAATAAGATATCACAAGCTTGCACACTGGAACTCGTAAGACTTCAATTAAAAATTAGTGTTGAACTCAACAAAGACCTTCAAAACATACTTGGAGAAAGATTCACATGTAACTATAAAGCAACTCAAATGATGTGCACCATGATACGCTATGTAAAACATTACAAAGAGTTGGTGTAGTGATCAAGGGCGATGCAAAAGACCACAAAAATTTGCACACAACTCAAGACTTGCTCAAACTGCAAAAGTGCTTATTTTTAACTAAGTGTTAGACTATATCTCCAAATTGATATTGCACTTGCCTTTCCCTGATATTTTAACGTTGTTTGTATTGTGCACTGCTTCTTTCTAATTGTTTGTGCACTTGTCGATACAAGTCACACATGTACTCAACAAAATCTTCTGCTTCAACACTTTTTCTTTCTTCATTCCTAATCAGTACACATTCTCCACCCTCCATTCTTATTAGGTATTAACACTGTTGGTACCGTACATGAAATATAACTTTGTTCAATCCTTTATCTAATAGGTGCCTATACTTGTCACTGTACCTTTGCATTCTGTGGGTGTAAACGTTTTTGTCGCTTTGTTTGGTAAAATATATATTGGAATCAGATCCATGCGATGACTAATACTCATCTATGCCAATCCGTCCGATAGATTGTAACATCTCTGCAAATTCAATTATCATCTCCTTCACCTCATGCAGATGTACTTCTTCCTTTCCTTCTATTGCACTCACCACTTGTATGGGCTTAGGGATTACTGCCAAGCATATTTCTTTCTTTATCTCTTTGAAGATATGCTTTCATGTAATCATCAAAACTTTTGGACTAGTTTCAACTTCTTTACTTTTATCCTTCAAAGGATTCAAATTATGTTTTTTTTCATCTTTCACCAATGTGTATGTATTTGCACAACCATCATGATGTGCCTTTGCAATGAAATTTCCAATGCATTGCAAGCATATTATGAGAAACATCAATGGACATTCTATCACACAAAACCTCATCCTTATATGTACCGATTTGAAAACTTATTAGACATTGTTTATTTACCAAAACGTGATGTCCCTTCAACAACCATGACATTTTGTATGGATTTAGATGCTCAATTATCTTTAGACAAGGCTTATCTACCATCTCTTGTGAAACAATATTATCAACCCTGCCATTATTAATAATCAGTTTGCAACACTTTCCTTGAGAGTTACAAATGGTTATGAACGGATTCTTTTTCAATGCAAGACTATTATTCTCTTTCGTAGACTTTAAAACACCCTCTTCATCATTAGAATTTCTCTAGCTTTTTGTTAGTATTAATTATGAATAGATGCAATACTTTCCTGATCAACTTGTGTGATTTAAACACTCGTATTAATTCTCTTTCTACTTTCATAATGCATGTGCGGACACTCAAATGCTCTTTGTCAAGTCTTGTCACATCTAAAATATGTACCATGTAATCCACAACCTCAACCTTGTCCATAGGATTTTCTAACCTGAAACTTCCTTTACCTCTTTGAGTATTAGCATCATTGCATTGCAAAGTACTTCCCTCCATTTTTAGGAAGAATAACCTTTGTTTTTGTCCACATTCACGCACAAATTTTCCTTTTCCTCATTCTGCTCCTTGTTGTTTGCACGATAATTTTTCCTTTGCCTTAATTGCACATTGATTGTATTCTTCAATAGACCACAATTTGATCAGACCAAACTCATCTTGAATTACAATATGCAACCCATTTACATGCATCAAGATCCTTCTCAGCATTATCTTCAACATGACCCACTCTAATGGTTGGTCTATAGAACTCTTCCGCATATCATTTACACTCATTTCCATTTGTCGTGAGTTTTGAAGCTTCTTGAAAAAACTCATGTTATAATCCATAGGAATGAATTTGGCCTTCAGCTTCCTGACGAGTCTATTACAAGTATTGATCTTATTTTTGCCTCTGCACAATGATTCTGCTTGAGCATACATCCATCATAAGGATGCGTGACTTTTCAACTTTGCATCGACAAACTTGACTCGCTTGGGATCTTCCTTACTCTCATATTTGAAATACTTCTCCAACTCAATGATCCAATTAATGGTCTCTTATGAATTCAAACTTCTATAATAACTTTCAGGGACCAAATTCGGTTTACTAGTCATTATTGCAATAGTTCACAAGAATCGATCTTCAAGTTCATCAACCTCTTTGCATGTGACCTAGTTCTCAGGCGCTTCATCTATGAAATCAACATTACTTTCATCATCTGTCGCCACAACACCTCAGTGTTGCGTTGTCTCCTTAGCTTCTAATTGAGCTTGCATATCTCTCATCAATCCTGTTGAATCTACATGTTTTGGTGCTCTGGCCACTGGTGTCCTTTCATTCAAACCACCTAAACGTTCTATTTGTGCCATTTTATTAGATATCAAAGATCTTCTCCACCTTCTATCCAATAATCTATTTGGAAGATGTTTATAGCTACTTTCTACACACACTCACATAGGTGGAAAGCAACACTAATCTTCAAGGAGTAAAGCTTGACTCTGATACCAAATGATGCAGTTTCAATAGGGGTCTCAATTTAGATATGCATTATATTGCGTATACCTTATAATACACTATGGAATATGCAAACATATGCAACAAAACCATATCTTTATTAGATTTCTATTGCTGGAATACAACGTGAATGCACAATGACAACAATTGAGTGCTATGCAATTTCAAATGAGATGTGTTTACAATATTAGATCCTCATATCTCTTTTATTATCTACATCTTTAAGCTCACTAGCTTTCTAGATCCAACATAGGGGCATGTTGATATAAACACAAGACCCACCTACTTACAATAATGCTCAAAGCCCCACTAACATCACTAATTATTTGTAGCACATCATTATGCTCCACAAACATTAAATGTTCATTACAATTCCAATGCATCTTAACACATCACAACATAAGGCATCATAGGATACTACATCAAAAGTGATATTGAGTTAATCCACAACAACCTTTCACAATTCAAGGAATTAAATGTAAATTGATAGGAACTACAATGACTCTTTTTCCATATGACATCACAAGAACATATGCCCCCAGAGTAAGTTGCGCAAAAGACAAATTACACAGATTTCACAACTTCGAAAGGCCAAGTCGCAACACTTCACAACTAAAGGATGCACCGAATAATCCTTGTGTAATGATCATGATATTCACATTGTGGCACACCAACATCCTGCATAAGACATTGCTAACTTGCGCACTAGAATTTGCAAGACTTGAATTTGAAATCGATGTTAAACGAAACAAAGACCTTCAAAACATACTTGAACAGTGCTTCCCAAGTAACTGAAAACTGACCCAACCCATGCACATCATCAAATGCTACACAAAACATTACAAACAACTAGCTTGCACACTCAATAACCATTCTAAACAACACAAAGAAAGTTAGGGACAACTCAGGACTTGTGCAGATTGCGAGAATGCTTAATTTTTAGTAAGTCTGCCACTTGATATTCCACATGTCTTCCCATGGTATCTCCATGTTATTTTTATTATGTACAACTTCTCTCCAACTATTGACACACTTGCTGAAGTAACTCGTGGATGTACTTAGAAAGACCTTTCTTTTTAGCACTTTTACTTCATTCCAGATGTCTCACAATTGTGAAACTCCTCTTGGACATGACCCTACAATATCTAAAATAGTGTCTTTCATGTCTTACAATGTGACCAAACTGATTGCAAGCATAACATTGTTTAGGAGATGAATTAACAAACGTCATGGCATTGGGTTGGTCTTCTCACCTTGTTTTTCATGCTATCATCCTTCTTGACTTGATTCAATTCCTCTTGCTAAACCCTGTTCATTTTGACTACTAGCTTCTCATGCTCAACCTTGCTCATTTTGACCACTAGATTTTCACACACAACCTTCAAGGAGCCTAGCTTGGTTTTCAATTGTTCACATTTGGCTTTCTTTGACCTCAAACTTGAATTTACAACCTCTAACTGATTCTGAAGATCATGACTAGTCATCTTATCTTCTTTGACTATTTACGTCATTATCTCAAACTTGGTTTAAAGATGACTCACCTTTCCTTCACATTCCATAGAGGACATGACTTGTTCTCTAAATTTTTTCATGATCTTTTCATATTCATCTTCCTTGGAGTTAGAGCTACTCCACCTTATCTCAAAATAACAAATATGCTCTTTAAGACCTTTTACTATCAATCTCAATTCCGGATTCTCTTTCCTTAGCTGCTTAGCCATTTTGTGCTTCAAGGACCATCTTCTAGCTGGCAAGCCTTCTTGAAGGACCTGCTTTGATACAATTGTTGGAAGCACAATCGCTGAGAGGGGGGGGGGGTGCATCAGTGATGAAAGCAAATCGAATTCAATTCCAATTCTTCAAACTCTTAACCATTCAATAATAATCATTTTTGAAGCATATAAACCATTCATTGCAATGAACAAAGAAAATAATGCAAGATCAAAACACATCACATGAATAATGTGGGAAACCCTCATAGGAAATAAAACCCATTTGAAACAAGATTTGGAATATTGTCTTATAAGGTATTGCTTCAATTTAGATCAACACCAACTGATCAAGGAGCACCCACCCCTTAATTTAGTCAAGAACCCACTTAAACTTTAGCTAGCACCAATTAGCAAGGAGGCTACAACCTCCTTGATGATCAAGCACCAACTCAATCACCTCCAAGCTGATCTCTACTTCAGATCTAATGTCTTACACACCTGATGATGGTCTTCTCTTTCTCAAACACCTGAAAACTTGCCTCTCTATCTCATACAACTGATGGTAGTTCGTACAAACACAAATCTGCCTCTTACATAGGCATACAACTTTTTCTCTTCTACACTCCTCATACACATGCTCATGACCTTGAGGCCATTCCTCCTTCACACTCTGGTCTTCTTAGATGTAAATACAGTCTTGAAACATCATAAATATCATTCATACACAACCTATGCATTACTCTTTGAACATATAATCAATGCACTTCTTCACTCTAGGTCATCTAGACAAACTAGGCCTAATCATGCCTTGAATCAAGACAAAACTTACTGATTACCTTCAACACCATTGTCTAATCTTCATGACATGTTCAACATGTTATTATGAGGCTTTTCATTCCCTCACACACTTCTGCAAAGTGTCATACCATTCGCTTCATTCCTCAATTATCAAAACCTTTGCACTAGGTCACCAAAGCAAAATAGGCCTAATAGCCTTCAAACAAATCTTCTTACTTACTCATGACCTACAAAAAATAATTTTACACCCTTGTCACATCTTCAACATGATTTTATGATGGTTTTCATGACCCCTTACCTTTCTGCAAATTCATAAATAATTCGCTTCACACTCCAATTGTCTAACTAGCACAATAAGACCAAAATGGCCTTCTACATATGCATTATTCTTTCTCCAATCAATCTTGGTCAGCCACAACACTTTCCTTAACCCTTTTTGCCTTCTCTCCCACTTGGATCAACTTTAAAATATGTCTTAGGATTTGTTACATACAATGTACATCAACTCATTAGGTCGGCCATGCTTCAAATGGCTCAAACCAACACACTAGGCTTAAGCAAGACCTAAGCAACTGGTCCATTAGGCCACATGTTACACTTAGATGCTAGTAGCCCTTAACCAAATATGGAACCCTTTTAAAGACTTTAACACAATGTCTTACACGCCATCTTTATGTTTAACAAGTCATACAACACTTTCAAGACACTCGCTCACCTTATGAAACCTCTTTTAGCCCTTAAGCCTTTAATAGGTCCCATGGAGACCTAATTCACTTTCATGGAACACTTTGAGCTCCTATGGTCCAAATGGCCCTTACCAATGACCCAAACCACTTCAATCACGTTAATTGCATCCTCTATCAATCTTCTCCGTGCTTAATAAACATGAAATAATTCGCTCATACTCTGAAACCTCCATTAGGTTTTAAAGACCAAAAACACTGTCTTCACAAATGAGGCTCAAACGAATTGAATATAAACTTTCAAGGTACAATCCACATATGGATGGAAATATCAAGACCTAAGAAACATCATCCAATGCATAATACATCTTCACTAAGCCTCCAAGGGCTCATCAACACCATTGCAAGAAGCCTACTCAAACCTGCAATTATTACAGTCAACAAAAGTCAACTTTGACCTGCAATAACTTCACTTGTATCGATATTCAAAACTCCAAATCACTTTGTGGATGATCTATATGGAGTCTAACTCATTTTTGCTTTTTATACAAACAATATTTGATCAATACTTTGTCCTCTACAATCATTTCTTTGCACTCTAGTTTATTAAGAAAAAACACAGTCAACTCTCATGCGCAAAAAATGCATTTGTACGACTAGTCAAACCTCATAATCAATTTTTTTGGATAGCCCTTGAAGTCCTCCACCACTTTGCTTTTTACATGACCATCAAATTCATCCTACATCATAAGATATAAGCAAAATATTATTGACTGGTTTTCCTTTGTATAATAGTGACTTGATATTGCAAATTTGGCTAAGTATGGAAACTAGTAAAATTTGCTTGGGAGACCAACTTTGCATTGCCATAACTTTTGGTATATATCATGTCAAGCCCTGAAACCTAGACCACATGATCTCCTCTCATAGGGGAATCCATCCATATACCAAACTGCTCCTTAGACCTTCACACGTGGGAATGTTGATGTGATCAATCGATTTACTTGGCTTGATTTGACAAGTGTACAAGGATGATCTATACAAGCACACAAGCATTCCAAAGTCTTCCTATCACCTCTACAGGGACACCAAGCACACTTGACAACTCATATGACCTCTGCAAAAGGAGGATAAGATCAAAAACATTCTCTATCATCCCAAAGCCCTGCACACATGATATGCACTCTCAAATCCACATTGAACATATCACTTTTTCATTAATGTAATATGTACTAAGATCACCTTGACATCAATGACAATCAATGCATCTCAAGAACATGCTCAACAATCTCCTCCTTTGTCATTGATGGCAAACACCTTTCAGAATGCTCCCTCCCAAAGTGAACAACTCCTTCATTTTGAACTTTCTTCCCATTTGACATTAATGACAAAGGGTCTCTTTTTCAACTTGTCAACTTGATCCTTGGACCTGACAAACTGTTCACAGAGCTCGGAAAACTCGCCCTAACATCATGCTCATCTCATATTAGCTATTCTGAAACCATACTCAACCATACAAGCTCTTTGGAATTGAAACATATCACATATGCTCCCTCTCACTCTATGCATACCTTGCATATTATCAATTTAAAGAGAGCATACCTCTATTTGAATTTCTCCTTGATTCTTGGCTTATAGAAAACATGCCATAATTTCCCATACTCCTGAAGAAATCTGAGTTAGCTGCCCCTAACTCCATATTGCACCTGAACGAAACCAAAAGATTTCAAACATATACAAGCAAACTCTCTTACAAGAACATACCTTGAATGGAGCCATCTTCATCCACACATAGGTTACCACAACTATCCAACATCCTTTCACGAGACAACTGAATCGAATTCTATTCTTCTTGGGCTCAAATGACCTCTTTCAGTGGTCTACAAACCTTCTCATATGAAGCAAACAAGCACAACTGATCTGAACAAAAAAGAACATGCTCAAAGCAACTAAACTTACCCGAATCCATGATTATAAGAGCTCTTCAAGCTACCAACATGAACAAGATGACCCATTAGGCCATCTATGGATGAAATCTGATTACAATCATACATTCCTTGTACTGCAAGATGAACTTATCTTTCCAAGCTTAGCCCTTCAAGGACCTTTCTCTTGCACAAAAAAATATACTCCTTTCCTAGGTCACTTCAAAGAGGTACATTGTAAACAAAGATACATAACTTGAGATTCTCATACCTTTGCACAAAGGGACTGCCTCTAGCACACCATCAACTCATTGAACACTTGAATATTATCATTTTACACCTACTCATCAAGTTTGGTGACCCAACTCATTATACAACCCAAGATAGACCATGTCAAGGGTTTCTTGCTTTAGAACCCTTATGCAAACCAAGGACACTCAAAGTAAGATCTTCTTCCATAGACAACATCAGATCTTCAAATCTCTTCTCATAGCTTTGAATAGGTGATATACATCTCTGACTTGCTTGAAATCAATTGAAAGAATCCATACTCAACTTATATGCATATCAAGACAAAGAACATACCTTGACCCATTGAGTAGTCTCTCACTTATCAACCTTGCAACATCATTGCATGATGTTTCAAATGAATGAGTAATGCCTCTATGAAGCCTAATAGAGACACCTCACGTACAAAAGCACTTAGAACAATAAAAACTTAGAAGATTCTCAAGTCTCCATACTCTCACTAGTTTGTTTGTCTTTGCTAAGCCTCGTCATAGGCTTGATTGGCTCATCCATCTTCTCTTTGACAGCCAATCCATCTTTTCTTTGACTCCCTTGTCAACACATCTTGATAAATAGTATTCTTGTCTTGCCTTCTTGTTTACCACAACAAACAAACCATCTTGATAGATATGCTTATCATCCAATTCATCCTTGGTCTCAATCTGATCTCTAATCTGATCTCTCTTAATAGCAATGTGACCAAATTGATTGCAAACATAACATTGTTTATGAGATGAATTGACAAACCTCATGGCATTGGGCTGCGGTGCTGGTCTTCTCACCTACCTTTTCATGCTATCATCCTTCTTGACTTGTTTCAATTCCTCTTGCTCAACCTTGCTCATTTTGACCACTAGCTTCTCATGATCAACCTTGCTCATTTTGACCACTAGCTTTTCATACTCAACCTTCAAGGAGCCTAGCTCGGTTTTCAATTGATCACATTCGGCCTTCTCTAACCTCAAGCTTGAATTTGCAGCCCATAATTGGTTATTGAGATCATGAATAGTCATCTTATCTTCTTTGACTGTTTCCATCATTATCTCAAACTTGGTTTAAAGATGACTCACCTTTCCTTCACATTCCATAGAGGACTTGACCTGCTCTCTAAGTTTTTTGATGATTTTTTCATATTCATCTTCCTTGGAGTTAGAGTTATTCCACCTTATCTCAAAAGAACTAATATGCTCTTTAAGACCTTTTACCATCAATCTCAATTCCTGAGTCTCTTTCCTTAGTTGCTTAGCCATTTTGTGCTTCAAGGACCATCTTCTAACTATCAAGTGTTCCTGAAGGACCCGCTTTAATACCAATTGTTGGAAGCACAATCACTGAGAGGGGGGGGGGGTGAATCAGTGATGAAAGCAAATCAACTTCAATTCCAATTCTTCAAACTCTTAACCATTCAACATAATCATTTATGAAGCATATAAACCATTCATTGCAATGAACAAAGAAAACAATGTAAGATCAAAGCATGTAACACATGAATTGTGTAGGAAACCCTCATGGGAAATAAAACCCACTTGAAACATGCTTTGAAATACTGTCCCATAAAGTTATTGCTTCAATTTAGATCAACACCAACTAATCAAGGAGCACCCACCTCTCCATTTAGTCAAGTACCCACTTGACCTTTAGCTAACACCAACTAGCAATGAGGCTACAACCCCCTAGATGATCAAGAACCAACTCAATCATGTCCAAACTGATCTCCACCTTTGATCTGATTTCTTACACGATGATGGTCTTCTCTTTCTCTAACCCTTGAAACCCTGTCTCTCTACCTCATACAACTGATGGTAGTTCATACAAACACAAATCTGCCTCTTACGTAGGCATATAACAACTCTTTCTCTTTTACACTCCTCATACACATGCTCATGACGTTGAGGCCATTCCTCCTTAACACTTCGATCTTATTAGATGTAAATACAGTCTTGAAACATCATAAATATCAGTCATACACAACCTATGCATTACTCTTTCAACATATAATCAATGCACTTCTTCACTATAGGTTATCTAGACAAACTAGGCCTAATCATTCCTTGAATTAAGATAAAACTCACTGATTACGTTCAACACCACTATCTGATCTTTATGGCATGTTCAACATGTTATTATGATTCTTTTCATGCCGTCACACACTTTTGCAAAGTCTCATACCATTCGCTTCATTCCTCAATTATCAAAACCTTTACACTAGGTCACCAAAGCAAAATAGGCCTAATAGCCTTGAAACAAATCTTCTTGCTCATGACCTGCAACTAATAATGTTACACCCTTGTCACATCTTCAACATGATTTTATGATGGTTTTCATGATCTCTTACGCTTATAAAAATTCATAAATAATTCGCTTCACACTCCAATTGTCTAACCAACACAATGAGACCAAAATGGCCTTCTATAGATGCATTATTCTTTCTCCTTTGAAACTTGGTCGGTGTTGGACATAGTCATTGATGTCTGAAGAATTGTCATTGATGTCAAAGGCAACATGAGCTATCATATGTATTAATGTCAAAGATGTTGAGTGGAACAAACTTGTGTATGTACTTTGCATACCTTTGCTCACATGGTTATGTTGACAAGATCTGGCTATGCACATAAGATGAAGTTATCAACATTTGCATGTAGGGCAACATCTGAAGGAAATGATCGCTCTATGATAATCAGGTTTGAGTCTTTCTTTTTCTAAGTTCTATGTCATAAGGATGAATAGAGCAAATGTTACAAATGCATAAGGTAGTTTCCATAGTCAATTTTGCACCTTTGTATTTGTTGAGGGAATTCTTTCGGAAATATTGGTAAAGACAATTCTCTCGGACAAAAAGCTCGCAACTACGAAGGGAATTCTTTTGGGAAAATGTTGAAGGTAATTTTTTCGAGAAAATTGGCTAAGTCGTTGTCGGACAAATTGTCCACAATAAAATTTTTGAAGGAAATGAGTGCCACTTGGAATTCTTTCAGAAAAAATGTCTTGGAGACTGCGTTCAGAAAAATTGTCTTGAACAAAAGTTTCGAAGGGATTTTTTCAGAAAGTCTGAAGGGTAAGTGGACCGTTCAAAGCTTTCGAAGTGATCTTTTAAAAATGTTGAAAGGGATGTGGATCTTTACAGAAATGTTGAAGGGTAAGTGACCTAAACAAAGGCTCCTAAAGGTACCTTGCACAAATTTTGAAGGGTAAGTGATCTAAACCAAGGCTCCGAAAGGTACTTTACAAAATCCTGAAGGGTCTTTGTCCTAAACAAACGAGCAAAGATTTGTAGGGCAAATCAATTGTCTCGAAATGTCTTAGAGATAAAGCCCAAAACAATTTGTTCGAAAGATTTGCTCCGAAGGATATGTGCCACAAAGAAAAGTTTCGAAAGATATTTCTGATGAAGTATAAGGACACTCACAACATTGCCGAAGGATCAAGGCGAGATTAAAGAATGAGCAAGTCTAAAGAGATTGACGACATGGAAACATCTGCAAGACGTCGAAAGAAGCGAGATGAAGTCAACATGTCGAAGGTTAACGATGTAGTTAACATAAAGAGCAAGCATCTTTGATGATCCAACGACACATGTAAGTCAGGACTAAGAAGATCCAACGGAGTGAGTGGATCCAAAGCGTTAAAAGTGCTTGAAGGTTAATGCACAATGGTGAAGTTAAAGATCGAGCAAGTCTGGTAAGATCTATCAGAGCGAAAGCTCTCATGAGTGCCGCAACAAGCGAGATGAAGTCAGATCTACCAAAGATTAACGTCTGACTAAAGTTATGGATTGAGCATATTCGAATAAATCGAAAGGAGTGAAAGCGATTCTGATATATAGGAAATAACGAGATGCAAAAAAGGAGCTCGATGGTTAGAGATGGCGCATAGAAAAGATCAAAGGCCTGCATTTTATTTGTTCTAATGGTCAAGTGGAGAAAACAGACAAAACTGGTGATGAACTTGACATATCTATATGGAGCTCGAGATTGAATTGATCCAACCGATCAATCTACAATTAAGGAGGCCACGCATTATTGACTTGAATCTAGCAGTCACTAAATATAGTAAAGAGACTAGAACATTACAATGTAAGTATGAATTGAGACATGATATAACATATAAGTCAAAGTCACATTAAATGAGAATCAAAAATTGGAATTGGTTAAGTGCAGTTGAAGTATGATCGCAATTGGAGACGTAAAACCCTAAAATTCATTTTATATACACGACATTAAAAACATTGTTATGTTGCTGCTGCTACCAACACAATTTTGAGAGTGAGTCAAAGGTTGTCGATGAGAGATATATGCAGACCCAAAGTGAAAGTCAAAAGGACAGAGAGTGAGGCAGAGAAGAAGAAAAGGCACACAGAGAATGTGCAGAGATTGAGTAGAGAGGAAGAAAGAGCATACAGAGAATGTGCAGAGATTGAGTAGTTACAGAGCAAACTTGTAACAGAGAAATAGAACTGGATTCTTTCATGAATCTATCTTGTTTACTAGCGTTGTAGCTCCATAGTTCTGATGGGTTGGTGCCTTTAGAAAAACTGAGTTGGTGCTCAGTTAGGGGGGATTGGTGTCTCCTAAGAATAGGTGTCCTTGAATGTAACCAGTGTGGTTTTGCCAGTGAGGTGATTTAACTGTGAAGTTGGATTAGAACAATAGATTTTAGCAGTTATTCTCACCGTCATTTTTTTTTTAGGTTTTTCACATATAAATCTGGTGTAATGTGCTTTTGTGTGTGTGTGTGATCTCTGCATCTGTTTTTTAATATGCATATGAGTTGATATCTCCTCTACAAGTTTAAATCAATTAATTTTAGCTTATCTACCGATTCACCCCCTTCTCAGTAGATAGTTGTGTTCAACAATTGGTATAAGAGCATAGAGTTCCTTAGGAAAAAGCTTAATTGGCTCAGGTAGATCTTGGTTAGTGAACACAATGGCCAGTCAAGAAGGATCCTCCTTAAACAAAGCACCTCTTTTTGATGGATCTAACTATGTTTTTTGGAGCATAACGATGGAAGCATATTTGTCCTCATTAGGATTTGATGTATGAATGTTTGTAGTAAATGGATATTCAACTCCTGCTATAGCTCCTACTGACCAAGTTGCCAAGACGACATATAAAAACAATGCCAAGGCAAAAATTGCTATTCTTTGTGGATTGTCAAACTCAGAGTTTGTCAAAGTTATGCACTGTCAAAGTGCAAAAGACATTTGGAACAAGTTAAAAAGCATCTATGAAGGAGATGACAAGGTGAAGCAGGGCAAACTACAAACATACATAGGGCAATATGAGAGCCTTAAGATGAATGAAGAGGAAAAGACTGCCGACTACCTCCTCAAGGTAGATGAGATAGTGAATGCTATTAGAGGACTTGGAGAAACAATAGAAGAGTCAACTAGTGTCAAAAAGGTTTTGAGATCCCTACCATCAAGATATGACTCCAAAATCTCTGCAATTGAAGAAACAAGATATTTGGACAAGTTCATAGTGGACGAGCTACATGGATCATTCACAACCTATGAGATGAGAATGGGAGAGACTGACACGTTTAAAAGAGAAGCTGCATTCAAAGTAATAATGTAGGCAAAAGAAGAAATATCCACGTCTAAATCTGAGGACACTGATGGAGAAAAAACTTTGTCAAAAAATTAAAGAGAGGATCAGGGAAATACAAATGCAAGCTATCGTTCAAATGCGTTAACTGTGGAAAGGTAGGACACTTTGTTGTCAAATGTCTTTATAATAAAAAGGACAATTCTAAGCAAGTATAGAGCAACAAAAAAGTGAAACCTCACTATGCAAAAAGGAAGAACTTCTTCAAGAGTAAAAAATGATTATATACAAAATAAGACAGTGACTCAGTGAAAGTTAGTGATAGTGATAGTTTGAATGATGATCATGACTGTGCTTTTGTAGCAAAGGGAAAAGAAATCTTGTTCATGGCAGAAGAATCCACTCCCATAAATCAAGAACATGACGAAGATGAAGATTGGGACGAAGAAGAGGAAGGTGAAGTTGATCTAGAAGGTGAGCTAGTTTGTGCTCTAGAAGAGATTGAGAAACTAAGAAAAGAGAAATCGAAACATAAGAAGCTTGGGCAGAAGGAACTTGACAAAACTAATCAAATGATAGTGACTCTAAAAACTCAACCTGAGGAGGCTAAAAGAATAGAAGAAGTATTTAAGGTGGAACTACAAACAAAATCCAAAGAATGCATGAAGCTTGAGGCAGAAATAGTAGCTTTGAGGAAAGAACTTGAGAAGGCAAAAAGTCAAGTAGACAAAAGTCTAAAGTTGACAAAAAGATAAGATATTCTTAATGAATTAATTTGCGGTCAGAAGCCTTCAAATGAAAAATTTGGGCTTGGATAGGAGAAAGGAAATGGCTCATCAACTAGTACGTCGACCAACCTATATGATAATTTCAAAATAGGAGCAGAAGAAAAGAAAGAGAAGGTCAACAAGGACACTATGAATGATCCAAACAAAGATCAAGTGAGGAGAATAAATTTTGGGAAAAGGTCTGAAATCAAAGATGAAGAAAGATATACTCAAGTGATAGACTTGAAGAAATAAAGGAGTATGAAAGTTAATTATACTGCATCAAAGAACGTTATGCCCAAGTATTATTCATCCTTTTACGGTTATTGTTACAACTGTAATTAGTTTGGTCATAGGGCCATTGATTCTAGAGTTGTTCCTACTAGAAGAATTAATTTTGTAACTAGAAACTCATTTGCTCATCTGCTAGATTCAAGTTTAATCTACTACAATTGCAACAATCTTGGTCACATAGCTAAGCATTGTAGGACCAACTTTGCAACGTCAAAAGGATATAATGTAAAATAAAGACAAGTCTCTTAATAGGAACAAAGGGTCACAAGTCACTGATAAAGAAAAGAAAAGGACATGAGAGACCCAAGAAAATGTGGAAAGTGAAAAATCAATCTTTGATTGCTCAAATGACACTCCACGCCAAAGAAAAAAACTTGTGGGTGATAGACAATAGATGCTCAAGGCACATGACTGTTGACAAGTGCAAGTTTATCAAGTTGAGCAAGTGCAAGGAATTTTCAGCTTGGAAGACAACACAAAAGTAAAAATCAAAGGCAAAGAAACCTTGCATATTGATAGTAAGCTTCCTACATGTTGTCAACCTTGAGCTGTGTCCTGAATCGAAGATGTGCATGAAATTGCCAGTCCTCTATCCGATTGAAACAATGGGAACTTCTCACGAGGGTGGGTGCCTCAATGGTGAGATGAACCTCCAGAGAAGGCTGGTTCCTGTAAGATGTATCAATGCGGATCTCTACTCTATGTTGCGGACTACCATGGAAAAGGGAGAAGGAAACTTTAAGGGGAAATCCTACCTAATAAAGGTGATACACCAAAAGATTGATCCACTCAACTTGTAACCTAGAACACTGAACAAACAAGGGAAAATGAAGACCTCTGATTTCAATCAATCACTTATGCATAAATATTTCATGAAGAGGTTCGATCCAATGACCAAAACATGAGAGAAAACGATGGAGAGAGGTCTGATACAAGACACTTTGCAGCCACCTAACATCCACTTACAGCGTCAGCAAAAGACATAAAAAACACTAAACATGACCTGCATAATACGGTAAGCTAGAAACTAGGTACAAATCAAAATTTGGGAAGGGAGATAAATCTACCACATATGCAAATTATTGAATGAATGTACACTATGCTGACACTTGAAATCTAAAAGTACAGTCCTTTTATTGATTGAAGAGGTCACACAACTCACCAATGGCAGAGTTTGGTCTAACCAAGAGAGGGATCCTTTTTTCTAAGGCTGAAAAGCCATTTTATAGAGAATTACAAAAGCCAAAGATTGGCGTTGAAAAATTGAAGAGAATGATTAATTTAGATTAACTCAACGCTGACTTGACCTTTCAGTAAAATATGTTTTCCTTTGTCTTTGCATGAAGCTTCTTGCGCTTGAGGAAGTGAACTTGTCTTTTGTTTATTGAATTACCCACCTCTCTTTGCATGGAAATCCAATGCCAATGTCAATTTTAGAACTCTACGTGCGCTGCTGGAACGTTTGAAAGCTTGAGATGATAATATCATTGCATGAAATCCAACTCCAATGTTAATTTTAGAACTCTACGTGAGCTACTTAATGCTGAGTTGGAATGTTTGAAAGGCTGAGTTGATCGTTTGGTAAGCTGAGTTGGACGGAGAGATATGCTGAGTTGGACCTTCGATTGCATGAGAATGACTATTCAAACCGTCAATAAAATAGATAGTCAATTGAAACTTAGCAATCTGCCAAAAATAGCCCCTGTTCTCATGTATTTTCTCTTATTTTGGTCTGCCTGTGTCTTGTCTATTTTGGGCGTGATTCTATTTCTGGATGTATTTTGTCTATATTTGGTCTATATTTCCTCCGTTTGACTTTTTTCAACTTCCCGTGGCTTAATCTGAGGTCAACTTCCCGTGGTTTAATTCTTTCAGAATTCTGGGTTTACCTTTGTTTTTTCTTTCCTGTGGATTTTATGTCTGGATTTTTCTGTTGACTTTATGTTCATCCCCTTAGTCTTATTTCCTTCAGAATTCTTGTTGACTTTACCTTTGATTTCATTCGGCTTTCTTGGCTAATATTATATTTGGCCCTTAGAATTTTTCCTAGCTTCATATTTTGCCTTATTTCCTTCGAGATTCTTTGCCACATTAATCCTTCGGACAAAGTCTGAAGGTTTCCTTTGTTTTTTATTGTCTGCTTTGTTTTATTCTGTATTTGCTTCTTGTTTATTTTCTCGGACCTGTCTATGCACTTTTCCACGGCTACTTCTCCGAAGGGATCCTTCGGACTTATGGCTCTGCACTTTTCCTTCGGCTTTATTTCCCTCCTCGGACCTTGCCTTTGATTTCCTTAGAAGGATTTCTTCGGACAAATTGTCCGCTTGAATTGTCTTGATTGGCGTTGGTCATTTTGAATTTTCATGGGCTTTTCCCATTTGAATGTTCTTTTTCCCAAATTAATCCTTCGAACAAAAAGTCCGAAGGAATTTCTTCGAACTTTTTGCCCGAAGGATATCTTTCCTTTGCTTTGTTTTATTCTTTTGGGTTTTTTTTGTTGTTGTTGTGTCTTTTGAACTCTCCGAATTTCTTCGATTCCTTCGGACAAAAAGCCCGAAGGAATTACTTCCTTGTCTTTTGTCTTTGACTACATCTTCAAAATGCCCTTTGGGAAAATTGCCATGGTCCAGGCACCGACCAAGTGCCCTCCGCAAGGGCTTCTGTCCATCTGTGCCCTTGTCGATAAAATTGTAGGGCACCTAGATTTTTGTAGGGGTCTCAAATTTGACGTGTACCTTCTTGAAGGGTAGGTGCCCTTCGGGATTGACCTACTCTTCGGGATTATTTAAAATGACCCTTCTGAAGGGTACCTTGCCCTTCGGGTTTCTCGTTTTGCCCTTTTCTACCTTCCAAAGACACCCCTTGCAATTCCACAGACTTATAACAAGGCTCACTCCTTCGGATTTCTTTGGACTTTTGTCCGAAGGAATTCCTTCAGACAAAAAGTCTGAAGGAATTATTCTTTGGTCATTTTGCTTTTGGCGGACATTTCTCTTTTGTATTTCTCCGAAGTATTCCTTCGGACAAAAAGTTTGAAGGAAATACTTCCTTTGCTGCAGATTCTTTCCTTTACTTATTTCCTTTGATGCAGGGTCTTTGGGTCACTGTAAATATGCATTTAGGCTCGATTGATCTTTGCAAAAAACTTTTTTCTTTTCATTATTGAGTACCCGAAACTGATTCACAAGACAAAATGGTACCCACGAGACCATCTTCCGAATAGTAAGGTTGACAATTTTGCCCTGTGGGGCAAAAAATGTCAACACTACACATGATGTTCTTTATGTCAAAGAACTGAAGCATAATCTACTAAGTGTCAGCGAAATGTGTGACAATGGATATAAGGTCATATTTGATGCCAAATATTGCAAGCTAAAGAGATCTGGGAAAATAGTTGCAGAAGGGAAAAGGATCGAGAACAATATTTACAATCTTGTTGAGGTAAACAATAATAGTTGCCTCATAGGAAAGGTTGATGAAAGCTGGTTGTGGCATAGGAGAATGGGACATGTCAATTTTGATAATCTGGTCAAAGTATATTTGAATAAGTGTGTAAGACATATGCCAAAGATAACCAAACCCATAGATAATACATGCAGAGAATGCCAATTAGGCAAGCAAACAAGGGTCAAGTTTCAAAGGAATATGCGACTACAAAGCCTCTGCAATTAGTCCATACTGATCCTTGTGGTTCTACCAAGACAAAATGATCAAAATGAGTTTATTACTTCATGTTATTTGTAGATGATTACTCAAGAATGACATGGGTAACCTTTTTGAAAGACGAATCTTAAGCCTTTGAATGATTTAAGATCTTTAGAGCCATGGTTGAAAACAAAATGGAAAGAAAGATCAAATGTTTGAGATCTGAAAAATGTGGAGAATTTATCTCAAATGAGTTCATAGAATATTGTGAGAAACATGGGATTAAAAGGCACTACTCTATTGCAAGAACTTTATACCAAAATGGAGTTGTTGAGAGAAAGAATATGACTGTTGAGGAGATGGCCAGAACAATGCTGAAAGAGGCCAAACTATCTTATGGATATTGGAGAGAAGCAGTTTAAACAACAGTATACATCCTAAACAGAGTTCAACTGAGGGTGAAAAGTGATAAAATCCCATATGAGTTGTGGTATGGAAAGCTTGCATCAGTTAAGTACTTTAGAGTGTTTGGAAGCAAATGCTACATCAGAAGAAAGGATGACAAACTAGACAGCTTTGAGTCAAGATGTGATGAGAGAAGTTTTCGTGGTTACTCCACTCATAGCAAAGCCTATGTATGTTACAATAAGACGCTGTATAAAATAGTTGAGAGCATCAATGTCAAGGTCGAAGAAAGATTTAAACATGTCGAATTTGATGAGGAGATCAGAATTGAAGAATTAGGAGCAGAGAATGAAGAAGAAAATAGTGAAGAGGAGGAAGAAAAGAGAGAAAAGACATCTGCAAGTTTGTTCAAAAGGAACATCCCAAGGTGCAGATAATTGGCAACAAAAATGAGGGAGTTCAGAGTAGGAGAAGAGTTGTAATGAACAAGGAGCAAGTAAGTTTTGCTGTATTTTCAGAAATTGAGCCTAAAACCTTTAGTGAAGTCAGCAAGGATGAAAATTGGTTAAAATCCATGGAAGAATTGAGTCAAATAGAAAAGAACAAAACATGGAAATTAGTTCCTAGACCCTCAAACAAGAATGTGATAGGAACAAAATGGGTTTACAAAAGAAAACTCAATGAAGATGGCGTTGTCATAAGAAACAAAGCAAGATTGATGTGCAAGGGATATACACAAGTAGAGGGCATAGAATTTAAAGAGACATTTGCTCTAGTGGCTAGACTGGAAGCTATAAGAATGTTTTTGGCATTTTCTATTCATGAGAAGTTCAGAGTATATCAAATGAATGTAAAGTCAACGTTCTTGAATGGAAACTTAGAAGAGAAAGTAGAATATTCTCTCCATCATTTTCCCTCATGTTTTGGTCATTAGATCAAACCTTCTCATGAAATATTTATGCATAGTGATCAATTGAAATCAAAAGTCATCTTTTTCCCTTATTTGATTCAGTGTTCAAGGTTCCAAGTAGAGTGGATCAATATTTTGGTGTATCGCTGTCATTAGGTAGGATTTCCCTTTCAAGTTTCTTTCTCCCTTTTTCATGGTAGATTCGCAGCACAGAGTAGAGATCCATTGATACATCTTATAGGAACCAACCTTCTCTGGAGGTTCTTTTCGCCATTGAGGCACCCACCCTCATGAGAAAATCACATTGTTTCAATCGGAGAGAGGATTGGCAATTTCAGCAAGTGTTCGATTTAGGGTGCAACTCCAGGTTGACAACAGTTTTTGGCACCCCTGGTGGGACCATGAAAAAAGTTCTTTGCATAGAGTTTTTGCAGTAGCGGAGAATATTCATCTACATCCAGTTGCAGAGTTCATAGCATCATTCAGGCAATACGTTCATGCCAAAGGTTACCACAAGATCAGCATGTAAAGGCATTCTTTTTGAATTTGTAACTTATAAAAGAGCAAGGTCTAGGAGGACAAATCCATATCCTCAAAGGAAATATTTACCTCCCCCTCATCCTATCGTTCTAAATACTGCAATCCCTACCATCTAGATGGCTGTTAGAAATCAAGTGTTTGATCCATTCAATAGGGGAAGCCCACTGAATCTAGCAAAATTAGACGACATTCTTGTATCTGCCCTCGAATGTATTCAATTCTTCTCAGGAGAAAATCAAACAACTCCTATTGAGCATATTCAGGGTGTGGCTAATCTTTGTTCATTTCATAATGTTGTTGAAGATAATGTTGTTATCAGATTGCTAGCTGCTTCTTTCAAAAGAAAAGCATTACAATGGTATAAAACCCTTCCACTTAGATCCGTTTCCACCTGGGATGAATTGGGTGTAGCCTTAGTCAAACAGTTTGAAGACAAATTTGATCACTTATCTTTAGTTGGGCAATTAACTGACATACAAAGAGCTCCTCATGAGTTCATGTCCGAATTTAATCTCAGATTTCAGAAGACATGGATCAGGATACCGGTTCTGATTAGGCCATCCCTTGAATATACATTTTTATATTTTTTGAAAGCTCTCAATTCTGACATTAGTGTGATGATATAGATAATGGGTGGTACTACTTTTCCAGATACTTATGAAGTTGCAATAAGGGCAAAAAATAGTTTGATACAAGCAGGTAAGCTTTCTGCAAGACTTTCCAATGCCCATATTTTCAAAAATAAGTTCTGTATTAGCTCCTCAAGTTTCTCAAATTACATCCTTGGCTCTACTTCCAGCACTTCAAGTTCATATTACAACCCCTACTAGTTAATCTATTGAGATAGGAGAGTTGAAAAGTTTGCTACAATCTTTTGGAAATGAAATAGTACAGTGCAAAATTCAACAATTTCGGTTAAATAGGCCTTATC
Organism: Torreya grandis; assembly: GCA_037957365.1. Taxonomy (NCBI): domain Eukaryota; kingdom Viridiplantae; phylum Streptophyta; class Pinopsida; order Cupressales; family Taxaceae; genus Torreya; species Torreya grandis. Next base: position 4,600,108 of record JARHVA010000076.1, read on the forward strand.
AACAACAAAATCAAAATAACTATCAACACTTCAAAGATCAAAGGTTTCCTTATCAAGGTTTTAGAGAAAATAGACCACCCTATCAAGCGCAAGGAGCCATAACTCCAGCTAAGCTATATGTTGCTCTTGATCCGAGTGCTCCTTCCACTTCAAAAGCCATTGTTCCAACCCCACCTCAAAATAATTTGGTGCAGAATTCAGGTTGGTAGCCCTTGAATCTCAATGATGTTCAAAACCAAGCCTTGGTATCACAAAACATCACCATGCCACAGATGACACAAGAAGAGTTCTCTTTTCAAGGAGGTCAATATCAAGATATAGGTTTGACACCACAAAGAGTGACTCATCAAGTTCAAGGGCAGCCTGATGCTATTAATGTAAATTGGTAGATAGATGATTATGTTGCTTTTACTCAGAATGTTAAAACTTACGATTCAAGTGGTCAAGTTGCATCTATAACCTATTAGAGAGAAAAGAAGCGTTGTTGAGGAAGCCCAAACGGTAGCAAATACTTCGAGTATTCCTAGTATTGTTGTACAAAGTACAAAAGAGCAGCTTGCTGCTCCCACATCTCAAAAATATCAAAATATAGAGGTTAATAAAGTGCAGCAAATACCTCTAATTCATGAGCAACAAGTACCATCGAAAGCCCTATCAAAGGTTAGTGCATCTCAGTTCAGTATTGTGGATCAAATGAAGAAGTCTAACATCATCATTAATATGTGGGATTCTCTTTCAATTCCATGGCAAAAGGATAAACTCATTCAATAGCTTTTAGCTCTTGAATTGTCTCCAAAATCGATTGAGAAAGAAGGTGTTGTCTTGACAAATTTGGATCACTGAACCAAGCAATAGGAGTAGCTAGGAGATAAGATGTCAAAGGTGGAAAAAACTAAGGTAAAAACGAAGAAAACTCCCTCTTTGTATCTTTCTTTGATAGTGGGTGATACTTTGGTTCATAATTGTATGGTGGATAGTGGAACTAGTAGTACAATGATGCCCAAACAGATTGTAGACAAGCTCAGCCTTGTTTAAGAGCCAAATAATAAAGGGATATTGCAGTTGGATGGTTCACTAGCAAAAATGTTAAGCATTATCAAAGATTTGAAATTGACATTACATGCATGTCCTAACATTATTATTTAGCAAGATGTTGTAGTGGTGGACTTGCCTCCTTATTTCGCTGTCTTTCAAGGTATTTTATCTCAAAGATTGGGGGATATTTATCAGTTGATTGGACCTATTTGTTGTTCAGAAGAAGATATGGCACAAAAGTAACAATTCATTCAGAGCCTATTGCATGTTTTCATATGGAGCCTTATACGCTAAGTGTTGTTAATGCAAATTTAATCATCTCAAATGAAATATTACAAACTAGTGATGTAGAAAAGGACTCGCCTTTGGATGGAGTTCCAGATTTGTTTCTTGATGAGTGAACTTTCACTTTGCATGAAAATGATCCCTACAAGTTGATTGAAGAGGAAGGTCTTGGTGTGTATTGTCTTCATGAGAACGATGCACCAATTGCAACCATGGTCAAAGATGACAAATCTGATGAAGGCTTGTGGTAATTATACTTTGATGGATCAAGAAATAAGCATGAAACTGAAGCTGAAATGATGTTGATTTCTCCTACAGAACAATGGTATTTCTCCTCTATTAAATTTCAGTTTGGCTGTTCAAACAACATCGCTAAATATAAAGCATTAGTTCACGGTTTGTAGTGGGTTAGGAAGATGAAAGCAAATTGTTTGCAAGTGTTTGGAGATAGTGAACTTGTAGTGCACCAAGTAAGAGGTTTGAATGTATGCAAGAATCTGTTGTTTAAATCTGACAGACAGTTAGGAATTTACTTGAAGATTTTCAGGGTTTTAATAATCAAGGAATACTAAGAGATAGGAATAAACATGTTGATAGGTTGGCTGCTGTCGGGGCACAATTTGATATTCTAGCTGAAGTAAAAAGTGAGATTTTTCAATCACATATAAAGATAGTTGTAAGGCCTTCTGTTCCGAATAACTAAGAAAATTGGCAGGGGTTTGAAAATATAATCAAATTGTGATATTTGCAGGAAGAGGCTGACTTTTCTTTATGAAATCAATCAAAACGTGTATAGTAGTATGGTGATCAGATTGTATAACTGAAAACTAATAAGCTACCCAAGGGATTGGTCACTCTTGAAAATATTTTCAGTGAAGATGATGAGCTAAGGAAAGAGAAACCGTCTTTGTCAAGAAAAGAACACTATGCCAATGTAGAGATTGCAGCTGGTAAGATTTTGAAATTGGGCAAGGTATGCACTCCACAAAAGAAAGCTTTCATTGATTTATGTACAAGTTTTGCTGATATATTCGCATGGAAGTATAGTGATCTCATGGGTTTTGATCCAAGTTTGGCCCAACACACTATTGAGTTAGAAGATGAAACTAAACCAGTGAGACAAAGACAAAGGCCAATCAATCCAAAACTTGAACCTTTGATGAAAGCTGAGCTTCACAAGCTCATAGAAACAACTATTATATTTCTAATCAAGCACTCAACTTGGGTGGCGAACCTCGTTCCAATATGAAAAAAGAATGTTGAGATTCATTTGTGTGTTGATTTCCATGATTTAAACAGGGCTTCGCTTAAAGACCACTATTCATTGCAATCAATAGAACAAATTTTACAGCTTGATGCAGGTTCGGAGAGGTTTTCTTTATTGGATGGATATAGTGTTTACAATCAGATTTTGGTCAAAGAAGAGGACCACTTCAAGACAACCTTCATGACTAAGTGGGAGACATTTGCATACAGAAAGATGCCATTTAGTTTGTCCAATGCTGGAACAACCTTTTAGAGAGCCATTGATATGGCCTTCCAAGGCCTTCTTAACAGGTTTGTGCTTGTTTATTTGGATGATATAATAGCATTTTCAAAAGATGTAGAAGATCACATGGTTCATCTCAAGCAAGTTTTTGAAAGGTGTAGGCGCTTTGGGATATCTCTACATCCCAAAAAGTGTGTATTTTTAGTTCATGAAGGTATGTTTCTTGGACATGTTTCAAATCACGGTTTAAACATAAATTCTGAAAAGATTCAATCCATTCTTGCACTCTCCTTGTCTAAGAGCAAAAAAGCTTTGCAATGTTTCTTTGGTAAAATCAATTTTTTAAGGAGATACATTTCAGATTTTGCTACTGTAGCTAAACCACTTACAACCATGTTAAAGAAAAATCAGAACTTCAGCTGGTCCAAGGAGGGAATAACTAAGTTTGAAGATGTTAAAAAAGTCATAGCAAGTGCTCCTATGCTTTTAAATCCATATTTTACGAAAGATTTCATTCTGTATACGTATGCTAATGTGGACACCATTTCAGGCATTCTTATGCAGCAGAATCATGAAGATTTGGAGCAGCGAATAGCTTTATACAACAAAGGCTTGGAGGAGTATGAGACAAGGTATTCTTTTGTTGAAAAACATGTCCTTTCAGTGATAAGATGTCTAAAGAAATTTAGGTACTTGTTTAATAACAAAATACATCTAATGGTTACTCATCCAAGCATCAAAGAATTTTCTCAACAAAGACAAATGAGAAGAGGGTTGGTTGGATAACCAAAGTAATGGAATATGACGTAGAAATTAAGGTTACAAATATGGTTAGAGGCAAAGGACTTTGTGAGCATCTAATTCAGGCCTTGCAAGAAACTAATGAAGTTGTTTTAGTGTCAAATGATGAAGAGATTGTTGTTGTTCATAGCTCACCTTCCAACTGGTTTCGTGATTTGGTAAGCTATCTGCAAAATGGTTTTTACCCTTCTTACCTAAGTGCTTCAAAAAGAAGGTATTTCAGGTTGCAATCAATTCCATTCTTGCTTGTTAACGGTGTTTTGTTTAAAAAGGATATTAATGGAATGTTACTAAGATGTGTGGAACCAAGCCAAACTCAAAGATTACTTGAAGAATTCCATGATGGACTTGGTGGAAGACACTTTTCCGCAAAAACTACATTTTAAAATCATGAGAGGTGGGCACTATTGGCCTACTATATTTGGCGATTGCCATGCATGGGTTAGAAAGTTCAAACAATGTGCTATGTTTGTAGGAAAAGTTAAACTTGCAACTCTGCCCCTTCAGTGTATTGCAGTGGATCAACCTTTTGTCTAGTGGGGATTAGACATTATTGGTCTCATTAACCCTCCTTCGAGTTCAGGGCATAAGTGGATTCTAACAGCTACAGATTACTTAACATGTTGGACGGAAGCAATTGCATTGAAAGAAGCAAACGAAACTAGTGTTCTTGATTTCTATGAAGGTTTGCTTACTAGGTTTGGAGTTCCTTCGACCATTATTTCTGATAATGCAATGACTTTTGTGGGATCTAGGATCAACGAATGGGTTGTTCAACATTGAGTTTATCTCATCACTTCATTGAACTATTATTCACAAGGAAATGGCTTTTTTGAATCTACAAACAAAAACCTCTTAAGGATCATACGAAGGACTATTGAAGACAATTAGATGTCATGGCATCTGAAGTTGAAGTCAGCTCTATGGGTTGATAGGATTACCTACAAGAGGTCAATAACCAACTCTCCCTACAAGTTAGTCTATGGTAAGGAAGCAAAGTTACCTATTTCTCTCGAGTTTTCAGTTTTGGAACTAATGCATCAAGTTGAGTTGTTGGAGAATGAACCTATGGAGATCAGGTATGCAGAGCTTATGGAGTTGGAAGAGACAAAAAATCAAGTCATGCTAGCCATGGAAAGTCATCAGGCACATGTGAAAAGAACATTTGACAAAGGAACTTCCTTACAAAGCTTCAATGAAAGAGGTTTGATCCTCAAGTGGGATGAGGATCGACCCAAACCAGGGAGGCACACAAAGTTTGATTCTCTTTGGGGTGGCCCATACATGATCTCCAGCTGCAAATCCCACAACACCTTCCAACTTGCCAAGATGGATTGCCAAGAGCTTCCAATCCTAGGCAGTGAGATACATCTGAAACATTGCTATTGAAGAGCAAAGCTCTATGTACATAGCTATTTTTGCTTTCCTCCAAGTGTTGTTCAAGCACAATAGTTTGCTTCAGTTTTGTTAAATACGTACTTGTTTGCACATTTGCTTCTTAGTTAGTTTTCTTGCCTTTGTGTTTTCCCTTCCTTTTTGAGGGAGAAAGGTTACTTCAACGAAGGCCAAGAGGAGATTTTCAGTCAGAAATCAGGTTCACCATTTGGGAGTTCAAATAGCATCTATATGGTTTCAGTTCTCTAGCATAGCAGGCATGCTTCCCAGTAGAATCGACAAAAATGTTAACATTTTTGCCCCCACAGGGCAAAATTGTCACCCCTACATTTTAGAACTTTGCTATGGTGCCAATTTGGTCTTGTGAATCAGTTTTGGGGTCCTCAAATGAGCATTTACAGCCTCCCAAGTGGCCATCTATAGCCAAGTGAAGTTTAGTCATGCAGAGGTTTCTAAGGAGCTTGCTTGATTGCAGCCAAACGTGCAAATATAGCCAAGATATTCAAGTTGTAAGTTTATTTGTTTCATCTTCCCAAGGAATTTTTTGGGTATAAGAGGTGGTGGTCTTCGAACATTTTGTTTGAGAGAAAGAGCTCTCAAAGGACAGACAAAAATTCAAAAAAATATGACTAAGTGGCAGTCGTTCAAGGATTTTTTTTTCGGGTTTTTTGTCCGAAAGAAAAGAGGAAGAGCATAGTTGAGAAGACAAGACAAAAGTCCGAAAGAAAAGAGGAAGAACACAGTTGAGAAGACAAGACAAAAGTCCGAAGGAATAAGGTTGTCTTACAAAAAACCTGGGTGCCTTAGAAAAACCCTGGGTGACTTACAAAAAGTTCAGGTGACTTGCAAAAACCCTGGGTGCCTCTCACTTCTTTCGAAAAGCTAGTTCCGAAGGACACCTGCCCTTCGGAGGGCACTTGGTCAGTGAAGTGGACCTTTTCAAAAGTTCCGAAGGGCACAGAGGAAAGATAGAAGCCCTTGCAGAGGGCACTTGGTCGGTGGCAGGACCCTTCAAATGTTTCAGAGGGCATAGAGAGACAGAAGCCCTTGTAGAGGGCAAAATTATAAATAGTGGACCCTTCAAAAGTTCTCGAAGGGCATGAAAAGATAGCCAAAGGAGACGAATTCCTTCAGGGTTTTTGTTCGAAGGAATGCCTTCGGACAAAAAATCTGAAGGAATTCAGGTGAAAGAAAAAACTCGGGTAAAATAGAATAAAGACAAAGGCAAGACATAAGAGCCTAAAAGGAATTAATTCGGGCAAATTAATAAGGAAACGAATTCTTTCAAACTTTTTGTCCGAAGGAAATGGACAGAAAGAAGCCCAAAACAATTACAAAGGACCAAACAAAAGAAGGAAACAATTCCTTCAGACAATTTGTCCGAAGGAAATGAAAGAGAGACAATTCCTGCGGATAATTTGTTCGCAAAAGAACTGAACAAGAAGCAAAGGCCAAAGAAAGAGAAAAAATAGAGAAGAGACAGAGAAAGAGAAAAGACAAAGAGTTCTTCGGACATTTTGTCCAAAGCATGAAAATCAAAATAAAGCCCAAACCTCGAATTGAAACAGAACACGGGAAAAGTCAGAGAAAACACGAAGTGAATTGAGCATGATAAATAACACGAACAAAGACATAAGCACAAACAAGACTGAGCCATAACTGAACAAGAAGAAAGACAAACACAAAAATAGATGCATGAGCAAAGATTAAAGCAGAACTGAACATGGACATAAGCATGAACAACGAACAAAACAAACGCAAAATAAAGACAAAGGTAGGATAAACAAAGATCATGCACAAACAAACGAGAAGTGACTCCAATGATGTAAACACGTTTAAGAAAGCAAACACGCTTCAGCTCTGAAAATAGAGTCATCTTGCATGATGAACAGGCAAAGCATTGAATGTTTCAAACAACAAGAAATTCTATGCACACACTTTTGCTTATCTCGAAAGCTCAAAACGTTCCAACGGTTCAAACGTAATTCTTTGGACAAATTTCTACCTATTTTCTTAAAGGAATCCTTCAGACAAAAGGTTCGAAGGATATCCTCCTTTTCATTTGCTTATAATCTCTCGGGCTTTTTTGGATTTGACTTCCTGCGGAAAATGCCCTCCAGAATTTTTGAATAGCCCCCTCGGACTTTTTGGATAGCACCTCGGTTTATTCTTTCAGAATTCTTGTCACGACCATTCTTTCCTTCGGGTTTTCCTGGGTTTGACTTTTCTCTTGCCATTTTTTTTTAAAAATTCGTTTTGGCCTTATGTCCTTTTTATATTCCTGCGGACTTTTCGTAGCGCTCACTTTTCCTGCTTGCAATTTTTGAAAGTATTCCTTCAGACAAACAGTTCGAAGGAATTCCTTTAGACTTTTTGTCTGAAGGATCTCCCTTTTCTTTTCTTTCTTTGTCTTTATTTATATTTGAACGAGTTTTTTCTTTGTCTCGAATTTCTTTGGATTTTTTGTCTAAAGGAATTCCTTTGGACAAAATGTCCGAAGGAATTCGTCTCCTTTGTCTTTATTCTGCCACAGACCAAGTGCCCTCCGCAAGGGCTTCTGTCTCTCCTCTGTGCCCTTTGGGAAAATTGGAAAGGTCCTGCCATCGACCAAGTGCCCTCTGCAAGGCTAGGTCTCCTTCGAAGCTGGCTTTTAGAAAAAATTGAAGGGCAGTCGGGCTTTTTGTAGGGCACATGGGCTTTTTGTAGTGAACCTGGGCTTTTTGTAGGTGTCTTTATTCCTTCAAACTTTATGTTTTCCACACCTTTGGATTTTCTATCTCCTCAATTCCTTCGAACAAAAAGTTCTAAGGAATTGAATACTTTGTAAATTGTCCCCTTGAAATTCTCTCGGACTTCTCCCAAGTCCTTTGAAAAATCTTTTCCCTCGGACAAAAAGTCCGAGGAAATTGTCCATCTCTTAGCTTGACAAAAATTTTAGAAGACAACACTGTGGAAAGAAAACACTTTGGAAAGAGAATGGTCGTTGTAAGTCTAAAAAACAAACCTGTATTCCGCAGGTGTCCGAAAGAAAACACTCGCCTTCAGTCATAAGCGAACCTATAGGCTTGTGGGTTAACCTTAAGGATGGCTGTAGGTGGATATTGCCAAATCTAAAAACGAGAACGCCCCTTCGAATCCTTTAAACGACCAAAACTTTACCTAGATGTAGGATCTTTCCTTGGCTTATACCTAGCTATAAATGGCTCCTTGGGTTGCTGCAAGTGGACATTTAGGCTTGATTGAACTTTGCAAAACTTTATCCTTTTCATTATTCAGTACCCAAAACTGATTCACAAGACAAACTAGCACAATATGCGGAGTTCCGAATAGCAGGGATGACAATTTGACCTGTGGGGCAAAATTGTCAACAGGGATCAGCATTCTCTGGAAGTTTTTCTCACCATTGAGGCATCCACCCTCGTGAGAAGATCTCATTGTTTCAACCGGAGAGAGGATTTGCAATTTCAACAAGTCTTCTATTCAGGGTGCAACTCCAAGTTGACAACAGGTGGAAATAGTAATATGTGCAAAGAATTTGCCATACAAATGCAACGTGAATTTGAAATGTCTTTGCTGGGAGAACTTTCTTTTTTTCTTGGTCTACAAATTGCACAAACCAATGAAGAGATATTCATATCTCAAACCATGTATGCAAAGGAGATGCTCAAGAAATTCAGAATTGAAGACAACAAATCAGTTAGTACTCTCATGATAACTGGATGCAAGTTGAGCAAAGAAGATGAGTCCCCTGATGTGAATAATACTATGTACAGATCAATGATAGGCAGCCTACTATACCTAACTGCATCAAGACAAGACATCATGCAAGCTGTATGCATGGTTACAAGATTTCAAGCAGCTTCCAAGGAGTGAGATCTTCAGATACATCAACAACACAATTGACTATGATTTGTGGTACCCTACAAGTGAAGATCTCACTTTGATTGCATATGCAGATGCAGATTGGGGAAGGAGTGTGGATGACAGGAGAACACTAGTGGTGGTGCATTCTTCCTTGAAAATAGACTTGTGTCATCGCTGAGCAAAAAACAAGAATCGGTTACGCTTTCTATAGCAGAATCAAAGTATGGATTAGCAGCAACATGTTGCACCCAAGTCTTGTGGATGAAGCAAACTCTCAGAGACATCAAGGTATAATACCACGAACCTATTTCTATATTTTGTGATAACTCAAGTGCCATAAACATAACTAAGAATTCAGTGATGAAGTCCATAACCAAGCATATATCCATCAAATATCATTTTCTAAAAGAAAAGGTTGCAGATGAAGAGGTCAAAATTGAGTATGTGCCAACAAAGGACCAAATTATAGATATATTTACCAAGCCTTTTCCCAAGGAGCAATTTGAGTATCTAAGAGAGACGCTGGTAGTAGTGGCTTCCACACCACATCACTAGTTTTTAGTGATAGGGCATGAATCCAGGGGGAGTATTGAAGGAACATTATTAACACCTGGATTAAGAGAAAAGGCAGTTTGGTGAGAACGTTGTAGTCTTTTTGCTATTTGATGACAAAGGTGTGTTGGCTCTAGATCATTATGCCTACCTATATAGAGATATGTCGATCATTGATTGGTCTTTCAGACCAATGCTAAATAAATGATCATTTGGAGAATCGTGGAGCCAGGAGAGTTAATGTAATATTGGCTAGGGGGAGTTCCTCACAAAATGTTCTTGCCTGTCAGATCCACAGATCAGAAAAACCAAAATGTTAGGAAAGGAGAAGATTGTTGACATATTTTAGCAGAGACTCTTTGTTATTAATGTCAAAGGGGGAGAAAGCAGAATGAAGATAAAGGAGTTAAGTCATTTTGATGATAAGTTGCCATCAATTACAAAGGGGGAGATTGTTGGACATAGTCATTGAGGTTTGAAGAATTGTCATTGATGTCAAAGGCAACATGTGCTATCATATGCATTAATGTCAAAGATGTTGAGTGGAACAGACTTGTGTATGTACTTTACATACCTTTACTCACATGGTTATCTTGACAAGATCTAGCTATGCACATAGAATGAAGTTATCAACATTTGCATGTATGGCAATATTTAAAGGAAATGATCACTCTATGATAATCAGGTTTGTGTCTTTCTTTGTCTAAGTTCTATGTCAAAAGGATGAATAGATCAAATGTTACAAATGCATAAGGTAGTTTCCATACTTAGTCGATTTGTCACCTTTGTATTTGTTGAGGGAATTCTTTCAAAAATATTGGTAAAGATAATTCTCTCGAACAAAAAGTTTGCAGCTACGAAGGGAATTCTTTCAGGAAAATGTTAAAGGCAATTTTTTTGAGAAAGTTGGCTAAGTCGTTGTCGGACAAATTGTCTGTAATAAAATTTTCGAAGGAAATGAGTGCCACTTGGCATTCTTTCTAAAAAAGTGTCTTGGAGAATGCGTTCAAAAAAATTGTCCCGAACAAAAGTTCTGAAGGGATCTTTTCAGAAAGTTCGAATGGTAAGTGGACCGTTCATAGCTTTCCAAGGGATCTTTTAAATATACTGAAGGGTATGTGGACCGTTGCAAAAGCTCCGAAGGGTATTTGGATCTTTACAGAAATGTTCAAGGGTAAGTGACCCGAACAAAGGCTCCAAAAGGTACTTTGCAGAAATGTCAAAGGGTAAGTGACCTAAACCAAGGCTCCGAAAGGTATTTTACAAAATCCCAAAGGGTATTTGTCCTAAACAAACGAGCAACGATTCGTACGGCAATTCAATTGTCCGGAAATGTCTTAGAGAAAAAGCTCGCAACAATTTGTTCGAAAGATTTACTCCAAAGGATATGTGCCACAAACAAAAGTTTCGAAGGATATTTTGGATGAAGTATAAAGACACTCGCAATATTGTCGAAGGATCAAGGTGAGATTAAAGATCGAGCAAGTCTGAAGAGATCGACGAAGGGGAAGCATCTCAAAGATGTCGAATCTAAAAGTCGCCAAATATAGTAAAGAGACCAAAACATTACAGCGTGAAGCATGAATCGAGACATGGGAAAGCGTATAAGTCAAAGTCGCATTAAATGTGAATCGAGAACTAGAACCGGTTAAGTGCAGTTGAAGTATGAACGGAATTGGAGACACGAAACCCTAAAATTCATTGTATATACACGACATCAAAAACATTGTGTTGCTGCTGCTGTCGACACAATTTTGAGAGTGAGTCAAATGTTGTCGATGCAAGATATATGCAGACACAGAGTGAAAGTCAGAAGGACAGAGAGTGAGGCAGAGAAGAAGAAAAGGCACACATAGAATGTGTAGAAATTGAGCAGAGAGGAAGAAAGAGCATACAGAGAATGTGCAGAGATTGAGAAATGACAAACCGGACTTGTAGTAGAGAAATACAACTAGATTCTTTCATGAATTTGTCTTGTTTATTGGAGTTGTAGCTCCATAGTTTTTATTGGTTGGTGCCTTCAAAAAACCTGAGTTGGTGCTCAATTAGGGGATTGATGTCTCTTAAGGATAGGTGTCCTTGAATGTAAATAGTGTGGTTTTGCTAGTGAGGTGATTTAACTGTGTCGCTGGATTAGAACATTAGATTCTAGCAGCTATTCTCACCGTGGTTTTTTCCTTTGGGCTTTCCACGTATGAATCTGGTGTAATGTGCTTTTGTGTGTGTGTGTGTGTGATCTCTGCATCTATTCTTTAATATGCATATAAATTGATATCTCCTCTAAAAGTTTAAATCAACTAGTTTTAGCTCATCTATTGATTCAAACCCCCTCTCAGTAGATCGCTGTTTTCAGTAGTCGGCCACAACACTTTCTTAACCCGTAAGGTTTCTCTCCCACTTGGATCAACATTAAAATATGTCTTAGGATACGTTACATACAATTTACATCAACTCATTAGGTTGGCCATGCTTCAAATGGCTCAAAACAACACACTAGGTTTAAGCAAGACCTAAGCAACTGGTCCATTAGGCCACACATTACACTTAGATGCCAGTAGCCTTTAACCAATGATGGAACCCTTTTAAACACTTTAACACAATGTCCTCCATTCCATATTTATGTTTAACAAGTCATACAACACTTTCAAGACACTCGTTCACCTTATGAAACCTCTTTTTGCCCTCAAGCCTTTAATAGGTCCCATGGAAATCTAATTCACCTTCATGGAACACTTTGAGCCCCTATGTTCCAAATGGCCCTTACCAATGAACCAAACCACTTCAATCATGTTAATTGCATCCTCTATGACTCTTCTCAATGCTTAAGAACCATCAAACCATTCACTCATACTCTAAAACCTCCATTAGGCTTTAAAGACCTATTAGGTGTAATTAGCCCAAAAATACTGTCTTCACAAATGAGGCTCAAACTAACTGAATATAAACTTTCGAGTTACAATCCAAAGATGGATGGAAATATCAAGACCTAAGAAGCATTATCCAATCCGTAATACATCTTCATTAAGCCTCCAAAGGCTCATAAACACCACTGCAAGAAGCCTACCCAATCCTACGATAATTACAGTCAACTTTGACTTGCAATAATTTCACCTATACAAATATTCAAAACTCCAAATCAGTTTGAGTATGATTTATATGGAGTCTAACTTATTTTTTCTTTTCATACCAACATGATTTGATCAATACTTTGTCCTCTACAGTCATTTTTTTCCACCTTGGTTTAGTAAGAAAAAAACATAGTCAACAACAATCAACTTTCACGTGCAATAAATGCATTTTTACGACCATTCAAACCTTCTAATCAATTTTCTTGGATAGCCTTTGAATTCCTCTACCACTTTTCTTTGTACACAACCATCAAATTCATCCTACATCAAAAGATATTAGCAAAATACTACTGACTGGTTTTCCTTTGTATAAGGATCACTTGATATTGCAAATTTGGCTAAGTATGGAAACCAGTGAAATCTACCTAGGAGACCAACTTTACACTGCCATATATTTTGCTATTCAATATGTCAAACCCTTTAACTTGGACGACATGATTTCCTCTCATAAGAGAATCCATGGATATACCAAACTACCTTTGAGACATTCACACGTGTGAATGCTGACATCATAAATTTGCCTATTCAGCCTAATTTGACAAATGAATAAGGATGATCTAGACAAGCACACAAGCATTCTAAAATATTCCAATCACCTCAACAGGTACACGAAGCACTCTTGACACCTCATATGACATCTTCAACAGGGATATAACACCAAAAACATTCTGTATCATCCCAAAGACCTGCACACATAATATGCACTCTCCAATCCACGTGGAGCCTATCACTTGTCATTAATGCATTATATACTAAGATCACCTTGACATCAATGACAATCAATGCATCTCAAGAACATGCTTAACAATCTCCCCCTTTGTTATTGATGGCAAACACCTTTAAGAATGCTCTCCCAAAGTGAACAAATTGTTCTTTCTGAACTTTCTCCCTCTTTCATATTAATAACAAAGGGTCTCTTCTTCAACATGCCAACTTGATCCGTGGACCTGACAAACTGTTCACAGAGCTTAGAAAGTTCCCCCTAACATTATGTTCATCTCATAATACTTGTTTTGAAACCATACTCAACCATACAAGCTCCTTGGAATTGAAACATCTCACATATGCTCCCCCTCACTCTATGCATACCTTGCATATTATCAATTTGAAGAGAACATATCTCTATCTGAATTTCTCCTTAATTCTTGGCTTATAGAAAACATGCCCAAAATTCACATACTCCTCAAGAAACCTGAGTTAGCTGCCCCCAACTCCATAATCCACCTGAACAAAACCAAAAGATTGCAAACATATACAAGCAAGCTCTTTTACAAGAACATACCTTGAATGGAGCCATCTTCATCCACACATAGGTTACCACAACTATCTAACATCCTTTCATGAGACAATTGAATCAAATGTTGATCTTCTTGGGCCCAAATGACCTCTTTCAATGGTCTACAAGCCTTCTTATATGAAGCAAACAACCACAATTGATCTGAATACAAAAGAACATGTTCAAAGCAACTAAACTTACTTGAAACCATGCTTATAAGAGCTCTTCAAGATACCAACATGAACAAGCTGCCTCATTAGGCCATCTATGGATGAAATTTGACCGCATTCATACATTCCTTATATTGCAAGTTGGACTTATCTTCCCAAGCTTAGCCCTTCAAGGACCTCTCTCTTGCACAAGAAAATATACTCCTTTCCTAGGTCACTTCAAGGAGTTACATTGCAAACAAAGATACATAACTTGAGATTCTCATACCTTTGCACCAATGGATTACCTGTGGCACACTGACAACTCATTGAACACTTGACTATCATCATTTTACACCTGCTCACCATGTTTGGTGACCCAACTCATTGTACAATCCAAGATACACCATGTCAAGGGTTTCTTGCATTAGGACCCTTATGCCAACCGAGGACACTCAAAGTACGATCTTCTTCCACAAACAACTTCAGATCTTCAAATTTCTTCACCTAGCTTTGAATAGGTGATCTACATCTTTGACTTGCTTGAAATCAATTGAAAGAATCCATACTCAACTTATATGCATATCAAGACAAAGAACATACCTTGACCTATTGACTTGTCTCTCACTTATCAACCTTGCAACATCATTCCATGATGCTTCAAATGTATGAGTAATGCCTCTATGAAGTCTAATAGAGACACCTCACCTACCAAGGCACTTAACGATAAAAACTTAGGAGATTCTGAAGTCTCCATACTCTCACTAGTTTGCTTGTCTTTCTTTAGCCTTCTGGTAGGTTTGAATGGCTCATCCATCTTGTCTTTGACTCCCTTGTCAACAAACCCTGATAAATAGCATTATTGTCTTGCCTTCTTATCTATGACAACAAACGAACCATCTTGACTGATATGCTTATTAAACCAATTCACCCTTGGTCTCAATCTGATCTCTCTTAATAGTCTTAGGTCTCCATATTCATGTATGACCTTTTTCTTGCACACTAGAAGCTCTTTACACCTTGTTTTTGCCTTGAGAACTCTTTCAACATGTTTTTACAATATTTTGCAATATGACCAACTCTATGACATCTGAAACAAACAATATCATTCATACCTTTTGCTTGATGATGGTTGTTATCTCCTTTCGACAAGTTACTTCTCGTTTTGCAGTCTGTTTCAATGTGGACAAACAAATTGTAAGCATAACATTGTTTGGTAGATGAATCGACAAACCTCATGGAATTGTGCCGCCTTGCTGGTCTTTTCACCTTGTTTTTCATGGTATCATCCTTCTTGACTTGATTCAATTCCTCTTGCTCAACCTTGCTCATTTTGGCCACTAGTTTCTCATGCTCAACCTTTCTCATTTTGACCACTAGCTTTTCCTACCTAACCTTCAAGGAGCCTAGCTCAGTTTTCAATTGATAACTCTCAACCTTCTTTGACCTCAAACTTGAATTTGTAGCCTCTAACTGATTCTTAAGATCATGAATATTCATCTTATCTTCTTTCACTGTTTCAATCATTATCTCAAACTTGGTTTAAAGATGACTGACCTTTCGTTCACATTCCATAGAGGACTTGACCTGCTCTCTAAGTTTATTGATGAACTTTGCATATTGAACTTCGTTGGAGTTAGAGTTACTCCACCTTATCTCAAAAGAACTAATCTGCTCTTTAATGCCTTTTGCCATCAATCTCAATGCCTGATTTTCTTTCCTTAGTTGCTTAACCATTTTGTGCTTCAAGGATGCCCTTCTAGCTATCAAACCCCCCTGAAGGACCCACTTTGATATGAATTGTTTGAAGCACAATTTTTGAGAGTAGGGGTCAATCAGTGATGCAAGCAAAGCATCTTCAATTCCAATTCTTTAAACTCTTAATTATTCAATATAATCATTTATGAAACATATAAATCGTTCATTGCAAGGAACGAAGAAAACAATGCAAGATCAAAGCACATAACACATGAATTATGTGAGAAACCCTCATGGAGAATAAAAGTCACTTTAAACAAGCTTTGGACTATTGTTTTATAAAGGTATTTTTCAATTTATATCAGCACCAACTGATCAAGTAGCACCCAACCCTCAATTTAGTCAAGCACCCACTTGAACTTTAGCTAGCACCAACTAGCAAGGAGACTACAACCCACTAGATGATCAAACACCAACTCAGTCACCTCCAAACTGATATCCATCTCTGATCTGATGTCTTATATGGTTTGGAAAATGACAATATCTCATTCTTCAAACTCTTAATTATTCAACATAATCATTTATGAAGCTTATAAACCATTCATTGCAATGAACAAAGAAAACAATGCCAAATCATAGCACATGACACATGAATTATGTGGGAAACCCTCATGGAGAATAAAACCCACTTCAAACAAACTTTGGACTACTGTTCTATAAAGGTATTGTTTTTAATTTAGATCAGCTCCAACTGATCAAGGAGCATCCAACCCTCAATTTAGTCAAGCATCCACATGAAATTTAGCTAGCACCAACTAGCAAGGAGGCTACAACTCCCTAGATGATCAAACACCAACTCAATCACCTCCAAATTGATATCCACTTCTGATCTGATGTCTTACACATCTAGTGATGCTCTTCTCTTTCTTTAACACCTACAAACCTATCTCCCTACCTCATACAACTGATGTTAGTTCATACAAACCCAAATCTGCCTTATACATAGGCATACAACAACTCTTTCTTTTCTACACTCATACACATGCTCATGACCTTGAGGCCATTCCTCCTTCCCACTCTGATCTTCTTGGATGTAAATACAGTCTCACAACATCATAAATATCATTCATACACAATATATACATTAGTCTTTCAACATATAATCAATGCACTTCTTCACTCTAGGTTATCTAGAAAAACTAGGCCTAATCATGCCTTAAATCAATAGAAAACTTACTAATTACCTTCAGCACCACTATCTGATCTTCATGAAATGTTCAACATGTTATTATAATGATTTTCATGCCCTCATACACTTCTGCAAATTCTCCTACCATTCGCTTCATTCCTCAATTATCAAAACCTTTGCACAAAGTCACCAAAGCAAAATCGGCCTAATAGCCTTGAAACAAGTCTTCTTACTTGATCATAACCTGCAACAAATAATGTTACACCCTTGTCACATCTTCAAGATGATTTTTTGATGGTTTGAATGACCTCTTACTCTTCTGCAAATTCATAAATAATTCGCTTTACACTTCAATTGTCTAACTAGCACAATGAGACCAAGATGGCCTTCTATATATGCATTATATTTTCTCCATTCAATCTTGGTCGGCCACAACACTTCCCTTAACCCTTAATAATTCTCTCCCACTTAGATCAACATTAAAATATCTCTTAGGATACGTTACATACAATGTACATCAACTCATTAGGTTGGCCATGCTTCAAATGGCTCAAAACAACACACTAGGCTTAAATAAGACCTAAGCAACTAGCCCTTCATTAGGCCACACGTTACACTTAGATGCCAATACACCTTAACCAAATATGAAACCCTTTTCGTTCACACCGTCTTTATGTTTAACAAGTCATATAGTACTTTCAAGACACTTGCTCTCCTTAAGAAACCTCTTTTAGCCCTCAAGCCTTCAATAGGTCCCATGGAGATCTAATTCAGTTTCATGGAACACTTTGAGCCCCTATGGTCCAAATGGCCCTTACCAATGACCCAAACCATTTGAAGCATGTTAATTTCATCCTCGATGAGTCTTCTCCATGCTTAAGAAACATTAAATCATTCGATCATACTCTGAAACCTCCATTAGGTCTTGAAGACCTATCAAGCTTAATTACCTCAAAAACATTGTCTACACAAATAAGGCTCAAACTAACTGAATATAGACTTTCAAGGTACAATACACATATGGATGGAAATATCAAGACCTAAGAAACATCATCCAATGCATAATACACCTTCACTATGCCTCCAAAGGCTCATCAACACCATTGCAAGAAGCCTACTCAAAGTTGCAATAATTACAGTCAACAAAAGTCAACTTTGAGATGCAATAACTTCACCTATACAGACATTCAAAACTCCATATCACTTTTAGGATGATCTATATGGAGTTTAATTCATTTTTGTTTTTTATACCAACAATATTTGATCAATACTTTGTCCTCTACAATCATTTCTTTACACCCTAGTTTATTAAGAAAAAACACAGTCAACAATAGTCAACTCTTACATGCAATAAATGCATTTGTACAACCAATCAAACCTCCTAATTATTTTTCTTGAATAGCCCTTGAAGTCCTCTACCACTTTTCTTTTTACATGACCATCAAATTCATCCTACATCAAAAGATATAGGGAAAATACTACTGACTGGTTTTCCTTTGTATAATGGTCACTTGATATTGCAAATTTGGCTATGGAAACTAGTGAAATTTGCCTATGGAAACTAGTGAAATTTGCCTAGGAGACAAACTATGCATTACCATAATTATTGGTATACATGATGTCAAGACCCGAAACCTGGACCACATGATCTCTCATAGGGGAATCTATCCATACCAAATTGCTCCTGAGACATTCACACGTTGGAATGCTGACGTGATCAATCGCCCTACTCAACCTCATTTGACAAGTGAACAAGGATGATCTATACAACCACACAAGCATTCCAAAGTCTTCCTATCTCTTCCATAGGTACACCAAGCACTCTTGACATCTCATATGACCTCTGCAACAAGAACATAACATCAAAAACATTCTCTATCATACGAAAGACTTGCACACATGATATGCACTCTCAAATTCACATTGAGCATATCGCTTTGTCATTAACGTAATATGTACTAAAGATCACCTTGACATCAATGACAATCAAAGCATGTCGAGAACATGATTAGCAATCTTCCCCTTTGTCATTGACGGCAAACACCTTTTAGAATGCTCTCCCGAAGTGAGCAACTCCTTCATTCTGGAACTTTCTCTCTAGTTGACATTAATGACAAAGGGTCTCTTCTTCAACTCACCAACTTGATCCGTGGACCTGAAAAACTATTCACAGAGTTTAGCAAGCTCCCCCTAACATTATGCTCATCTCATATAAGCTATTTTGAAACCATACTAAACCATACAAGCTCCTTGGAATTGTAATATCTCACATATGCTCCCTCTCACTCTATGCATACCTTGAATATTATCAGTTTGAAGAGAACATACCTCTATTTTAATTTCTCCTTAATTCTTGGCTTATAGAAAACATGCCCAAATTTGACATACTCCTCAAGAAATCTGAGTTAGCTCCCTGTACTCGACGTTGCACTTGAACAAAACCAAAAGATTACAAACATATACAAGCAAAATCTCTTACAAGAACATACCTTGAATGGAGCCATTTTCATCCACACATAGGTTACCACAACTATCCAACATCCTTTCACGAGACCACTGAATCAAATTCTATTCTTCTTGGGCCCAAATGACCTCTTTTAATGGTCTACAAACATTCTCATATGAAGCAAACAAGCACAACTGATCTGAACAAAAAAGAACATGCTCAAAACAACTAAACTTACTCGAATCCATGCTTATAAGAGCTCTTCAGGCTACCAACATGAACACTTTGTCACATTAGGCCATCTATGGATGAAATCTAATTGCATTAATACATTCCTTGTATTGCAAGCTGGTCTTATCTTCCAACGCCTAGCCCTTCAAGGACCTCTCTCTTGCACAAGAAAATATACTCCTTTTTCTGGGTTAGTTTAAAGAGGTACATTGCAAACAAAGATACATAACTTGAGATTATCATACCTTTGCACCAAGGGTTTGCTTCTAGCACACCATTAACTCATTGAACACTTGAATATCATCATTTTACATTTGCTCACCAAGTTTGGTGGCCCAACTCATTATACAACCCAAGATACAGCATGTCAAGGGTTTCTTGAATTAGAACCCTTATGCCAATCAAGGACACTCAAATTAAGATCTTCCATAGACAACATCAGATTTTCAAATCTATTCTCATAGCTTTGAATAGGTGATATACATCTTCGACAAGCTTGAAATCAATTGAAAGAATTCATACTCAACTTATATGCATATCAAGACAAAGAACATACCTTGACCCATTGAGTAGTCACTCACTTATCAACCTTGCAATATTATTCCATGATGTTTCAAATGAATGAGTAATGCCTCTATGAAGCCTAAAAGAGACACCTCACTTACCAAAGCACTTAAAACAACAAAAACTTAGGAGATTCTGAAGTCTCCATACTCTCACTAGTTTGCTTGTCTTTGCTAAGCCTCCTCATAGGCTTGATTGGCTCATCCATCTTCTCTTTGACTCCCTTGTCAACGCACCTTGATAAATAGTATTCTTGTCTTGCCTTCTAATCTACCACAACAAACGAACCATCTTGACTGATATGCTTATCAACCATTTCATCTTTGGACTCAATCTGATCTCTCTTAATAGTCTTGGTCTCCATATCCATATAAGACCTCTTTCTTTCTCTCTAGATGCTCCATACACCTTTTTTTGCTTTGAGAAGTCATTCAACCTATTTTTACAATATTTTGTAATATGACCAACTCTATGACATCTGAAACAATCAATATCATTCATACCTTTTGCTTGATGATGGTTGTTATCTCCTTTTGACAAGTTACTTCTTTTGCAATATGTTGAAATGTGACCAACCTGATTGCAAGTATGACATTGTTTATGAGATGAATTGACAAACCTCATGGCATTGGGCTACCTTGCTAGTCTTCTGACTTTGTTTTTCATGCTATCATCCTTCTTGACTTGATTCAATTCCTCCTGCTCAACCTTTGCTCATTTTGTCCACTAGCTTTTCATACTGCTCATTTTGGCAACTGCTGGACTTATCTCATAAAAGCAAAACCTCTTTAATCGATGATTGATTGGTTGGATTGATCAATTTCGGGCTCCGTGTAGATTTTTTGAGCTCATCGTTTATCTGGTCATGTCTTTAATCGAGGATTATTCATCTTGTCTTTGGTGCCAATCATTGTCTATCTTGAACCGTCATATGTATTCCCTATTTCAACATAATTGTCGATCTCTCTTGTATTAACCATCGAGCTCTTTCTCGCATCTTGATATCTTCTACATGATTGGTTCGCTTTCACTCCTTTCGATTTATTCGATATGCTCGATCTTTATCTTTGCCTATATGCTTTTTCAAAAATCTTTGCAAGTGTCCTCTATTCATTTGAACTATATACTTCGGACAAATTTGTTGCGGCCTTTTTTCCGAGTCCCCTTCAGAATCAATTTCCATGGACTTTTTGTCCGAGTCCCCTCTGGGACAATTTCTGCAAACTATTTGTCTGAGTCCCCTTTGGGACAATTTTTGCAAACTTTTTGTCCAAGTCTCCTTCGACACAATTTCTGCAAATTTTTTGTCTGAGTGCCCTTCGGAATTCTTGGAAACGTCCTCATACCCTTCGGCTTTTTTGCAAACTACCCTTTGGCTTTTTTGTAAACGTCCTCATACCCTTCGGCCTTTCTGCAAACTAACCTTTGGCTTATTTGAATAGCCCACTTACCCTTCAGTCTTTTTGCAAACTACCCTTCAACTTATTTGAACAGTCCACTTACCCTTCGGACTTTCTGTAGACTACCCTTCGGCATTTATGCAAGTGTCTACATACCCTTATTTTTTGCGGGCTTTTTGTCTAAGAGAATCGACTTAACAAAGAATTGATTTAGATACTTTTCCTTAAGGAATAGACTTAGATTCTTTTCTAAAAAAATAGACTTATACACTTTTCCGAAAGAATAGACTCAGCGATTTTTTCGAAAGATTTGATTTAGACATTTTTTGAAAGAATAGACTTATATACTTTTTCGAGAGAATAGACCAAGCTTGTAAAAACGACTAAGTGATCAGATACCGTTCAACTGCGTGGGAGCCCTACTTTTGCACTTGCATAATTTATGTTCCTTCCATCCACATGACTCGGAACATGGACTACAAGGAATAGGCACAACCCTGAGTAGCCTGGTGTGATTGTTTCCTCCGGATGCTGCCATAAATGCAAATGTAGACACGAGTGAATTGGTAAAGGCATTCACATGACTATTCTGGGAATTCAACACCGCTCAACACCTTTGTCATTAATGCTTGATAGAACATTCATCATTTGACATCAATGACAATATTACAGACAATAGTCTCCTTGTACACTATGACACTCAAATTGCCCTCGCAAAATTAAAATATTGCAAACATTTACGAGCAAACTGTCATACAAGAACATAACTTGAATGGAGCCACCTTTAGTTACACATAAGTTACCATAACTATTCAACATCCTTTCATGAGACAACTGAATCAAATGTTGATCCTTTTGGGCCCAAATGACCTATTTCAATGGTCTACAAAATTTCATATATGAAGCAAACAACCACAATTGATCTGAACAAAAAAGAACATGCTCAAAGAAACTAAACTTGCCCGAATCCATGCTTATAAGAGCTCTTCAAGCTACCAACATGAACAAGCTACCTCATTAGTCCATCTATGGATGAAAACTTATTGCATTCATACATTCCTTCTACTGCAAGCTGGACTTATCTTCCTAAGCTTAGCTCTTCAAGGACCTCTCTCTTGCACACAAAAATATACTACTTTCCTATGTGACTTCAAAGACGTACATTGCAAACAAAGATACATAACTTGACATTATCATACCTTTGCACCAAGGGGCTGCCTCTAGCACACTGCCAACTCATTGAACACTAGAATATCATCATTTTACACCTGCTCACCAAGTTTGGTGACCTAACTCATTATACAACCCAAGATACACCATGTCAAGGGTTTCTTGCATTAGAACCCTTATTCCAACAATTTCAGATCTTCAAATCTCTTCTCATAGCTTTGAATAGGTGATATACATCTTTGATAAGCTTGAAATCAATTTAAAGTATCCATACTCAACTTATATGCATATCAAGACAAAGAACATACCTTGACCCATTGACCAGTCTCTCACTTATCAACCTTGCAACATCATTCCATGATGCTTCAAATGAATGAGTAATGCCTCTATAAGCCTAATAGTGACACTTAACCTACCAAGGCACTTAGAACAACAAAAACATAGGAGATTCCCAAGTCTCCATACCCTCACTAGTTTGCTTGTCTTTCCTAAGCCTCCGCATAGGCTTGATTGGCTCATCCATCTTCTCTCTGACTTTCTTGTCAACACACCCTGATAAATAGTATTCTTGTCTAGCCTTCTTATCTACCAGAACAAACAAACGATCTTGACTGATATGCTCATCAACCAATTCATCGTTGGTCGCAATTTGATCTTTTTTAATAGTCTAAGGTCTCTGTATCCATGTAAGACCTCTTTCTTGCACACTAGAAGCTCCATACACCTTGTTTTGCCTTGAAAACTCATTCAACCTATTTTTACAATATTTTGCAATATGACCAACTCTATGACATCTGAAACAAACAATATCATTCATACCTTTTGCTTGATGATTGTTGTTATCTCCTTTTGACAAATTACTTCTCCTTTTGCAATCTCTTGCAATGTGACCAAACTGATTGCAAGCATAACATTGTTTAGGAGATGAATTGACAAACCTCATGGCATTAGGCTGCCTTGTTGGTCTACTCACCTTGTTTCATGTTGTCATCATTCTTGACTTGATTCATTTTCTCTTGCTCAACCTTGCTCATTTTGACAACTAGCTTCTCATTCTTGACCTTGCTCATTTTGACCATCAACTTTGCACACTCAACCTTCAAGGAGCTTAGCTCGGTTTTCAATTGATCACACTCGGCCTTGTTTGACCTCAAACTTGAATTTGTAGCCTCTAATTGAAACTTAAGATTATGAATAGTCATTTTATCTTCTTTGACTGTTTCCATCATTTTCTCAAACTTGGTTTAAACATGACTCACCTTTCCTTCACATTCCATAGAGGACTTGACCTGCTCTCTATGTTTTTTGATGATTTTTTCATATCCATCTTCCTTGGAGTTAGAATCACTCCACCTTATCTCAAAAGAACTAATTTGCTCTTTAAGGTCTTTTACCATCAATCTCAATTCCTAATTCTCTTTTCTTAATTGCTTAGCCATTTTGTGTTTCAAGGACCACCTTCTAGTTATCAAGCCTTCCTGAACGGACCCAATTTGATACCAATTGTTGCAAGCACAATCACTGTGAGGCGGGGTGAATCAAGGATGCAATCAAATTGACTTCAACTCCAATTCTTCAAACTCTTAACCATTCAATAATAATCATTTATGAAGCATATAAACCATTCATTGCAATGAACAAAGAAAACAATGCAAGATCAAAGCACATAACACATGAATTATGTGGGAAACCCTCATGTGGAATAAAACCCACTTTAAACAAGCTTTGGAATACTATTCGATAAATGTATTGCTTTAATTTCGATCAGCACCAACTGATCAATGAGCACCCACCCCTCAATTTAGTCAAGCACCCACTTGACCTTTATCTACCAACAACTAGCAAGGAGGCTGCAACATCCTAGATAATCAAACACCAACTCAATCACTTCCATACTGATCTCCACCTCTGATGTGATGTCTTACACACCGAATGATGGTCTTCTCTTTCTTTAACACTTGCAAATATGCCTCTCTATCTCATACAACTGATGGTGGTTCATACAAACACAAATTTGCCTCTTACATAGGCATACAACTTTCTATTCTACACTCAAACACATGCTCATGATGTTGAGGCCTTTCCTCCGTCACACTCTAATTTTCTTAGATGTAAATACATTCTTGCAACATCATAAATATCAGTCATACACAACCTATGCATTACTCTTTCAACATATAATCAATGCACTTCTTCACTCTAGGCCATATAGATAAACTAGGCCTAATCATGCCTTGAATCAATACAAAACTTATTGATTACCTTAGCATCACTGTTTGATCTTCATGACATGTTCAACATGTCAATCTGATGCTTTTCATGTCCTCACACACTTCTCCAAAGTTTCATACCATTCGCTTCATTCCTCAATTATCAAAACACTTACACTAGGTCACTGAGGCAAGATAGGCCTAATAGCCTTGAAATAAAACTTCTTATTTGTTCATGATCTGTAACAAGTAATGTTACACCCTTGTCACATCTTCAACATTATTTTTTTATGGTTTTCATGACCTCTTACCCTTCTGTAAATTCGTAAATAATTTGCTTCACACTCCAATTGTCTGACTAGCACAATGAGACCAAAATGGCCTTCTAAATATGCATTATTCTTTCGCCAATCTATCTTGGTCGCCCACAACACTTTCCTTAACCCTTAAGGTTTTTCTTCAACTTGGATCAATATTAAAATATTTTTTAGGATACATTACATGCAATATGAATCAACTCATTAGGTCAACCATGCTTCAAATGGCTAAAAACAACACACTAGGCTCTAAGAAAGACCTAAGCATCTAGCCCTCCGTTAGGCCAAACGTTACACTTAGATGCTAATAATGCTTAACCAAAGATGGAACCCTTTTAGAAGCTTTAACACAATGTCCTCCACGACATCTCCTCCTTTAAAAATTCATTCAACACTTTCAAGACACTTGCTCACTTTATGAAACCTCTTTTAGCCCTCAAGCCTTCAATAGGTCCCATGGAGACCTAATTCACCTTCATGGAACACTTCGAGCCGCTATGGTCCAGATGGCACTTACAAATGACCCAAACCACTTTAAGAACGTTAATTGCATGCTCTATGAGTCTTCTCGATGGTTAAGAAACATCAAATCATTCACTCATACTATGAAACCTGCATCAGGGCTTAAGGACTTATTAATCAAACTTAATTAGTCCAAAAACATTGTTTTCAGAAATGAGGCTCAAACTAACTGAATATAAACTTTAAAAGCACACTCCACATATGGAAGGAAATTTGAAGACCTAAGAAACATTATCCAATCCATAATACACCTTCATTAAGCCTCCAAAGGCTCATAAACACCACTGCAAGAAGCCTACTTAAACCTGTTATAATCACAGTCAACAAAAGTCAACTTTAACATGCAATAACATCACCTGTACGAACATTCAAAACTCCAAATAACTTTGAGTATCTTTTATATTGAGTCTAATTCTTTTTTTTTATACCAACAAAATTTGATTAATACTTTGTCCTCTAGAATCATCTCTTTGCACCCTCATTTATTAAAAAAAAAAAAAGTCAACAATAGTCAACTTTCATGTGCAAGAAATGCATTTGTACAACCATTCAAACCTCTGAATCAATTTTTTTGGATAACGTTTGAATTCCTCTACCACTTTTCTTTGTACACAACCATCATATTTATCCTATATCAAAAGATATAAGCAAAATACTACTGACTGGTTTTCCTTTTTATAACAATCACTTGATATATCAAATTTGGCTAAGTATAGAAACTAGAGAAATCTACTTGGGAGACCAACTTTGCACTGCCATAACTTTTGCTATTCAATATGTCAAGCCCTAAAACTTGAACGACACAATCTTCTCTCATAAGGGAATCCATGCATATACGAAACTGCTCCTGAGACATTCATACATGTGAATGATAACGTCATCAATCTGCCTTCTCGCCTTGATTTGACAAGTGAACAAGGATGATCTAGACAAGTACACAAGCATTTCAAAATATTCCAATTACCTCCATAGGTACACAAAGCACTCTTGACACCTCATATGACCTCTGCAATATGAACATAACATCAAAAACATTCTATATCATCCCAAAGACCTGCACACATGATGTGCACTCTCAAATCCACTTGGAACCTATCACTTTGTCATTCATGCATTATGTACTAAGATCACCTTGACATCAATGACAATCAATGTATCTCAAGAACTTGCTCAATAATCTCCCCCTTTGTCATTGATGGCAAACACTCTTCAGAATGCTCTCTTCCAAAGTGAACAACTTCTTCATTCTGAACATTCTTCCCCTTTGATATTAATGACAAAGGGTGTCTTTTTCAACATGCCAACTTGATCCTTGGACCTGACAAACTATTCACAGAGCTTAGAAATCTCCCCCTAACATCATGCTCATCTCATATAACCTGTTCTTAAACCATTCTGTACGATACAAGCTCCTTGGAATTGAAACATCTCACATATGCTCCCCCTCACTCTATGCATACCTTGCATATTATCAATTTGAAGAGAACATACCTTTATCTGAATTTCTCCTTGATTCTTGACTTATAAAAAACATGTCCAAACTTCACATATTCCTCAAGAAACGTGATTTAGCTCACCCTAACTCCATATTCCACTTGAACAAAACCAAAAGATTGCAAACATATACAAGTAAACTCTCTTACAAGAACATACCTTGAATGGAGCCACCTTCATCCACACATAGATTACCACAACTATCCAACATCCGTTCATGAGACAACTGAATCAAATGTTGATCTTCTCTGACCCAAATGACCTCTTTCAATATGTTCCACAAGACAATATGTTCATTTCCTAGTTCAATTCAAAGAGGTACATTGCAAACAAAGATACATAACTTGAGATTCTCATACCTTTGCACCAAGGGACTGCCTCTAGCACACCGTCAACTCATTGAACACTTGAATATCATCATTTTACACCTGCTCACTGATTTTGGTGACCCAACTCATTGTACAACCTAAGGTAGACCATGCCAAGGATTTTTTGCATTAGAACCCTTATGCCAACCGTGGACACTCAAAGTAAGATCTTCCACAAAGAACTTCAGATCTTCAAATCTCTTCTCATAGATTTAAAGAGGTGATATACATCTTTGACAAGCTTGAAATCAATTCAAAGAATCCATACTCAACTTATATGTATATCAAGACAAAGAACATACCTTGATCCATTGACTAGTCTCTCACTTATCAACCTTGCAACATCATTCCATGATGCTTCAAATGAATAAGTATGGCTCTATTGAGCCTAATAGAGACACCTCACTTACCAAGGCACTTAGAGCGACAAAAACTTAGGAGATTTCGATGTCTCCATACTCTCACTAGTTTGCTTGTCTTTCTGAAGCCTCCTCATAGGCCTTATTGGCTCATCCATCTTCTCTTTGACTCCCTTGTCAACACACCCTGATAAATAGTATTCTTGTTTTGCCTTCTTATCTACCACAAGAAACGAACCATCTTAATAATATCATTCATACCTTTTGCTTGATGATAGTTGTTATCTCCTTTTGACAAGTTACTTCTCCTTTTGTAATCTCTTGCAATGTGACCAAATTGATTGCAAGCATAACATTATTTATGAGATGAATTGACAAACCTCATGGCATTGGGCTGGATTGTTGGGCTTCTCACGTTATTTTTCATGCTATCATCCTTCTTGACTTGATTCAATTCCTCTTGCTCATCCTTGCTCATTTTGACCACTAACTTCTCATGTTCAACCTTGCTCATTTTGACAACTAGCTTTTCATAGTCAACCTTCAAGGAGCTTAGCTTGGTTTTCAATTTATCACACTCAATCTTCTTTGACCTCAAACTTGAATTTGCAGCCACTAACTGATTCTTAAGATAATGAATAGTCATCTTATCTTCTTTGACTATTTCCATCATTATCTCAAACTTGGTTGAAAGTTGACTCACCTTTCCTTCACATTCCGTAGAGGACTTGACTTGCTCTCTATGTTTTTTGATGATCTTTTCATATTCATTTTTGTTGGAGTTAGAGTTTCTCCACCTTATCTCAAAAGAACTAATCTGTTGTTTAGGACCTTTTACCATGAATCTCGATTCTTGATTCTCTTTCCTTAGTTATTGTTGACGCACCTAAATTTATCAGGAGTTTTATATAGTGTTTAAGAACCACTTCTTGTTTTTAGATTCAAAGAATCCATTGCATGAGCTGTTGGTTGTGATCTTCCTGAGATCTGTGGTGGAGTAGCGGCTAAGCTAAATAATTGTTTAATAAAAGAAACATGTAAATGGTTGGTGGGAGCAACCGTGGTCTTAAATCTTTGTGAAGATGAATTTGATCTAAACTAAAATCAATGAATGATGTCCAAAACCTAGAGTTTAAACCCTAAGCTAAAATGGATATTTATAGTGACAAGCTAAACTAAAGTGATTTGGACAAAAAGGATCAAAAGGAGAGTAGGGCAGAAAGAAGGTGTTTTTGATATTCAATTTAGACATTATGACAGAGCTTAAATTTCATCAAGACATGCCCTTAACCAATATATAATGCATGAAATTACTATATATCTAAGAAATGTCTAAGGAGAGATAATGCAAATAAGAAATTAGGGTCACTTTAAAGGTTTACTTCCAGAGGAAAATAGCTTCTGCACATCTTCAGGAAAAGCAAAAGAGAACGAAATGAACCTAAGATCTTTCAATGAAGTTAACATAAACACAAATTGACAACTCTACATTAACATTTGTACATCTAGAATCTATAAAACAATTCAAAACTGAACATCATACAAGAAACTAAGGAAGCAACTATGATAGCAAACATACAGACAAATATTGGACAAACTTTGCAGAATTCTTCTCTTGTACTGCTCGCTCCAAATTTAAAAAGTAATATCGACTCTAAGAAATCCCCCCTCCTGCACTTTTACAAAGACCATACCTCGTTCTTTTAGAAGGCTTAATGAGGTATGGTTGCTAGTCATGTCAATTGAACAAGCATTATGGACAACTGTCCCTTTAAAACACTCTAATATTGATGACCTTTTTTCAATATGACCAACCAAAAACTATATATGTTCCACATTGCTCCTGTTTTTACAGAATAGAATATTCCCTTGTAAGGATTTGTAGGTTCTTTTGATTTAAAAGAAAATATTGTGTCAACTCAATTGACTTTGAGGCTCTTTTGGACTTTCAGCCTCTCATTCGCTGACTAAATTAAGTCTAAGACATGTTTGTTCATTTTTATGATCTTTGCTATTCTGGGATAGTTATAATTCAAGCGTTTTAGGCCTCATAGGACCTTTCAATCCAATGTGTCATGTCTATGTGGCAATGCCCATGTCGCGTTGTCCATTTGATCTCAAAATATGACTATTGTTGCCTCTGGACACATGTCCTCACCTCATGCTCTCTCAGGCTAGATCAAGTTTGCATCATTGATTTGCTTGTGTGTGATTAAACGTGGGTGTGCCACTTGGCAACTCTGTGGGCTCTCTAAAAATTCCACCTTCATCTTGCACCGTCGATTTGCTTTGGCAATATTGAATGCACATTGTTGATCTGTTGGATGTACGCTTGAGCGTGGATCGTTGATTCCTTGGTCGCTTTCCCGAGATCTTGACACTTGTCGATATCGTGCTCCTTCGTAGGGTCCTTAACAACTTGACTTTTTGCTCGTAATTGATCGGAATGTGTACACCTTTACGCGCACCGTTGATCTTCAGGATAGCGCTCGAGTTTTAATCGTGGGTTGCACACTCGACACTTGTTGTCTTTGTGGTTGTTCTCAGTTCTTTGACTTTTTGACTTAGATCACGCACCGTTGGATCGTCTGTGTTCGAGTTAACATGCATTGCAGAGCTTGATGCTTCACTTATTGACTTCCTGCGAGCTTGACTCTTGTCTTTTCCAGGTTCGTTTCATTGCTGCAAACATAAAATAGAATTGCTAAGGTCTTGAGAAATATAGAACTTGGGATATAATTTTAGCCTAAGGTTTTATTCATGTTGATAAACACGATAAAAACCTTAGGATAAAGTGTTAAGGTAAGTTTTTAAATATGTTATAAAAGAGCTCTACTTAATCTAGCCCATGTGAATGACAAACTAGACTAAGGTGCTTCGAGAAATATAAAACTTAGTATGAAGCTTTTGGATTAAAGTTTTGGTCGTGTTGATAAACACGATAAATACTTGAGGCTAAAATATTAAGCTTAGTTTAACATATAATAATTGTTCTCGCGCAAATTCAAATAAAATGAGCCCCCGTGAATTTGAAAAGAACTTAGGCTAACTAATTAGACTAAGCATTTTTTAACATTATTTTAACACGGATCCAATTAACCGATCAAAGATTAAGGATTACTTAAAGAGTGAAATTAACATTAAATCATGAAGATCAAACATTGTCCATTCCAGATGGACT
Source organism: Torreya grandis (assembly GCA_037957365.1). NCBI lineage: Eukaryota > Viridiplantae > Streptophyta > Pinopsida > Cupressales > Taxaceae > Torreya > Torreya grandis. The sequence continues at coordinate 4,631,231 of JARHVA010000076.1, forward strand.
CCATTGATCTTGTAATGTGAAACACAAAGATCTAATGTTAGCAAATAAGATCAAAGTCAAATAAAGATTATATTCTAATAAACAACTTAAACATGATGAGAACCATGATATTCCAGTAATGCAATTTGATCAAGTGGATGTTTAATTTATAGCACAAATTAGAAAAATTTGAAACAAGGGTCCCTATTTTCATAAATAGGGGTATGTTGACCTCAACAGTTGCTTAGCCATTTTGTGCTTCAAGGACCACCTTCTAGCTGTAAAGCCTTCTTGAAGGAACCACTCTGATACTAATTGTTGGAAGCACAATCACTGAGAAGGGTGAATCAGTGATGCAAACAAATCAACATTAATACCAATTCTTCAAATTCTTCACCATTCAACATAATCATTTATGAAACATATAAACCATTCATTGCAATGAACAAAGCAAACAATGCAAGATCAAAACACATAACACATGAATTATGTGGAAACCCTCATTGGGAATAAAACTCACTTGACACAAGCTTTAAACTACTATCCTATAAAGGTATTGTTTTATTATAGATCAACACTAACTAATCAAGGAGCACCCACCCCTCAATTTAGTCAAACACCCACTTGACCTTTAGCTAACACCAACTAGGAAGGAGACTAAAACCTCCTAGATGATCAAACAACAATTCAATCACCTCCAAACTGATCTCCACCTCTGATCTGATGTCTTACACACATGGTGATGGTCTTCTCTTTCTCTAACACTTGCAAACCTGCCTCTCTACCTCATACAACTGATGGTAGTTCATACAAACACAAATTTGCCTCTTACATAGACACACACCAACTTTTTCTCTTCTACACTCCTCATACACATGCTCATGACCTTGAGGCCATTCCTCCTTCACACTTTGATCTTCTTAGATGTAAATACAGTCTTGCAACATCATAAATATCAATCATACACAACCTATGCATTACTCTTTCAAAATATAATCAATGCACTTCTTCACTCTAGGTCATCTTGACAAACTAGGCCTAATCATGACTTGAATCAACACAAAACTTACTGATTACCTTTTACGCCACTGTCTGATCTTCTTGGAGATTTACCGATTACTAATCATGCCTTGAAACCTCTTTTAGCCCTCAAGCTTTCAATAGGTCTTATGGAGACTTAATTCACCTTCATGGAACACTTTGAGCCCCTATGGTCCAGATGTCCCTTACCAATGACCCAAACCACTTCAAACACGTTAATTGCATCCTCTATGAGTCTTATCCATGCTTAAAAAATATCAATACATTCGCTCATACTCTGAAACCTCTTTTAGGTTTTAAAGACTTATTAGGCTTAATTATCCCAAAAACACTGTCTTTACAATTGATTCTCAAACTAACTGAATATTAAATTTCAAGGTACATTTGAAATATGGATGGAAATCTCAAGACCTAAAAAATATCATCCAATCCATAATACAACTTCATTAAGCCGACAAACGCTGATAAACACCACTACAAGAAGCCTACTAAAATCTACAATAATTACAATCAGATTTGACCTGCAATAACTTCCCCTCTACAAACATTCAAAAGTCCAAATCATTTTGAGGATGATCTATACGAAGACTAATTCATTTTAGCTTTTTATACCAACAATATTTGATCAATACTTTGTCCTCTACAATCATTTCTTTGCACCCTGGTTTATTCAGAAAAAATATAGTTAACAATAGTAAACTCTCACGTGCAATAAATGCATTTGTATGAGCAGTCAAACCTCCTAATCAATTTTACTAGATAGCCCTTAAAGTCATCTACCAATTTGATTTTTACACCACCAACAAATTCATCCTAAATAAAAAGATATAAGCAAAATACTATTGATTAGTTTTCTTTTGTATAATGGTCACTTGATATTGCTTACGAGACCAAATTTGCTTGGCCATAACTTTTGCTATACATCATGTCAAGATGTGAAACTTGGACCACATGATCTCCTCTCATAGGGGAATCCATTCATGTACCAAACGGCTTCTGAAACCTTCACACGTGTGAATGTTGACGTCATCAATTTGCCTACCTAGCTCGATTTGACAAGTGAACAAGGATGATCTAGACAGACACAAGCATTCCAAAGTCTTCTTATCACCTCCACAGATAGACCAAGCACTCTTGACACCTCATATGACCTTTGCAACATGAACATAACATTAAAAATATTTTCTATCATCCCAAATACCTACACACATGATATGCACTCTCAAATCCATTTGGAACCTATCACTTTGTCATTAATGCATTATCTACTAAGATCACCTTGACATCAATGACAATCAATACATCTCAAGAACATGCTCAACAATCTCACCCTTTGTCATTGATGGCAAACACCTTTTAGAATGCTCTCTCCCAAAGTAAATAACTCCATTATGAATTTTCTCCCCCTTTGACATTAATGACAATTGGTCTCTTCTTAAACATGCCTACTTGATCCTTGGACCTGACAAACTGTTCACACAACTTAGAAAGCTCACATTGACATTAATGCTCATTTCATATATCATGTTTTGAAACCATACTCAACCATACAAGCCTCTTGGAATTGAAACATTTCACATATGCTCCCTCTCACTCTATGCATACCTTGTATATTATCAATTTGAAATGAACATACGTCTATTTGAATTTCTCCTTGATTCTTGGCTTATAGAAAACATGCCCAAACTTCACATTCTCCTCAAGAAACCTGGGTTAGCTCCCATAACTCTATATTCCACTTGAACAAAACCAAAAGATTGCAAACATGTACAAGCAAACTCTCTTACAAGAACATACCTTGAATGGAGCCATCTTCATCCACACATAGGTTACCACAACTATCCAACATTCTTTCATGAGACAACTGAATCAAACGTTGAGCTTCTTGGGCCAAAATGACCTCTTTCAATGGTCTACAAACCTTCTCATATGAAGCAAACAACCACAACTGATTTGAACAAAAAATGACATCCTCAAAACAACTAAACTTACTTAAATCCATGCTTATAAGAGCTCTTCAAGCTACCAACATGAACAAGCAGCATCATTAGGCCATCTATGGAAGAAATCTGATTGCATTCATACATTCCTTCTACTGCAAGCTGAACTTATCTTCCCAAGCTTAGCCCTTGTAGGACCTCTCTCTTGCACAAGAAAAGATACTCCTTTCCTAGGTCACTTAAAAGAGATAAATTGCAAACAAAGATACATAACTTGAGATTCTCATACCTTTGCACCAAGGGACTGCCTCTAGCACACCGTCGACTCATCAAACACTTGAAAATCATCATTTTACACCTGCTCACCAAGTTTGGTGACCCAACTGATTGTACAAGCCAAGATAGACTATGTCAAGGGTTTCTTGCATTAGAACCCTTATGCAAGCCGAGGACACTCAAAGTAAGATCTTCCACAAACAACATCAAATCTTCAAATCTCTTCTCATCTCATTATACCTATTCTGAAACCATACTCAACCATACAAGCTCCTTGGAATTGAAACATCTCACATATGCTCCCCCTCATTCTATGCATACCTTGCATATTAACAATTTGAAGAGAACATACCTCTATTTGAATTTGTCTTTGATTCTTGGCTTATAGAAAACATGCCCAAACTTCACATACTCCTCAAGAACCCTGAGTTAGCTCCGCCTAAGTCAATATTCCACTTGAATAAAACCAAAAGATTGCAAACATGTACAACCAAACTCTCTTACAAAAACATACCTTGAATGGAGCCATCTTCATCCACACGTAGGTTACCACAACTATCCAACATCATTTCATGAGACAATTGAATCAAAAGGTAATCTTCTTGGGCCGAAATGACCTCTTTCAATGGTCTACAAATCTTCTGATATGAAGCAAACAACCACAACTGATCTAAACAAAGAAGAACGTGCTCAAAGCAACTAAACTTACTCGAATCTACGCTTTTAAGATCTCTTCAAGCTACCAACATGAAAGAGTTGCCTCATTAGGCCATCTATGGATGAAATCTGATTGCATTCATACATTCCTTCTATTGCAAGCTGGACTTATCTTCCCAAGCTCAGCCATTCAAGGACCTCTCTCTTGCGCATGAAAATATTCTCCTTTCCTAGGTGACTTCAAAGAGGCACATTGCAAACAAAGATACATAACTTGAGATTCTCATACCTTTGAACCAAGGGATTGCCTCTAGCACATTGTCAACTCGTTGAACACTTGAATATCATCATTTTACACCTACTCACCAAGATTGGTGACCCAACTCTTTGTACAACCCAAGACACACAATGTCAAGGGTTTCTGCATTAGAACCCTTATGCCAACCAAGGACACTCAAATTAAGAACTTCCACAAACAAGTTCATATCTTCAAATCTCTTCTCATAGCTTTGAATAGGTTATATACATCTTTGACAAACTTGAAATCAATTGAAAGAATCCATACTCAACTTAAATGCATATCAAGACAAAGAACATACCTTGACCAATTTACTTGTCTCTCACTTACCAACATTGCAACATCATTCCATGATGCTTCAAATGAATGAGTAATGCGTCTATGAAGCCTAATAGAGACACCTCACCTACCAAGGCACGCAGAACAACAAAAACATAGGAGATTCCCAAGTCTCCATACTCTCACCAGTTTGCTTGTCTTTCTTAAGCCTCCTCATAGGCTTGATTGGATCATCCATCTTGTCTTTGACTCCCTTGTCAACACACCCTGATAAATAGTATTCTTGTCTTGCCTTGTTATCTACCACAACAAACGAACCATCTTGCTTGATATGTTAATCAACCAATTCATCCTTGGTCTAAATTTGATCTCTCTTAACAGTCATAAGTCTCCATATCCATGTATGACCTCTTTCTTGCACACTATAAGCTCCATACACCTTGTTTTTCCTTGAGAACTCATTCAACCTATTTTTACAATATTTTGCAATATGATCAACTCTATGACATCTGAAACAAACAATTTCATTCATACATATTGCTTGATGATGGTTGTTATCTCCTTTTGACAAGTTAATTCTCCTTTTGCAATCTCTTGCAATGTGACCAAACTAATTGCAAGCATAACATTGTTTATGAGATTAATTGACAAACCGCATTGCATTCTCACCTTGTTTTTCATGCTATCATCTTTCTGGACTTGATTCAGTTCCTTTTGCTTAGCCTTGCTCATTTTGACCACTAGCTTCTCATGCTCAACTTTGAACATTTTGACAACTAGCTTCTCCTACTCAACCTTCAAGGAGCTCAGCTCGATTTTCAATTGATCACACACAACCTTCTTTGACCTCAAACTTGAATTTGCAGCGTCTAATTGATTCTTTAGATCATGAATAATCATTATATCTTCTTTAGTTGTTTCCATCATTATCCCAAACTTGGTTTAAATATGACTCACATTTCCTTCACAGTCCGTAGGAGACTTGACCTGCTCTATAAGTTTTTTGATGATATTTTAATTTTCATCTTCCTTGGAGTTAGATTTTCTGCACCTTATCTCAAAAGAACCAATCTTTTATGAAACATATAAACCATTCATTGCAATGAACAAAGAAAACAATGCAACATTAAAACACATAACACATGAATTATGTGGGAAGCCCTCATTGGGAATAGAAACCACTTGAAACAAGCTTTGGACTACTGTCCTACAAAGTTATTTCTTAAATTTAGATCAGCACCAATGGATCAAGGAGCACCCACCAGTCAATTTAGTCAAGCATCCACTTGTCTTTGAGCTAGTACCACTTGACAACGAGGCTACAACACTCTAAATGATCAATTACCAACTCAATCATCTCCAAACTGATCTCTACCTCTGATGTGATTTCTTACCCACATGATGATGGTCTTCTATTTCTCTTACACCTACAAACCTGCCTCTCTACCTCATACAATTGTTGATAGTTCATACAAACACAAATATGCCTCTTACATAAACATAAAACAACTCTTTCTCTTCTATACTCATACACATGATCATGACCTCATAAATATCAGTCATACACAACCTAATCATTACTATTTAAATTTATAATCAATGCACTTCTTCACTCTAGGTCATCTACACAAACTAGGCGTCATCATGCCTTGAATCAATACAAAACTTATCGATTACCTTAAGCACCACTCTCTGATCTTCATGACATGTTTGACTTTTTATTCTGATGTTTTTAAGCCCTCACACGCTTCTTCAAAGTCTCGTACCATTCGCTTGATTTCTCAATTATGAAAACCTTTGCACTAGGTCACCAAAACAAAATAGGCCTAATAGCCTTGAAACAAATCTTCTTACTTGCTCATGACCTGCAACAAATAATGTTACACCCTTGTCATATCTTCATCATGATTTTCTGATGGTTTTCATGACCTCTTACCCTTTTGCAAATTCATAAATAATTCGCTTCACACTCCAATTATTGAACTAGCTCAATGAGACTAAAATGTCCTTACACATGTATTATTCATTCTCCAATCAATCTTGGTGGGCCACAACGCTTTCCTTAACCCTTAAGGCTTCTCTCCCACTCTGATCAACATTAAAATATATGTTAGGATATGTTACATACAATGTACATCAACTCATTAGGTCGGCCATGCTTCAAATGGCTCAAAACAACACATAAGGCTTAAGCAAGACCTAAGCAACTAGTCCTCCATTAGGTCACACGATACACTTAGATGCCAATAGCCCTTAACCAAAGATGGGATCTTTTTAAACACTTTAACACAATGTCCTTCAGGCCATCTTTATGTTTAACAAGTCATAGAACACTTTCAAGATACTTGCTCACCTTATGAAACCTCTTTTAGCCTTCAAGCCTTCACTAGGTCCCATGGAGACCTAATTCACCTTCATGGAACACTTTGAGCCCTTGTGGTCTAGATGGCCCTTACCAATGACACAAACTAGTTCAAGCATGTTAATTGCATCCTCTATGAATCTTCCCCATGCTTAAGAAACATCAAATCATTCGCTCATACTCTGAAACCTCCATTAGGTCTTAAAGACCTATTAGGCTTAATTAGCCCAAAAACAGTCGTAAAAAATGAGGCTCAAACGAACTGAATATAAACTTTCAATGTACAAGTCACATTTGGATGGAAATTTCAAGACCTAAGAAACATCATCCAATCTATAATACACCTTCATTAAGACTACAAAGGCTCATAAACACCACTGCAAAAAGCCAACTCAAACTTACCATAATTACAATCAACAAAAGTCAACTTTGACCTTCAATAACTTCACTTGTATGAATATTCAAAACTCCAAATCACTATGAGTATGATCTATATGGAGTGTAAGTCATTTTTGCTTTATATATCAACAATATTTGATCAGTACTTTGTCCTCTACAATCGTTTCTTTGCACCTTGGTTTATTTAGAAAAAACATAGTCAACAACATTCAAATCTGAAATGGAATAAATGCATTTGTATGACCATTCAAACATCCTATTCAATTTTCCTGGATAGCCCTTGAAGTCCTCTACCACTTTGATTTTAAACCACCATCAAATTCACCATACATCAAAAGATATAAGCAAAATACTATTGATAGACTTTTCTTTTTATTATGGTCATTTGGTATTGCAAATTTGGCTAAGTATCGAAACTTGTGAAATGTGCTTGGGAGACCAACTTTGCAATGCCTTGACTTTTGTGATACATCATGTCAAGACCTAAAACTTGGACCACATGATCTCCTCTCAGAGGAATCCATGCATTACTAAACTGCTCCTGAGACCTTCACACATGTGGATGGTGATGTCATCAATCTGCGTACTCAGCGTAATTTGACAAGTGAACAAGGATAATTTATACAAGCAGACAAGCATTCCAAAGTCTTTCTATCACCTCCACTGGTACATGAAGCACTCTTGACACCTCATATGACCTCTGCAACATGAATATAACATCAATAACATTCTCTATCATCCAAAAGACTTGCACACATGATATGCACTCTCAAATCCATTTGGTACCTATCACTTTGTCATTCATGCATTATGTACTAAGATGACCTTGACATCAATAACAAAAAATGCATCTCAAGAACATGCTCAACAATCTCCCCCTTTGTCATTGATGGCAAACATCTTTCAGAATGCTCTCTCCCAAATTGAACAACTCCATTCTGAAGTTTCTTCCCCTTTGATATTAATGACAAAACATATCTTATTCAATATGCCAATTCAATCCTTTGAACTGACAAACTATTTACAGAGCTTAGAAATATCCCCCTAACATCATGCGCATCTCATAATACCTGTTTTGAAACCATACTCAACCATACAAGCTCCTTGGAATTGAAACATCTCACATATGCTCCCCTCACTCTATGCATACCTTGCATATTATCAATTTGAAGATAACATACCTTTATTTAAATTTCTACTTGATTCTTGGCTTATAGAAAACAAGCCCAAACTTCATATACTCATCAAGAAACTTGAGTTAGCTCCCACTGACTCCATATTCCACCTGAACAAAATCAAAAGATTGCAAACATATACAAGCAAACTCTCTTACAAGAACATACCTTGAATGGAGCCATTTTCATCCACACATAGGTTACCACAACTATCCACCATCCTTTCATGAGATAACCGAATCAAATGCAGATCTTCTTGGGCCCAAATGATCTCTTTCAATTGTCTACAAACCTTCATATATGAAGCAAACAACCACAACTGATATGAACATGCTCAAAGCAACTAAACTTGCCTGAATCCATGCTTATAAGAGCTCTTCAAGCAACCAACATGAACAAGCTGCCTCATTAGGCCATTTATGGATGAAATCTAATTGCATTCATACATTAATTCTACTGCAAGATGGACTTATCTTCCCAAGCTTAGCCCTTCACGGACCTCTCTCTTGCACAAGAAAATATACTCCTTTCTTAGGTGGCAGGTACATTGCAAACAAAGATACATAACTTGATATTCTCATACCTTTGCACCAAGGTACTACCTCTAGCACACCGTCAACTCATTGAACACTTGAATATCATCATTTTACACCTGCTCACCAAGTTTGGTGACCCAACTAAGTGTACAACCCAAGATGCACCATGTCAAATGTTTCTTGCATTAAAACTTGTATGCCAACCGAGGACACTCAAAGTAAGAACTTCTTCCACAAACAACTTCAGATCTTCAAATCTCTTCTCATATCTTTGAATAGGTGATATACATCTTTGACAAGTTTGATATCAATTTTAAGAATACATACTCAACTTAAATGCATATCAAGAAAAAGAACATACCTTGACCCATTGATTGGTCTCTCACTAATCAACTTTGCAATATCATTCCATGATGCTTCAAATGAATGAGTAATGCCTTTATGAAGCCTAATAGAGACACCTCACCCACCAAGGCACTTAGAACAACAAAAACATAGGAGATTCCCAAGTCTCCATACTCTCACTAGTTTGGTCGTCTTTCCTAAACCTCCTCATAGGCTTGATTAGCTCATGCATTTTCTCTTTGACTCCCTTGTCAACACACCCTGATAAATAATATTCTTGTCTTGCCTTCTTATCTACCACAAAAAACGACCCAACTTGATTGATATGCTCATCAACCAATTCATCCTTGGTCTGAATCTGATCTCTGTTAATCGTCTAGGGTCTCGATATCCATGTATGACCTCTTTCTTGCGCACTAGAAGCTCCATACACCTTGTTTTGCCTTGATAACTCATTCAACCTGTTTTTACAGTATGAGCAACTCTATGACTTCTGAAACAAATAATATAATTCATACCTTTTACTTGATGACGATTGTTATCTTCTTTTGACAAGTTATTTTTCCTTTTGCAATCTCTTACAATGTGACCAAACTGATTTCAAGCATAACATTGTTTATGAGATGAATTGACAAACCTCATGGCATTGGGCTACCTTGCTGGTCTTCTCACCTTGTTTTATATGCTATCATTTTTCTTGACTTGATTCAAGTCCTCTTACCATCATCCTTGTTTTATATGTTCATTTTGACCACTAGCTTCTTATGCTCAACCTTGCTCATTTTGATGACTAGATTTTTGCACTCAACCTTTAAGGTGCTTAGCTCAGTTTTTAATTGATCACACTTGGCCTTCTTTGACCTCAGACTTGAATTTACAACCTCTAACTGATTCTTAATATCATGAATAATCATGCTATCTTCTTTGATTATTTCCATCATTATCTCAAACCTGGTTTCAAGATGACTGACCTTTCCTTCACATTCCCGCATTCTAAGTTTTTTGATGATCTTTTCATATTCATCTCCCTTGGAGTTAGAGTTACTCCACCTTATCTTAGCAGAGCTAATCTACTCTTTAAGACCTTTTACTATCAATTTCAATCCCTGATTCACTTTTCTTAATTGCTTATCCATTTTGTGCTTCAAGGGCCCCCTTCTAGCTATCAAGCCTTCCTCAAAAAACCGCTTTGATACCAATTGTTGGAAGTATAATCACTGAGAAAGGGGGTGAATCAATGATGGAAGCAAATCAACTTCAATTCCAATTCTTCAATCTCTTAACCATTCAACATAATCATTGATGAAGGATATAAGTCATTCATTGCAATGAATAAAGAAAACAATGCAAGATTAAATGACATAACACATGAATTATGTGGGAAGATCTCATGGGGAATAAAACCCATTTTAAATAATCTTTGGACTACTATCCTATAAAGATATTGCTTCAATTTAGATCAGCACCAACTGATCAAATAACACCCACCCCTTAATTTAGTCAAGCACCCACTTGACCTTTGGCTAGTACCAACTAGCAAGGAGGCTACAATTCCCTAAATGATCAAGCACCAACTCAATCACCTCCAAATTGATCTGCATCTCTGATTTGATATCTTATACTCCTGATGATGGTCTTCTTTTTCTTTAACACCTACAAACCGACCTCTCTATGTAATATCCTCAGACTCCATCCAAGTTGCACAAGAACCAAGGAATAATAGAAACAACCGAGGAATGATATAACGCAGTCAACCAATGATAGAACACAGTCAACCACCAATGAAAACAACTTGCTGCCACCAGCAAATAAAAGGAAAAGGAAATTGTAGCATTCAAAGGAAATCAACTCAACATTCACAATCACTCGCCATTCCATTAAATTATTATTTTTTATTAATTAAATTGTTGTTAATTAATTAAATTAGCATTCATTAAATAAATGGTTGCCACCTTTGGGAAAAGACACATCGTTTGATGGAGGCGATGACATATTAATATTTATTTGTTGGTGTGAAAGAAGGCATCTAATTCAATTCAATCATTCAAACATTAAGGTGCAATTATGAACTTTATTATTCTAGTCAAAGATGAAAACCTTTGATAGACAATCCAAGGACGAAAACCCTTGTGATAATTATTGTAATAATTGAAGGTCGAAAACCCTTCTGAAATTTAATTTTATTATTCGAATATAAATTTATTTTTATCAAAATAAAAAGAAATTATCATAAATTCTATTTTATCAAATAATATTCCATTTTGGAATATTATAGTGGTAGCAGAGCTCTCTATCCTGCTAGCTTGTGGAACGAAAAACTTCATGCAAGGTAACGATAAAGAAATCCATTATTATCTGAGATAAAAATAAAAACTCCAGTTAGCAAAGAGAAGAAACCACAAGGGAAGAGGAAAGGACAAACATGAAACAGAAAGACCAAATTGATGAACGGATTAATAGACTGATTCATGGTCAGGAACAAATGGCTAATACAATGAATCAATTAGCTATAGCCATACAATCTATGACGAATCATAGCTATCGAAATGTTGAAAATAACCATTCTAACATAAGCCATAACTAAATCCCTCACAAAATGACAGTGAGATCTTCAAATAGACCCTTTAAGCCTAAATTCATTCCAAGAGTTGAATCAGTTAGGGAATAAGGAACCCAAAATTCATTTGGGGATGATCTTACAGCTGATTTTGAAAAATATCGAGCCCTTTCAGATGACTTAAAAAGGGAAATATCGCTCACTAAGTTCATAGAAATGAAAGGAAGTATAAAACGTACCAAAACAGAGCATAGACCTCAGAATAACCAAAGAGATCTTTAGTAAGCGTTGGGTAATTGACCTTGTCTATTTTTGACAGCTCTAACAAATGCATGGCTTAGAGATGAATCCAAAAATTAGATACATAATTATCTCTCCGTCCATCATGGAAGAGGAAGCGATCAAATTTGCAACCCTTCATCTTAAAAGAACAACTCATGAATGGTGGTATCATGGATTGTTTACAGAAGGGCATGATCTGATTAAATCATATGATGAATTTACTAAGAGGTTAATTGAAAGATTTGATAGAATTGACCTCGAAATCCATTTTAGGGAATTGAAATTGTTGAAACAAAGTAGCAATGTGGAAGACTATGTGATAGAATTTCAAAGACTAGTCGTGATGGTCCCAGACATTACCAAAAGGAGGCTCATAGTATTGTTCATGGAAGCATTGATCGAGCCACTCAAAGGGTTAGTCAAAGCCTTTAACCCTCCCTCCTTCCAAGAAACAATAAAAAAGGCATTAGATTTGGAGACATCAACACCAAGGAATAAAATTGTACCATTTGTACAACCAATAATGGACAGCCACGAACCATACCTTTAGGACAGCAAGGGACAATACCCTATGGCTAACAAAAAAAACCATTTCAAGCAGGAGGATTCCAACCTAGAGACCCACCTAAAATGGGTAAAAAAATAGAAACATGAAATGATTAAGAAGGAAAAACTTATTTTTCACTTGTAAAAACCCTTGGGTACCAGGCCACCATTGTTTGGGAAAGGGGCAAGTCCATTACATCGAAGTTGTGTTAGATGATGAACCCGACGAAGAAGAGGTCATAGTTGAAGAAACAATACATGAACCAGAAGAAGGGGAAATAAAATTGGAGGGTACATTTGCAACTTTATCAGGAGCTCTGAGACACCATTCCGTTAGAGTCAGAGGGAGTCTACAAGGACAAAAAATCACGGTATTGATTGATAGTGAAGCCACCCGCAATTTTATCGATGAGGGATTGGTAACAAAAATGGGTTTAAAAATATAAGAATTTCAAGGTTTGAAGTTGACAATTGCTAATGGTATTATCATTCCATGTACTTGAAGGATTCCATTACTCCATCTCACATTGGGAAGACATCAAATAAATGATGATTTCTATGTGGTGGGCATTGGCAAAACGGATTTGGTACTAGGTGTTCAATGGCTACATTCCTTGTGGGACTTTACCCAAAACTATCAAATCATGGAATTGGAATTTAAAGTAGAGGAGAAAGAAGTAATTCTCCAAGGTATGGCTAATGGAGCCCCCCAAGTGGTCATAGCCAAGAGGATGGAAAGGGCATTTAGTTAAGGGCCAAGTTTCATGGGCAACACAATGTTTTGTAAGCTCAACAAAATCGGAACCGCAAATTCATCATGAAGATATTTAACCCATAATTAATAAACCACATGGGTTGCCACCAGATCAAGGTTTTCAACATATCATAGAGTTAGAAACTGGTACCAAGCCAATAATAATCACACCATACTGCCACCATCAAATCTATAAAGACATGATTGAGAAAACTATCAACGAATTGGTGGAAATGGGACATATTAGGCCAAGTTCAAGTCCTTTCACTTCATCCGTGGTCCTAGTAAAAAAGAAAGATGGCACAGTGAGAATGTTCATAGACGACTATCAATTAAATAAAAAGACTGTTAAGAATAGATATGCAATACCAAGAATTGATGAACTAATTGATGAGCTTCACGGATAAATTTTCTTTTCCAAAATCGATTTAAAATCAGGGTATCATCCTATACGGATGCGAGACAAAGATATTCAGAAAACGACATTCAGATGTCACTATGGGCATTTCGAGTTCTTGGTTATGCCTTTCGGATTGACCAATGCTCCAGCCACTTTTCAATCCTGCATGAATCATATTTTTGGTAAATATTTAAGAAAATTTGTGCTAGTTTTCTTCGATGATATATTAATATATAGTACATCATGGGAAGAACACTTAAAACATTTAGACATAGTGTTGGGAATATTGGAGCAGCAATCTCTTTTTGCTAAAATGTCAAAATGTGAGTTTGGAATGACGAAAATTTTATACTTAGGGCATGTCATCAATAGACAAGGAGTGCACATTGATCAAGATAAAATTTGAGCTATATTAGATTGGCCCCCTCCTACTAATATGACTCAATTAAGAGGATTCTTGGGGTTATGGACTTACTATCGAAGGTTTGTAAAGAGGTTTTCTCGGATAGCTGTCCCTTTGACCAATTTAACAAAAAAGGAAGTCTTTCAGTGGTATGAAATTGCTCAATCGACATTTGATGAACTTAAAAAAAAAAAGAGTTCGTGTCTCGTGTTGGCGGTACCAAACTTTTCATTACCGTTTGTGCTCGAATGTGATGCGTCGGGTGAAAGAATCAATGATGTCGTAATGTAGCAAAGGTCATCCAATTGTGTTCGAAAACAAAAAATTGAAAGAACATGAGCGCAAGTACTCTATATATGATAAATAAATGTTGGCAATCATGCATGCGTTGGCCAAGTTCTGCCAATACCTGGTATGTGGGAAATTTGTGGTAAGAACGGATCATAATAGTCTAAAAAATTTCTTAAGTCAGAAAGATTTGAACGATAGACAACACAAATGGGTAAGCAAGGTCCAAGCCTTTGATTTCAACGTTGAATATGTGAAAGGAAAGAATAATGTTGTGGCGAATGCATTATCAAGAAAACCATCTTTGTGCTCCATATCTACAATTGCAGCTGATTGGAAGGTTATCATAACAACAGAGTATGTTAAAAATGAGTTCACTAATACGATTTAGAGGGAAAGATTCGGGACGAACGATACAAGGTAGTAGAAGATCTCATTTTTCATAAAAATAGAATCTTCTTACTACCAAATCAAAGATTAAACATAAAATATTTAAGGCTATTCATGATAGTCCATTCGCAAGGTACCCAGGTTATCTTAAAACATATAAACAGGGAAGAGAAAGGGCTTAAAAGTAAAGTTCTTAAGTACATCCAAGAGTGTCCTACTTGCCAACAAAACAAAATAGAGCATGAATTTCTAGTAGGCTTGTTGCAGCGTTTACCCATTCCTACTCAAAATTGGGAAAGTATTTCAATGGATTTTATTACCGGTTTACCTGGTATAAGGAAAGAGTTCTCTCTATTTGGTTGTTGACCGTTTGATGAAGTATGTTCATTTCTTTCCGCTTCCCACCAAGTATGATGCCCCCTTGGTAGCTGGAATATTTTTTAAAGAAAATTTCAAATTACATAGGCTGCCAGAGACCATTGTTAGTGATAGAGATATCAGATTTATGAGCTTATTTTGGTAAGAACTCTTTCACTTAATAGTCACTGAATTATTCCCAAGAACAAGTTATCATCCTCAAACGGATGGTCAAACAGAAGTCAATAAATGGATTGAAGGGTATTTAAGAAATTGTATGTCAGGGCATCAAAATGCATGGATCAAATGGTTGCACTTGGGAGAATTTTGCTATAATACCTCTTATCGTATGTCGATTAGAATGACACACTTCAAAGATTTGTATAGGTTCAATGCTCAATCTTTTGTGGACTTGGTCATTCTAGATGATAGAGTTCCACGCACCAAAGACTTAATCCAACAAAGTCAAGATATCCTTAGAACTCTCAAGGATAACCTTCAACAAGTCCAGAATCAACAAAAGTTGTATGCGGATCGACATAGAATGGAAATAAAATTTGAATTAGGAGACATGGTATATTTGCATTTACAACCCTATAGGCAGAACTCTATCAAGCAAAGTGGAGCCGAGAAACTCAAACCACGTTTCTACGGACCATATAAAGTCATGAGGAAGGTGGGAGAGGTTGCTTACGAATTGGAATTGCTAGCCAATTTTTGCACCTTCAGAAATTGGCTAAGTACAATCTTGTTATCCATCTATCCCCTTCCCAAGGAATCCTTCTTCAAAGTTTTTCTCTTGTTTCAAGTTTTTGTCCAGCCTTTACAGGAAGCGTTCCTTGTCTCTCCCCAACCTTTGAATTCATTCGGCCTTTTTGTCTCGGAGAAAAAGTCCGAAAGAATCCTTCCTCGAGTCTTTCCCAAAGCATTCTTTGAAGCTTTTCTCCCTCCTTCCTTCTTTCAAAGTGCCCTTCAGAATTATCCGAAGGGACACTTCTCTTCTTCCAAGTGCCCTTCAGACTTATACGAAAGGACACTTCATCTCCCAAGTGCCCTTTGGAAAAGTCCGAAGGGTCACTTTCCTTCATGTTTGCCCTTCGGAATTGTTTTGAAGGCTTCTTTCTCTTTCCAAAGTGCCCTTTGGAAAAATCCGAAGGGACAATTTCCCTTTCCAAAGTGCCCTTCGAAGTTTTTTGAAGGGACACTTTTCTTCAAGGTGCCCTTCGAAAAAGTTCCGAAGGGACAATTTGTCTCCCAAGTTCCCTTCGGACTTTTTCGAAGGGTCACTTCCTCCCAAAGTGCCCTTCAGAAAAATTTCAAAGAGACCAATCCAAGCCAAGTGCCCTTTGAAAAAACTATGAAGGGCCACTTTCTCTCTCCAAGTGCCCTTTGGAATTTTTCCGATTGTCACTTTCTTTAGCGAAGTGCCCTTCAAGAAAAATCCTAAGGGTCACTTTTCAAAAGTCAAGACAAACAAGAAGTCCGAAGGAAAAGAGCTGCAATATCTTTGAAGGAATTGTGTCAATATCCCATGATGGGGCAAGGGATGTCAATTTCAAAGGAAGGAACTAGCTATTGGAAGTAATCCAACTTGAAAAGCACGAAGACTTCGAGCATGAAAAACCCAAAGGAGCCTAAAAAAATATGAAGACTTGAAGCGAAGACAAGTGCAATTCGGGTTTCCATCAGTGCTTGTCTTCCAGGGGTTTTATGAGTAGAAGTAATTCGGGTTTATGAACCCGAATTACTCGTGGATGGTGCAAACCGGGTTCTACAAAGGTGAAGACTCAAACTTTATAAGTTATGAGCAATATAAAAGCCAAAGTAGTGCACCAAGACAAACCTGATTTAGTCTTGGGAAGTGTATTTCGGACCAATGAATAGACATTACTCATGCTCACTTTATAAGTCATGAGCAATGGCAACCCCAAGGCAAGCAATTTGAAGCAATTAGAGAACCCGAATCGGTTTGCAAGTGCAAATCGGGTTTCCAAGGCCACTTAGCTTAACAAACTTAGTTCAACGAGCTAGTACCATTGTCATGATCAGGCAAATGAGAAGTCGTCACATGGCATGACATAGAGACAGATGGAGGATGATCCACAGGTATCCGTGCCCAGTAGATCAATGACTCATAATCACCAATCCGAGTCATTCCTTGAGGACCAATCAAAAAAAGAAAGACAAAGCCAAGCAGAATAAAAGCTTCTCTCCAGGGCATTGTGCATCATGACAACCCAAGGAGAAGCAGTTGGGCATCGAAACAAATCTCCAACAGGGGGCTCCATTAGTAGCAAACATTTTTGGTGCCATCTCCACATAGCTCTATTATGTTAAGCAGTTGTTGAAAAACAATCTTCGATAGGGCAAGCCAAGGGCATTCAGGAGGGTGACATGGATCAATCAGAATGCCCTAATAAGCATCATTGGCAAAATAAGTTGCAATTGAATATGACTTCCAACAGAATTGATTCCTTTCCTTGGCACCAAATGCCTCCCCTTCTCTCTTTCTTCTTGCTATATATACAGCGCCTTGGCTAGTAAAAAAGACATCCACATATAGTACGAAGAAGCCTTGTTGGAATGCTACCACGCTCTACCTTTAAAAATTAGCATAAGTCTATTCCTTTGAAGTTTTTTGAGAATGTTTTGAGTGTGTAAGAGATGCACAATAATAGTGCGTGATGATTTCCATCCTTCTGTTCTTCTCCCTTCACATCTGAGCGAGAATCCTGGGTCTAACAGTTCACACAGTGTGTGTTTGAATTTGTTGAAATCCTGCGTGAGTTTTATAGTTTTGGAATGAGCAAACACTTGCCCTTTCAAATTCATTTACCTTGTGTTATTTTTCACATCTCACCTCTATGTTGAAATACTTGTGTTAGATTTTTAGAGCTCAAAAATAGCTTGTCTTTTGTTGTATTGTGCACTAGGATGTGGGATTCATGTGGAAGATAATTTTGATGTATCACCACACTTGGAATAGATTTTACTTTTCTACAGTTTTTAAACCCTTTTCTTAGTAGGCTGGTTTAAACAGAGGTTGTTTTGCAAAGACATATTCAGGGAGCTAGCCCTTCAAACCTAGAGGTTCATTTCCACCTATAGGCACACCCACATGCCTAGAAATGTCCCAACGTTGCCCAAATGTGAAGGAGCCTTGAACACCCTCTTCTAGGGTGCAATATTTGGAGACAACAGGAATAACTGAGGATGTAGCCAAATCCATAATATTTTCCATGTTTCGTGCCTAAAAAAGGCACTTGAGCAACATATCATTCCTTCTATAGAGCTAACCCCATTAGATGAAGAAGGCAAGTTGATTTTAATACCCAAAGCCATCCTTGAGGTTCGTGAGAAGAGGTTAAGAAATAGAAATATCAACGAATATTTAATTCATTGGCACAATTTACCACTCAAAGATGCCACATGGGAAGGAGCAACTATTCTTGAACATCCAAATTTACAATTGCTTGAGGACAAGCAATTTGAGGATGGGGGTTTGTAATATCATCGAGCTCGACCCAAGTTGTGTAGCAGCGAAGGAATGACAGAAAAAACCAAGGAATGATAGAATGCAAACAACCAATGACAGAACACAGTCAAACACCAATGAAAACAAATCGCTACCACCAAAAAATAAAAGGAAAGGCAAATTGCAACATTCAAAGGAAATCAACGCAGCATTCACAAGCACTCGCCATTCCATTAAATCATTGTTTTTAATTAATTAAATCATTTCTGTTAATTAAATCACTATTGTTAGTTAATTAAATCAGCATTCACTAAATAAATGGTCACCACCTTTGGGAAAAGAAACATCATTTGATGGAGGCGATGACATATTAATATTCATTCATTGGTGTGAAAGAAGGCATCCAATTCAATTCAATCATTAAAACATTCAAGTTCAATTATGTACTTTATTATTCTATTCAAAGATGAAAACCTTTGATAGACAATCCAAGGACGAAAACCCTTGTGATAAATATTGTAATAATCGCAGGTTGAAAACCCTTTTGAAATTTAATTGTATTATTCAAAATTATTATTCGAATATAAATTTATATTTTATAAAAATAAAAAGAAATTCTCGTAAATTCAATTTTATCAAATAATATTCCATTTTGGAATATTACACTTTACCTCATGCAACTGATGGTAGTTCATACAAACACAAATCTACGTCTTCCATAGGCATACAACAAATCTTTCTCTTCTACACTCATACACATGCTCATGACTTTGAGGCCATTCCTCCTTCACACTCTGATCTTCTTAGATGTAAATACAATCTTGCAACATCATAAATATTAGTCATACACAATCTATGCATTACTCTTTCAACATATAATCAATGCACTTCTTCACTCTAGGTCATCTAAACAAACTAAGCCTAATCATGCCTTGAATCAATACAAAACTTATTGATTAACTTCAACACTACTGTTTGATCTTCATGACATGTTCAACATGTTATTCTTATGCTTTTCATGCTCTCACACACTTCTGCAAAGTCTCATACCATTCGCGTCATTCCTCGATTATCAAAACACTTGCATTAGGTCACCAAGGCAAAATAGGCCTAATAGCCTTGAAACAAATCTTCTTGCTTGCTTATGACCTGCAATAGATAATGTTGCACCCTTGTCACATCTTCAACATTATTTTCTGATGGTTGTCATGACCTCTTACCCTTCTACAAATTCATAAATAATTCGCTTCACACTCCAATTATCTAACTTGCTCAATGAGACCAAAATGTCCTTACACATATGCATTATTCATTCTCTAATCAATCTTGGTCAGCCACAACACTTTTCTTAACCCTTAAAGGCTTCTCTCCCACTTGGATTAACATTAAAATATGTGTTGGGATATGTTACATACAATATACATTAACTCAATAGATTGGCCATGCTTCAAATGGCTCAAAACAACACACTAGGCTTAAGCAAGACCTAAGCAACTATTCCTCCACTAGGCCACATGCTACACTTAGATGCCACTAGCCCTTAACGAAAGATGGAACCCTTTTAAACACTTTAACACAATGTCCTCCAAGTCATCTTTATGTTTAACAAGTCATACAACACTTTCAAGACACTCGCTCACCTTTTGAAACCTCTTTTAGCCCTCAAGCCTTCAATAGGTCCCATGGAGACCTAATTCACCTTCATGGAACACTTTGAAGCCCTACGGTCCAGATGGCCCTTACCAATGACCCAAACCACTTCAATCACGTTAATTGCATCCTCTATGAGTCTTCTCAATGTTTAAGAAACATCAAATCATTCGCTCATACTCTAAAACCTCCATTAGGTCTTAAAGACTTATTAGGCTTAATTAACCCAAAAACATTGTCTTCACAAATAAGGCTCAAACTCCTTGAATATAAACTTTCAAGGTACAATCCACATATGGATGGAAATCTCAAGACCTAAGAAACATCATCCAATCCATAATACACCTTCATTAAGTCTCCAAAAGCTCATAAACACCACTACAAAAAGCCTACTCAAACCTACAAAAAAAATAGTCAATAAAAGTCAACTTTGACCTGCAATAACTTCACTTGTACAAACATTCAAAACTCCAAATCACTTTGAGGATGATCTATATGGAGTCTAAGTTATTGTTTCTTTTAATACCTATAATATTTAATCAATACTTTGTCCTATACAATCATATTTTTGCACCCTAGTTTATTCATAAAAAACACAGTCAACAACGTTTAAATTTGATGTGCAAAAATGCATTTGTACGACCATTAAAACCTCCTGATAAATTTTCCTGGATAGCCCTTGAAGTCCACTACCACTTTGATTTTTACACAACCATCAAATTCATTCTACATCAGAAGTTATAAGCAAAATACTATTATTTGGTTTTTCTTTGTATAATGGTCACTTGATATTGCAAATTTGGCTATGGAAACCTTGGGATACCAAGTTTGCAATGCCATAATTTTTTCTATACATTATGTCAAGCCCCAAAACTTGGACCACATGATCTCTTGTCATAGAGGAATCCATCCACATACCAAACTGCTCCTGAGACCTTCACACATGTGAATGTTGATGTCATCAATCTACCTACTTAGCTTGATTTGACAAGTGAGCAAGGACGATCTAGAAAGACAAGCATTCCAAAGTTTTCCTATAACCTCCATAGGGACACCAAACACTTTTGACAGCTCATATGGCCTCTGCAATAGGGACATAACATCAAAAACATTCTCTATCATCCCAAAGACCTGCACACATGATATGCACTCCCAAATTTGTTGGAAATTTGAGCAAGGAGATAGTTGACAGCTTTGATACTAAGATATAGAAAGTAGTGTGAGGACTGAACAGTTATGATTTCCATCTAAGGCAAGATGGAATTGTCATTGATGTCAAAGGTTAATGTCCTTGATGTCATTGAGATTTAAACTGATCATGCATTAATGCCAAAGGTTGAGTTGAGCGAACGAGTAAATCGTGTTTGTGAAGTGCTCTTACTTAGAAGAGGCAATCGGGATAAGTCAAGAAGACTTGAGTTGAGCAGATTTCATTGAGGTAATTCTTTCGAAAATATTGTTAAAGACAATTTTCTTAGACAAGTTGCCCGCAACTAATAAGGGAATTCTTTCGGGAAAATTGACTAAGTTGTGGGACAAAGTATCCGCAACAAAGTTTTCGAAGGAAATGAGCGCCACTAGGAATTCTTTCTGAGAAAGTGTCTTGGAGAATTCATTGGGAGAAAATGTTCGAACAAAAGTTCCAAAGGGATCTTTTCTGAAAGTCCGAAGGGTAAGTGGACCGTTCAAAGCTTCCGAAGGGATCTTTTAAAAAATGTCGAAGGGTATGTGGACCATTGAAAAAGTTTTGAATTGCAAGTGGACCTTTTCAAAAAGTTTTAAGGGCAAGTGGACCATTGCAAAAAGTCCGAAGGATATCTTTTAAACATTCTAAAGGACATGTGGACACTTGCAGAAAAGCCGAAGGGTAGATTGCAAAAAGTCCGAAGGGTATCTTTTGAACGTTGCAAAGGGCATGTGGGCACTTGCAGAAAATCCGAAGGGTAGCTTGCGGACAAAAAGTCTGAAGAAATGCTTGTGGACAAAAAGTCTGAAGCAATGCCTCGAGGACAAAAAGTCTGAAGTAATGGCTTGCGGACAAAAAGTCTGAAGTAATGGCTTGCGGACAAAAAGTCTGAAGAATTGCCTTGTGGACAAA
Source organism: Torreya grandis (assembly GCA_037957365.1). Lineage (NCBI taxonomy): Eukaryota > Viridiplantae > Streptophyta > Pinopsida > Cupressales > Taxaceae > Torreya > Torreya grandis. Next base: position 4,653,718 of record JARHVA010000076.1, read on the forward strand.
AAGTCCAAAGAAATGCCTCTCGAATAAAAAGTCTGTAGAAATTGTCTCAAAAGGCTCTTGACAAAAACCCTGTAACAAATTGTTCTAAAGAGAACGATCACTTGCAACTTTGTCGAAGATAAAGTGTGGAAGTCTTATAGGGCATTCTCAAAGGGACAAGGCATGTTAAAGACCGAGCAAGTCTACAAGGATCAATGGTGCAAAAGCATTACAAGAATGCCGAAGAAAATGAGATCATGCCAACATGCCAACATGCCGAAGTTTAACGCTAAATACAAAAGATAAAGATTGAGCATATCGAGGATAATCTAAAGAAGCGGAGGAGAACGCATGGTATAGAAAGTAGTGAGATGTAAAAATGAAAGAAAAGAAACTCGATGGTTAATGATAAAGTAAATTCAGATGATCCTCCAAGAGCACGTGCATTTAGACAGGTGTCAAAAAGTCATAAGGAAAGATTCGACAAAGAAAAGAACGTGATCTTGGTGCGACAAAAGAATTTGAAAAAGTCCGTAATCAATGTCTTCCAACTGTCTGTATAGGAACAACTAGAACTAGTGATGAACTTGATGTATCTTCACGAAGCTCGAGATATTTCAATCAAAGTGATCGAGGAAGCGACACAGTTAAGTAAATGTGCAGATGCCAATGATAGTAAAGGCATTTGAACATTGTCATTTGAAGCATGAATCGAGACATGAATTCAGAGTCACATTGAATGCAAACTAGAAGTGATCGAGGAAGCGGCGCAGTTCAATGCAGTAGAAGTGCAGATGCCAAAGGCAGTAACTAAATTTGAACGTTGCTCGTTTGAAACATGAATCGAGACATGAAGTCAGAGTCACATTGAATGCAGACCAGAAGTGATCGAGGAAGCGACGCATTTAAGTGCAGATGCCAAAGTAAATAAAATTTTGAACATTATCGAGTGAAACATGAATGGAGACACAAAGTCAAAGTCGCATTGCATACAAATTAAAAGCTTGAACCGGTTAAGTTTAGTTGAACTGTGAATACTTTACAGAGAGACAACCCTAAGATGCATCTGTCTATATATGCTACAAGTAGATCATTTGAACGGTGTTGTCTTTCTACTGTTGCTGCAATAATAATTAGAGTGTTAACTCAAAATTATCGAGAGAAGACATGCAGACAGCGTGAAAAGAGCAAATGAAATACATGGTGTGTCAAACTAGAAGATATCCAGACACAGAGATAAAGGCAGAGAAGCCGAGAAGACACACAGTTAAGGCACAATTACAAACTAAACTTGTAACATAAAATTGTACAAGATTCATTCTGAATCTTTTATGTATTTTTGAAGTTGCAGCCTCATTTCTCTGATAGGTTGGTGCCATCAAAAAAATTGAGTTGGTGCTCAGTTAGGAAGTTGACGCTTAAATAGAGTGGGAGCTGTTGAATGTAACTAGTGAGGTTTGTCTGTGAGATATTTTTCTTTGAGGCTGGATTAGAACATTAGCTCTAGCAACGTTTTTCACTGTGGTTTTTCCCTCTGAGTTTTCTGGTGTTGAGCATTCTTGTGTGTATGTGATCTTTGCTCTGTTCTTTACTTTGTATATACTTTGAGTATCTTGTTTGAAAGTTTTAAGAACCAAGTTTTAGCTCATCTACTGATTCACCCCCCCCTCCTCTCAGTAGATAGTGTGTTCAACAATTGGTATCAAAGCGTAGGTTCCTTAGGAGAAGCTTAATCGGCTCAGGGAGATCATGTTTGGTGAACACAATGGCCTGTCAAGAAGGATATTCATCAAACAAGGCTCCTTTGTTCGATGGGTCTAACTATGCTTTTTGGAGCATAAGAATGGAAGCATATTTTTCTTCCCTAGGGTTTGATGTATGGATGTCAATGGTAAATGGTTACATAGCTCTTGTTGGAACTCTTACTGATCTAGTTACCAAAAAGGCTTATGAAAACAATGCCAAAGCCAAGAAGCTATACTTTGTGGGTTGTCAAACTTTGAGTTTGTCAAAGTTATGCACTATTAGAGTGCAAAAAATATTTGGAATAAGTTGAAAGGTATTTATGAAGGAGATGTTAAAGTGAAACAGGCCAAGCTACAAATGCACAAAGAATAGTTTGAAATCCTGAAAATGAATGAAGAGAAGATAGCGGACTACCTCCTCAGGGTAGATGAGATAGTAAATGCTATAAGAGGACTTGGAGAAACAATAGACGAATTGACTCTTGTCAAGAAGGTTCTAAGATCTCTTCCATCAAGATATGACTCCACAATTTTGGCCATTGAAGAAGCGAGAGATTCGGACAAGCTTACCATGGATGAAACTAACTGGAACTTTCAAAGCCCATGAAATGAGGATGGGAGAGACAGATACAGTCAAGAGAGGACCAACCTTGAAAGTAGTAAAATCTGTAAAAGAAGAAACCTCTATGCTCAATTATGAGGAGACTAATGGTGAAGAAGCAAATTTTGTTAGAACACTGAAGAGAGGATTACGTAAGTATAAAGGAAAACTTCCATTCAAATGTTTTAACTGTGGCAAGGTAGGACACTTCGCTGCAAAATGTCCATTCAATAGGTAGGACAACATCGAACAAGTTGAAAATGTCAAAAAGGTAAAACCACATTATGCTAAAAAGAAAAACTTCTTCAAGAACAAAAAGGGGTTATATACAAAAGAAAAAAGTGACTCAGTAGGAGAAAGTAATAGTGACAACTATGATGATAAAAATGACTATGCCTTTCTAGCTGAGGGAAATGAGTTCCTATTTGTGGCAGAAGAAATCACTTCCTTGAATCAAGAACAAAATGAATATGAAGATTGTGATGAAGGCGAAGAAGGTGAAATAGATCTTGAAGGTGAATTGGTGTGTTCTCTTGAAGAAATTGAAAATCTGAGAAAAGAAAACTGAATGCATAATAGGCATGAGAAGGAGCTTGAAAAGGCTAACCAAATGATTGTAACGCTAAAAACTCAAGATGAGGAAGCCAATAGCATAGTAGAAGTCATCAAAATAGATCTCTAGTTAAAATCCAACGAATGCATGAGACTTGAAGTAGAAGTAGTATCCTTAAGGAAAGAACTGGAGAAGGCAAGAGACCGTATAAGCAAAAGCTTAATGCTAACGAAAGGATTTGAAGCTCTTAGTGAAGTGATCAGTGTGCAAAATGCTTCAAATGAAAAGTTAAGGCTTGGATACAATAAAGAAAAAGGATCCTCAGCGTGTACATCAATGAACTTGTATGATAACTTCAAGAAAGGAGGAGAATCAAAAGCTATGAACAGCAAAGAAGTGACGAAGGCAAAGACCAGAAAGGACATAAAGACTAATCCAAGGAAAGATGCAGAAGGATTCTTCAAGATGACAGATCTGAAAAAACAGAGAGGTAAAGTTTTCGATATACTGCACCAAAAAATGATATGACCAGGGACACTCCTTCCTTTTGTGGTTATTCTTATAGCTGTAATCAGTTTGGTCATAGCGCTATTAATTGTAGTCTTTCCTAATAAAAGATTTAATTTTGCTAGTAGAAATTCATTTGCTCCTTTGATAGACTCAACTTTAATATGTTACAATTGCAATAATTCTGGACATATAGCTAAGTATTGTAGAGCTAACATTGCAATGACAAAAAAGTATAGCTTAGGCAAAAGTAGGGTTTTAAATTAGAATAGAGTTTCAAAGACCACTTTTAAAGAGAAGAGAAAGGCAAATGAGAGACTCAAAAAGATGTGAAAAGTGAAAGATCAATCCTTGATTGCTCAAATGACACTCCATGCCAAAGAGAAAAATTTGTGGGTCATAGACAGCGGTTGCTGAAAGCATATGACTGGGGATAAGAGCAAATTCACCAATTTAAGTAGATGCAAGGAGGGGACTGTTAGTCTGGGTGATAACATTGCAGTGAGAATAAGAGGCAAAGGAACCTTGCACATAGATGGCAAGATTACTACACATGATGTCATGTATGTTAAAGGACTTAAACATAACCTGTTAAGTTTAAGTTAGGTGTGTGATAATGTTTATGAAGTCACATTTAATGCTGAAGGTTGTAAACTGAAAAGAGTTGAAAAAACCATTGCACAAGGAAGAACTAAAAGCAACATATACACCCTGATTGAAGAAAATGATGCAAGTTGTCTCATGGGAAAAGTCAATGAGAGCTGATTATCGCATAAAAGAATGGGTCACGTCAACTTCAACAATCTAGTCAAGGTAAGCTCTAACAAGTGTGTTAGACATATGCCCAAAATTGTCAAACTTGCAAACGTCACATGCAGAGCGTGCCAACTAAGAAAGCAGACAAGAGTCAAATTTGAAACAAAAGAATACACAACCTCAAAACCCCCAAAAGTATTTTATACAGAGTTATGCGGTCCTACTGGGACAAAAGGATCCAAGGGTGTATACTACTTTGTGTTATTTGTAGATGACTTCTCAAGAATGACATGGGTAACTTTCTTGAATCTTCAGGGCCATGGTTGAGAATGAAATGAGAAAAAAAATCAAGTCTCTAAGATTAGACAAAGGTGGAGAATTCACCTCCAATGAGTTTGTAGAATATTGTGAGAAGCATGAAATTAAGAGAGTACTCTGCTGCACGTACTCCACAGCAAAATGGATTTGTAGAAAGAGAAAATAGAACTGTGAAGGAAATGGCTAGAACAATGTTGAAAGACGCAAAACTATCTGATGGATATTGAAAAGAGGCCGTTCAAATAGCAGTATATATCCTAAACAGAGTTCAACTTAGGATAGAGAGTGATAAAATCCCATATGAACTATGGTTTGAAAAACCTACATCCGTGAAATATTTCAGAGTGTTTGGAAGCAAGTGCTACATCAGAAGAAAGGAAGCCAAACTCAAAAGTTTCAAGTTAAGATGTGAGGAAAGAATTTTTTTTGGATACTCCACTCAAAACAAAGCCTATGTGTGTTACAACAAACAACTGCATAAAATAGTTGAAAGCATCAATGTAAATGTAGAAGAAGGATTCAAACAAGTTGAGCCAAATGAGGAGATCAAAATTGAAGAATCAAAAGGAGCAAAAAATGAAGAAGATAGTGAAGAGGAGGAAGGAAAGAGCAAAAAGGCACCTGTAAGGTTTGTTCAAAAAGAACATCCTAAGGAGCAAATAATTGGCAACAAAGATCAGGGTGTTCAGACTAGGAGAAGAGTTGTAATAAACAAGGAGCAAGTAAACTTTGGTCTACTTTCAAAAATTAAGCCTAAGACCTTCAATGAAGCTAGCAAAGATAAAAACTGGCTAACAACAATGGAAGAAGAATTCAGTGAAATTGAAAAGAATAAAACTTGGGAACTAGTTCCTAGACCCTCGAGCAAGAATGTAATAGAAACTAAGTGAGTTTACAGAAACAAACTCAATGAAGATGGAGCAGTCATAAGAAACAAAGCGAGACTGGTGTGCAAAGGATATGCACAAGTAGAAGGCATAGATTTTGAAGAAACATTTGCTCATGTGGCAAGACTGGAAGCTATTAGAATGTTCTTGGCATTCTCTATTCACAAGAAATTCAAAGTTTATCAAATGGATGTGAAGTCAACACTCCTAAATGGGAACTTAGAAGATGTGTACATTGAACAACCAAAATGATTTCAATTAGAAGAGGAAGAAAATTATGTGTGCAAACTAAAGAAAGCTTTGTATGGTCTGAAACAGACTCCAAGAGCATGGTATTCACGATTGGATCGATACTTGCAATGACAAAGTTTCAGAAAAGGGTGCGCAAACAACAATATGTACTTTAAATCATAAGGTGAGTCTATGTTGATTGTTGTTGTATATGTGGATGATATTATCTTTAAAGGTAGTGATAGTAACATGTGCAAACAATTCGCCACGCAAATGCAAAATGAGTTTGAAATGTCAATGCTGGGAGATCTCTCTTTGGTTTACAAATTACACAAACTAATGAAGGGACATTCATATCTCAAGCAAAGTATGCAAAGGAGATGCTCAAGAAATTTGGAATGGATGACAGCAAACTAGTTGGCACTCCCATGATGACTGGCTGCAACCTAAGGAAGATGAGTCCCCTGATGTAAAGAATACACTGTATAGATCAATGATTGGTAGCCTATTGTATCTAATAGCATCAAGATCAGACATCATGCAAGCAGTATGCATGGTTGCACGGTATCAAGGAGCCCCAAAATAATCACATGTTAATGCTGTAAAAAGAATTTTCAGGTACATCAAGAGCACAATAGAGTATGGGTTGTGGTACCCAACTAGCGAGGATCTTACTTTGGTTGCATATACTGATGTTGATTGGGCAGGATGTGTGGATGACAGAAAAAACACAAGTGGTGGTGCATTCTTTCTGGGTAACAGACTTGTGTCTTGGCTAAGCAAGAAGCAAGAATTGATTATGCTCTCTACCGCTGAAGCAGAGTATGTCGTACTAGCTGCTTGCTTCACTCAAGTCTTATGGATGAAGCAAACTCTCAAGGACATAAAGGTAGAATATCAAGCACCTATTTCTATTTATTGTGATAATTCAAGTGCCATAAATTTATCCAAGAATCCAGTGATGCAATTTCAAACCAAGCATATCTCCATAAAATATCATTTTTTAAGAGAAAAAGTAGCAAGTCAGGAGGCCACAATGGAATATGTGCCAACCAAGGAATAGATTGCAGATATCTTTACCAAGCCTCTTCCCAAGGAGCAATTCGAGTATCTGAGAGAGAAGTTGGGAGTTGTAGCTCCCACCCCATATCACTAGCTTCTTGTGATAGGTTAGAAGTTTAGGGGGATCATTGCAGGCATCTTATTAATCTCCTGGATTAAGAGTAAAGGCAATTTGCTATGTACTTTAAACATCGTTTGTCATATGATGTTAAGGAACAAACTAAGGTATGTTGGATATAGATTTCTATGCTCATCTATTATTGATTGGTCTTTTAGACCAATGCTATATCAATGATTGGTTGAAGCATATTAAAGTCGGGAGAATCATAGGAACAGTTCAGGTCGGTGTGCATTATTTAAGGGGGAGTCTTTTTCATAATTCTCTATCTAGACAGGTCCTAGGATCAGAACAACTCAACAACAGTGTGTCTTATTGGCTCAACAAATACTCTTTGTCATTAATGTCAAAGGGGGAGAAATCAGAATAAGAGCAAGCAAGTAGAATACGAAGGGATTTTTGAGGATGTCTTTGCTCATAGAGGATGTTTTGCCATCAATGACAAGGGGAGATTGTTGGAAATTTGACCAAGGAGACAGTTGACAGCTTTGATATCAAGATACAAAAATCAGTTTGAGGAATGAACAGTTATCATTTCCATCTAGGGCAGCATGGAATTGTCATTGATGTCAAAGGTTAATGTCCTTGATGTCATTAAGATTGAAACTGATCATGCATTAATGTCAAAGATTGAGTTGAGCAGCCCTGTGGAGTAAATCGTGTTTGTGAAGTGCTCTTACTCAGAAGAGGCAATCAGGATAAGTTAAGAAGACTTGGGTTGAGCGGATTTGATTGAGGGAATTCTTTCAAAAATATTGGTAAAGACAATTTTTAAGGACAAATTGCCCACAACTAATAAGGGAATTTTTTCAGGAAAATGTTAAAGGCAATTCGTTTCGGAAAATTGACTAAGTCGTTATCAGACAAATTGTCCGCAACAAAGTTTATGAAGGAAATGAGCTCCACTTGGAATTCTTTCGGAGAAAGTGTCTTGGAGAATTCGTTCAGACAAATTGTCTACAACAAAGTTTCCGAAGGAAATGAGCGCCACTTGGAATTCTTTTGGAGAAGTGTCTTGGAGAATTCATTCGGAGAAAATGTCCCGAACAAAAGTTCCGAAGGGATCTTTTCAAATAGTCTGAAGGGTAAGTGGACCATTCAAATCTTCCAAAGAGTATGTGGACCGTTGCAAAGGTTTCGAAGGGTAAGTGGACCGTTCAAAGCTTCCGAAGGGATCTTTCCAAAAATGCCGAAGGGTATGTGGACCGTTGCAAAAGTTTCGAAGGGAAAGTTGACCTTTTGATAAATTTCGAAGGGCAAGTGGACCATTGCAAAAAGCCCGAAGGGTATCTTTTGAATGTTGCAAAGGACATGTGGACACTAGCAAAAATGCCGAAGGGTAGATTGCAAAAAGTCTAAAGGGTATCTTTTGAACGTTGCAAAGGGCATGTGGACACTTGTAGAAAAGCCGAAGGGTAGCTTGCAGATAGAAAGTTCGAAGAAATGTCGATGGACAAAAAACCCAAAGACAAGCCTTGCGGACAAAAAGTCCGAAGAAATGCCTCGCGGACAAAAAGTCCGAAGTAATGGTTTGCGGATAAAAATTCCGAAGAATAACCTTGCGGCCAAAAAGTCCAAAGAAATGCCTCCCAGACAAAAAGTTTGCGGAATTTGTCTTGAAAGGCCGTTGAAAAAAAGTCCTCAACAAATTGTCTGAAGAGAAAGGTCACTTTCAACTTTGCCGAAGATAAAGTGTGGAAGTCTTATAGGGCATTCTCAAAGGGACAAGGCGTGTTAAAGATCAAGCAAGTCTACAAGGATCAACGGTGCAAAAGCATTACAAGAATGCCGAAGAAAATGAGATCACGCCATCAAGCCAAAGTTTAATGCTAAATACAAAGGAAAAAGATCGAGCATATCGAGGATAATCTTAAGGAGCGGAAGCAAACCCATGGTATAGGAAGCAACGAGATGTAAAAAGAGAAGAAAAGGAGCTCGATGGTTAATGGCAAAGCAAATTCAGATGATCCTCCGAGAGCACGTGCATTTGACAAGTGTCAAAAAGTCATAAGGAAAGATCCGACAAAGAAAAGAATGTGTTCTTGGCCCAACAAAAGAATTTGAAAAAGCCCGCAATCAATGTCTTCCAACTGTTTGTATAGGAACAATTGGAAATGGTGATGAACTCGATGTATCTTCATGGAGCTCGAGATATTTCAATTGAAGTGATCAAGAAAACGGTGCAGTTAAGTAGATGTGCAGATGCCAATGAGAGTAAAGGCATTTGAACGTTTTTGTTTGAAGCATGAATCGAGACATGAAGTCAGAGTCACATTGAATGCAGACTAGAAGTGATCAAGGAAGCGATGCAGTTCAGTGCAATAGAAGTGGAGATGCCAAAGACAGTAAAGAATTTGAACGTTGTCATTTGAAGCATGAATCGAGACATGAAGTCAGAGTCACATTGAATGTAGACTAGAAGTGATCAAGGAAGTGACACATTTAAGTGCAAATGCCAAAGACAATAAAGAAAATTTTGAACTTTGCCAAGTGAAGCATGAATCGAAACACAAAATCAAAGTCGCATTGCATACAAATCAAAAGCTTGAACCGGTTAAGTTCAGTCAAAGTGTAAACACTTTACAAAGAGTCAACCCTAAGATGCATCTGTCTATATATGCTACGAACAGATCATTTGAACAGTGTTGTCTTTCTACTATTGCTGCAATAATAATTAAAGTGTTAACTCACCATTGTCGAGAGAGGACATATGCAGACAGCGTGAAAGGGGCAGAGAAAAAAGGTGTCAAAGTAGAAGATATCCATACACAAAGAGATAAAGGCAGAGACGTCAAGAAGACACACAGCTAAGGTGCAGTTACATACTAGACTTGTAACAGAAAAGAGTACAAGATTCATTTTGAATCTCTTCTATATTTTTGAAGTTGTAACTTCATTTCTCTGATAGGTTGGTGCGATCAGAAAATTTTAGTTGGTGTTCAGTTAGGAAGTTGAAGCTTCCTTAGAGTGGGTGCTTTTGAATGTAACCAGTGAGGTTTGTCTATGAGACATTTTTTTGTGAGGCTGGATTAGAACAATAGCTTCTAGCATTGTTTTTCACTGTGGTTTTTCTCTCTGGGTTTCCATGTTAAAATCTGGTGTTGAGCATTCTTGTGTGTGTGTGTGATCTATGTTCTGTTCATTACTTTTCATATACTTTGAGTATCTTGTTTAAAATTTTTAGGAACCAGGTTTTAGTTCATCTACTGATTCACCCCCCCCTCTCAGTAGATAGTGTTTTCAACAAAATCCACATGGAACCTATCACTTTGTCATTCATTCATTATGTTCTAAGATCACCTTGACATCAATGACAATCAATGCATCTCAAGAACATGTTAAAAAATGTCCCTCTTTGCCATTGATGGCAAACACCTTTCAAAATGCTCTCTGCAAAAGTGAACAACTCTTTCATTTTGAACTTTCTCCCCCTTGGACATTAATGACAAAGGGTCTCTTCTTCAACATGCCAACTTGATCTTTGGACCCGACAAGCTGTTTATAGAGCTTAGAAAGCTCCCCCGAACATCATGCTCATATCATATTACTTGTTCTAAAACCACACTCAACCATACAAGGTCCTTGCAAGTGAAACATCTCATATATGCTCCCCCTCACTATATGCATACCTTGCATAGTATCAATATGAAGAGAACATATCTCTATCTGAATTTCTCCTTGATTATTGGCTTATAGAAAACATGCCAAACTTCACATACTCCTCAAGAAACCTGAGTTAGCTTCCCCTAACTCCATATTCCACCTGAACAAAACCAAAATATTGCAAACATATACAAGCAAACTCTCTTAAAAGAGCATACCTTGAATGGAGCCATCTTCATCCACACATAGATTACCACAACTATCCAACATCCTTTCATGAGACAACTTAATCAAATGATGATCTTCTTGGGCCTAAATGACCTCTTTCAATGGTCTACAAACCTTCTCATATGAAGCAAACAGCCACAATTGCTCTGAACAAAAAAGAACATGCTCAAAGCAATTAAACTAACTTGAATCCATGCTTATAAGAGCTCTTCAATCTACCAACATGATCAAGATGCTTCATTAGGCCATCTATGGATGAAATATAATTGCATTCATACATTCCTTCTATTGCAAGCTTGACTTATTTTCCCAAGCTTAGCCTTTCATTGACCTCTCTCTTGCACAAGAAAAGATACTCCTTTCCTAGGTGACTTCAAAGAGGAACATTGCAAACAAAGATACATAACTTGAGATTCTCACACCTTTGCACCAAGTGATTGACTCTAGCACTCCGTCAACACATTGAATACTTGAATATCATCATTTTACACTTGCTCTCCAAGTTTGGTGACCCAACTCATTGTACAACCCAAGATACACCATGTCAAGGTTTCTTGCATTAAAACCCTTATGCCAACTGAGGACACTCAAAGTAAGATCTTCTTCCATAAACAACTTCAGATCTTCAAATCTCCTCTTAGATTTGAATAGGTGATATACATCTTTGACAAGCTTGAAATCAATTGAAAGAATCCATACTCAATTTATATGCATATCAAGACAAAGAACATACCTTGACCCATTGACTAGTCTCTCACTTATCAACCTTGCAACATCATTCCATGATGCTTGAAATGATTGAGTAATGCCTCTATGTAGCCTAATAAAGATACCTCACCTACCAAGGCACTTAGAAGGACAAAAACTTGGGAGATTCCCAAGTCTCCATAGTTTCACTAGATTGCTTGTCTTTCCTAAGCATCCTCATAGGCTTGACTAGCTCATCCATATTCTCTTTGACTCCCTTGTCAACACACCTTGATAAATAATATTCTTGTCTTGCCTTCTTATCTACCACAACAAAAGAACCATCTTGATTGATATGCTCATCAACCAAGACATCCTTGGTATGACCTCTTTCTTGCACACTAGAAGCTCCATACACCTTGTTTTGACTTGAGAACTCATTCAACTTGTTTTTACAATATTTTGCAATATGAGCAACTCTAAGACATCTAAAACAAACAATATCGTTTATACCTTTTTCTTGATGATGGTTGTTATCTCCTTTTGACAAGTTACTTCTCGTTTTGCAATCTTTTGCAATGTGACCAAACTAATTGCAATCATAACATTGTTTATGAGATGAATTGATCAACCCCATGGCATTGGGCTGCCTTGTTGGTCTTCTCACCTTGTTTTCATGCTATCATCCTTCTTGACTTGATTCAATTCCTCTTGCCCAACCTTGCTCATTTTGACCACAAGCTTCTCATGCTCAACCTTGCACATTTTGACCACTAGATTTTTATACTCAACCTTCAAGGAGTTTAGCTCGGTTTTCAATTGATCACACTCGATCTTCTTTGACCTCAAACTTGAATTTGCAGCCCCTAACTAATTCTTAAGATCATGAATAGTCATTTTTATTTGATTGTTTCCTTCATTATCTCAAGCTTGGTTTAAAGATGATTGACCTTTCCTTCACATTCCATAGAGTACTTGACCTACTCTCTTAAGTTTTTTGATGATCTTTTCATATTCATCTTCCTTGGAGTTAGAATCACTCCATTGTTTCTTAAAAGAACTAATCTACTCTTTAAGACCTTGTACCATCAATCTCAATTCTTGATTCTTAAGATCATAAATAGTCATTTTATCTTCTTTGATTGTTTTCATCATAATCTCAAACTTGGTTTAATTATGACTCACCTTTCCTTCGCATTACATGCAGAACTTGACCTACTCTCTAAGTTTTTTTATGATCTTTTCATATTCATCTTCCTTGGAGTTAGAATTACTCCACCTTATCTTACAAGAACTAATCTACTCTTTAAGACCTTTTACCATCAATCTCAATTCCTGATTCTCTTTCCTTAGTTGCTTAGCCATTTTATGCCTCAAGGACCACCTTCTAGCTATCAAACCTTCCTGAAGGACCCGATCTGGTACCAATTGTTGGAAGCACAATCATTGAGAGGTGGGGTGAATCAGTGATGCAAACAAATCAACTGCAATTCCAATTCTTCAAACTCTTAACCATTCAACATAATCATTTATGAGGCATATAAACCATTCATTGCAATGAACAAAGAAAATAATGCAAAATCAAAACACCTAACACATGAATTATGTGGGAAACTGTCATGGGAAATAAAATTGACTTGAAACAAGCTTTGGACTACTATCGGATAAAGGTATTGTTTCAATTTAGATCAGCACCAATTGATCAAGTAGCACCCACCCCTCATTTTAGTTAAGCACCCACTTGACCTTTAGCTAACACCAACTAGCAAGGAGGCTACAACATCAAAGATGATCAAGCACCAACTCAATCACCTTCAAACTGATCTCCACCTTTGATCTGATGTCTTACACACCCGATGATGGTCTTCTCTTGATGTAAAACCTTCAAACCTGCCTCTCTACCTCATACAACTGATGGTAGTTCATACAAACACAAATTTACCTCTTACATAGTCATACAACTCTTTCTCTTTTACACTTCTCATACATATGCTCAAGACCTTGAGGCCATTCCTCCTTCACACTCTGATCTTCTAGATGTAACTAAAGTCTTCCAACATCATAAATATTGGTCATACACAACCTATGCATTACTTTTTCAACATATAATCAATGCACTTAATCACTCTAGGTCATCTAGACAAACGAGGCCTAATAATGCCTCGAATCAATACGAAACATACTGATTACCTTTAACACCACTATCTAATCTTCATGAAATGTTCAACATGTTATTATGATGCTTTTCATGCCCTCACATACTTATCCAAAGTCTCATACCATTTGCTTCATTCCTCAATTATCAAAACCTTTGCACTAGGTCACCAAAGCAAAATAGGCCTAATAGCCTTGAAACAAATCTTCTTACTTGCTCATGACCTGCTACAAATAATGTTACACCCTTCGCACATCTTCAACATGATTTTCTGATAGTTTTCATGACCTCTTTGTTCAACACAACTATTTACTAAGAGAGGGGTGAATCAGTAGATCAGCTAAAACTAGTTCTTTTAACCTTTTTATAAGAAATACAAATTTATATGCAAGTCAAAGAACAAATACAAAGATTACAGATACACACAAAAACACGACTCTGGATTTTTATGTGGAAAACTCAAAGAGAAAAACCATGGTGAAAATGATTGTTAGAATCTACTGCTTTAATCCAGTCTCACTGTTAAATGCCTCACTGGTTACATTCAAGAGCACCCACTCTAAGGAAACACCCACTCCCTAAGGAGACATCAATCTCCTAAGCACCAACTCAGTTTTCTGATGGCAGCAACCAATCAAAACTATGAAGCTATAACTTCATAATACAAGATGGATTCACAAATGAATCCAAATCAATTTCTTTGTTACAAGTATAGTCTATAACTGCTCAATCTCTGCACATTCTTTGTGTGCTCTTTCTTCCTCTTTGCCTCACTCTCGGTTTCTCACTCTCCACTCAATCTCTGCACATTCTCTGTGTGCTCTTTCTTCCTCTTTGTCTCACTATTTGTTGCTCTGTCTTTCACTTTGTGTCTGCATACATTTCAAAGTGACACTCTTCAAGTTGCTCTACAACACTCTCTCAAAGGCAACGATATCAGCAACTCCACAATGAATAAGATGTGTATATACATTTAGTTTTAGGGTTTCATCTGTAAAATGTGTTCATAGTTCAACTCCTTTTAACTGATTCTAGCTATATGTTCTCATTCAATGCGACTTTGACATATGCAAATTCCCATGTTTCGATTCATACATCATAGTTCTATGCTTAGATCTCTTTTTTGTATTTGACAGCTGTTGGATTCTGGTCATAACTGCACCATTTCCTTTTCGCACTTCAACTCCCCTTATATGGTTCTTCATTCAATGTAAATTTGACATAACCCTTTTCGTGTCTCGGTTCATGCATCACGCTGCAATGTTCAACTCTCTTTTCTATTTTTGGCAAGTGCTAGAATCAGGGCATAACTGTGCCATTTCTTTAATGAAGAATTGATTGTTCGAATTGATCAATCTCAAGCTCTGTGTAATCATTTACAGGTTTTCTCTGTTCCTTCATTTGTTTGTTGAGAACATATTAAATGCGGGCCTTTGATTTCTTTTTTCACATCAAGTTTAACCATCGAGCTCTTTTTTTGCATCTCTCTATTTTCTATATATCAGGATCGCTTTCGCTCATTTTGATTTATTCGAATATGCTTGACCTTTACCCTTTCTATTGTATCATTAAACTCTGGCATGTTGACGTGATCTCATTTTCTTCGACATTCTTGTAATGCTTTTGCACCATTGATCCTTGTAGACTTGCTCAATTTTTAACATGCCTTTTCCCTTTGAGAATACACTATAAGACTTCCACAATTTATCTTTTGGCAAAGTTGCAAGTGACCTTTCTCTTCAGACAATTTGTTGCGGGTTTTTTTGTCAAGGGCTTTTCGAGACAATTTCCTCGGATAATTTCCCTAAAGGAATTGTTGTGGACAATTTCCCCGACGGAATGTCTCAGTGCCCTTCGGCTTTTCTTTAAGGGTCCACAAACACTTTGGCTTTTCTTTAAGGGTCCTCATAACCTTCGGCCTTTTGAAAAGATCCCTTCGGACTTTTTGCAATGGTCTACTTGCCCTTCAGAACTTTTGCAACGGTCCACTTACCCTTCGGACTTTTTGAAAAGATCCCTTCGAAACTTTTGTAATGGTCCATTGCCCTTTGGAATTTCTGAAAGTGTCATTTCGGAAACTTTGTTTGGTCCACTTGCCCTTTGGAATTTCGCAAAGTGTCCTTTTGGAAACTTTGTTTGGTCCACTTGCCCTTCGGACTTCTTGCAAAGTACCCTTCAGAAATTCTCAAAGTGTCCTTTCATAAACTTTGTTTAGTCCACTTCCCTGTCAGATTCTTCTCATTACTTTGCTCATTAGATTGAAAGAAGTAAAGTCATTTGATAAACCCAATCAACTCCACTAGACCAATTCAAGTTCTCAACATTGTTCAACTTATAAAGTTGAACAAAGTAAATTTGTTGCATAACCTTGATTAACTCTTCCTTGACCCATTCGGGTTCTTCACATTGCTTGACTTCTAAAGATGAGAGCAATTAAGTCATTCTAGAAACCCGATCAACTCTACTAGACCCATTTGGGTTCTTGAAACTGCTTAGCTTATGAAATTAAACGAAGTAAAGTTATTCTGGAAACCCAATTTACTCACCCATACCGATTTGGGTTCTTGAGATTGCCTTGTGAAACTTTATGAGTCGAAGCAATTGAAGTACACAAATCTAATCAACATTCTACTGACCCAGTTGGGTTTTTGACATGGCTTTACTTATGAAACTTTATAAGTAAAAGTGAATGAAGTACATGGACTTGACAAACCCGAATCACTTTGCCTTTGTCATTAATGTTTGCATATTTGACATCAATGACAATCTTACAAATAATCTCCTTATACACCATGATATTGACATTGCCAACACTCTTATCCTTCTGCAAATTCATAAATAATTTGCTTCACACTCCAATTATCTAACTAGCACAATGAGACTAAAATGGCCTTCTACATATGCATTATTCTTTCTCCAATCAATCTTGGTCGGCCATAACACTTTCTTTAACCCTTAAGGCTTCTCTCGCACTGGGATCAACATTAAAATGTGTATTAGGATACGTTACATACAATGTACATCAACTCATTAGGTCGTCCATGCTTCAAGTGGCTCAAGACAACACACTAGGCTTAAGCAAGACCTAAGCAACTAGCCCTCCATTAGGCCACATGTTACACTTAGATGCTAATAGTGTTTAACCAAAGATGGAATCCTTTTAAACACTTTAACGCAATGTCCTCCAGGCCATCTTTATGTTTAACAGGTCATACAACACTTTCAAGACACTCGCTCACCTTATGAAACCTCTTTTAGCCCTCAAACCTTCAATAGGTCCCATGGAGACCTAATTCACCTTCATGGAACACTTTGAGCCCCTGTGGTCCAGGTGGCCCTTCCTAATGACCCAAACCACTTAAAGCATGTTAATTGCATCTTCTATGAGTCTTCTCCATGCTAAAGAAACATCAAATCATTAGCTCATACTCAAAAACCTCCATTACGTCTTAAAGACCTATTAGGCTTAATTACCCCAAGAACACTATCTTCACAAATGAGGTTCAAACTAACTGAATATAAACTTTTAATGTACAATCCACATATGGATGAAAATCTCAAGACGTAAGAAACATCATCCAATCCATAATACACCTTCATTAAGCCTTCAAAGGCTCATAAACACCACTGAAAGAAGCCTACTCGAACCTACAATAATTACAGTCAACAAAAGGCAAGTTTGACCTGCAATAACTTCACCTATATGAACATTGAAAACTCCAAATCACTTTGAGTATGATCTATATAGAGTCTTAATCATTTTTGCTTTGTATACGAATAATATTTGATCAATACTTTGTCATCTACAATCATTTCTTTGCACCTTGGTTTATCCAGAAAAGAGACAACACAGTCAACAACATTCAAATCTGATGTGCAATAAATGCATTTGTACGACCATTCAAACCATCTAAACAATTTTCCTGGATATCCGTTAAAGTCCTCTACCACTTTTTTTTTACAACCACCATTAAACTCATCTAATATCAAAAGATAAAAGCAAAATATTACTGACTGGTTTTCCTTTGGATAATGGTCCCTTGATATCAAAAATTTAGCTAATTATGGAAACTAGTGAAATGTCCTTGGGACACCAGCTTTGCACTGCCATAACTTTCGCTATACATTATGTTAAGCCTTGGAACTTGGACCACATGATCTCCTCTCATAGGGGAATCCATCCATATACCAAACTGCCCCTGAGACCTTCACACGTGTCAAAGCTTATGTCATCAATCTGCATACTCAATCTAATTTGACAAGTGAACAATGATGATTTGGACAAGCACACAAGCATTCCAATTTTTTTTATCACCTCCATAGGTACACCAAGCATTCTTGACACCTCATATGACCTCTGCAATAGGAACATATCATCAAAAACATTCTCTATTAGCCTAAAGACCTGCACACATGATATGGACTCTCAAATCCTCTTGGAACCTATCACTTTGTCATTCATGCATTATGTACAAATATCACCTTGACATCAATGACAATCAATGCATTTCAAGAACATGCTCAACAATCTTCCTCTTTGTCATTGATATCAAACACATTTTAGAATGCTCTCTGCCAAAGTGAACAACTCCTTCATTCTAAACTTTCTTCCCCTTTGATATTAATGACAAAGGGTCTCTTTTTCAACATGTCATCTTGATCCTTGGACCTAACAAACTGTTCACAGAGCTTAGAAAGCTCCCCCTAACATCATGCTCATCTCATAATACATGTTCTAAAACCACACTCAACCATGTGAATTGAAACATCTCACATATGTTCCCCCTCACTCTATGCATACCTTGGATATTATCAATTTGAAAAGAACCTACCTCTAACTAAATTTCCCGTTGATTCTTGGATTATATAAAACATGCCCAAACTTCACATACTCCTCAAGAAACCTGAGTTAGCTCCCCCTAAGTCCATATTCAACCTAAACAAAACCAAAAGATTGCAAACATATACAAGCAAACTCTCTTAAAAGAGCATATCTTGAATGGAGCCATCTTCATCCACACATAGGTTACCACCACTATCCAACATGGTGCGTTGTCATGAGACTGCAAACAGGGCTAAAATATAAAGGTATTATTGCTACTACAAATGGATCTGCATCATAAAACAAACTTCGTCTTCACCCATGGCTCAGACCTGCATGTCATTCTGCAAGTAAACAAGGATAGTATATTGCCCATCGAACTTCTCCAACACCATCCTCGGCTCAAGTCTGATCATAGGTAAAGATCTTTTTCGTGATTGTATATGGCATTCAGAAACCGTATATCCCCACAGGCTCAGCTCGGCCTCAACGTGTGTCCACAAGTATCTTCCTACATGCATGGTCAATTACTTTCGTCAACAGGCACATGAACTGTTTCGATCCAACACTGTGATCCATTTTCTATCTCTTGCCAACGCCAATGGCCTTCCAAATAGGCGAACACATCTATGATCTGGTTCATAAGCCCATAACCTATAAATGACAAGTAAAATGTCTTATGTCACGACTTCAAAGGCTCTCATCAAGCATCTCTATCCCATGTATCCAAACGGCTCCATTCCAACCTAATGGGTTTTACAAACATCATCGTCGTCCTCTACTCGAGGCTCGGCTCTCTAGCAAAATAATCTCCACGCCTTTGCTTGGCCTGCATCAATAACGATGAAAATAGATCATCCATTTTTTTAACCCCATAGGTTCAATGCAACGATGAGCTCGTTCCAACCGGTTCCATCCTTTTAGATCTTTTTCCAATATGCATTATATTCCTGAGCTCCTCCATCTACTTGTAACCTCATTCAATTTCTCTCTCTGGTAGATTCCATTCTCTTGATCTCGACTCTCTTAAGGCTCGGCGTTCTCACCATGGTCGAAACAAGACAATACAGGCCGAATGGCCTTCGTGACTCTTTCTCTCCCTAAGGAGATCCTCCCTTTCTATCTCTCCTCCTCTTACGCCAGCTAACTTGCAGTTAATTTGTTTTATGGCTGGTCCAACGGATTTGATCAAAAAAGAAATCAAAATCCTTTTCAATCTCCTTGAATCATGCATTATCCTATAAAGGCGCAACTACTCATCTAATAAGGGAATTCTTCAACTATGCTTGACTCCACACCATCCGTGGATGATTACAACAATAATAGGATTATTGAAATCCTTTGACAACTAATAAATCCATACAAAATATATTTAGGCCTTATTTCTCCTCCACATGATAAGTATGAATATTCTAAAATATAACTTGGAGGGAAACTTGCTTAGGTTAACGCCTATTGAAGGCTTATTCAACTAGTCCTTGCTAGATGCTCATGCATCACAACATCCTTTCATGAAACAATTGAATCAAATGTTGATCTTGTTGGGCCCAAATGACCTCTTTCAATTGTCTACAAACCTTCATTTATGAAGCAAAATCTGATTTCATTTATACATTCCTTCTACTGCAAGCTAGTCTGATCTTCCCAAGCTTAGCCCTTCAAGGACCTATCTCTTGCACAAGAAAATATACTCCTTTCCTAGGTGACTGCAAAGAGGCACATTGCAAACAAAGATACATAACTTGAGATTCTCATACCTTTGCACCAATGGACTACCTCTAGCACACTGTCAAGTCATTGAAAACTAAAATATCTATCATTTTACACTTGATCACCAAGGTTAGTCACCCAACTCATTGTACAACCCAAGATACACCATGTCAAGGGTTTCTTGCATTAGAACCTTTATGCCAACCGAGGACACTCAAAGTAAGAACTTCTTCCACAAACAACTTCAGATCTTCAAATCTCTTCTCATAACTTCTCATCACTGATATACATCTTTGACAATCTTGAAATCAATTTAAAAAATCCATACTCGACTTATATTCATATCAATACAAAGAACATACCTTGACCCATTGTCTAGTCTCTCACTTATCAACCTTGCATCATTCCATGATGCTTGAAATGATTGAGTAATGCCTCTATGTAGCCTAATAAAGACACCTCACCTACCAAGGCACTTAGAAGGACAAAAACTTGGGAGATTCCCAAGTCTCCATACTTTCACTAGGTCGTTTGTCTTTCCTAAGCCTCCTCATAGGCTTGATTAGCTCATCCATCTCCTCTTTGACTCCCTTGACAACACACTTTGATAAATACTATTCTTGTCTTGCCTTCTTATCTACCACATCAAACGAATCATCTTGATTGATATGCTCATCAACCAATTCATCCTTGGTCTCAATCTGAGCTCTCTTAATAGTCTTAGGTCGCCAAATCCATGTATGACCTATTTCTTGCACACTAGAAACTCCATACACCTTGTTTTAACTTGATAACTCATTCAACCTATTTTTACAATAATTTCTAATTTGACCAACTCTATGACATCTGAATCAAACAATATCATTCATACATTTTGCTCAATGATGGTTGTTATCTCCTACCAAGTTACTTTTCCTTTTGCAATCTCTTGCAATGTGACCAAATTGATTGCAAACATAACATTGTTTATGAGATGAATTGACAAACCTCATGGCATTGGACTGGATTGTTGGTCTCTCACCTTGTTTTTCATGCTATCATCCTTCTTGACTTGATTCAATTCCTATTGCTCAACCTTGCTCATTTTGACCACTAGTTTCTCACGCTCAACCTTGCTCATTTTGACCACTAGCTTTTCATACTCAACCTTAAAGGAGCTTAGCTCGATTTTCAATTGATCAGACTCGACCTTCTTTGACTTCAAACTTGAATTTGCAGCCTCTAACTGATTCTTAAGATCATGAATAGTCATCTTGTCTTCTTTGACTATTTCCATCATTATCTCAAACCTTGTTTAAAGATAACTCACCTTTCTTTCACATTTCATAGAGGACTTGACCTGCTCTCTAAGTTTTTTGATGATATTTTCATATTAATCTTAGTTTGGGTTAGAGTTAATCCACCTTATCTCAAAAGAACTAATCTACTCTTTAAGACCATTTGCCATCAATCTCAATTCCTGATTCTCTTTCCTTAGCTGCCTAGCCATTTTTTGCTTTAAGGTCCACATTCTAGCTATCAAGCCTTTCTGGAAGGCCCTGCTCTGATACCAATTGTTGGATGGGCAATCACTGAGCGGGGGGTGAATCAGTAATGGAAGAAAATCAACTTCAATACCAATTCTTCAAACTGTTAACCATTGAACATAATCATTTATGAAGCATATAAACCATTCATTGCAATGAACAAAGAAAACAATGCAAGATCAAATCACATAACACATGAATTATGTGGGAAACCCTCATGGGGAATAAAACCCTCTAAAAACAAGCTTTGAACTTCTTTCTTATAAAGGTATTGCTTTTATTTAGATTAGCACCAACTGATCAAAGAGCACCCATCCCTCAATTTAGTCAAGCACCAACTCGACTTTTAGCAAGCACCAACTAGCAAGGAGGCTACGACCCCTTAGATGATGAAGCACCAACTCAATCACGTCCAAATTGATCTCCACCTCTAATTTGATTTCTTACACACCTGATGATGGTCTTCTCTTTCTCTAACACTTGCAAACCTACCTATCTACCTCATATAACGGATGGCTGTTCATACAAACTCAAATCTGCCTCTTACATAGGCATACAACAATTGTTTCTCTTCTACACTCATACACATGTTCATGACCTTGATGCCATTCCTCCACACTCTGATCTTCTAAGATGTAAATACAGTCTTGCAACATCATAAATATTAATCATACACAATTTATGCATTACTCTTTCAAAATATAATCAGTGCACTTCTTCACTCTAGGTCATCTAGATAAACTAGGCTTTGTCATGCCTTGAATCTGTACAAAACCTATTGATTACCTTCAGCACCACTGTCTGATCTTCATGACATGTTATTCTTATTCTTTTCATTCCCTATCACACTTCTGCAAATACTGATATCATTCGCTTCATCCCTCAATTATCAAAACCTTTGCACTAGGTCACCAAAGCAAAATAGGCCTAATAGCTTTGAAACAAATCTTCTTATTTGTTCATGATCTGCAACAAATAATATTACACCCTTGTCACATCTTCAACATGATTTTTTGATGATTTTCATGACCTCTTACCCTTCTGCGGATTGATAAATAATTCACTTCACACTCCAATTGTCTAACTAGCACAATGAGACCAAAATGGCCTTATACATATGCATTATTCTTTCTCCAATCAATCTTGGTCGGCCGCAACACTTTTCTTAACCCTTAAGGATTCTCCACTTGGATGAACATTAAAATGTCTTAGGATACATTACATACTATGTAATTAACTCATTAGATCAGTCATGCTTTAATTGGCTCAAAACAACACACTAGGCTTAAGCAAGACCTAAGCAACTAGCGCTCCATTAGGCCACACATTACACATAGATGACAATATCCCTTAACCAAAAATGGAACCATTTTAAACACTTTAACACGATGTCCTCCATGCCATCTTTATGTTTAACAAGTCATACAACACCTTCAAGACACTCGCTCACCTTATGAAACCTCTTTTATCCCTCAAGCTTCCAATAGGTCCCATGGAGACCTAATTCACCTTCATGAAACACTTTGAGCCCCTATGGTCCAGATGCCCCTTATGAATGACCCAAAACACTTCAAACACATTAATTGCATCCTCTATGAGTATTCTCTATGCGTAAGAAACATCAAATCATTCGCTCATACTCTGAAACCTCCATCAGGTCATCAAGTCCTATTAGGCTTAATTAACCCAAAAACACTGGCTTGACAAATGAGACTTAAATTAACTGAATATAAACATCCAAGGTACAATTCACATATGGATGGAAATTTAAAGACCTAAAAAACATTGTCCAATCCATAATACATCTTCATTAAACCTCAAAAGACTCATAAACACCACCGCAAGAAGCCTACTCAAACCTGCAATAATTACAGTGAACAAAAGTCAACTTTGACCTTTGATAAATTCAACTGTATGAACAATCAAAACTCCAAGACATTTTTAGTATGATCTATATGGAGTCTAAGTCATTTTTGCTTTTTATACCTACAATATTTGATCAATACTTTGTCCTCTACAATCATTTATTTGCACCCTGGTTTATTCAGAAAAAACATAGTCAATAACATTCAAATCTGACTTGCAATAAATACTTTTTTATGACCATTTAAAACTCTTAACCAATTTTTCTGGATAGCCTCTGAAGTCCTCTACCACTTTGCTTTTTACACCATCATCAAATTCATCCTACATCAAAAGATATAAGTAAAATACTACTGACTGGTTTTCCTTTGTATAATGGTCACCAACTTTGCACTACCATAACTTTTGCTATACATCAAATCAAGACCTGAAATTTGGACAACATGATCTACCTCTCATAGGGGAATCCATCCATTTATCAAACTACCCTTGAGACCACACATGTGAATGTTGATGTCACCAATCTGCCTATTCAACCTGATTTGACAAGTGAACAAGGATAATGTAGACAAGCACACAATCATTCCAAATTCTTCCTATCACCTCCACAAGTACACCAAGCACTCTTGACATCTCATATGACCTCTGCAATAGGAACATAACATCAAAAACATTCTCTATCATCCCAAAGACCTGCACACATGATATGCACTCTCAAATCCTCTACGAACCTATCACTTTGTCATGCATGCATTATGTACTAAGATCACCTTGATATCAATGAGAATCAATGCATCTCAAGAACATGCTCAACAACCTCCTAATTATTTTTCTTGGATAGCCCTTGAAGTCCTCTACCACTTTGCTTCTTACACAACCATTAAATTCATCCTACATCAAAAGATATAAGGAAAATACTACTGACTGGTTTTCCTTTGTATAATAGTCACTTGATATTGCAAATCTGGCTATAGAAACTAGTGAAATTTGCCTGGAATACCAAATTTACATTGCCATAATTTTTGGTCTACATCATGTCAAGCCTTGAAACTTGGACCACATGATCTCCTCTCATAGGGGAATCCATCCATATACCAAACTGCTCCTGAGACCTTCACACCTTGGAATGTTGACGTGATCAATCAGCTTACTCAACCTGATATGACAAGTGAAGTAGGATGATCTATACAACCACACAAGCATTCCAAAGTCTTCCTATCTCTTCCATAGGTACACCAAGCACTCTTGACACCTTATATGACCTATGCAACAGGAACATAATATCAAAAACATTTTCTATCATCCTAAAGACTTGCACACATGATATGCACTCTCAAATTCACATTGAGCATATCGCGTTGTCATTAATTTAATATGTACTAAGATCACCTTGGCATCAGTGACAATCAACGCATCTCGAGAACATGCTTAACAATCTCCTCCTTTGTCATTGATGGCAAACACCTTTCAAAATGCTCTCTCCCAAAGTGAACAACTCCTTCATTCTGAACTTTCTCCCCCTTTGATATTAATGATAAAGAGTCTCTTCTTCAACATGCCAACTTGATCGTTGCACCCAACAAACTGTTCACAGAGCTTAGAAAGCTCCCCCTAATATGATGCTCATCTCATAATACTTGTTTTGAAACCATACAAGCCACTGGGAATTGAAACATCTCACATATGCTTCCCCTCACTCTATGCATATGTTGCATATTATCAATTTGAAGAGAACATACCTCTATCTAAATTTCTACTTGATTCTTGGCTTATAGAAAACATGCATGATGAAGGTTTTGACTCAAACTTGAGCTCATCATTCTTGTCAAACACCAAATATCTTTTCATGCAAGGCATAGGACAAAAATAGATTTTATTTGAAGGTTGAAATAACACAAGTTGGACTGATTTGACCTCTTCTTCTATTTTCAGTGCCAATATCTTGGTTGTTGTATCTTTTTATATATAAGTTGGCTTTTTAGCCTTGAATTGTATCTTCTTTTTGGCAAAACCATATTCTATCAAAATTTGTGTTGTGTAAGCTTTTCAGATTAATAGAAAGATAATTTTTAGACTCCAAAGTGTTGGTAT
The DNA here is from genome assembly GCA_037957365.1 of Torreya grandis. Taxonomy (NCBI): domain Eukaryota; kingdom Viridiplantae; phylum Streptophyta; class Pinopsida; order Cupressales; family Taxaceae; genus Torreya; species Torreya grandis. The sequence continues at coordinate 4,679,160 of JARHVA010000076.1, forward strand.
AGTGTATTTATGTCATTGATTTGCATATATGATAGAATTTTTTTCTTTATTAAGTCTTGATTCTTATCCAGTTACAAGCTGATCAGATTATGCAGGTCATATTCTATGTTTAACATCTCTTGGTTGAAGTTATAGTGAATATAAGTGGTTGGTTAGTGCCTTGAATCAGTTATATTCCTTCATTTCCCTTAAGCTTTGATGCCCAGATATAACTTTTTCATCAAATACTGATGCATAGGGGTTATTTGGATTTTAAAAATTTAGTCTTTTTACTATCTGATCTGTGTTTTAAGAGCCCAAATTGAGTGGATGAAGTAAAATTTAGGTGTATCACCATCATTAGATAGAATTTCCCTTCGATTTTATCTCTTCCCTTTTCCCTAGTAGTTCTTAGCATAGAGTAGAGATCCTAATTGATACACCAAAGGGAGCTATCCCTTATAATATAGAGACTCAATCCGCTAATTAGGCCACTCACAACTTAGGATTGTTTTCATGTTTCAGCAGACTATGAAGGCCTGAAACTACCTTCACAAGGGTGCAAGTCTGATTGACAACAATAACTTAATAAAAATATTACATAACACAAACATATAAAAATAATTCCACATCACACATGATTTATTCCACTTAATCGTTGCACTAAGCTAATCATGCGTAAACAACTATCTAAATGTAAGCAACATCAAAACACACTATGCTAACCATTTCATTAGGTATATAACATGTACTAACTAATGTGGTATGTGCAGGGTTCTAACTGATTTATCTATCATCTCCCAACAATACTATCTACATCACCCTCTCTGATAATGCTCTCCCTCGATCATGCTCTGAGAAATGAGTTTCTCCTACATCAAACTAATAACAAACAGGTAGCTAAACCATAGCATCATGACAAAAATATCATAAAATATTGTTAAATAACAAGCCAACATGATTACAATGTAAAGAATATACATTACAGCTAACTCATAGCAATAAAATCATGTAATCTAAGCAATATTCAATTTCCCCATAACATCATATGACTTACAACTTAGCTAGTAATAATCAAATCAAATTATCAACAATATAAAATACACAACTAATCAAGTAAGTTTGCTTAGCGAGAAAGCAAGATGTAACAAAAATCCAATGTCAAACTCATAAGATTGAAGTATACTTACGCACTTTTGTTTTTTATCATTCAAATTCTTTTGGCTAAGAAACTATTTCAAACTATTGTGAGCAATTTTGACCACAAATCAAATATTGTCTAAATTTGGCTAATGCATACATGATGGCTAACATTTCTATATCATAAATAGAGAACTTACGTTCCACCTCTTTGAACTCCAGCTCTCAAAGTCTATGGGATGTGTTTTTTAAATTAAATAACCTCTATACCTTCACATGAATCATTACATTATAGCATAAAGATGATGGAGGAATTTGGAACAACAAATACCAAGCATAAACTAATCACTTCCTTGAATTTATCAAACACTACTTTGGCTATTTTAGACAAGCTAAAAGATCCATTTTTGGTTGAATCTGTCAACAAAACTGCAAGCTAATAAAATCCTTTGACAAAGCTTTTATAATAGTTGCATAAACCAAAAAGAACCTCTCAAATGTGTCATAGTTATAGGTGGAGGCCAATCCACGATTGCTTGGATATTTTATTGATCATCATGGACTCCTTGGGCATTGATCACATGGCGTAAATACAAAATTTTAAACATCCCAACTCACACTTAGACTCTTTTACAAATAGTGTTTGTTATCCCAAAATTCCCAACACTGTGTCCAAATGTTAGAGATGTTCCTCCCATGTTTTACTATATACTAAAATGTCATCAAAGAAGACCAAAACAAAATTCCACAAGTGTTGTCTAAAGACATTGTTCATAAAAGATTATAAATGTGTTGGTGCATTGGTTAATCCAAAGGGCATAACCAAAAATTCATATTGCACAAAGTGACCTATAAAAGTTGTCTTTTGAACATCCTCTTCTTTTCGTTGAATTTGGTGATATTTGGTTTTCAAGTCAATCTTGGAAAATTATATGGCTAGATGTATATCATCAATCAACTCATCAATCTTAGGTATGGGGTATCTTTTTTTTATGGTTGTTTTTTTTCAAAAGGCAGTAGTCAATGCACATCATCATGGTTTCATCCTTATTTTTCACTAGAACAACCGAAGAAGCAAAAGGACTAAAACTAGGCCTTATGTTTTCAATCTCCAAATTTTTTTTTAATGGATATCTCAATTTCCTCCTTGTAGGCTCTAGGATGGTGATATGGAGTGGTTATTACTACTTTAGTCTTGGGATCCAACTCAATAATATGTTGAAAATCTCTATCTAGTGGTAGTCCATGTGGAATACTGCCAAAGATCTTAGCATTTTATCAAGGATGGGTTGAATATCCTTATGATATTCTATTAATCCAATTTTTGATCTGTAAAACTCACAAATCACTCTACTGCCCAAGCAACCTACCTTCTACAAAAATCCCTTTCCTTTCTATTTTTTATCACTACCATAGGAGCTCCATTGGCCATACCACACAACACTACTTCTTTACTTGCTGATTTGAATTTCAACTCCATGGTTTATTAATTTTGGCTGAATTCTCCTAGAGAATGCATCCATTGCACCCCAAAGACTATGTCTCACCAATCCCAACCACACAAAAATAATAATCAATCTTATGCCTATAAAATCTTTGATATTTTCACATTCCATAAGAGTGAGCTATAGAATTTATGTGTAAAACTTATATGCCTTATTTTTAATCGACATATTTTGAATCATCAACCATGATTCATCGTCAGGAATAAAACATGGTTGATGTTTTATTCATGATACTGAATCACGGGTGATGATTCAAAATGCATCAATAAAAAATAAGGCACATAATTTTTACATGGAAATTCTATATCTTAAGCTTATGCCTTCCCAAAGTGATATTCAACAGGTGAATTTTCTTTTTGCATGAGATGATGAAGCCATCTGACACTATTACATTGAAGCCCTTGAAATCTTCAACTTGCAACCCAAATATAAATACCAAACCTTCACCAATGAAGTGGGTGGCCCCACTATGAATTAACACAATTACCTAACCTTGAAATACTCCTCTCAATATAAAAGGGTGATATCTAGGAGCATCGGATAATGTGGCAAGGGTACCATTTGTCTGGTCTTCTTCTTTTTCTTCTTCTTCTTCTTCTTCTTCTTCTTCTTCTTTTTCTTCTCCATCTAATACTAGCTCAATGTAATGAATTTTACCTTTGCAAAGGCAATGATGACTTGGTGTCCAAAGGTCTTTACAATTGAATCCCAAATTTCTCCTCCTTAACTCATTCATTGATTCCACTTGTTTGTTTACCTTTGTAAGCTCATTTTATTGTATGTTACCTTATTGATATGACCTTATTTATTGATCATATGGGGTTGTCCTTGGTTTTTTGAAAGGTGAATTCCTAGGCCCCAAAAGAATATGTCATTTGCTATCATAAAGGCAAAAAAATTCCCTTAAGAGCTATTGTATCTAGATCAAAACCCGTTTTGATGGATTCTTGGATAGAATAAGAGTTCAAATCCTTGACCAAACCCTTGAGTGGATCATCCAACCCTTCAACAAAAATATACCACAAGCCTCCTTTTGGTTACCTCTGGTACCATCACTAACACTATGAAATTCAATCACATAATCATCCACAAAATTATTTTGTTTTAGTTGTGATAACTCCTTAAAATGGATCTCCAGATTAACCATATCAAACCTCTCAATCAACCTCATGTTGAACTCATCATAAGAGTTGATGAGGTTGTGCCCTTGTGTGGGTAGATCCATCAAATGTAGAAAGAGTGAGGTTTCCCAAAACTTGTTGAAGATCCCTCTAATTATTATAAGATCTAAGATTAGCTCTAGGCCCCTTTTTGTTCCTTTTCAGATGCATGAAGTTAGTGAGGGTCATTTGTCCCTTGAACTCAGGTGAAAGAGTATTGTATTTTACATAATTGGAAATAATATCATCCATCACTGATTGTGAACCTCTACCTTAGGAGTGACTTCCTCTCTATGAATGAAATTAGGCTAAAAAGGCTTAGATGTAGATCCAACCACTATTCTTTGTGTAGGAGGAGGGTTGTTGTTCACTCCTAAATCACTCTTCTCACCATTGGAAGGATGGAATGAATTCATGCAATGCATGGTGTGAACCATTTCATCCATCATATCTATCATACGTGCTTGATTTTGAGAAAATTTATTAAATTGAATATGTTATGCATCTAGAATATCCATATTCTCATGCCCTATTTGGTAACACCCTTCTCTTTATTGTTCTGGACCATGTCTTCTTTATTTTCAAAACACCTAATCTCTGTCACTACATTGGATGTAGTAGAACCTGCAAACAACTCAATCCCCATAGCGGGCAAGGAGATGGCTTTGATACCGCTGAAATATCCCTTTTAGAAAAACTTAATGAAATTATAGAATTTTATTGAAACCCTAATGTGAAAGTATAGAATTCTAAAAATGATCCATAAAACATTATATATAAAAATACAATCTATATAAAAACTCTTAGACAATTAAGAAACTCAATTTATTTCTAGAGTAGAATCCTTTCAACTTCAAATCTGATGATTTTTTATAAAAAAATTTAGGCTATAAATTAACAATGCAATTTCAACCATAACCAACCAACCAACTAAGAAATTGATGTTGTATCAAGCATGAAACAGCCTTAGGAAAGCCCAAGATGAAATGACATGCTAAAAAATCCCCAAAACTAGCTCCCTAGGGTGACCTTAGCCCTCCAAAAGATGACATCAACATGATAAAGATCCCTCCAACAAGTCATCAACCCCAAAAATCCCAATAGCTAATGCATCGATCAAAAATTGATGATTTAACCTGTGTTCAGTGACTTTTCACTTAATTGTGGCCCCTAAATGAATCCTTCAACATAATTTGAGGGTTTTCATCCTCAAGATCTGATTGTTAAAAAGGATTTTCATCCTTAATAGCTAAAAGTAGAAGTAAAATTGCTCAACTCAAAAAATCAAGTGGTAGATGAATCATAAATCCCACAAATGAACCCCTCCATCTTCTTTTATAGCTTTCCCCAACTCAATCTCCAAAGTGGGGTGCTTCAAGTGGAGGGGTTATTTACTATAATTCATAAAGTGACTTTTTAATTTCTAATTAAGCATTGACTTACTCCAATTATAAATTCTCCTTTATTTTAAATTTAAACATAATTTACCGACAATAAGTTACTTTTTGGCTAACTTAGCTCACAAGAACCACATTTCCCTTATCCTCATCCCTTTAACGTACTAAAAACCACATTATAGGTTAAAGGTCTTCATACGACATTAATCATGACAAGGAGACATTATAGGTTTATTGAAAATCAAGGTAGGTAATCTATATAGCCAATAAAGAGAAAGTAAGAAGTGTGATGATGAGAATAACGATGCCAACAAATAAAGTATTTTCTCTTATAAAGTCACTCACGATTGATGGACATATCAAAAGCCTCTAAATTCATGATTGACATGAAGTAAAAAGTATGGATGTCGGCATTTGATTTTTGAAGCAGTTTATGAATTCTATTTGCTTAAATATGTTAATAATGACATGATTTTGTCTCTTTCACAACATATTTTCTTGGTTGCTTTAAAAGACTTATGAAAATCTATCTATTAATTATCATGCTTTGTAAGGTATTTCCATATCATTCAACTAGTACACTAGGTTTTATTGAAATGTCTAATTTTTAAGTTTATTTAATCTTTTGTTTTTCAACAAGTGGCTCTTATTGAATTAGATACATGAATAGAATTTTGCCATGCCCAAATTTTTTCTTCCAAAAAACCCAAGTAAAATATGATAATTTCTTTCGTTAATTAGTTTAATAACACTTGATTGTTTAACTATTGTTCCCAATTTACCAACATCACAAGAAGTCTAACACACAAAATTAATTAGAGGATTAATTAATTTGTTTATTTTATTAACCTGCAACAACACAAACCATAAACATGACAAGAAAAGTCTCGAAGAGAAATTTAAGTTCAAAATCAGTTTCTAAAACTACCACACTGGATATGGGTTTATATTTATATCATATTTAATCCCTATTACGAAAGAGGAACAATTAACATTATGTGGTAAGATATCCTAATAAAAGGGTCTCTTTTAGATTTATTTATTTTGATTTATGTAAAGCTACATAAAAACAACTAAACCAATATCTAAAAGAGTTATGTTAAAGGCCCTTAATTTAGACTGGGTTTTAAAAATATTCCCAAGGATATCAAGAAAACAGAATAGCCAGCGACTAGTTTTAATGTAATCAAACATGATAGTTTACGTAATAAACAATTCAAAACACTAGTCTTAGAACCTCTATTTTAGGTTAGGAAAAGGCTAGAGAAACAACTTCCTATTAATTAATAAAAAACGTTGTTAGATTAATACTATGATAGCACAAATAACTTTTATATTTATTTTATCCAAGAAGGGAACACTAAATAGTCACGACGGAAAAACAATGGTTTCAAAACAATAGGATGATAAACTTGTCTTTTTTTGGTCAAAGCTCAATAGAAAATAATCTTCTACATATTAGGATGTTATTATATTTATTTATGGGCTTTCACAATTTTTATGATTGTGAGTTTTCCTCTTAGTGAAATAATAATTATTATAAAAAGAAAACATAGATATTCTAATTCATATTTTGGATCTATTATGTTAGCCATATTAGCTAACTAGTTCTACTATTCTCATCTATGTAACAAATTATTGTAGCACACTTCTTGAAGACAATTCACAAAAAAATATCATTTAATAAGGTACATTAGGAATTAATAAGTCAAAGTAAATCCCAAAGCGATCTAGAGACATTAGGAGTATCTCTTTATTTTAATGTAGACCTCATTCCATGGATTTTTTGAAGAAATCTATAACATGTGATATGCAAGTTGTGGTTTGTTAAATAATTGCACAAACTGACTCTTTTGAGTAACAGTTGTAAATGTGGCTCCGAATTTTAGGGCTTGTGTTGGTTCAATTCTTCTCTTGGGACATTTTGTTTACCTCATGCTATTGAGTTTGTGTATAAAAACAAGCCCTTGAGATATGCAGAGGCAAGGGGATGGAAGTGAATTCATCTGGATTTAGAGCTGAAAATCAAGAATGAACTCCTTTCATAAATGAAGCATAATTTTTCATTATTCTCCTAGCTAATTTTGATTTATATGTGTTTTTTTAATTGTATGGGAAGTTTTGTAAGGAGCCAAAGCATTACACAGGGTTTTGGAATTTTTGAATTACATCCATGTCCATGAAGACCACTTGATGGTAGTAAGCCAATCTTGAGAATTACATATTGGAAGGGGTATAAGTAAGCACTTCACTCTACCATATTTTTTCCCAAATTGTATTTCTTTAGGATAAGTATTATATCTTGTGCTTTATTCTATTCTTCCTACTTGCACTTTATTTCTAGTTTGTTTCATTTATAGCACATTACATATATGTTTAGAAATTAATTAATGCATAACATTAAACAAACAATCATGTATATGTTATGAGGTTAGAGGATCCATGTTAGTAAATATTACAACAGAATTTCCATGCATATTATAGATTAGATCAGTATCAAATTTTGTTCATGTTCCATTATGTGTGGTTTTTTTATGCGACTATTTTTCATATTTATGCTTGTTACTCAAGCAATAAGTGCTAGTGGAGAAGGTAACTCCATTCCTTTACAACAAGATATTTCTACAAGAAAATAAAACAAATAAGTTAGAGGCATGGCCCATTCTGATGAAGAACAATCCACATACCATCCAAGATCCAAATCCATTCAAAGTTTAAGAAAATATTGACATTTAGACATACAAAGGAGAGGTGATTCTGGAGAAACTAGACCATTGGATAGTTCTAAATGAGGTATACTTTAGTTTACATTAGATTAATGAGTGTAGGAATATTTATTTTACAAGGTTAAAATCAACCAATCATGTTTTACCTTGATTTTAAATTTATGTTCATTCCTTCGTTTTGAATAAGCTTCAACAAATAACTAGCAATGTGCACAAGGGCAATGCAAAACAACATAAAAAACCTACACACAACTCAGGACTTGTGCAAACTATGAAATTCCTATTTTTAACTAAGTGTTAGACTAAGTCTCCCACTTGATATTCAATTTGCCTTCCCCTTATACCCTATGTACAATTTTCATATGCACTACTTATATTTAATTTTTCATGCACTTTCTAATGTAAATTGTGTATATACTCAACATAATCTTTTACTTCAGCATATTCCTTTCTTCCATTCCTAATGTCACATAATTATAAAACTCTTGGACTTGACGTGTAGACAATCTAAAATGGGGTCTTTAATGTACTTTTACTAATTGAAATGTTATATATGACCTCAATTTTCACCATAATATTATCTCATGTTTCTAACTTACCTTCAATTATGCATCGGAACATATTACCCAAACTTATGTTAACCACCCATGTTAGTTCATCCTTCTAAGGATTATATGATGAACTAAATTACAACTTGATGCTCAAATTCTTCCACAACATCCTCTAGAAAGGTCCTATAAATTTCACATATTTGTCTAACACATGATGCAAAACAAACCATGCAACCTTACAATCTCCTAAAAAATAAGTTAGCAATGTTTATCACATCATTAGTCTTCTTACAGGCCATAAAATGTGCCATCTTCGAAAATACAAACATGTACTTTATTGTTATCTTATTAGATTAAGTATTTTTGGTTGATTTAAGATTAGAAGTGAGCGTAGATGCTTCTTCTTCAAATAGGTTTTGATGAAATGAAATTATTGGAACTTTGTAGGACATCTACTAGTGGCCATAATGAGGACAACTAATTGTAAATTTAAAATTCAACATGAACATTATTTTTCTTGAGTTTTGTATAGCAATTATTATTGAGTCTCATATATGTATATTTATAATTTACTAGAATAATGCACTATACTTTTTATGGGTAGTGATAGACTAAACATTACCATAGTACAATACAATCACCAATAAAATGAAAAACACCACCTGCAACAATGTTTTCTTTCTACCTCGAGGCTTAAATTTCCCTTTGGCTTGAATTTACCTCATAAGATTTAATTAATAGTTACCCATTCTTCCACTAATATTTGAATATGTTGCATCCTTCTTTGAATGATATTATCATGTTTAAATTCCTATCTAAACCATCCTCGTGGTGTTTGATAAGCATGTTTAACATATAATGTATTGTCTTATCTAATGTAGTGCATGTATAGATTGTAATGATCTCATAAGTGGTCAGATTTCTCTTGAGGTAAAACATGATATTTGAAAACCCAGGGATGCTTTAGCTAAGATTCATTGATATTATATAAGCAAGTCTACCAGATTCATCAAAATCTTTCATCCAAAAATGTAAAATCTATTTAGACCTCCAAAATTCTTTAGAAACCACATTTTTTTATGGATTAATTATGGTTTGATTGGGCCCACACCCATCTGGAACATAATCTAGGGCTCTAGTCCTTGAACTATCTATCTTTATTGTTATCTTATTAGATTAAGTATTTTTGGTTGATTTAAGATTACAAGTGAGCGTAGATGCTCCTTCTTCAAATAGGTTTTGATGAAATGAAATTATTGGAACTTTGTAGGACATCTACTAGTGGCCATAATGAGGACAACTAATTGTAAATTTAAAATTCAACATGAACATTATTTTTCTTGAGTTTTGTATAGTAATTATTATCAAGTCTCATATATGTATATTTATAATTTACTAGAATAATGCATTATACTTTTTATGGGTAGTGATAGATTAAACATTACCATAGTACAATACAATCACCAATAAAATGAAAAACACCACCTGCAACAATGTTTTCTTTCTACCTTGAGGCTTAAATTTCCCTTTGGCTTGAATTTACCTCTTAAGATTTAATTATAGTTACCCATTCTTCCACTAATATTTGAATATGTTGCATCCTTCTTTGAATGATATTATCATGTTTAAATTCCTATCGAAACCATCCTCGTGGTGTTTTATAAGCATGTTTAACATATAATGTATTGTCTTATCTAATGTAGTGCATGTATAGATTGTAATGATCTCATAAGTGGTTAAATTTCTTTTGAGGTAAAACATGATACTTGAAAACCCAGGGATGCTTTAGCTAAGATTCATTGATATTATATAAGCAAGTCTACCAGATTCATCAAAATCTTTCATCCAAAAATGTAAAATCTATTTAGACCTCCAAAATTCTTTAGAAACCACATTTTTTTATGGATTAATTATGTTTTGATTGGGCCCACACCCATCTGGAACATAATCTAGGGCTCTAGTGCCTGAACTATCTATTTGTACATATGTTAATCATGTGTCCCCCTTATAGGTTTACTGACTATTATTGGTATATGAACATGAGTTGCTTGGGGTGGGCCTAGGTCCATAATATATATGGTGTCTTCCACTTGGTTCACATAGATAAGTGTGACCCCTACCTCAAGGTGTCCCCATGACCACTTTTTAAAAGTATCCAATGGCCCTAATGGGAATGGAACTTGGGTAAATGATTACAAACTACTTGTTTCTCACCATCAGCTCAAGCCCTTGGGCCCATTTAAAAACCACCTTCTTGATACTATAATTATTTAGGTAAAGGCTCAGTGTGTTCTCTGAATCTTATGGAAATTTATAATCATGTTCAACATGGAATGTCTTGCCTTCTCTATTACAGTTCCTATATAGATTTTAATGATATCATAAGTGGCTAACTTTCTCTTGTGGTAAAGAATGATATTTTTTGGTGATTTTTTTGGTAATTTGATAAATCATATATTTTATAGCAATGAAGGAGATGAAAATTTTGTCTTCTATTCGAATAGGAGGTTCCCTATATTAAAAACAAGATAAATAGAAATAAACATATTTATGATATTTACAAGTTGAACCAAGTATTGGTTTTTTTTTGCTTTCAACCTTTAAAATAATATTGAAAAAAAGGAAAGTGAAGGGTCGTGCATGAATGAGCAAGCACAAATTTCATCCCTTTCATGATGAAAAGCAATTTTTAAGTTTTAAAATAAAACATGTATAAATTGAGATTTGATGGATATGCTTCCACATAAGAAAAACACACATTAACAAAGAAAATAAACACAAAGTTATAATTTTTTCCTTGTATCCCTCTTCAAAAGATTTAACACAAAGTCTCAATCTCCTTTTCTTTCAAATAAAATTACAATGAGCATCAAATGACCATGTACAGTAGCCATTTCTCTTATTTATAGAGTTCGGAGGGAATTGATTGACACTTCATATTTAAGATTTTGTCTTATTCACATTACACATTTATATTATATTCCATAAAAGAAAATCTAGATTTTTAGAATAAGAGAAAAGTAGAACATGACAAAAATGATTACTAGGGAATTTTCAAAATGCATGGACTTGCACTTGAAGAAGTTTTTGATTTGGATTTATTTTGAATGGATGCATTATACATTATGAATTTTTCAACCAATTCAAAAATGGAATTCCCCTTGGGGATAGCCATATTCTTTTGAAGAACATGCAATTTTTCAAATATTAGCATTATGGTATGTGGAGTCCCTGAAACACCTTTCCACTATGTTTTCATTTCTTCCAGTGAAGAGTGAATTTCACAAAGTGTGTTCATGGAAGATACATTGAAGGCATCTTATTTTAAAATATCTTCCTAGATTAACTTCATGAATTATTCTTCTATGTCATTTACTGAATGCAGTCAAGAACCATCATCTTTGAGAAAATCACAATGAAGTTTACCCAATTTTGAATAGGTTTTAGACATCTTGTCCCCTCTAATTTTATATTCTCCTTCAAGTGTCCCATTATCTTCTTTATAACTTATGTCTTGTGCATGACACATTTTAACCAATTAAAATATGTCATTTTATCTCTTATTAAACACTCTTTCTTTGACAAACACATCTGCATTAGTGCTCACCATTTCTTTTATATTTTTTAACACATTTTTCCATAATTCAATTTCATCTTTATGACACTTGATATGTTATTTGACCTTGTTCTATTCTGAATCAATCTCCTTATATAGCTTCATCATCTCTTCAATGTATGTCAAGCCATCAATAAATAATTTTTTCACCCAGGCCTCAAGTGTATTCTTATAATTATTATATTTAATTATGGCTAAGATGGTCTCTTTACTAATTATAGGAAGTTGTGTTAGGGATTCAACTTGGTCATTGACAAGAGTTTCTATTGGATTCAAGACATAACTTACATACCCTATGAGATGTTGAACTTGTTCCTTCAATTGTTTTGTGTCAATTTGTTTTGTTAAGATATCTTGATCATTATTTTTGTAAAAACTCTATTGGATTTTATCAAAATATTGTAATATATATTTTTTAATTTAAATACACATTCAACATATAGATTTCACTACGATAAATCTAACTAATGATATTTAACTAATTGTATTAAATTAGTTAACCATAACGGTTATCGCTAATCCACTTAGTTAATGATCACCATGAATAGATATAGAAATCATGAACAATATTGAAATAATAATAAATACTGCATATCATCATAAATGAAATAGTAGAAATTTAGTCACGACTGATACAACATTGCAGCCACTACTTTAGAAGTATAATGTATATATAATACAATTTTTAGCAATACATAAAATATCTCAAATGATAAAACATGATACAAAGCTCCTCTAAATAGAATCTTCATGAATCAAGAGTCTCCACGACTCAAGTATCAATATGTAATCTTAAGTGTAGTCTCAAGTATAGCATTTCAGCTAGGAGGGACATCATCATCTGAGTGTTTTTTCACACCAATCATAGACCATAGATCCCTCACACTATCTTCCAAACAAGGGGATGGCTTTTCTTTCACAGATGGGTAGATAATGACGGTGCAAGAATCCAAAGTAATAAACCAGAACCCATGTGTTGAAAATATATATACATAATGTGTACCATAAATAAAGTCATTCTAATATGATATCGCACAAATATGAAAACTATATCAACATATGAAATGATAATGGTTTTCATACATTACTTTGGCCAAAGATTTCAATAATAAATGTTCTATAAGATCAGTCAAATATACACACACTATTTGATCAAATTACACCTTATCTTGCATTGATGGTGTTAATTAAGTCATTGGAATCTATCTACTACTTAATTAGAGTCATGAATGTGAGATTTAGTAAAATAAATAATAATATAAAAACTAATATATTCATTCATAATATTTCACTTTAGCTAGTCAAAATTATGCTAAGTACAGAAATATCATAAACATTCATTTAGTTCATTAAATGAAGTGAAATGAATCCATAAATATAGTTTATTACAAATAATAAACATAATCTAAAAATAGTCTTCAATATAACATACCATCTGAGTAATGATTATCTAGACCGCCAATTGCTTTAACCACTAAGCAACTTATAATATTATTTCTCCATGAAATAATATTATAACCCTGGCTAAATAAATTGTTCATATTCTATATATAACAATAGCCAATATAAAGCATCATAAATGTTTTATATTTAACTCTTTAAAAACAATATTTTAATGCTTTTATACTAACCAAATATAAACAAGCATCAATTACTCACTATTATGATAATAACAATTATAACACCACTGTGTGCAATAATATATATTTATACATTAATTCATAGATACAAATATATTATAAATACTTCATTTATACAGTACACTACTAAGATAACATCCACTATCATATTTCGTAGAGTATATTGTAGACTCTAAGTATACAATTAGTTCACATACGAAGGCCCCATAACCTTTTTCTTTTTAACTGAACAAATCCATTTTTCTTAACATTAAAAGCACATAGAATATTGTCAACACAACTTTTCATTTGGTTTTCAAAATATTAAATCAATCATACCAAAATAATCCAATGTACTTTAGCCATTTAAATTGATTAAAATGAGCATATAAAAACACACAGTCGACTATACCCAACTTGGGTATTTAATAAAACAATAACATGTGCAGTTGAATACCCAACTCAAGTTTATCAAGACAACTATACATACCCAACCACACCCTACTTGGGTTTTAGTTAAAACAACACAGTCTTTCCAAATAAACTATGTAATTATTCAATTTAAACTTGTATACCTAGTCCATTTATTGATTGATCAAAAGTCTTTCACATTCTAAGATAATTCCAAATGACACAATACATAGTCACATCCAAATTTTATGCATAGTTCATATACATTATGAACATAATTTAAAACTTAGCTCTACCATATATATTTAACAAAATTGGGTATATTTCTCTATGAAAGGCCAAGTGTATATCTACAATCGATTATCTATCCACCCTTTCTCGGGTACGTAATAAGACTAAACCAAAATTTCCCAATTTTATATATAACCAAGTATGCAAAATACAAGGTACGTAATAAGACTAAACCAAAATTTTCCAATTTTATATATAACCAAGTATGCAAAATACAAGGATTATATATCCACATAATTCAACCAAAACCGTAACCTTAAATTCATTTAAATAAGCATTTTCATCACACAGTACATACAGTTTCTCATTTAAGCTTGTCGTTCCATTATTATATATATATATATATATATATATATATATATATATATATATATATATATATATATATATATATATATATTGTCAGATAAAACCTAGTGTGTGTGTGTGTGTCTTCATAGACCCTGAAACCCACATTCTAAACTAACAAAATCCAAATAGGCTTACACAATCGGACTCACATACAATCCTTGGTTTCAGTCCATGTATAAAATACCTTAATGAGTATACTACAGTCTGGTTCATATTAAATAACTCAAAACACAATGTGTATACCCTTTAAGAATAGCCTTAAATTCAATTAACAGAGTTTTTAAACTGAGAGAGAGGAGTTCAAGATATAAATTCATAGAATTTTATACAGTCATGACAATTTTATGATGTGATGGATTCCATAATGTTCATAGATTAATTGTTTGATTAAAATATTGATATTCATTAATCAAATAGTTGATCTAATATAATATTAATAATTAACAATCATCTAAAATAAAAGTACACAAAACATGTTATGTTATCTATATCAAATGACCAATTAATAAACATGATATATTAAGTGGTATGTGCAAGGGTTTTTGGATTCATTCTTTGTCGTCTCCCAATGTCTCCATCTAGACCATCCTCTCTAATAATATTCTCCCTCCATCATGATCTGAGGAAAGAATCTAGCATGCATCCATCTCATGATAATGAAGGTAGTTATCCAGAAACATCATTATATCCATAAAACAATGTGATAAAATAGTCAAACATGATCACAATATACTGAATGTAAAAGTACTACTAACTCATAGTAAACTAATCATGTAAATTAAGAAACACAAACTATCTCATAATAAATATATGTCATTAAGCTTAATCAAATATTAATTAATCAACTAATCACCATAATAATCCACATATCAAACAAGTTATTTAGCTTAGAGATAAATTGGGATGTGATAATTTTTGTGGTCACTTAGAGGTTTGCACATCACTTTCACAACTGGATTCACCCATAGTGACTCTTCTCTGGATATAATCATACATAGTCATCTCCCATTTATCCTTCTTAACATTGGGTTCTACAATATCGATGAAATGAGGTCTAAATGGATTTGTAATCGATTGGGAAGTTGTATTGGCCTTCTTTGGGGGAGGAATCATAAGAATATTTTCTAAGGCATAAAAATATAAGAACTCCACATCTACTATCTTATTCCACTTTCCAAATAATTGTGGCATTCATTGAAATGCCATTTTACTAGTGTTGACAACATATGTATCTATACCAGTTTATGAAGAAAGTAGTGTATATTTCCTTGGAGGGGTATAATGTGGTGAAAGTGGGATGTGAGTGTTGGAACACAACTATCTACTGAGAGGGGGTGAACTAGTAGATTGACTAACTTAGTCATTTTTAAAACTTTTTAATGAAGATAAAAAATATATGAGAGATCACATACACACAAATAGACACAACACTAGATATACCATGGAAAGCTCAATATGTTAAAAACCACCATGAGAATAACTACTAGAATCTACTATTCTAATTCAACCTCACAATCAAGAGTATCACTGGTTATAATATTTAAGGTCACTGACCCTAAGGAGACCCCAATCCCATGATTTAAGATCACCTACTCTAAAGAAGCACCAAATCCCTAATTGAGCACCAACTTAGCTTATCTGATGACACCCACCAATCATATATATATATTCAAAATATGGAACTACAACTCCAAATTACCATGTTGATTCATAAATGAATCCAATTCAATTCTCTATTACAGTTTTGGTATGTAATTACTCATGTTTTGCACATCTCTCTCTTTTCTTCCTCTTTGCCCTTATGTCTCTTTGTCTCTATATTCCTCTATTTGACATACTTCATCAATCTCTTCCTCTCTGCCTCTCTCTCTCTCAATTCAACTCTATTCAACAGCAATAGTTCCAACAATATTTACTATATCCTAGATGATATATATATATATATATATATATATATATATATATATATATAAGTTTTACATCTTCTCTGTGTTCACACTTATTTGCTAACACATCATGCCAATTCTAGACTCGATTCATATTACTTGAATAAGAAGTTTTTAGCATCTTGAATTCATGCTTCACCACCATGATTCATGGTCTCATTACTATATATAGCATATACTTGGATCTAGTTTTGATGCATGTGCCATATTTCACAAATTTGATCTATCTCTACAATCTATTTCATTGTCTGTGTCATATTTTATGGCTTTCATGCATGGTTCTCTGCTTGACCATTGTGATGAAAAAACCTAAGTACTGATCATTGATCTTAAGTTTCATGTCATGATCTGATGATCTTCATTCAATTTTCTCAAATTTAAAATGAAAATGTTAGTTTAATTTATGATAGGCTCACATGTTCCATTGGATCCTTGTATGCTTTTGGACTTTAACTTTCTAACTTTGAAACGCATCCGTTACATATTATAATCCAAGCTCCTGCATGCCATCAGATTTTCAAATTTTTATGAACTTTATCTTTGTCTAATGTTAAACCTTGAGCACTTGGTCTAATCACGTTGCTTCCTGAGACTTTGAAACATATACACTTCATTGATCTCATCAAACTAGCTCAGTCTTTAACTCACCTCTGTGTCATTAAACATCGAGCACTTGATCCCATTGAGTCCACTTGCTCTATTATATCTTTATTGCAGGATCACATGCTCACCATTTGATCTTCTAACAAG
The DNA here is from genome assembly GCA_037957365.1 of Torreya grandis. Lineage (NCBI taxonomy): Eukaryota > Viridiplantae > Streptophyta > Pinopsida > Cupressales > Taxaceae > Torreya > Torreya grandis. The sequence goes on from JARHVA010000076.1 coordinate 4,696,602, forward strand.
CTTGAACTTTATCTTTGACAAGCTACCATGAATGTGACCATTGGCATCCTTGCGTATCTTTTATACACTTATTGTCAATACTCATTATTGATACACTTAGCATTCTTGCACTAATCCTCAACTATTTGAATTTAAATTACTTCATAGATTTATTGTGCAATCTCTGTGATTGTAACACTTGTCACTAACATGTTTACTTAAAGGTGCTTTTTACAAATTAACTTTTCTATGCTTTATTATATCTTCAACGTACGATTAAGCGCTAACCATTGATCAAGCTAGGATAAATATTAAGTCTAGACTTATAAAATATTAAGGTCTTAAAACATTGTTCAAGCTGGTAATTATTGGTCATTGGTCTAGACTTAGATAATTGGGTTGCACAATGGCAACAAGGACTTAAGATATAACTTAAGTAATTAGTTCCCATCTATATCCAGTCAACATAAAAACAAAACATGCATGTGATCACCATGACTAAAGCTTATAGGGTTTTACTGTGAAACCCTGGTAATGTCTGAAAGCAAAGATAAATCAATTATGAGCTCATTTCTTCTCAACTGAATGTATACACCATTTATTTAAGATGCTCTTGAAAAACTCATAACAGATCTATTAATTACTCTTCAAGTGGTCCATAAATTGCCTATGTAAAAGCATGACAACTTTTCACTATGCAACTTTAAAACATGCTCTTGTCTCCATCAATCCTGCCTAATCCTATGACATCAATGACATCTATAATTTCCATTTTGACATCAATGACAATCATATGGCCAACAATCTCCCCATTTGGCATTGATGGCAAACTAAATTCTCTGATCTTATAATACTATGTTCCTTCTTTGACATTACTTGCATTAGCTTCTAATGAACTTGAGCTAAAATTGTTCATACCAAACTTGGTTCACCTTAGGTAATGGAACATTTGCTTAAATTCAACTTGGACACATGCTCTACTCTTTCAAACTTTTACAGAAAGCATTTGCACTTTTTATCCTCCTTTGACATCAATGGAAAAAGGACTCCAACTTTCTCATAGTTTGTCCAAATTTTTCTCTCCCTTTATCAGATAAAAGAGTTTATCCTAGAATCTGCAACCATCAACTCATTAAAAATTTGCAAAAATATACATACATGAGTTGCCTTTTCTCTCTTCTTCCAGGGATTAACAAATAATTATGTGATACTCCCCCTAGACTCATTCCCTATCACTAGGATCTAGTGATGTGATGTAGGAGCCACCACTCCAAAAGGTCTATCTCGAATACTCAAATTGTTCCTTGAGAAGAGGTTTGGTGAATATGTTTGTAATTTGATCCTATGTTGGCACATATTCCATTATGACCTCTTGATCTGTAACCTTTTATCTTAAGCAGTGATACTTGATTGATATGTGCTTATTTATGGTATGTATCACTAGATAATTTGATATATTAATAGCACTTGAATTGTCACAAAGAAAAGAGATAGGATATTTGTACTCTACCTTGATGTCTTTGAGTGTTTCATCTACAAGATTTGAGTGCAGCATGCCACTTCTGCCACATACTCTACTTTAGTTGTAGAAAGAGTAATTGACTCGTATTTTTTTCTTAGCCATGAAACAAGTCTATTTCTAAGGAAAAATGCACCACCACTAGTGCTTCTTCTATCATCCACACTTCTCATTCAATTAGTATCTATATATGTTGTTAAAGTGAAATCTTTACTTTTAGGATACCATAAGCCATAGTCAATTGTGCTCTTCATAGTCTAAATATTCTTTTGACTGCATTGACATGTTATTCTTTGGGAACAACTTGAAATCTTGCAACCATGCATACTGCTTGCATGATATTGGGTCTTGATACAATTAGGTATAACAAGCTACTTATCATTTATTTGTACATAGTCTTATTTGCATCAAGTGACTCATATTCTTTGTTCAATTTGCATCTAGTTATCATGGGAGTATTTATTGGTTTGTCATCTTCCATCCTAAACTTCTTGAGCATTTCCTTAGCATATTTGGTTTGAGTTATAAATATCACTTCATCATTTTGTGTTATTTGTAGACTAAGGAAGAAATAAAGTTCTTCTGCATAGACATCGCAAACTCATTTTGCATTTGAGTAGTAAAGTATTTGCACATTCTGTTATTGTTGCCACCAAAAATGATATCATCTACATAAACAATAACAATCAACATATGTCCACCTTCTGATTTGAAGTATAGATTGTTATCTACACATCTTTTATTAAATTCTTATTGTTGTAGGTATTGGTCTAATCTTGAATACCATGCTCTAGGTGCCTATTTTAGACCATACAAAGTTTTCTTTAGTCTGCACACATAATATTTTTCCTTTAATAGCTGAAAACCTTTAGATTGTTCTATGTAAACTTCCTCTTCTAGGTTCCCATTCAAGAAAGTAGACTTAACATCCATTTGATAGACTTTGAACTTCTTATAAATAGAGAATGCTAGAAACATTATTATGGCTTCCAATGTAGTAACTAGAGCAAATGTTTCCTCAAAATCTATGCCTTCAACTTGTGCATATGTTTTGCACACCAATGTAACCTTATTTCTTATGATAGTTCCAACCTCATTGAGCTTGTTTCTAAAAACCCATTTTATACCTATTACATTCTTGTTTGAAGGTCTTGGAACTTACTCCCAAGTTTTGTTCTTTTTAATTTGGCTCAGTTCTTCTTCCATGGATTTAAACCAATTCTCATCTTTGTTAGATTCAACATAGCTCTTAGGCTCAATTTTAGACATTACAGAAAAACTTACTTCCTCTTTGTTCATTGCAACTCTTCTCCTTATCTGAACTCTTTCATTTTTATTGACAATGATTTGCTCTATAGGGAAATCCTTTTGAACAAATCTTGTAAGTGTATTTTCATTTAATTCCTCATGATCTTCATTAGATGCTTCCTTTTCATAATTTGATTCTTTATTACAGATTTCTCTGTTAGGTTTAACATGTTTCAAGCCTTCTTCAACCTTGACATTGATGCTCTCTACAATCTTGTGTAGCCTTTTGTTGTAACATATATAAGCTTTGTTTTGGGTGGAATAACTAAGAAATATTCCTTCATCGCATCTTGATTCAAAGTTTCTTAATTTGTCTTCTTTTCCCCTGATGTAGCATCTGCTTCCAAACACTCAAATACTTCACAGAGGTAGGTTTTCCATACCATAGTTCATACTGAGTTTTATCAATGTTTACCCTCAATTGAACTCTATACAAGATATATATTATTGTTTGTACTACTTCTCTATAGTACCCATCAGGTAACTTGGCCTCTTTTAACATTGTTTTGGCCATCTCATTGATTATCATGTTATTTCTCTCAATAACTCCATTCTATTGTGGAGTCCTTGATGCAGAGTAGTGCCTTTCGATTACATGCTTCTTATAGTACTCAATGAACTCATTTGAGGTGAATTATCCACCTCTATCATATCTTAAGCATTTGATTTTTCATCCAATCTCATTCTCTACCATGGCCCTAAATATCTTGAATATTTCAAATACCTGACACTTATCCTTCAAAAAAGTTACCCATGTTATTCTTGAGTAATCATCTACAAATAATTAGAATTATCTCTCTTTTAGATCCTCTTATCTTAGTAGGACCACAAACATCAGTATGGACTAATTCTAGAGGCTTCATAGTTGCATACTCATTTGAAATCTTACCCTTATTTGATTACCGTGTTGACATTCTTTACAAGTAGTGTTTGTAGGTTTGGTTATCTTAGGCATGTGTCTAACACACTTATTTGAGCTCACCTTTATCAAGTTGTCAAAATTGACATGGCCCATTCTTCTATACCATAACCAACTCTCATCAATATTTCTTATTAAGAAGTTATTTCCATTAACTTCACTAAGATTATAAATGTTTCTTTCAATTCTTTTTTCTCAGCTTGTCAATTTCATCTAGATCACAGATGAGTTCATGCTCTAGATCCACTTTTCCTTATTCTTCTTCATTTGAGTCTTCAACTTATTCTTGATCCACAAAAGTTGATCTTAATGTCATGAATAGGACTTCTTTTTCCTCAGCCACAAAGGCACAGTCATGGTCATGGTCATGATCAGAAATATCACATTCATCCAATGAATCATTGTCTTCTTTTGTATACAAGCCTTTTTTGTTTTTGAAGAAGTTATTCTTTTTCAAATAGTGGGGTTTCATCTTTTTACTATCATCTTCTTGATCAGAGTTATCATTTTTGTTATAAGGGCATTTAGCAGCAAAATGTTCTACTTTACCATAGATAAAGCATTTAAAGGGTAACTTACCTTTTTTACTTTCCAAACCCTCTTTTTAATCTTCTAACAAATTTGGCTTCTTCTTCATCTGTCTCCTCAGATAGAGATGTAGGTACTTATACCTTTAATAGTTTGGATGCTTTAAATGCAAATTCTCTATTGAAGGTATATGTTTCTCCCATTCTCATCTCATAGGTTGTGAATGTTCCATGCAACTCATCAATAGTGAGTTTATCCATATCTCTTGCTTCCTCTATTGCAGAGATTTTTTAGTCATACCTTGATGACATATATCTTAGGACCTTTTGACAATGACTAGATCTTTCATCTCTTCTCCAAGGCCTCTGATTGCATTGACTATTTCGTCTACTCTGAAGAGGTAGTCTGCAATTTTCTATTCTTCATTCATTTTAAGGCTTTCAACCTTGCCTTTGAATGTTTATATCTTGGCTTGTTTTACTTTGTCATCACCTTCATAATTGATCTTTAATTTATTCCAAATATCTTGTGCATTTTGGCAATGCATCACTTTGACAAAGTTTTAATTAGATAATCCATAAAAGATAGCATTCTTTGCCTTATAATTGCTCTCATGTGCCTTCTTTGAACCCTGATCAGTAGGAGTTGTGGCAAGGGATATATATCCATTTACAATAAACATTTATACATCAAACCCTAATGAAGATAAATATGCTTCCATTATAATGATCTACAATGCATAGTTTGATCCATCAAAGAGAGGAACTTTGTTTAAGGAAGAACCTTCTTGACTAGCCATTTGTGTTCACTATCCAAGATCTACCTGAGTTGATTAAGCTTCTTCTAAGGAACCAAGGCTCTAATATCAATTGTTAGAATATAACTATATACTAAGAGGGAGGTGAATTAGTATATTGACTAACTTAGTTTTTTTTAAAACTTTTTAATGCAAATTAAAAAATATATGAGATATCACATACACATAAATAGACACAACACTAGATATACCATGAAAAACTCAATATGAAAAAAACCCCATGAGAATCACTGTTAGAATCTACTATTCTAATCCAGCCTCACAATCAAGAGCCTCATCGGTTACAATGTTTAAGGGTACCGACCCTAAGGAGACATCAATCCCCTGATTTATGAGCACCTATTCTAAGGAAGCACAAACTCCTTAATTGAGCACCAACTTAGCTTATCTGATGGCAACCACCAATCAGATCTATATTCAAAATATGGATCTATAAATCCATATTAAAATGTTGATTCATAAATGAATCCAATTTAATTCTCTGTTATAGGTCTGGTCTATAACTATTCATGCTCTACACATCTCTCTCTTCTCTTCTCTTCCTCTCTACCCCTCTATGTCTGTGTCTCTATATTTTCTCTATTTAACACACTTCATCAATATCTTCCTCTCTACCTCTTTCTCTCTCACTTTGACTCTATTTAGCAGCAATAGCTCTAGCAGCATTTATTGTATCTTAGATGACATATATACTCATTATATCTAATTTTTTCATCTTCTCTATGTTCACACTTGTTTGCTAACACATCATGCCAGTTTTGGACTCAGTTCATATTTCTTGAACAACAAGTTTCTTGCATATTTAATTCATGCTTCACCACCATGATTCATGGTCTCATTGCTATTTTTAGCATATATTGGGCTTTGGTTTTGATGCACATGCCATATTACACAAATTTTATCAATCTCCATAATCTATTTCATTGTTTGTGTCATATTTTATGGCTTTTCTGGATGGTCCTTCGCTTGACCATTATGATGAACAAACCATTGAATACTGACCATTGATCTTAAGTTTCACACTATGATCTGATGATCCTCATTTAATTTTCTCAACTTTAAAATGTGTCTATTCGATCAAGTTTTAATAGGCTCACATGCTCCATTGGATCCTTGTACACTTCTAAACTTTAACTTTTGAACTTTGAAATGCATCCATTAGATATTTTGATCTGAGCTCCCATGTGTTGTTAGATCTTCAAAGTTGCATGAGCTTTATCTCTGTCTAATGTTAAACTTCAAGCACTTGGTCTAATCTTGTTTATTCTTGAGACCTTGGAATATATACACTCTATCGATCTTGTCAAACTAGCTTGGTCTTTAACTTACCGCTGTGTCATTAAACATCAAGCACTTGATACCATTGAGTCCACTCTCTATGTTAGATCTTCATTCCATTATCACACGCTCACTGTTTGATCTTCTGATAAGCTCAAACTTTATCTCTAATAAGCTCCTATGAATGTGACACTTGACATCCTCATGTGCCTTTTGTACACTTGTTGTTAGTGCCCACTAGTGAGACACTTGGCATTCCTACATTAATCCTTGATAATTTAAATTTAAACTACTCCATAGATTTACTGTGTAAGCTTTATGATGGTGACACTTATCACTAACACGTTTACTCAGAGGTGCCTTTGACAAATTGAATCTGCTATGCTTCATTGGATCTTCAACATAAGATTAAGTGCTAACCATTGATCGAGATGGGACAAATATTAATTCTAAGACATAGGAATATTAAGGTCTTATAACATTCCTCGAGTTGGTAATTACTATGTCAAAGGGGTTGATTACACAATGGCGACAAGGACTTAAGATATAAGTTAAGTAATTGGTTCCCATCTATAAATAGTTAACATAAAAATAAAACATGTTTGTGAATGCCATGACTAAAGCTCATAGTTTTTTTACTGTAAAACCCTAGTCCAGAAATGGTCTCTATAAAAGTATGATAACTTTGCACTGTGCAGCTTTAAAACATGCTCTTATCTCCATCAATCTTGCATGATCCTCTGACATCAATGACATCAATAATTCCCCTTTTGACATTAATGAAAATCATATGGCCAACAATAAGAATAACGTGGGAGAATGGGAGAGGTTGGTCTTCATGAAATGGAACTAGGCACCACTCTTGAACTTGTTGATTACTCCAAACCTTGAGTAGAAGTGAGATATTGGTATGTGGTGTTCTTAGCCATCAAATAAGTATCTCCTAGTGGGGAAGAGGATTATTTCATTTGTAAATTTTTCTTATCCCATAATTTTCATCCCATCAAGGGGTCCTCACCATAGGTCTTGGTTGCTTTCCTTGGTTTGGGTCTTTGCCAATACTGTAACCACCATCTTCTACATTGGGATGAGATATAGTACCAAAAATACTACATATGTCTCCCCTTGAAGTATATGTAAGGCCTTATTTTTTTGAGGTAGTGGTCTTGGATTTGTGATAATTACTAGCTCTTGTGAACTCTATTATATTTTTATTGAACCACTTCAATGACCTGATCAACACAAACTTGGTTCTTTATTATAGGTTAGTGATCCCGAGGGTTAACCAACTTTTTACTTTCATGGGTACAGCCATGACTCTTTTAATATATTATTTCTCAAGTGTTTCACTACCATCAATGATCATCCATCAGGAACCCATATATTGATGAAGGCTTTGATTTGATCCAAGACAGATATCCCCAAGCACATTTGTGAACCTAAAATTTATCTGTGTAGTTAGTCTAATAATATTACAGTTGTGGTTTATGAATATATGAGGAGCTAATCCCTAAATTAGATTGCACATATCCCTTGTTGTCAAAATAAACTCTTCATGTGTTTGGGTACAAAATAAATTGAGTTATACTAGACTTAATATTCAAAACATCTGTCACATGGTTTATTCCTGTACCTTTGATGAAATTAGGAATAATAATCATGTTACCTGTTTGTTCCTATACCTTTGATTAAATTAGGAATAATAATCATGTTACATGTTTGTTCCTTTACCTTTGATGAATAGTGAATAATTATTTTCATAATTCAATTAGCAATATTTTATCACTAACACTCTCGAAAGTCTCATAAGACAACCCTCAAAACCTCAAAATATTATATAAGATATATTTTGGAATTGGATGAAATTTCTTCCATATTGTGATACAAGATTGATTCCCTCTTTAGAAAGTCTACCTCCCTAGTTTTATTTTAGCACTTACACAACCCCCATAGTGAATGCATCATTCAATTATCTGAAGTGCTTATTGCTTTATTCCAAGATCAGTTGAGGGTAAAATTTGTATACTCTGGTAGCTAGTCCTGGGTTCACAACTAATTAATACCGGAGTATACTCACTAAGATGCAATGTAACATACCAAATATGAAGTCATATGGAATGACCTAGTGAAAATCACTCGTGTGATTTTTTCATAGAATGAATCATCGATCATGCTTCCCCAATCAACAAATTGGTTGCCCCTTCAAATGATATTCATTAGGAGGAACATCCAAGATCATAAATCCTTGATATCTACATTTACTACCACCCTATTAAGGTGGGTGATCATATTTGATACTTCCTCCACAAAATATGTTCTAGTGAAACTCTTGGGTAGTTTAGATACGCCTCTCTGTTTTAATTTCAACCAACTATTGTTCATGATGGTGAGGTGTTTCTTTGTATCTTTGATCTATAAAATTATCCCAACCTTTATTCCCATATTCACATATGTGATCCTCTATGGAATTTAAAATGTTGAATCAATGGATTCCCCATCAATATTTTTCACAACATCTCCTCTAGATCTTATTTCACTTTACTTCATATTGTAGCACTGATCACATGTTAGAACTATATTCAAACATTGTATATAAATTTAAAAGTTGATTACCTTAGGTAAACCACTTTTTTCCTAGAGAGAACCTATAGGTTTAGCTTATCTCTTGTCCATTCTCTTGTAAATTTTAACCATATCAATATGTCTAATCATCGAATCACTGATTTCTAATATATCAATTTTTAGGAAAAACATAGGTTCATATCCCATGTATTTGAAATACATCCTGGTTGTCCTAATGATGTAAAAAATTTCCTTGAATAGTGCTTGGATATTATCATAGGGATCTAGTGGGATAAAATATTTATGAGCTTGTGTAAAGTAAAAAATGGTGGTCATGAAATTGTTTATCTCACAATTAATTATTTTTCTCATGTCTTTGGGAGAAGACTAGAACTTTGTTGTACTAAGGGTAAAAAAATTATTATTATGATTAAAAGGTATCATAAGTAGGCTCTGAATCTACTAAAACTTAAGTGACTATGAAGTGCTCAGAGAAATGAAGGTTTTGACTATATTTGGATAGATTGTGGCCTTTGTACAATCAAATGGTAAAAAGGTGGAGCCTTGGATTCATGTGAGAGCAGAGTAAAATTATTAGGGAAGATATAAAAATGTGAGTGAAATGGTACACCAAGGTATCTTTTATAGGGATGTGGGCAACAAGGACACTATGCATGTACACATGTGTCATGACACTATTATAAGATCAACAAAACCCCATAGGCACATCAGATGGGTGGTTGTGGAAACATATTTGTTGGTTACAGGACCACATCCAAAAGGTTAGGTAAACTTGACCTTCCAAATGGAATGAAAGCATGGGCACATTTTGCATTTTTTTCAAAATTTTCCAAAGTTGTAAACCTTTTTGAGTTTTCATTTCTAATTTGACTGAACCTTTTTTGTTGTTACTAAAATATAGAAAAAATTTTACCTTGAAAATTTTGGAGAATTGACTCAAGGTGGAAAGTCCTTGCCCTCTCTAATGCGGTACCTATATAGATTGTAATGATCCTGTATGTCACTAAATTTATCATGTGGTAAAACATGACATTATAAAACCCAAGGGTGCTTTAACTAAGATTAATTGAGTTCTATTAAAATTTTCTGTATGCAAGAGTAAAATCAAGTCTACCAAAGTCATCAACATCATTCGTACAAAAATTAAAGTCTCCTCAAACCTTAGATTAATTTATAAACCACTTTTTTTAATTGATTAATGATGGATTGAATAAGCCTAGACCCAACAAGAACACAATTTCGTGGTCTAGTCCCCAAACCGTATATTATAAAATATGTTAATCATGTACTCTTTGAAGGTTGACTAAATACTAGTGGGATTTAAATAGGGATTAGTCGGGGTAAGTTTAGATCCATATTATCGAGGTTGCATTTCGACTTGATTCACATGGAGAAGTGTGATCCCTACCTCAAAGTGTACCCATGATCACGTATTAAATATCTCCAATAAACCTAATATAAATAGAACTGTTAGGTTGTGGAGCTAAAAGCTTCACCCAGATGCAAACATGGAGGTTGCTGAGTGTCACAATCGCCGACGTCAATAGGCCAACTGACGTCGGTCAGTGGTGGACAGATAGCAACCGACATCGGTCAGGAGTCAGCCGACGTCAGTCACCTCTAGACGAACAGGGATCGACGTCGGTCTCCTGTGCAGTTCCAGAACTGTTTGTTGCACAAACAGTTAGTTTGTTGAACCGGTTGTTTGCATGTAAAGACTAATTTTAGTCTTGAGCCGATTGTCTAATTATTGTATGCATGGGATCTATTTAATAGACCCATGGGGCTGTATTGTAAAGTGTAGAACCAGAAGAGTTCTTCTGCATGGTGGAATCACAAGGGTTCTTTCATGGTATGTAAGATCAAGTTGATCTGCAGGTTGTTGCAAGATCAGGGAGAAGATCTACATGGGTAAGTAAGATCCAGGATATGCAGGTTGTTGCAAAATCAAGGAGATCTACTTGGAGTACGTTGAGTACTTGTGTACTGGCAGTATTGTTACTGGCTGGTTGAGGTGAACAGCAACTCTGTGTTTGAGTTGTTTGTTGTGACCTGTATTGAGAGAAGATAACTCTTGAGGGAAGATTACTGGTATGCCCACGAAGTGGATGAAAGAGTGTGATCTCTTTATTGTAATTTCCTTCTCGAATGAGTTGAATACAATTGTGTGTTGCCTCTCATATTATGTGATATTTCTGATTTCTAGTTACTCTTTGCTTCTGGTTAAATTCCGTGTTTAGTTGCTAATACAAAGGTAATCAAGTGTGCTCTTAATTCTGACAAGTTGTGTCAGAGCTTTGTGAACCCAATTCCTATCAAGAACTTGGATCAATAATTACACATTACTTATTTCTCACCACTAAAACTCTTGAACCCATTTAAAAACTAACTTATTTAATAATATAAAAATTCAAATAAAACCATCACCCAAAAGACCAAAGTTGCCCAAATGAAGTGCAGGTACTTAAATTATTTTAATATGATAATAAACTACATTCAACCCAAAGTAAAAAAATATAAGAATAATATAGTGGTAGGCTTAGTGTGACACGTTACTATTTGAGCAAAATGATACTTTGAAAATTTATGACTTGAATTTTTGGAGTAGTCCCATACTAGGTACATACATAAGATGAAATGATTTACTTGTTTAATTTGTAACTATGTTGATATTCCCTTGAATATTCCATTGAACTTCATACAATGCAAGTTACTAATCTATATGTAAGTTCAATTATCCTTAAGTTACATTTATTTCTTTGGATTTAAAATCTCAATTTACAAGCCATGTCACTAAGCAAATAGTAGATGTCATGTGTAGTTCTTAATTTTTAAATCATTTGTTCAAATTAGTACATCAGTGAACTATAGTTGGTGTTAAGGAGCAACACCGAATTTCAAGTTAAACTTGATATGCATCAACTTCACTATATACCATCTTTATGATTTCTTTGTAACATATCTAAATATTTTGTAAGGTACTCTATATTTATGTTTATTGGTGATTTATTTTTTTGGAAACCAATGAGAGGTACTTTATTTAAGTGATTGATGATATTTATACATATTTTTATAATGTAAGGGATAGTCATCTCATTAGCCTCAAATATAGCTCGTTTGGGATGGTATGATGGGAAATGAGAAGGTTCAAAAGTTTAGACAATCACTTCTAAAAGGTTATTACCATCTAGATTTTGAGGTTTTTTTTTTTTTTTTTTTAAATATATATTTATTCATCACATTAATATCCATACTTCTGCATGATTTTTATGTTAACTCGTAGATGGTCAACCTAAATATGATGTAATATTTCCCAACGTGATGATAAATTTACTTTTATGTATTTTACTTATATCGTGACTTAGAGGAATGACTCTACATAATAGGTGAAGTAGAGGAATCAACCACGAATAAATATGCAAAAAATGAAGACTCCTTTTATTAAATTTATCGAGAGCATGAAATTGAAGGTGATTAAATACATGGAGAAAATAAAAGAAATATGTAACCAAATTATTAGATTTGTTGACAAAAAGTTTGTGGAGAAAGATAGACACATTTTGGGAGAGGGATGTAAAGGCCATGTTGATGCTTTAGATTTATGTTCTCTTTATAGTCCTATTCAAACGAGCATATCTTAGATAAATATTATTATAAAGGTCAATTTGACGACACGAAGACAAATATAGTGACATGTAATTATTTAAAATTCTAAAACCTTATTTTTCTGAATTGATTTATTTTTATGTGAAAGGTCAATATTTCTAGCACAATCATTAGAATAGTTCTCCATATATGTATATATGTTCTATTTTTCATCCCTTTTATATATGATTCCTTATGTATATAATCATCAATATACATAGATTTTGGATTACATTATATATCTTTAAGTTGATACCATAATAAATTTATTCTTTTAGAGGACTATTTGTGTTTTCTCAATCTCAATGATTGAAGTACGTATTATGGAATCTAGATTAGCTTAATGAAAGTGGTGTGTATATATATTGCATGGGGATATATTTATTAATAATTTTATTAGTTATATTTTCATTTCAAAATTTAATGTCAACTTTTAGTTTAACCTTTAGTGCCTATATATGACATGATAAGTTGGAAAATATACTTCTATGTCTCGACGAATTTTTGGTATGGAATTGAGACCATGTTTTTTTTGGATTGAAAAGCAATAACAAGACTATTATTAAATAAATAAGAGGTATTCTATTACACTCCTTTCAAATTGATCCAAAAGATTGAGAACAAGATAGTTTAACTTACTAAAAATTAAAATGACTACTTTTAAATTTTAAAAAAGGCTTAAACAAATCTCAAAACAAACATTATCTAAATCCCCAACGGTGCCAAGATAAAAAAGCACAAGAACTAGGAAACAAGAGGAACAAGTGAAGCTAGTAGAGATAGAATATTATCCTAATTGTCACCCCAACCTTAGATACCATCAATGGTTGGATCCACAATATCTGGTACTTGCTCCCACCTATAATTTTCATTATCCTTATTTTCATCATTTGATGGCCCCTAATTAGGTGGGAAAATATCCAATGCGATCGATGAAACATTCCTTATTGCAAATCCCTCCAGCCCCTAGTGCCTACAAACCCACAACCATGATATTTGTGCACCAGGGAAGGTCACCATGACCAAAGTGAACCAATTGTGTCCATAATATGAGAATGGTGTCTACCACAAGCTCCAAACCTACCACAACCCTCAAAGGCAAATCATTTATGAAGAGATTTAGGAGGGACCTAGCTCACTATGTAAGAGGAACTTCTCCAATAGTCCAATAAACTCTAGAGGTGTTCCACCTCTAAGTAAATATTTTTTTCTTGAACTTGAATCTGAAGCATGGAATTTGAGATGACTTGAACTTTGTAACGAAAAAATAACTATAAAATAATTATATGGTTAAATATAGCATTATTTATTTATTTCCATAAATTAAAAATAATCTTAGAAAGAAATATATTCCATATTTGATTGTACTTTGTAGAAAAAAAGGTTGAATACCCTAATAGCACCATTTCCCAAGTAAATAAATGTATATGAAATGGTTGAAAAACAGTGTGTATCCATTTCCAGGTTGATCGAGCATGCTTGAAAAAACAAAAAAAAATGTCTCAAAGTCCCAGGGTGTTGACAAGGAGGACACAAGGGATTTGTCACACCCATATGGAAAATCGATTCAACAATCAATTCATAACATTTAACTTCAGACTAAAAAATGGGTTTGAATAAATTCTTTTTCTGTGTAAAACTATTAGACTCTTTCATAGGCATCAACATGCTCCCAACATATGGATGTGTGACCTTTCAACTTTGAGCTTGGAAAATTAAATCACTTAGGATTTTCCATACTTTCATACTCAAAGTACTTATCCAACTTAGTGATCTAGTCAATGAGCTCTTTACCCTTCAAACTTCTAGAATAAATTATAGGTTCCAACTTTGGTTTACTAGTCTTTCTCGCAATAGCTTTCAAGAATAGATATTCATGTCCATCAACCTCTTCATTTGTAACCTATTTATTAGGTATTTCTTCTATGACTTTAGCATCACTATCATCTTATATTATCGTAACACCATGGCATTGCACTTTATCCATATCCTCTAATCAAACTTGCATATCTGTCATCAATCCCATTAGATATACAAGACTTGGCACTCCTATCGGTCACAACATTCTTTCCTTCAAACCACTTAAACCTCTATTTTGTGCAATTTCCTTAGAAATCAAATATCTTCTACATCTATCCAATAATCTCATTAGAATATATCTATAACTAATTTTTATCCACACTTACAAATGTGAAAACCAACATTAACCTATAAGGATTAAAACTTAGCTTTGATACCAAGAGGTGTAGTCATGGTTAAGGGTCTCAATTTAGAAATGTCTTATACCATGTAGACCTCGAAATACAGAATGAAATATGAAAATAAATGCAAAAAAACTCATATCTTTCTTTGATTTTAATGGATGGAATATAGCTTGCAAGCATAATGACAACAACTCAATGCTACGTGATCTTAAATGAGATGTGTTTACAATATCAAATCCTTAGATCTTTGTTATGATTTGTATCCTCAAGCTCATTGTCTTTGTGACTCGAACATAAGGGGAATTTGTATATAGGCAAAAGACCCACATAATTACAATAATGCTCAACAACCCACTACTATTATTAAATATTTGTAACATATCACTATGTGCCATAAATATTATGTTCATTTCAATTCCAATGCACTTCAACACTTTAAAACATTAGGCATCACAATTCACTACATAAAAAGTGATATTAAATGAATCTATAACAACATTCCACATTTCAAGGAATCAAATGTGGATGGCAAGGAACTACAATGTATCTTTCCCCATAGCACATCACAAGAGCATATGCACCAAGACCAAGATTCATACAAGACAAGTCATGCAGAGTTACAACCTCACACGAGCAGGTCGCAACAATTTGAAACCAAAGGATGTATCATAAAATCATTATGCAGTGATATTAATACTTATAATATGGTGCACTGAAATCCTACATAACACATTACAAGTTTTTTCACTCGAACTCACAAACTTCAATTCAAAATTGGTGTTGAACTAAACAAAAACTTTCAAAAATTACTTGTAGAAAGCTTCGTATAAATCTACAAATTAGCCCAAACAATGTGCACTATCAAAGGCTCGTCAACTATAAAGTATTGGCATGCACATAAGGGTGATGCAAAACAACACAAAAGAATTTCTCACAACTAAGGACTTTTACAAATTACAAAAAATGCTTATTTTTTACTGTGTTAGAATAAGTCTCCCACCTAATATTCCACTTGCCTTCCCCTAATATCTTCTCTTTGTATATACTACACACTGCTTGTCTCCAATAGTTTGTATACTTGCTAAGGTAAGTCATGCATATACTTATAAAATTATTTTGCTTCAAAAATTTACCTTCCATTATTCCCAATGTAATGTCATTTTGTGACTCCCCTTAGACTTGACCTATACACAATCTAAAATGTGCATTTCCTTTACTCCTACTAACATAATTGTTATATGTGAACTTAGCTTGTACTAAAAGATTATTCCATACTTCTAGCTTACCTTCAATTAAATATCATAACAGAGTATCCAAACTCCAGTTGACTACCTCCATTTTTCCATCCATCTAATCAAGATATGTTGAATTAAGCTGCAACTTAGTGTTTGACTTCTTCCATAAAGTTCTCTAGAAATGTCCTACAAACTTCACATCTTTATTTAATACTATGATGTGTGATAAACCATGTAACCTTAAAATCTCTCTAAAAAATAAATTAACAATTTTTATCACATCACTACTCTTATTCAAACCACTAAATATAATGAAATCTATCATCTAGCACAAATAATTTGTCATTTTATCTCTAATTTTCAATGCATCCCAATTAAGAACTACATAAGAAATTTTGGTTAAGCCCTTGTTATCACCGAAAGAAAAACCCTTGAATCTTTTTGAATAGAGGGTTATCCACACATAAGGAGCATTTTTTCTCATAAGGGTAATTTTCCATAATGTTCTCATTTCCTATGGAAGATTATGTGAACTACAAGTGAATCTTGATGCTCCTCTCTATTTGGTACCTGTTACAATTTTACAATTATTATTTTGCATGGAGGTACAATGCTTCGAGGGGCTTATCAATGCGTCAACCTTTCCATTTCAAGAAACATGCTCACATGTTGTCTACATGTTCATGTTTTGTCTGCTTTAAACCTACTCGTGTCATTTCTTTTCCTCTCAAATATTTTCACATAATTTATGTAGGATTTCTATCATCATGATTCATCACTGTGCATGGGATTTCCATCACAATTCAGGAGATTTTCATCACCGTTTGTTGGAATTTTGTCTATGTTCATGGGATTTCTGTCATTGTTAGTGGGTTTTAGATTTCATCAACAATAGTTTGCAAGGATAAGAGCGGGTCTAATTTGATCCATTTTGGCATTTTGGGACTTTTTTCATGGATTCAAGCAGTGTTTGGCAATGCTTTGGAAATTTTGTGTTGACTATCAACTGCTCAACATAATGCACTAGATTTTTTTATGTTTTCTGCTAAGTGTTTGACAAAATTACTAAACATATTTTATCTACGTTTCAGGGTATAGAGACTTCAAAGGCACAAGACAAGGGCACGACAAAAGAAATCAGAACAGTTAAATAAGGGCACGATCATAGAAAGTTGTGAAAAATAGTTTGCATGACTACAATATATGTCATTAAGTCTTTAACACCACAAAATAGCAGACCAGAAGACATGACAAATCATACTCTAGACTTTGTAATAGATAGAAATGAATTCCCTATAACATAGTAGTTCAAAATTCCTCGCTATCACAAGGTGTCGACCCCAAAACTTAACTATGCTAATATTTGGAGCCGAATATCTTGAATTGAGGTTCTAGGTTATGAACTTTGAGACCTTTTGTTATTGTTCTGGGCACAATTATAAAAAAAAGATGGTATTATTGCTAATTGTCAACCAAGGATAGCTAATCTCGAATAAAATCAAGAGACACCCTTAAATTCTCCATGCCTTCAATAACTTAATGAAGTGGTTTCATAAATGCAAAACAAGCAAGTGAGATAATCACTCAATACGATCACCTCAAAAAATAAACCACAACCCAAAAAGAATTTATTCAAAAATAGGTTTAGTAACATAATTTGTGGGTACAAATGGTTAAGGGAAATAAAACACTTCAATTGTGGTAATGGTTGTCCAAACAAAGTTATAAGGAGAAAAGGTACATCAAAATAAGGCAATCAATCTTCATGTTTATGGTCCCCCTAAACCAATTGATCCTTTATAGGCAAGTTATGCATTCTTGCATGAATATCTAGACTTGAAAGATATTAGGGTTATCATTCATGATTCTCCTTCTCCTAGGTGATCATGCCCTAGACCATCATCATGACAATGACCTTTGTTCTCAGTGGGAAGTGATGGAATCTCCATTGCTTCTTGGAACTTCAACAGTGCTTTATGGCCTTCTCTAGCTACCTTCCAAGATGTTATTACTTGTTGGGTTCATCTTCCTCACTAAGACCCATGAGAGCCTGAACGGGCCCTCCCTATAGTCACAGGATATTCATGGATTTTGACTTCTTGTTGTGAGACTCAAAAATCAAGGGGTTTTCATGGCTCGAGTGGTGTGGCTTGCCTCATTCAAATAGCCTCAAGCCTAGAGTTTTACTTGTGTCTTCTAATGTCCACTCTTGGTACTTGTGGATATAGATTTAGAGACTTACTTTTTTGCATGTCTTCATAGTTGTATGTTACTCCACCTGCCACTTCTCTATTTTCCATTCACATTGATGGAGACATGTACCTTGACCTCTATCCGAATATCTCTCAGTACTCTACTAATGGTGATATCATTTTTGGGGGTTATTTTAATACCCATACAGGGAATCTCTAAACACCTATTTGTGACCTTGATTATGATAAGTTATGTCTTAATTAGATCTTGATAAGTAAGTTTTCATAATGGCCAAAAGTTATTTGAGTTTATGTTTCAAGTTTCTTAGCAATAAGGTTTAATGATGTTATACCAGCTGAGAGTTAGATGCGTAGAAGTATCTGTATTTCCATTTGATTGAAATCCATTTATTAAAAAAATAAAGACATATTCAAGAAATGAAGAAAAAGACTGATTTCGATGCTTATATGTTGTGTTTGGTAAACAAAGAAAAATGTTATAATTCAATATAAACAACAACATAAGATGTAATTATAGTATGTTAATGAGTATATCTCTTATTATGTTATGGATCGAATTCTTTAGGAACATACACCAAAATTCTAATTTTATTTGATAAAAATATTAGTTTGAGAGATGTTATGACAAATCGAATGCTAATGTCCTTCCAAGTATCTTGGTTTGGTGTTTAATGTGGAAGGATGAAGTTTGAACTTGCATAACCTGGTAATTTTGTCATTTCAAATATTATTAATAATAGTGTGGTTCATGTGATAACCAATTTACATGAGTTAAAACTTGATTTAACATTGGCATAACCCACTCATGCTTCAAATCCACATGAAGGTAATATGAAACTATCTACGAAAATAACTAGACTCATTATTCATCCTCCATTTCCATGGTTGTTAATAGTTTTCAAATTTCTTATATAGATTAGAACCTTGACACTTTAAATATTCTACCAATTCATATTTTATAATTTATTTTATATTTTTTATATAGTAAAATTTGATAAGATAATTTGACATATGCAAATATTTAAATATTTGTTTGAATAAATATTCTTCCTTATTGGAAAGAAAGCAAGAAGAGAATATTTTGGCTAATAAGATGGATGAATAACATAAATCAACTTAATTTAATTAATGATGAGTTTATGAGGGAATAGTTTTAGAGAAATAAGAAGTATGAGTATCATGAGTCATAAATTCATGGCATTTATCATTAAGGTGAATGAATGCTCTATCAACCCTAATGTAAATGGTAAATAAATTTAATCTTTCAAGAGAAATCCTCAACAAAATAAACTACAGTCATAAGCAGTAGATATATGGCTGAGAGATTAAAAACTTGGTAATTGTTTTAGTAGACTGTTACAGAGGTTTTAAATATTTCTATAAATAGCATTTAGTGAGATAGAACAATTGTTACTAGAGTTTTCAATGTAGGTAGACTTGGTTTATCAGAGATAAATGTTCAACTTGGTTTATCAATGTTGCCTCCAAAATGTCCCTTTGATTCTTAATTCAGGGTTCTTAGCAACTTACTCCTCCTAGGTGTCTATCTTTGTACAAGTCATCTCATTCTTCCTAAAAGACTGATATTTATTAATTTTTCTATTCATCATAGTCAAATCTTAATTTTAAACTTGTTGAGTATAATGTATTCACACCTACATCATCCTCGATGGAGCAAACAACTTGATGAAATGGTTTTTATTTCTCTTTAGGGAAAAGCCTTGCCATTTAAAACAACTAGGCACAACCCATGTAGCTTTTCTTTTAGCGAGTGGAAGTATTTGTATTATCTAAAATTTGGATTAAATAATGAATTAATTTTTATTTGAATAAAATGATTAGAATAATGGAGAATGCTAAAAAAATACTTTTGACAAGTATAATGAAAGTAACTAATTAAATTTGACATTGTGCAAATGATTGAAAGAAGATTAATTATAAAAATGAATGACACAGTTGTTTTTGTCTGATTACAGAATGTGTTGACTAATAGAGAGTCAAAATTTAGAAAATAATAATTGTGATTGCAAGTGCCCAGAAGTAGGACTTGAAGCTATTAAACGACATGATTGATAGCTAAGGATATGATCAACTCCCACTCTCATCGTTTTTGGTCAATCATGTATTTTTTTTGTAAAAATATGAAATCAGGGCATGATCACTTGCAATAGTTTGAATTAGGTCTATATACATAGATTTGACTTTCAGAGGTGTGCGGAAGACCTATAAATATATTTTGAAATGTTGAAACCCTAATAGGACTTGAAATGACTGAAACCTAAAAATAAAAAAAGTGGAGTGTAATTGGGCTAAGCTAACCCCAATCAACCCCACAATGATTAAACACTACATACATATCCAACACTTTACGGAGTAAATCAATCCCATGTAGTTCACCCACTTAAAATGATTTGTGCAAATGGTGTTCCTTTGACTATATGAATGCATCTAGAATCAGCTTGAATACTTGATCATGCTTTGGTTAGGGTTGGATGAAATACGCTTGTGACCTGGCTAAGGATTACTTAGAATGCTTAGAATTAAAATTGATAATAATATGGAGTTTTTGCTCAATGTGCAACCATGTAAATAAGCCTATGTATTGCAATTACCAAGTTGTCAAGTAAGTGACTTGAGTGTGCTTTTGTGCTTTTATACTAACTCAAAATGGGAAGACACACCATTGGAAGCCTAAAAACATGGAAGGCAATGTAAATGAGGGTTTAATTTCAATTTTTATTATTAGAGAGCTTAACACATAAATGTCCCATAGGGACATGGATGCTTCCCACTATTGTCCCTATTGAACATTGATGTTGCTTAGGGAAACATGTGAAACTTTAATTATGGGTTTGGGAATGCAAATGATTAAGCAAATTTTTAGTAATCGAAACATTTATGTATGTGATAGATAATAGGTTGGAATAAAAATAAGTCTTTAGTGCTTAAGATAAGTTAAAGTGGCAAAATATGTACTAATTAAGTGCACAAAATTAACGTGATGAAGTATTTGTGACCATATCTAGGTCACTATGTTCCCCCAGGTCTATAAATGACATTATTAGATTAAAAGAAAGATATACCTTAGTGTGTAAGACACAATTTGTCTTTGAGCTAGTACACCAATCATGTGAGGCACTATAATCTTTATCAAATCTTGAAAAACACATGAATTAATTACTTTTTTCTTTTGAAAAATAAATTTAAAAAATCTTAAATTTAAAATTTGAAATTGTAAGCACCTAAAATTTCTTACTTCATTACAGTTGACTAATATTCCTATTAGTCGACACTAATAATGCTTAACCTATCTTTATGTTGCTAATTTATCCTATTTTTAGCCATTCATCTAATATCTCCATCCATTATCCTTCATTCACCATCCTTAGTTTAATCCCATTCTCTCATTAATTATTCTAAATATCCCATTGTCCTAATCTAATTCTAATTATCCATTATAATAACCCCACCTACTAACCTACATCCTAGCCTTTTCTACACACCTAGTCACCTAATCCTTCTCTAATCCCCATCTAACCTCCCCTTCATCATCATTAATCCCTAAAAATAGTTCTAGAACTCTCCAAATCTAGAACTCTCTCCAAAATTAGCCCCCTTTTGTAGAATTTTCTAATTCTAGAGATTTCCATGGAATTAAAAATTTCATAGCCCTAGATCTCAAAGGCCCAAGTTTGAATTTGGACCCTTGATCTTCCCTCTATTTGCCTATAAAACTAAGTTCTCTCTCCACCCTCAAACCAACTAGAGAGCTTATAGGGAAACCATGTCAAAATGAATCCATAATCAACCATCAAGCATCCATCATCCAAAATCCAACATCAGGCATCATAGTGTCAAATTTGAGTCTAATGAGCAATCGTGAATCCTGAAATGGAGGCATAAAGAGGTAAAAAGAGGTGGTAAGAATGTTTCATTTATGTTGATTTACTCATATCCATTTCTATTAGTACTATCAAGTTTTAGGATTATATTGTTATATTTGGTAATACTTGTGTAGAGCTAAAATTTGGTGCACATTCAGGTGACCACGATGGGAAATCCCTCCCAAACTAACATTTTGGCATCTTAGATGTGTTTTTGTTAACCTGCAGCTCTAATTGGGTCAAGAAAATCTCAAAATTTTGAAATTTTATGTTTACACGTCTCAATCACAGGTTTGTACTGAGAGTTGTGACATTATCCAAGCCAATGGTGATATTGCCCCTATAAGTAGCAATTTCGCACTAATCATTAACAGTTTTGCCATGTAGGTTTTTATCTTATGACAATCTTGTGACTCGATAATGATGATATTAGGTGAATCCCAACTTTGTTCACCCTAGTCGTAATATTGTTCAAGCCTGTTAATGTTCTATTTTTGCAGGACAAGATCATGACTCTCCCAATCATGGTTTTATCATGATAATCATGGGTTTGACTTATGGTTTTGTTGGTCTTATCATTGTAGGATTGTATTTATCAACAAATCTGCTACTTCGTGAGTAGCAGTTTTGAATTTCAATAAGCGAGATTGCTACTATAAGTCATGACTTTGTAAAAATGCATGCAATGCGTATTGATTATTTTTGTCATTATCTTTGTTTATCATTTACTACCAAATTTCAACACATCTTATTTCGTAGGGCTAGCATCAAGCAGGGATTCCTCCATGTTTTGCAAAATTCTTGAACCAAGAATTTCATTGATTACAATGTTGGGGTCTTGAGATGCCATTTTGAGGCTATAATTAGAGATTTATCATTGTGCGGATATATATATATATATATATATATATATATATATATATATATATATATATATATATATATATATATATATATATAACATCTGAAATGCTTTTATAACTTATGTCTAAGCAGAGACGAGAGGACACCACAATCGGAGTATCACCTATAGCAAGAGCAACATGCCATGCACGGCTTATGGCAATAATTTATTTCCTTTGCAATTTTTGTTATAATCAAATCCAATGCAATGTTTTTTTAGAATATCCATATCTTCTCTAGAAACTTCCCTGAATATACATATCATCAAATCAATTTTAATTAGATGGTGTTTACACATATTTAGATAATTGGAAAAAATATTTTAACTTGTGTAAGCCAAAAATATTCAAATTTTTTATGCTTTGAGACAAAACCGTCGCTTATGTTTATGCCCTAAATAGCGAGATTGATCAGTCTAATCATGATATTGAAAAGTTACTAACAATTTTATAAATATTGACCCAATCTTATTTATTTTTGTAATTGTTGGTTGATTGGAAATAGTGGGGCAGATTTAGAATCAAGTATAATTAAAGTCACTCCTTTAAAAACTCTAACTCTGCTCAGTTTTGGTTTATATATCAATTTGTGTTTGTGGTCAAAAAAAAATTGAAAAAAAAAATACATCATAAAATTTAACCTATCATGATCATTGAGATATAATCACTTTTTGGCATTTATATCATCTACTTGCATAGATCATAACTTTTGATCACATAGCCTATAGATCTAAAAAAAATATCATTTTGCATAATATCACAATTATCGATTTATACTCAGCAGTGGTTTTATCATTTAGAGTCACATTTTTGTGATTTATGACAAAACCATGATCATTGATTTTATAGTCATTAGCAATATTATCAACCCTAATCTTGATTTTTTAGGTCTAACTATTGTGTTGTAGGCAACCATCACGGTCATTTGTCAATCACAATATAATAATTTGCAAGTAACAGTCTTGATAGCTCAGTAGCGGCATTACCATCTTTTGTAGAAGGATTGATATATGGAGTTGTAGGTTTGTAGAGAATCATGTTTTTATAAAACTATTAAAAACTACTAATTACTTGTCTTGCAGGTTGCCATTTCAAAGTCAAACTACTAACTTGTGCACTTGCAGGTCACTAGTCAAAGACCCATTTTAGCACCTTTTTCTTTTACATCATTTTTGTCTTATATATCATTTTTTAATCATTTTATTATGTGTATATATCTTTGTTGGATTTTCCCTTGTATATACTTGTGTGTGTATGATAACTTGCAAATAATTTTTCATATTGTGCCCATCACACATAGGTAATTAAATCGGTTAATTAATCGTATCATGTGTTTTGTCTGTTTGTTAAGCCCTCCCCTAAGATAGCACGTGACGTGGAATTGATAGCCATGTGAGGGCTTAGTCTATAGGGGTTAGTGTTGTGGATTTCATCACCGCACACTAACCAAAATTCATGTTTCAATGGAATATAAAAATAAGGAATAATTGTCATTAGGCTAAGTGGTTGACCCCATACAGGTCATCCATGAAGGGGAAGAGTTAACTCTCTTAACCAAGCATTAGACAACACCCTTTACAGACTTGGGCCCCAAATTACTTTTGTATATATCAGGTACACCCCTAGAGATCATGTTCAACTTAGTATAAGATCTTTCAATTAGAATAGGTGTTATATTGTAGGCATTAGTATCAACACTGAAGTAACCATTGAGTACAAGTAGGGTTGATAGGGTTTGATCGATTCTATAATGGGTTATTGACCTATAGCCTCACTTTTGTATCCATTGGATAGTTTGGGCATCGGGTTATACACCCATAAATCTACTAATCATAGGTTGTGCCTTACTTGCTTGGATGTGTGTTGTGCTAAACCTGTACTGTTTGCAAGTCGAGTCAACCTTTCACCCAAATCTACATACTTAGGTCCTTTATGGATATCATTTTGTATATCCTTACCACAAATCTATCCCATTATCTTTTATGTTGAAATTATTGTCATTGATGTCAAAGGTCTAGCATTATTGATGATAAAGGCCCCATTGCATTTAATGGTGTTTTTAATATTCATATCTTGGCTAATGTGTGTTAATATTTATTTAATATTAATAAATATATTTTTGGTTTCATATAAGTCAAAAGAGGGCCCGTGGAGAAGTCAAAGAGTCACAGAGTAAAAGACGTAAGAAGAATGAGATGCATTTTTTCATGAAGAGTCATATTGAAGAATTCCAAGAGTCACCATGTGAAGACAAAAGGGGTATGGCACAATTTTCTATGAAGGGACACTTTGAAAAATACAAAAAGTCACCAAAATAAAAACAAAAGAGGAAAAGATGTTTTTGCTTATGAAGTGTCACCATATGACTTTTCAAATGCAAGGATACAAAGGGTCATGCAAGTTTGGCACCCATTTTCATGAGGTTTGAAGGGTCACAAAAGATGAATGCCAAAAGTCATTTAGAAAGCTATAAATAAAGGCTTGAGAAGCCATTTGAAATATGCAAGAGTGTGCATGGTTTGTATTTATTTTCGGAGAGAGAAAAAAAAGGTATTGTAGAGTTCTATCATTTGTTGAATAAGCAACATTGAGAGATAGTAATAAAGGCTTGAAAAACCATTTGAAATAGGCAAGAGTGTGTGTGGTTTGTATTTGTTTTTAAAAAGAGAAAAGTAGGATATATTATAGAGTTCTATCATTTGTTGAGTAATCAACATTGAGAGATAATTGTGTTTTATACACAAGAGGGGTTAGTGCTCATGTGGGTTGGTGCTCACAAATCTTTACAAGGGGTTGGTACTCACAAATAGTTATTGTATTGATGCTCGACAAATGGGTTGGTGCTCCTGTAAGTTGGTGCTTGCAAACTTTATATTTTGAGTTGGTGTTCATTTATATACTTGAGATTGTTCTCTATGATTTTTTTCACTTTGAGTTTTCACGTAAAAATTTGGTCTCTCTCTCTCTCTCTCTCTCTCTCTCTCTCTTATGTGGTAAAAATTATTGTTTCAAATTTTATTGCATATCTTGAATGTGTGATTAAGTGGTTAAAGAAAAAAAATCAAATTAAGTAAAAGGATATATAATATATTGATTCACCTCCCTCTCAGTATATTTTATGTTTAACAATTGGTATCAGAGTAGGTTTCTTTTTTAAAAAAATTTACAACTTGAAGGTAAATCGAGAAAGCATGATGGCTAGATCACATGAAAGATTTTCTATAAATAAGGCACCTTTGTTTGATAGGATGAATTATATTTTTTAGAGCATAAGGATGAAGACTTATTTGATGGCCCTTGTATTCAACATATGGCAAGCAGTGGTGGAGGAATATGAAGAGCCACATACACTTGTAACTACGATAAAAAAAAAGGCAAGTGAAAATAATGCTAAAGCTTTAAATATTATTTTATGTGGTTTATATGAATCAAAATTTGTCAAATTTATGCAATATAAATTTGCTCATGAAACTTGGGTAAAACTTAAGAATATTTACAAAAGTGATGGAAAGGTTCAACACACTAAGCTTCAGACTTTCAGAAGACAGTTTGAGGGTTTGAAGATAAAAGAGGAAGAAAATATAGCAAGTTATCTTTTGCGGGTTGATAAAATAGTTAATCAGATTCAAGGTCTTAGAGAAAATTTAGAAGAATCAACTGTGGTTCAAAAAGTTTTGATATCTCTACTATTGAGATATGATGCAAAAGTTTTGGCAATTGAAGAGATGAAGAATTTAGCCAATCTAAAGATGGATGAACTTCATGGTATTCTTACGGTATATGAGATGCGAACTAAACAAGAGAAACCCTCAAAGAAAGAAGCTTCTTTCAAAACATCAAAAAAAAAGAAGGCTAAAATTCAAGAATCAAGTGATAGTTTTAGCAATGATGAAGATGACAATGGAGCTTTATTCATTCACAAACCGAAAAAGGGCATAGATAAATATCAAAGAAAATTACCTTTTAAATATTTTAATTGTGGAAAGATTAGACATTTTATAGCTAAATGCCCAAATAAAGGTAATGATGACAATGAAGAAAGAAAGTTTACATATAAGAAGAATTTTAAAAGAAAATTCAAGAAGAGATTTGAGAAGAAGAGTTTGTATTCTAAAGATCCTAGCTCAGCCGAAGATAATGGAGTCAGTGATTCAGAAGAAAAAAAGATTTTATTCATAGCCATACATGAAGATGGCTCTACAAGAAAAAATCTAAATGATCAAGAATAAGAATATGATGAAGTTAAAGTGAATCTGGAAGGAAAACTCATTTGTGCCTTATAAGAGTTAAAATCTCTTGAAAAGAAAAATCAAAGATTAAAGATCTAGATCAAAAAAATTAAAAAAATAATTGAAGATCTACAAGCACACTTTAAAGAAGCCAAGAAGAATGAATAAGATCTAACAACACAGTTAAAAATAGTAAATAAATAATGTGAAAGGTATGTTATTGAAATTGCTTCTTTAAAAATAGATCTTGAGAAAATAAATAAAGCAATCAATGATAGAGCAGTCAATGATTCAAAATTTGAGAATAGCACTAATATATTGAATAAAATATTAAAAAATCAAATATCAATGTCAGATAAAATAGGTATTGGATTTGAAAAAGAGAAAGAAGAGATCACTACTTTCACAGACAAGGAAAAAGGAAAGAGCTATGCTGAAGCTCTTACAAAAGAAGAAATAAAAAGGGAAGAAGTTAAGAATACATAAGATATCTCAAAAAAAGAAGGTTGGAAAGAACAAAGCTACAAAAAATAATCAGGTCATAGATACACAAATAAGTCCTATTTTTATGGTTATTGTTTTTATTTTAATGGATATGGTCATAAAAAAGTAAAATGTTGAAAAAGGGTTAACAATTTCATAAATAAGAAAGAAATTCATGCAGAGACAAGAAAAAGTCACAACTCTTTTGCTCCTCTATAAGGGTTTAATGAAGAGGCCATAATATGTTACAAGTGCAATAGCTTCATACACATAGCTCAGTACTTTAGAAACATGTTGAGTCAGTCAAAAAGGATTAAAGTTTCAAGGCTCCATTCATCAAGAAGAAAGTTCAGATAGGTTCATGGCAAAAGAAACAACTTAAAAAATTTATGTTGGTGCAGACAGCTTTGCATACAAAAAATGAAGAAAGCCCATAGTTCATTCATAGTGGATGTTTGAGGTACATGAAAGGAGATAAGAGCAAGTTCATAACCTTGAAGAAGATCAATGGTGGCATAGTGAAATTTAGAGACAATATTATTACAAAAAATGATGGAAAAAGTACACTAAGTTTGGATAATGGTAGAACTAAAATTGAAAATATTTTATGGTCTTAAGCATAATCTTTTGAGTGTAAGTCAAATATGTGATTAGGGGCACACACTAAAGTTTATACAAAAAGTTATAAAATTAGAATAAAAGATTCAGATGTGTTGCTTGCAAATGCTTAGAGAATAGGCAATAATTTGTATATGTTATCAGACATCAAAGGTCAAAGATGTTTGAGTCAGATTGAATAAAGTTGGTTATGGCACAGGAGAATGGGGCACATAAATTTTGATAATCTTTCTAATATCAACAAGAATTAAGTAGTCAAAAATCTCTTAAAGATTACAAAGCCATCTGACACACTTTGTGAACCTTGTCAACATGAGAAGTAGGCTAGAAGATGATTCAAAACAAAAGAGTACTCAACCACTTAGATGCTAGAGCTTGTTCACATTGATCTGTGTGGACCTATGAGAACTCAAAGTATTCAAGATGTAAAATATTTTATGTTGCTTATTGATAATTTTTTATGTATGACTTGGGTAATATTTTTAAAGAAAAAATCAGAAGCTTTCAGATATTTCAAAGCATTTAAAGCATTAGTTGAGAGTGAAACTAGTTTGAAGATTAAGTGTCTAAGATCAAATCGAGGAAGAAATTCATGTCAAATCAATTTATTGAGTTTTATGAAGGCCATGGAATAAAGAGACATTATTCAATAGCCAGAACTCTATAGCAAAATAGAGTAGTTGAACGAAAAAATAAAAAAGTTCAAGAGATGGTGAAGACAATGCTAAATGAATCCAAGATAGCAGATAAATATTAGAGACAGGCAGTTGCTATAGTAGTGCACATTTAGAATAGAGTATTATTAAGAGTCAATAGTGACAAGACTCTTTATGATCTATGAAAAGACAAACCAACAACAGTTGATTATTTCAGAGTTTTTGGTAGTAGATGCTTCATAAAGAGAACCAATGAAAAACTTGGTAAGTTTGAACCCAGAGTAAATGAAAGTATATTTATTGGTTATTCTTGTAAAAGTAAAGCTTATAAATGTTATAACAAAAGAACCCAAAAAAATTGTTGAAAGTGCAAGTGTCAGGATAGAAGAAAATGGAACACAAAGAATCAGTGATCTAGTAGACATTCCTGAAATCATTGAAGAATCAGATGAAGATGAAAAGAAGAAGAAAAAGAACACCAAAACTCCATCCAAATATGTTTAGATAAATCATAATGAAAGTGACATCATCAGAGACATAAATAAAAGAATTTGCAACAAAAAATTGATGGTAAGTGAATCTGAGCATGTTAATTTCTTTTTATTATCCAAAATTCAGCCTAGAACTTTTTAGAAGATAAACATGATAAGCATTGGGTTAAGGCTATAGATGAAGAATTAAATCAGATAGAAAAAATAATACTTGGGAATTAGTGCCTAGACCAAAAGATCACAATGTGATAAAAAAATAGATTTATAAAAATAAGTTGAATGAAAATGAAGTGACTAGAAATAAAACAAGATTAGTATGTAAAGGATATGTTGAGATTGAGGGAATAGATTTTGAAGAAAATTTTGCACCAGTGGCAAGGTTAGAGGTTATTTGAATGTTTATTTTATGTGGAGTGTTTAAAATTTTCAAAGTGTTTCATATGGATGTCAAATATGTCTTCTTAAATGAGAATTTAGAGAAGAGGTCTACATTGAGCACCCTGAGGGATTTATTCTTTTAAATATTAGTAGCTATGTATGCAGATTGAAGAAAGCATTATATGAATTAAAACAAGCTCCCAGAGCTTGGTATGCAAGACTTGATAAGTACTTGCAGGATCAAGGTTTCAAGAGAGGATTTGTTGGTGGTAATCACTATATCAAAATAGAAGGTGAGCATCAATTGATTATTGTGGTATATGTTGATGACATCATTTTTAGATAAAATATTGAAAAAATGACAACAATTTTTTGATAATATGTAAAAATAATTTGAGATGTTTATGCTTGGAAAATTGTCATTTTTCTTAAGATTGTAAATATTTAAGTCAGATAAAAGAATTTTCATATCTCAAAGTAAATATGCGAAGGTAATGTTGAAAAAAATTGATTTTGAAGATTGTAAACCAGTTGTCACACTAATGTGTATAGAAAATAAGGTGAGCAAGGATGAAGATTCACCTATACAGATCAATCTTTGTATAGCTATATGATTGGTAGTCTTTTATATTTAAGAGCATATAAGTTAGACATCATGTATGCAATAGGTATGGTTGCAAAATATCATTCAACTCTAAAAGATATTTATGTTCAATTGGTGAAGAGAATATCCAAATATATCAAGGAGACATTAGATTATGGATTATGGTATTCCACAAGCAAAAATTTCACTTTGGTTGCTTATATAGATTCAGATTGGGTAGGGTGCTTGGATGGTAGAAAAAGTACAAGTGGAGGAGCTTTCTTTCTTGGTGATAGCTTAGTATCATAGCTGATTAAGAAGCAAAATTCAATATCAATTCTACAGCTGAAGTAAAATATATTGCAGTGGCATTGTGTTGTACTCAAGTGCTTTGGATGAAACAAATTTTAGAAGATATCAAGGTAAATTATGATGAACCTATTTCTATTTTTTGTGATAACATAAATATTATTAATATTTTGAAGAATGTAGTGATGCATTTAATAACAAAACATATTTTCATTAGATATCACTTCTTGAGAGAGCAGGCTACATATCAATAGGTTAAGATGGAGTACATCAGTACTGCAGAGCAGATTGTAGATATTTTCATAAAAGCACTACCAAAATACACATTTGAATATCTACGAGAGAAGTTGGGATTAATTTATTTTACTTCCTGCCATTGAGGTTCAACATCAGTTAAGGGGGAGCTAAGCATTAGCTCCAGGTAGGCCCTTTGTCGTTGATGTCAAATGAGGAGAATAACAAGTACAAGTACAGGTGCAAAAACAAGTACAGAGAATAGGTACAGGTTACTACAATAAGAGGGAGTTACTGTATGTTTTTCAAATGATAGTATGTGCAAGTTTTAGGATGTGACAGTTTTAGTTTGAGGTTGCCATCAATGACAAAGGGGGAGATTGTTGGAAATATTGTCATTGATGTCAAAGGTCTAGCATTATTGGTGATAAAATTCTCATTACATTTAATGGTGTTTTTAATATTCATATCTTGGCTAATGTGTGTTAATATTTATTTAATATTAATGAATATATTTTTGGTTGCATAGAAGTCAAAGAGAAATTTCAAGAGTCACCATGTGAAGATAAAAGAGGTATGGCATATTTTTCCATGAAGGGACACTTTGACTAATATGAAAAGTCCCCAAGATAAAGACAAAAGAGGAAATGATGCTTTTGCTTATGAAGGGTCACCATATGAATTTTTTAATTGTAAGGATACGAAAGGTCATGCAAGTTTGGTGCTATTTTCCATGAGGTTTGAAAGGTCACAAAGGGTGAATGCCAAAGGTCATTTGGAAAGATATAAATAAAGGCTTGAGAATCCATTTGGAATATGCAAGAGTGTGCATGGTTTGTATTTGTTTTAAAAGAGAGAAAAGCAAGAGATATTGTAGAGTTCTATCATTTGTTGAGTAAGCAACATTGAGAGATAGTTGTGTTTTATACACAACAGGGGTTGGTGCTCCTGTGAGTTGGTGCTCACAAATAGTTTTTGTGTTGGTGCCTGGCAAAGGAGTTGGTTCTCCTATAAGTTGGTGCTTATGAACTTTGTATTTTGAGTTGGTGCTCATTCATATACTTGAGATTATTCTTCGTGGTTTTTTCCACTTTGGGTTTCCATGTAAAAATCTGCTCTCTCTCTCTCTCTCTCTCTCTCTCTCTCTCTCTCTCTCTCTCTCGTGTGATGCAAATTATTGTTTCAAATTTTATTTCATATCTTGAATGTGTGATTAAGTGGTTAAAGAAAAGAAATCAGTTTAAGTAAAAAGATATATAATATACTGATTCACCCCCCCTCTCAATATATTTCATGCTTAACACTTTTTATATATTATAGTCATCATCCTTATCATCTTATCATTATACATATTGTCTTTATCCCATCTTGTCTAGTCATACCTACTTATCATGAGTCATACCCCCATCTTACCTTGTACACATCATCTTGTACACCCCATCACATATTTCAATCATGTCTTGTGTATCCTAGCCTCATCCTCTTGTACATTATTTATTCTCTTGTACATCCTACATATCATCACCCCATAGAACATACCTTATTCTCTTATACATCCTTAACCTACTATCCTCTTATACATATCAACCTATCATCTTGCATATCCTTGGCATCATCCATTTATCCTATCCCCTCTCATCGTATTTTCATTCTGTCTTAGCCTAGTCATCCTCCCTTCATCCCTCAATCATTATTTTACACATCCTCATCATCATACCATTTCACGTATTATCTTTATATATCTTTTTAACATTGTCTTATATCATCCCCTATCCTAATCTAGTCATATCCCACTCATCATTCTTGCATATCCTAGTCACACCTTGTCACCCATATCTTGTCCCAAGTCCATTAAATCCATAAATTCTAATCATCACCTTGTTTCATTATCCCATCGCCTACATTTTGTCTTGCATATCCTTATCCCATTTTATTTTTGTACATATCACTTTGGACCCATATTATATATACTTATCACATCATCCTTTTATACATCTTGTCTTCATCCCCTCCTAATCTAACCATATCTACCCATCGCCTCATCCACTCTCATATCTTAAGCACCATCTTGTATCCATTGTCTAATCCCATCTACCATATCATCTCTATCTCTATACATCTTAGTCTAACTATATCTCCTTATCATTGATCATCCTAATCATCATATTGTATATCCTAGTCTCATCCCCTTATACATATCTTTGTTATCGTGTATATCCTTTTAGTCACATATTAATTAATTCCTAATCATACCTCATTACCTACACCTTGTCCTAAATCCAACTCATTATATCATCTCATTATCACTTCACTTATTATTTATATCCCATCTATCATCTCATCTTGGTCAAACCATATACACCTATCATTAATCAATCACCCTACTTCCTAATCACATATTGTATATCCTAATCCCATCCTCTTGTACATAATTTATTCTCTTGTGCATTCTACTTATCTTCATCCCATCCTATCCTAACCATACCCACTTATCACTTGTTATACCCCCTATCACCTCCATCTTATTTTGACCATCCTTGTTATCATCACCACCACTTGATTTCATTCCTAGTTATATCCACCCAATCCTAATCACCTCTTGCTTTGACATCCACATCTTATCCTAGACCCATCCATTATTAATCACACCCCCCACTCGTTTTACCACTTTGTCTTCAACCCATCCTAGTCTAGTCATATCCACCATTGGTCATCACCCCATCCCTTGCATATCATAATCATCATCTTGTATATCCCTATTTTATCCTTTTGTACATCCTTTTACTATCTTGTCTTCATCTCATCCTAGTCATACCCCATCATCTTGTACATCCTTCCCTAATCATCTTGTATATCGTTGTCACCATTTTTTTGCATATCCTTTTCATTATCCCATCTCCTCTCTTAAATTAGTCACACCTTGTCATAAGACCACCTCACCCATAATCAATCACACCTCACTTTGACCTTGGCTTATCCATAAATCACACCATAGTCTTAATCATTCTCATATCATTTTATTGACATCACCCCCTTACATATTTGATCATAACTCATCACCTATCTTAATCCCATATTGTCTCACCATCCACATTCTATCTTAATTACACCTCATCCATAGTCCTAATCATCCCCATACAATCTTGGCTCATTATCCCATCATCTTGTATATCCTTATTTTACCTTTTTGTATATAATTCACTCTCTTTTACATCCTTTTAATCACATCTTATCTTAAATCCATACTCGATCACCCTTCTTCACCTTGCCTTCATCACCCATCTAGTCATCACATCATCTTATCCTAGTTGGCTTATAGGTCACATACGAGTCTAAACCATCCACCTCGCATTACCCCTTTATCATTTCATCATCACCTATCATCATACTTATCCTTATTCCATTTTTTTAATCACCTTCATCACATAATCACCTACCATCTTATCTTGAGAAAAATTAGTCTAAGGTCTTGAGCTAATCCTATTATCCTACTCCCCCTATCATCCTATCAACTTATCACCATCCTATCATCCTAATCCACTTGGTCAAATCTCATATTATAATCAATAGCTTGTTAGCATCTTGTCACTTTGTTGGTCTCAATATATCAAACCCATCAACTATCAATCATCCCTAGTCCAATAATCTTGACTTATTCGCATCCCCTATCACGTATCAACCATCACCATGGAACTAGACCCCACTTTTATTGACCAATACATATCTTCTAATAAGGATGACATCATCTTTAAATTCATTATTATTGGTGTACCACTCCCTAAAGGTGTTGATCCCCTTTCACTCATTGCACCTCCCATCTAAGCCCCATCCTGTGATTCCCATACCAATCCTCCATCTGATACCCATAAACCACCATCTACCCATTCTCATACTAGCAAAGGGAATCCAATCTTGGCAACCTCAAATCCATCCACCCAATCATATCCACAACCATCTGATCATAGGTCTAATGCTTCCACATCCAATTCACAATATGAAGTGGGTCCTCACACTCCCCTTCCCATATCATTCAAAGCCCTTTTCAAACAACTTGTCATTGCTAACATGATGGTATATCCACCTATCTGACATATTGATCCTACTAAACCAAATCCCTCTTGGTATAAAGATAACCAATATTGTGCATATCACCAAACTTGGGGGCATACCATTAATCTATGTCGACCTTTCCAATATTTTATCCAAGACCTCATTGACCACAATGATATAGTAATTGATGATGAACCAGATGTATCCACATCCTTGGGTGAACAAAAAGAGGAATGCCAAGATTCCCTTCCAAATCATGATCAAGCTCTTACCTTTCCAAACCAAGGTTAAGACACCACACCCATCTTACATGATCCCCCTATCCTCGAAAAAACCTCTGTCATAATCGAGTTTATTCCCTATGAGCCTATTCTGCCCATCTCTCATAAGTACCTCTGTGAGCCTATCATTTTCAAACCTATCATTCATCCATCATCTCCCTCTCACCCATCACCTCAAATACCCCTTATCGAGAGGTCAATAGCAGACAATGCATCTACAAATAGTAGCATTATATCTTCTACATTGGAGTCAGCATCTGAGGTCTTATCTTCCGTAGGATCATGTTCAACACCCATATCCAAATCAGATTCCTCATCAAACACATCATCCCTCATTAATGTTGATAATGCCTATCTTTTAGAGAAAGACTCTAATCCAGGTACCTCCACTTCATCCCCAGACATAACTTTGGATCCCAATCAGGATGATGCCGTCATAACAAAATTCTTGTAAGCTATATCTATTAAAGATTGTTAGAGTGAATATGATCCTCCTTTGGATGAATCTACTATAGCTCATCCTAGTGATCTTTTTATTGATCTTGAGGATATTTTCTTTGATGTTAAAAATGGGTCTCCTAGGAACCCCTGTGAATACTATGTTTCCCCATCACCACTCATTTACCTCATCATGCCCTCACCACCATCTCCATCCATCTCAGAGCCTTTTCTCCCTATCGATGATCATTTAATCCCTTCCCTCCATAAGGACTAACAAGAGCATGCATCGTTAGATCCTTCCTCAAGCAATATAATATGTGCCACAAATCCAAAGGTCCAAGACAATATTTCAAAAGTTAATCACAATAATCAAGTCATCTTTGATATTATTAGTCAAAATCAAGAAGAATCAAATCATCGGCCCAATCCAAAAGCATCTCCCCCTAGTGAAGCCTATAAACTAGCACTAGGTACCCTTCAAAGTCAAAATAATAAATCAATCTTCCTTGGTGAAGCCCAAAATCAGGCACCAAGAGGCAATCAAAGTCAAATCCATTTAAAAAATCCAAATAATGTAAAAAGCATAGCTGATAATCCCTCAAATAATCAGATCAAAGACGAACCATATCATCAAAGTGTCTTGGATATCCTACAATCTTTTATCATATGACACCAATTAAATGAAGC
Organism: Torreya grandis; assembly: GCA_037957365.1. Classification (NCBI taxonomy): domain Eukaryota; kingdom Viridiplantae; phylum Streptophyta; class Pinopsida; order Cupressales; family Taxaceae; genus Torreya; species Torreya grandis. The sequence goes on from JARHVA010000076.1 coordinate 4,733,056, forward strand.
ATGTCTCACATCTCTAATGATGTATACGATTATTAGTCTTAATCCTCCATCCTCCATCACCCCATCCTATAATGATCCTATCATTCATTTTAGTCCTAATCCTACATCACCCTTCACACCATCACATCTCGATCCTATCATCCATTCAATTCCTATACATCAAAATCAAGATTTAATCAAATCCATACCCCACATCATTGACTAGGGCAGCATTGTCTCTCCTAGGGGTAATGATGATACCTAGTCTAGATATCTAAAGGGGTATCCATAAAGCATCACACTATGACACATGGATCCCCATACATCCAAAAGTAGCAACATGATCCTAACGTCACACATCCCTAGAATAGGTGTTGACTAAATAATCCATCTAGTGTTCGCACCTTGCATCTCGCTCTTTATCTAATAAATCAAGATGCCCAATAAAGTCAAATTTTTTAAAAAATAATCATTCATCCAATGGTGAAACCAGACTTCTAGTGCCTTGGGCAAGTACCATGATGAAAATTGGTTTCTGGCATCATGGTAAAATAATCTATTGTTTGAATTTTTCCTCAACACTTGGGGGCAAGTCCATCCATTTTATATCCTCATCCATCCATCCCACTTGTCACATTCCTTGTCCACCTTGTTTAGATCACCCATCATTTTATCCCTTGATCCATTATCCATATCCCTCCTTCCACATCCTATCTCTTTTTCCTTCCCATCTTGACCTTTGTAAAGAAGTGGAAGGTGACTTGATAACTATCCCAAAACCATCTTGGCATATCCTCCAATGGACACTCAAATAAATAAACATCTGGTTCTTTCATGAGATGGTCATTAACTATCCCTAGTCCATTCACCCTTGGTCCCCATCATCATCATCCTTCATCATCCCATCCCTCATCTCTCCATCCTTCTCATGGTTGATAGGCTTGGTATTCCCTTTACTAGTAATGCCATTTGTATAGTGTACATACATATTCCAAAAATCCCTAAAAATTAAAAAATGTCAAAAATCCTAAAAAACTATAAAAATTAAAAAAGCCAACATAGTCCATGTCTTGCCTTATGCCTAATCCCCTAGTCGCACCCATCCCCATCCATCTCATATTGTCCCATCTTTGGATACCACATTTCATCTTAAGACCAAATCGGAGTGGTCACCCATCCCTTCACATTTCCCACCTCATCATATTGGTCAAGTCTTATCAACATACATCACCTTGTCAAGAATTTAATCTAGCACCCATCACTTCCTATCAAGACCTTTTCATATCTATCACCCATCCAATCATCATTTACCAGTATGGAAGGTACTTGATCTCATCACTATCCTTATCATTGCCTCTTCATGTCTATCACCCATCCAATCACCTTTTGCTAGGATGAAAGGTATTTGATCTCAACATCATCTCCTAGTCTCCTTGCTAGATCGGATCCTTGTAGGGCCTTGTCTATTGGTAATCCTTGGTCATCACTTGTCTAATCACCTTCCTTGACCACTTTTTGACTCAATATCAAGACCAAATTAATATTCAAAGACCTTATCACAGCCCATCATGTCATCCACCCTTCCATCCTAAACCAGGGGTAACATATCAATCATCCTAGTCTCTCATCTAAGCCCATACCTTTATCCAAATCACTAGTCCTAAACCTAGTCATCACCATTAGTCTATCCAACATCTATCCTAAATCTACAACCACATCTTGATCATCCTAGTCAATCCCATTATCTAATCACTCATCCCATCATTAGATAAGACATTATGACACTACATGTAGATACTTTTGTATGTGTTACTTGTTTGTTCTATTTTTCTTGTTTGCATATCATGTATATATCTTGTTTTGTCTATTGGGAAATAAAAGAGGATGCTTTGAGGACACCAAAAGTTCCCTCGAGGATGCAAATTTCGCTATTCACCTATGCACTTTGACATAATATCCTCTTGGTTATGCTTATATCATGGGGCATATTGTCAAGTGCTATATTTAATGGGTTACTTAGACTATGATGAGCATTATGGAATTGTGATGGCTTGGTCATACACACTCACCCTCATCATTCCTCTAACCATCTCATCATCCTTGTTCCCATCACCAATCTAATCCTCTCAATCCATTCAACTAACATCTAATCTTCTATCCTCATCTCATCAGCTAAATAATCACTAACATCACCCTCTAATCACTAATCATCATCTCCTATCTATAACTATGTCAACTTGAGGTCTTTTTAGACTATGTAGGCAGCACTTGGCCATGTTTCAATGCCCAAGGATAGCTCGACCATTATCTCTTCTATCATCATCATCAATCAAATTGTTTGGTCACTCGATCATATTGATTCTTATATTTCATCATCCTTTAGTCCCTTCATCAGTAAAATATTTAAGCCATAATCATTTAATCTATGGATTAATCACCATCATCATCTCCTTAATCTTTTCTATCAATTGGGCCTGACAAATCACAACAAATCATGACATCCACCTTTTCTTCCATCAATCACTAATTGGTCAAGTTATCAATTATCATTCCCTTGCATATATCCTTGCTAGGGGCATCTTCACATTATGGCTCATTGAGTTGACACCATGTAATCTATTGGTCACTCAATCACATGATTATTCATATTGATCAACTTTAGCTTTGAGCTACACCCATCACTAATCTTATCAAATCATCATCTTATCATGGCCTCTATCTCTCCCTTGAATGTGTCTTTTCTTGGCATATGTATAAATATTATGGCCTTTTAATCCTATCATCATTTTGTTACGGTTGATTCCCCCTTGGGATATGTCTACAATTGTGACACCCATCATATATTCTCCCTATGCATGTGTCCTTGCTAGGGGCATCATCAATTTGTAGCTCATTACTCAAGTCAAATCACTCATTTTATCCATCTTCTATCCCACATTTGACATCCCATCTCCTCATCTATCCATCTCATCCCACCCCTCATTTCTTCTTTTGAGTGGCTATTCAGCTCATTCTTCCCCACATGTCCCCTTGAAGGGGCATCATATCCACTAACATCATCATCTACTAATGTTCATCCATGACATGGTTTTTCTTTGAAAGACTATTAATCCTTTCACTTTTCACCACTCACAATGCCTTTCAAAGAGGGGCAAATTATATGCACCTAAAATCGCTCAGTTCATTACAATCGACTAATATTCCTATTAGTTGACACTAATTCTGTTTAACCTATTTTTTATTCCACTAATTTATCCTATTTTTAGCCATTCATATAATATCTCCATCCATTATCCTTCATTCATCATCCTTAGTTTAATCCCATTCCCTCATTAATTCTTCTAAATCTCTCATTTTCCTAATCTAATTCTAATTATCAATTATACGTGAATTTAAATTTCCATAACCCCACCTACCCACCTACTAACCTACATCTTAGCCTTTCCTACACCCTAGTCACCTAATCCTTCTCTAATCCCCATATAACCTCCACTTAATCATCATTAATCCCTAAAGAGAGTTCTATACCTCTCCAAATCTAGAACTCTCTCCAAAACTAGCCCCCTTCTCTAGAATTCTCTAATTCAAGAGATTTCCATGGAATTAAAAATTTCATGGAAATTTCTTAGCGCTAGATCTCAAAGGCCCAAGTTTTAATTTGAACCCTTGATCTTCCCTCTATTTTCCTATAAAACTAAGCTCTCCCTCCACCCTCAAACCAACTAGAAAGCTTATAGGGAAACCATGTCAAAATGAATCTATAATCAACCATCAAACATCCATCATCCAAAATCCAACATCAAGCATCATAGTGTCAAATATGAGTCTAATGAGCAATCACAAATCCTGGAATGGAGGCATGAAGAGGTAAAAAGAGGTAAAAAAAGGTGGTAAGAATGTTCTATTTATGTTGATTTACTCATATCCATTCCTATTGGTGCTATCAAGTTTTATATTTATATTACTATATTTGGTAATATTTGCTTAAAGTTAAAATTTGATGCACAAAAATTATCTTTAAATTTTGAAAATTGCTTGACTTTGAGATTTAAAAATGCTTGAATTTGAAAATGAGAGCAAGGTAAGAATACACCTTGTATGTGTGAAACCAATGTTGTTGTTTTTGTGACTTTGTTTGGAGACAATGTTTCCTTGAAGCATGGGAGAATTTGGTGCTTCCCATGACACACTTGGAGAATATTGGTTCCTTGGTTGAACGATTGGTAAATTTGAGGGTGATCAAGATTCAAATTTAATTTTTAATTGTAAAATAGAAATAACACCCATTGAGGGACACAGAAACCTAAATTTAATTCAACTGTACATTTTAATTCCAAGACATAAAATAGGATGAAATCCAAAATAGATTTGCAAATATAATGCTAGAGGGCATTTAACCTCTAAGTTATGCACTATGCACTTAAGCTAAATCAACCACTACATATGGCTTGAAGATTCAATTACAACGTTGTTTATGAATTCATGGTCAAGAGAGAATGGAGTTCAACTATGCTCTTCTATGTCCACATTTTAGTAAATTATGTTTTAAATTTTTTAAAAATAGCATAGTTTGCGTAATTTATATCATGCTCCCATTGTATATGTAAAATTTTTAACTATATGTAAATGCCAATTGTAAATTCTATTTGAAAAATGTGCATAACCTTATATCATGCACTTGAAACTATGTGAATTTTTGCTTTGAATATGAAATATTAGTGCATATGCATGGCATATGCCCCCATAATCTATGTCAATGATTGAATTTTGAATGATTTTACAACTCTTGAAATTATAGTGTTTCAAAACTAATTTTTGTTCTTGAAGGGTTTTATCTAATGTATGAAAAGTTTATTGAAAGCCCCCTTTTGAGGTGAGGGAATTGATCTTGAAATTCACTCATATCAAAAGAAAAATTAAATGCAACATATGTAATAAAATGTAATCATTGAATAATTTAGCATATGTGAAAATTATGTTATTATTTTTTCAAATTAGTGGTTAAGTGAAATTAATGTTAATATCACAACCAACTCACTAAAGTAAATGAATAATTAAATAGACATTCAATCCTACATTTACTTACAAGAAATGATATTAATTGATTGTGTTTTTGACTAAAAGGGATAGGGAAGAATGAGCAACTTAAAATTTTATAAAAAAATGTAGACTATAGATGATTATGTATGAATCTGGGGTTGATTGAGACACTATTTAATGTGATCGTGTGACTTTCGTTTATTTTTAGGAGAAGACTAGTTGACTGAGGATAGAGTGCTTTGCTAGGTTGCCCCTCAGGAACATTTTTGTCCAAGATACTCCTTTAATAAAAGTATAAACTAGGGTTTTTTACATATCTACGTGTATATTAGCTTCAACCTATCATGAATGTCAGATTCAGAATATAGCCTATGTATTCACCTTTTTTCCTTCAAAAGCCTAGTGAAGTCCTGCACATAAGAAGCAAAAAAAATCAAATGCAAAAGGCAAGGGGGATGGGGAAGTGGGAATAGTTGAGTTGCCTCAATGCTTACATAGACCCAAAATAAGGGCCTCATAGTTTTCCCTCTAAGGTGTGGGTGTGATTAGATCATATGTGGATTTAAATGCTCTTCAATTAGATGTAAAGTGCATAGGGAACCTTTTAAATATAATACTCCCAGTTTTGAATTTTAAAAACCCATTGATGCACCAACCTAAAAAAATACGGGTAAAATAGTCATAAAAAGAGACCCAAAAACATGCATCAAAAAGAGTTTCTTAATGTGCATTGGACAAGAGGGGTACTTTCTGACAATCGAACAAAGCGTTGTAGTCCAATTAGGGTGTTCCTTTCCAAAAATAAGGAAATAGTAGAATGGAAGAGTAAAATTACTAAGGATCCCTATAACTTAGATAAAGAATGATATAGAAGATAAGACTTTCAGAAAATACAATGAAATCAGTGTGCAATAGTGACGTAAAAATAAATAGGACTATAACAACATGTGTCAATGTGATAATAATTCAGTGTTAGAAGCTTATAAATACAAAATTCACAAAAGACATAATACTTGTGTTTTCTTGACCAAATTTGGATGTATACATTTGCCCCACCTTTTATTATAGTAATGCAATAAATGAAGCACTAGATTAAAATGAAGAAAGTCATACATGTACTTACCTATGTATCACTTTTTTGCTTGCAAGTGGAGGTGTTATGGATTAGATGTGATCAAACCATGTAAAGAGAATATGGACTCTAACCTTGTTATTTTCTAGGCCAAAGAATTAAACAATATTTTGAGTGATGTCTATGAAAATAAACTCATGATAGGGATTCCATATGTTGAATCTAAGTAAATCACCACGGTATGAGGAACCAAGGTATGTTTTCCCCTAATCTGTTATGGGTAGAGATGTGCCTATAAATCAAAATTTATTCAAATCTAACCCCATATAATTAAATATACTAGGTACTAGTGCAAAAATTTTGAATTGATCGCTAAAAATGGCTATACAATTCATTCTAGTGTAAAAGATGGTTTAAATATAATTTTGAACTGAGTCTAGTGTAAACAACATATAAAATGGCATGATTTTTCCACTTCTATAGAATATGGTGAAAAAATTGGGTTATAAGAACATTTACCACATAACATGCCCCAATATAATAAATAAGCAAACTGATTCATATAATATGATCAAGAAGTCTGATTTATGAGTAATAATTATGTGTTTATGTGGAAACACACAGTGTGCATGCCCCCATTATCTTAAGATGTGTAAAAATTGAGCCAAACTGCATAAAATGTGAGCATATACCATGTACATACCTCATTTCTAGTTCCATCTATCAAAATGTGTAAAATATCTAACTATCTGATATAATTTTGTAGCAACGATAATAACCTATGGCAATATGAAATCAATGTTCTGTGAAAGGTCTTGACAACAAAGATCTATTTGGATAAAAATAATCTAAGTTTTAGTATAAATGGAGCAGACATGTTTGATTTATTAAAACTTGAGCTAAATCTAAAATAAATTGAGTTTTTTAGGTATGTCCATATGTGAAATCAGTGTGTCCTATTGTGTAAAACCTATGTATAATATATGTAAATCCGTCATAAAATTGTAATGTAATGAATCATTGTGAGTCATAACTGAGAGTGTAACGAGTAATCTCAAGTATGATCTGAGTCAAAATCTAATGTGCAATGAATATGTACTAAGTCAATTTCCCTCTATATATTTGATTTAGTAGAGTTAGTGCCTATGTATGCCCTCCTTTGGTGACAGGGATGAAAATTGTTTAAGAAGTTTGAACTAAAAGTGATAATGGAGGTAGTGATAATGATTAGTTTAGTTGGTTATCACATAATTTGACAATCAATTTTCATCATTGATAATTGATGGAACATTGATTGATACCGATATGGGCTTTCATAGCAATAGTGGAATTACCATGGAAAAATGAAGTATGCGTGATCAGGATAATGACAAGGTTTATATGAGATTGAAGCTTGTGCAATACAAAGGGTTATGTGATCATATTCTGTGTGGAAGAAATATTTTTGGAAATGGAGCTATGGTTTGGAAGATATCAACCATTTAGTTTGAGCAATCCAAGATTTTGGTAATGCCAACACATAACTTATGGCTATGGCATATTTATAAATACATATATAATTTTGAAAATTAAAATAAATATATCATTTCAAAATTTACAAATAGAAAATATGAGTTCAAGACTACAAAAATGCCCCAAAAGAGAGTGATTTATTGTTGTCAATTTGAAGAGGTAGATGCGCTAATATAAGTGGATGAGGAGGTTAAATTGGTAAGTGTTAAAGCCCAAGCTAAGTATTTATTTAAAAAATTAATTAGGGTATCTCTAATTTCTTTTCTTTTCTTTTGAATTTTGTTAACTTATACCATGACCCTTTCCTCTTTGGGTCAGTTGTGTCTAGATATGTCACAACCATGTCTGATTTATGTGATCTTATCCTATGTTGTTATCCTTTAAGGATTGGTCATGTTTGATTTTAGGTCTAAGCTAAAACATAGTATTTCACAACAAGATTTATTATTTCTATACTTATATTTAATGGTTCTGATTCTATTTGTGTTATTTGTTATGTGTAGGAGGATATGCATTGTTATTTGCTATGGGCCCTCCCATTTCCTAGAGAAGTAAACAAAAAGGAGGGTATATTAGTTTATAAATGGATAATAAATTTCCCCTTCTATAAGTGATCCTTTGTTGCAAATTTTCTAATCATGAAATCTTTTGATTTTATGTGGAATAGAGGCATAAGTAGCATCATCTTAAGGTCAATGAATTGTCACTTTACATAAATTGAGAATTGAAATCTTGTTTTCCCTAGGATTGGATCAAAAAGGTGGCACAATAACTTATGCCCCCTTCATGTAAATCAGTATTGTTTGGTATGTGTTATGTAGTAGAAGGAAACCCATGATTTCATTTTACAACTTTCCTATCAACCTGTTTTCCTTCATCATAATTAACAGGCAATACTTGAGTACAAGCGCATAAGTAGGGGACATCTAAGGTCAAACCATGTTGAAAGAATGATTCATGGCACCTAAAGTATCCTTTGTTTATCTTCATTTTTTCCTCTATATATGAAAAAATCCCCTTTGTGTTGCCAACATGGGAGCCTTAAAACCTCAAGCTAAATGGTCTTTAGAAGAACATAGTAAACATCTCCTTGAGATATGTCTTTCACTGAAAACTTTTTGGAAAAAGACTTACTTTCCATTGAAAGCGAGATGGAAGAGAAATGGGGATCATGGGAGGTAGTTTATATCTTCATTCTCACATACCACAAAGATGTAATCTTAAAGGATCTTGGATCCACACAACAAAAAGTACCAAGAGAATCACCAATTGTTTTCAAAATTTTGAAGATTTAGTATTGTACTAGAAGTTCATAAATCTTAGCCAAAACTTTTGCTTATGTTCCTTCAAACTTATTTTGAATATTTATTCCCAATTTTCCACTAATAACACAAATTAGTATTATTTCATAGAAATTTCCTCTCAACTTCATGCATTCATCAATATGCAAAGCAACCTTTTTGGTATGAAGACAAGTTTGAGTAGATACAATATCATTAGAATAAGTTAAGGGGTAACCTAGTAGAGATATGTTTTATGCCTCTTTGAGGAGATCCTGGTGGGAATCCAGAGAAGAGGAGGGCCCTTGATCAGGTTTTGAGCAAGAGTAAAATCCATTTGAAATTGCCTTGTCAATGGAAGACACTGAGGCGTTACCCATAAGATCTTAAAAAAAAATTGATTGTATGCCTGAAGGCATTACATGAAATCACTAAAATACATAGTATTGCACTTGAAGTTCATATAATCTTATCCAAAGCTTCTGCTTATGTTCCTTCAAACTTTTTTTGAATATTTCTTCCCAAAATTCCACTAATAACGCCAATTAGGATTTTTTCATAAAACTTTCCTCTCAACTTCTTGCATTCATGAATATGCAAAGCAACCTTTTTGGAATGAAGACAAGTTTGAGAAGACACATTATCATTAGAATAAGTTAAGGTGATCCTGGTAGAGATATGTTTTACGCTTCTTTGAGGTGATCCTGGTGGGAATGAACAGAAGAGTAGGACTCCTAATTAGGGCTTGAGAAAGAGTAAAATCCATTTGAAATTACCTTGTCAATGGAAGAGGCTGAGGTGTCAGCCATAAGATTTGAAAATTTTGACCCTGAAAGAGGTTCAACATCATTTGTTTCTAAATTTTCAAATTTAGGTTCATCAAACTCAATTTCCCCTAGACTTCCATGCCTTCTCTAATTTTTAATAATATTGTAATGAGTAGACTTAATATTAGTTATGAAGTACTCCCAACCATAACCAAACTTTTTTATTATCATTTGAGTGTGTTCCTGAGAAAGCTTAGACAACATGTCTAGAGTTATTTTCTCCCCATATATTTCCTCCTACTCAATACAAAGTTTAAAAAGTTATCTTTTGTCAAAATATTATTTTCCATGCATGGATATCCTATCTCCAACCTATATAGAAACATATTCATATTTTTATTATTCTTGCATGGTAGACCCTAATCTATCTTTTGCAGCCATGCCATATCTTTCTTCCTTATCCAATCATTATCCCACAACCAAACTTGATGCTCCCTATCTGAAGGTTCTTCCTCTTTCTCCTTCGGCTGAACAATGGAATGAGTCAAAGGTACTCCTTCCTCTACTCGACATCTTCACCATCAAACTCCTCAATATATGTATGTGAACTATTGTCCTCTTTATTCCACTTCATAGCCATGATTTGTGCCATAATCCAATTGGGTGATCTTGGAATGTTATTTTAATCTAGAGGTTTCTCATCACCTGAAGGTTCAAATTTCCACTATTTTATACACATGGTCTAAACCCCTCTCTATGTCTGGAACTCAAATCTATAGCATTAGTGTACTATAACTTAGATCTATAGCCTCCTAAGAACCTTCTACAACCTCCTCAATATACAACTTAGATTCCCAACATCCTCAATCTACAACTTAGATTCCTAACATCCTCAATCTGCAACTCATATCTACAGCCTCCTCAATACAAAACTTAGATTCACGTCCTCCTCAATCACAACTTCATTTTTCATCTATGTATTGGTGTGTGCTGCATACTAAATTGTAAGAATAAACACATTTATTTTAGATGGATCCCAAATGTTTTTATTCACGTCATAAAACTTGGTGACATAAGAAACAAGGATTGATGTATACATATATTATATTATATATAAAAATGGTTATTTAAAATAACTAATACATGTTTCCTATAATTTGGGGGCGATAGGGACCCAAATGTGCATAGTAGTTGTGGATAAACTCAGTTTTAAAATTAGGTGAAACATATACTATGGGAAAATTAGAATTAAGAATTAAGTAAATGGAATAACGTATTTGTTAATGGAGCAATGCACATGTTGACCAAATTAGCCATTTTCAAATGAGCAAAAAACTATTTTTAGCAAAATGGTGAATATTAGCCATTAAAATTACCCCTAAGGGACAAACTCAATGTTTAATACAATCTAGACCCTAGTAAAAAATAAACCATTCACAGTAAGCTCATGACCCCAAGAGTCATTAGTATTCCATGTGGTATTCATGGTTCCTAGTATGAATTAGCTCATAATGATGAAACGTGATGAGAGTTGAGTACACAAGGGCAAACCACAAGGGATTATCTCAATAGTGGAGATAAAGATAAGGTGACGTAATGGGAGATAAAGAACAAAGTGAAGTTGAGATAGAAAGGAGATGAAGGAACCTATAGAAGGGACCTTGGAAAAATGTCACAAAGGGTAGAGGAAAATACAAGGAAGCAACATCGACTGATAAATAGGCAACACCAAGATCTAAAGTGTAGTGAACCATTGTGAGTAAACCCACAAAATTAGAGGTGAAGAGGGGGTCAATATAAGATCACCAAGGATCAACTATAACCAAGTAGAGATATTAATAATATTAAAAACAACAAACCCACCTAAAGGTAATTAAAATGGGGTATAGCCCACATAAAGTTTGAGGAAGCTGAAACGGTCCTACAGAGAAGAAAGCCCAAATGGAACAAACCCCAAATCTAGTAAGGGATTAGGTTATCCAAGGGAGAGGTGAACTCAACATGGAAAATAAGAAAATAGATTTATTGAGGTCCTAAGGTAGCCTAGGGTACTAACATGTAAAATGATGTAGGGTTCAAGGCCAAAAAACTAGTTATCCACATGGACTAGCAAAACTAAGGGTGAGTCACACAACTCAAAAGAGTGTCAAATTTAGTATAACTCAAACCCCCACAAGTCGACAATGGCAAGAAGTGGGACCCATGTGCCTCGAAAGGAAAAACTAACTCCACCGATGCATTTGGAAGGGGCTATAACCCCTATACAAGAGTTTGCATTATTTTCAAATGAATAATAGTATCAAAATTAAGTGGGGACCCACCAAAAGAGGGAGGTAAAGTCAATGGGTAAATAGAATGAAAAAGTAAGTTGTGGATTCATTTGTACCATAAAACTTACCAAACCAAATCTCTACACTATGTGAAAGAAACTATTGGAGATGATACAATGAGCAGAGCATTGCCACAATGGTCCATGTAAGCTACACAAACTCAAAATTTGTAAAATGTTGATTTTTTCACAATGTAGGGTAGACAATGAACATTTTCATCCAGTATGGTGAGTTTTGATAACAAAATCTATAAAAATAGGTATTAAAATGTCCGTTGTGCTGAGATGCTCATTTTCATCATGACCATTTATGAGATTACAGTCTAGAGTGTGTAAAAAACTATACCCTAGAGGGGCTTTTATGCCCCAGGGATGACACCATGGTTTCTTATGAAAATAAGTAACAACACTGTAGGTTTCCCTGAAAAGTCACAAAACAAGAGAAAACACACAAAAACAAGCCGCATCAAGTTAAACTTTTTATTATTTTTATATTATTCAAGAGACTAACTAAATACTCATATTGTTATGGTGTAGACACAAGGAAATCGTAGTTAAAGAGTGGAAAAGTCATAGGCAAAGCAAGTAGATCAATCATAGGTCTTACCCATATACTAGACATTAATTATTCACATGAATGTATCGAACCAAGAGATTCCCAAACTGCTTAGCAACGGAGGCATACACCCTCCCACCAAGGGACCAGGACATACTGAGATTAACAAGCTTGTGGAGGTTGACACATGTAGCCTCAGTGCAACACAACAGAGACTTGTTAAACACACTACTCTTGACTCAGGACCTCTAACACCATATATTATAGTTGGGTCTTGACTTAGAGGTCATACTTTCACTAGATAATGTTTTTTAAACTCTATGGAGTGGCATCAATAGGGCGAGCTATAAGGATATAGGTAGTAAATGATGTGGGAGCAACATGTTGGTTTCTTGGTGAGCCAATTGCAAGGACCAATGTACAATGTGTATCGATCACACACCACACCATGGGAGTCTCACATATTAGAGCAGGTATATCTAGGGTGATCCTAAGAAGGGTCTGTTGTGGGCAAAGTATAATGACAATTTCACTAAAATCAATCAGGATTGTGTAGATCACACAAGGGGAGATATCCATCAATTGAGAGTGTACATCCTCAAAGGCTTATATCAACACTTAATTTCCTAAAAAACTATTTGCTTTTGAGAATTTATTGTATTTTTCAAAGTGACTTTTTGTATTTTTCAAAGTGTCCCTTCAATTCCTATCTTTTGCTTTTGAGAATTTATTGTTTTTCTTGGAAGCAAAAGATAGAAAATGAACACAACTCACCCACTCACTCACACACCCACTATATATATATATATATATATATATATATATATATATATATATATATAAGTTGTCAAAAATTTGTACTCATTTGGACTATCTTTTGTTTCTGAGAATTTATTATTTTTTCTTCTCATTTTTGCTCTCAATTTTTTTTCTTTTACATTTGAGACCTTGTGTTTTGATTTCTAAATTGTTTTGTACTTTCATATGTTGTTATGTGTCACAAATTATTTGTTTGCCATGATCCTTATCATGTAAAAATCTTTATGTTCTTGCTTGTATCGTCATGATTTACATCATGCATCTATTAGGGGCAAGATGTTATACCTATGCTTTACACCATTATATCTTCAGAGAGTTATCAATGTATTATATTGCACATATCATTGGCCCATATGGGGAAAATTATATTGCATAGATATGTTTTTATTGATACAATTTTAATTTTATATATATGTGGTTTATATTTTATACTAAACATGTTTCATCTAATCTATTTCAAATTAATCTCAAATCTCAAAAGGGTGGCATATATCTCACTCTTCCTGCTCAAAAACATGTCTATGAGGAATGAACAATATTTCTTTAAAATTTGGTAACTTGGATCTTATTGCAGTGTTATTTCATATGACCTCGTTAAGATGATCACAATAGGATGATAGTTAACACTACTTAGTTTATGTCACCATGATGGTACACCAGAATATTCTTTAGATATCCTTAGATTTTTTGTTCAAATTTATGTAGCTTTATTTAAAATGTCACTAAAGAATATACTTAGTGTTCAGGTTTTTACACAGATTTGGAGGTACTTAGCTCCACATGGCGGTTCAAGCTTTCTCCCAACATTAATGAGGTGTATTGCTTTTAGTTTTTTAGATTGTTATTATTGGCACTCACCTATTCGTGTGTATAAAAATATTTTTGTAGATCCCCAGATACATTGGTGTTAGTTTTGGAGCTTTAGGAACACAAAATTTTGTATCCATACCATGTATGTTTTTTTACTTTAATATGTATGTACAGGGGCACACACATCAAAGTGGGGAGAATGCAAACACCCAAAAATGAACCACAGGTATTTATTAGTCATTAAATTGCATAATTTTAAGATATTTGTGTACTTATCGATTATTGGTTTTAATTAGGCATTATTGATGCATTTTGTCAACATTTTATGGTCTATGACCCTTCTCTCAACCCTCTCTAGTGCCATCTTATCTCTCCTTTGTCTCCTTATTTTGAGGTTCTTGTCCAAAGTTTCCATATGCTCTTGGTGCTTGTCCAAAGTGTTGGGGCACTCTTGGGCCCTTTTATGTGGCCCTTTCTTGCTAGAGTGCACTTGCTTTCTCTCCCCTGAGTTGTTCACCTTGTGACTATTTGATGTCAATTTGTACACAAATATGGTCCTAATTTGAATTCAATTGTCTATAAATACACAAGCATTGTAGTTCATTTTCATCTAAAGAATACAAAAGAAAATCTAGATAAGTCATTTTATTGCTCACATGAATATATTGAGCACTTGCACATATTATAGAAGAAATTTAACAATTATTAGAGCATTCATTGAAGCACGCATGTTTATGTTTAGCCACACCACAAGGCATTGGTTTGCATATTACTAGAGCTACTCCAATCATTGAAGTTTGTTGTTTTCAATATTCTTACCATTTAGATGCCCGAAAAATATCAAGACGATTTGACTATTCAATGGTTTGAAATAGGTCCCAAAATAAATTTTGTTTTTCTTAAGTTCTCAAGTATTACTACCCAAACAGGGAAAGAGGAAGAAATTTGTTTTGTAAGTGATCGAAGTGAAAGTACATGAAACTGAGCTAGATTTTTTAAAATTAAGGTTGAGCGAACACAATCATAGAATTGTTTCAATGTATCTATGTTTTGTTTGGAGCGTCCAAAAACATCTATGCGCTGCTAAGAGAGTTCAAAATGTTCCCGAGAGACTTCCATTTGTCACCTAATTCATGAGTCATCTTCTTGTCGATACCACCGAATCATGAAATAATATTAGATAAGCCTAAACCATATGTGTTTATTCTACTTCTAGATTTGATATTAATTAATTAGGCTTGATTACTATTTTGTCCTTTTTTTTTTTTTAACACTATTGTTTTGTACATGTTCTTTTTTAACTATTGATCTATAAATGTTTTTTTTGTTACTGTTTTGTACATATTATTTAACTTAATTCTTTGTAATTGTGGTATTTGTGTTGTGATTTAGTGTAAATCCATCTATCCATATTACATGTCTCTTGCAGCCATTTAAAAAAATTATTTTAGATTATAATTTGACTCATAATTAGGAATAATGTTGGATTATAATTTAACAAGTATACCATCTTTGCATCAATATAGTATATTAAAGATTTTCATGTTTTTATAAAGTCTATATTAAAAGGTTAAAAGGTTGTACCAATATTGTTCTAGCTGCCTTTGTAGTTTCGAAAGAGCCTAAATGAGTCCTCCATTTGAAAGAAGTGCTCTCTTAAAATTGGTGAGTAATCTTTGATTAAAACCGGATCCCCTTCTTTTTTACCTTTTTAATAATTGATAGAATCGAAATCACCAATGAGCATGAGGATCTAAGGGGTGGAGACTAATATCCATGAAGATGATTCTTCTAGCATTGTCATCCTATTATTACCATTTGGAGGGGATGTAAATGTCGACAATCCCCCAATCGACATGCAATTCATTTAGACATTACATAAATACCCCAAGAGAAATGATAAGTGAACATGTATGCATACCTCAAAGGATCCCATTGGACCATGGTTCCAGTAGTGGTACTATAAAGAACGTGTTTACTATTCCAGATACCCACATCCTTGTTGTGTGCTAGATCTGCAAATTTCCTGCAACAATATCATGTCCATTTGCTTTATTTTTACCTTGTTCCTCGGCAATCATTGTATATTGGGTACTCCTAGACCTATAATACTCCAAGAGAGAATATGCATTTAAAACTTAGTATCAGAGGCAATCGCCCATTTCCCTGGATTGAGAGATGGATCTTTTAATTGGGTTTCCATGTTGGTAGTTACTTGTTCTGTATCCATGCCAGAATTTGTTTGACCTCCTCCAATATGTCTTTAGTAGACGACTTCCTTTTTTTCCATTTATTGGCCAAATTTTTAAGCTCCCAGAGTCGTGTTATTTCAAGAATAAAGTCCCGTAGGTACTGAGGATTATCGTTATTTTTTCTTTCATTTTAGCTGAAAGGAAGTACTTGCATTAGATGAAAAAGTTATTCGCATTGTGATTTACCTTTTTTGCCTTCTGTTCAAACAACCGAGGACTGTTGTGTTGGAGCTCACAAGTTCTTGCCCTCCCCATCTTCTCTATGTCAGTGTCTGCTAGTGTTGCAAAGGGGTTGTGTTGGATGATGGGATCTGATTTGTGAGGAGAGCTTTTCCCTTTCCCATGATAAGCACGTTGGAAAATATTTTCCCTTGATTTTCCTTTGTTTTGCAGAGGAGAGGAATTTTGTGCTTTAGATGTAGGTTTTTTGTTTCTAGCTTGGCATTTGCTGAGAGTGATCCTAGAGATCTTCTGCTTGTGTGGGATCCCAATTGCCTTTTGATTGATGTGTTGTTCCCCGTGTGGGGAATTCAGGAGCCAGAAGGCCATGAGTATGACAAAGCCTACGTATGAAAGGTATGGTCTCGTGGTCAAAATGGGTTGTTCCCATTCAATCCCCCCAATATCCAAGATTTATCTATCTGGCAAAGGTTTGTCAAGATTCAAATTGACACAGATTAGAGCATAGTTAAGCACATCTGGATTCCTGGATAAGTAAGAGTCTGAAATATATTCCTGTGGGGTTCCTAATATTTTTTAGGAGATTATCTTGCTAGTATTCACTAGAATTCCTAATATTTTTTAGGAGATTATCTTGCGAGTATTCACTAGAAGTAGGGGAAGATATGCCCAAACCAGAACTGGGATTGGTAGATCTTCTGTAGGGTTGCAAGTTGGGGACCCAATGCTTCATGAAAAGACCCGATTTCTGCATGGACCACAGTCATCCTTCGGGGAAGATGTGATCTCTTTCTTTAGTTTGGATCATCAATATTTCCACCGATCCCGCATGCCTCCAGATATTTCCACCGATCCCGCATGCCTCCAGTTTTCACTGACCCAGATTCCTATGGATTTTGTCCCCAGGGAAACACCCATAAACCTACATATGAGAGGTTTTTCCTTAAGTGCTCACTGCTCAGAGATGATGTTTCATTTCTTTAACAGTGACGGAAACTCTAGGGATGTATCTAACCCAAGGAAACAACCATTTTCCTTCCCGATAGGGAAAGTTGGCCTTGTAATGGCTTTTCTAACATGTAGTTGCAGAAAAATTCTCAAATCTTCCTTGCAAATCTGATTTGGATCATTTGATACAGATTTTTTTAAATTTTGAAGTGGGTTGAAATGGGTTGAAGTGGGTTAGATGGGGATGAGGGTCGGGAGAAGGCCATGGCCTCCTTAAGCAGGCAACGTAGGATCCTATCAACACTTGGGTGATAAGGAAGGGAGCTTGCACGATCTGTGTAATGGCAGACGGTCTTGATGGGTATAGTTGATCGCCAAAGCTTCAGATTTGAAATAAACATAATATCTATACAGATTCCTTTGTCTAAATTTTTCTTCTAAATGCATGCCTTACTACCAAAAGTCAGCAAAGCCTCTTCAATGTCTTGTAATTTCTTCTAAAACCCTTGTGACCAATCTATTGTAGTGTATGAGGGAAACCATGACTTTAAATGGTCACATGGCACTAAAGTCATAGAATGACATTCAAATTAAGCAAAGCAGATATGCACATAAACTGCACGGATTATGAATCTCAATACTTGCCATTCTTAAGAATCGACTTGAAATATCAACATGCATACACTTAACGCTTTACTACCCCAAGTCACATACGCCTCTTCAGTGCATCTTGTAATTTTTCCTAAAACCTTCAAGACCATTTCGATTTTATTGTAGTGTACAAGGGAAACCACAACTTAAAATGGTCACATGGCACTAAAGAATGACATTCAAATAAAGTAGACAGATACGCACAGAAACTGCAAGGATTATGAATCTAAATGCTTACCATTCTTAAGAATCATGTCATGTCCCCTTTTTAATTGACATGTTCTGAGTTCATGGTTAGCCTATTATGCGACCTTCGTAGGCTAATAGGATGGATAGAGGGTCATAATGGAGCGGCTTGACTTTGATTCACAGGATTTCTACATTTGATTCTCATTCAGGTTATTTCAGACATATTTGGCCAGGGCTCCTACTTTTTAGGGACATTTGATATGCAGCGGAGCGCCTTTATTATGGTATGGGTATGTGCGGAATCACTCCCTGATTCACTAGCTTCGATCGGTTCATCGATCCGACATGTATTGAGGGAGATATTAATATTTGATTGATTTAATCAAATATTAATTATTTAGCTTATTTTTAATTAGAAACCCTAATTCTAATTTAAGAAACCCTAATTAGGGCAAGCACATCTTTTTGAGGGTATAAGGGTTTCTCATGGAGGCCATTATTCAGTATGCTATTGATTATTGATATTGATTTTGGAGAATTTCTTCTGTGAAGACTGAGCCTAGGGTTCAAGGATTCCATTTGCATTGGAGAACGTTCCCTCTTCAGTGTGTGCAATTAAGAGGCTGTGGAATATCAGCTGATCTATTGCCAAAGTGTGAGATAGCTTCATCCAGGGGTTATCACAGAATTTCAGGTTTGAGAGATAACTTCACACAGAAGTTATTACAGATATTCCAGGTATTTCTTTATTCTTGTTTTGATTCAATAAATTATACAGCTAGAGATCTTCTGTGCTAGAAAGGTATATTTTCAGATCAGGGGTGGAAAACAGGGAAGTTGTGCTTAATTGGCGGCCGTACAAGGTCCGTACAGGGCCGTACAGATCAGCGCAGGGACCGACCTCGGCAGACAGAGGGTTTTCAGTGACCGACATCGGTCAATTAAAGACCGACGTCGACAGGAAGCCGACCGACAGAGACCGACGTCGGCGAAATATCGACCGACGACGGCGACTGTGTGTCGACACAGAAGGACCGAGACCTTCCAGAATTCAATTTTCACTTCCAGTTTTGATAAGCCAGGGTTTTTAAGACTGTATTTCTTATTTATATGCATGAGAAAGCACTGCAATTGTAATAGTTTAAAAGGACAAGTGATAAGATTTGTAATTTGCTATTCATAGACGATATTAATGTGATCATTCTGAATTTATTCAATAAAAGTTATATCTTGTTCAAATTTTTTTGTGTTGCTATATTCCCTGTTTGAAGGGGACATCACAGTGGTATCAGAGCTTTGGTCTTTGGTATCATAGTTTTGTGTCTTTCGATATTCCCTGTTTGAAGGGGACATCACAGTGGTATCAGAGCTTTGGTCTTTGGTATCATAGTTTTGTGTCTTTCGATATTTCCTGTTTGAAGGGGACCAGAGGCACCAGCAGAGGAAGCAGGGAATAACCCATTTGCAGATGTTTACGTGGCTGCAAATGATGAGTGGGACTTATTACCCCTTCATGTCCAAGAGAGGACGACCTTTGATCGTTTTGTCAATCTTAGGAGAGAGCACTACCGATTGGTTAGACAGGACAGGAAGCCTAGAGCTCAATTCAGTGAACTGCAGAAGGCTACTGGTAAGCTTTCTTTGACTACTTTTGACGGCAGTGGTAAGATGACAGCTCAAGCTTGGGTTCATAAGCTTGACACCTTTTTGGCATTGAGACCAATGTCAGAGATAGATGCCATCAAATACGCCACTTTGCACTTGGATGGAGTAGCACATGATTGGTGGTACCATGGTATGGTAACACTTCAGCATAATCAGGGAACAGAGTACCAGAACTTTGTGGATAGATTGGTTGAGCGGTTTGACAGGGAAGATCCGGAGGTTTACTTTCGAGATCTGGCTCAGTTGAGACAAACAGGTAACTTGGAGTCCTTCATTGGTGAGTTTCAGAGATTGGCAGTTATGGTACCCAATATTTCAGAGCGTAGATTGGTAGTTCTCTTCATAGATGGATTGATAGAGCCATTGAGGGGTTGGATCAAAGCCCTTGATCCTCCTTCATTACAGGTAGCTATGAAGAAGGCACGTGATATGGAGATGGCAGCGCCATCCAATAAATTTAACCCCAGAGGTACTTCTTCTAGAGACCATAAGCACTCCCACGGGGATACAGAGAGACTGGATTTTAACATAGATAAATCCGGGGTTAAAAATGATTCAAAAGCCAATCCGGCAGCACCACCTTTGGATCGTGAGGTGCTTAATGATTTACGCAGGAAGAAGCTTTGCTTCTACTGCAAAGGTCCATATGATATCCATCACGATTGTCCTTTGAGGCCTAAGGGCAAGGCGAATCGTATGATGTGGATATATTATGAGGATTCAGATTCTGAGGATTCCGAACAACATAACAGTTCTGAGGGGGCAGAGGCAGAGGCAGAGGCTTCAGGGCCTAATGCAGAAGCAGAGTTAGAGCTTCACCTACAGGAAGCACGCATATCCAGCATTCAGTCGGATGAGTCATTCAGACTCCGTGGAGTTTTGGCAGGGCAGAAGGTTATCACCCTTCTTGATACAGGGGCCACACATAATTTCATAGATGCTAGATTTGTGGAGAAGCGTGGACTCACTAACATAGATTTTGAGGGCATCAGTGTTAAGGTAGCCGATGGTCACACTCTTAAGTGTGAGCGTATGATTAGAGACCTCCCATTGCGCTTGAACAACTATGAGTTCAAGGCTGATTATTATGTGGTAAACATGGGGGATATAGACTTAGTCTTGGGTATGAAGTGGCTTCATTCATTTGAGGAAGTTACTCTTCGTCTCAAGGACATGGAGGTTCTCTTTAATGTTGATGGGACGACACACATTCTTAAGGCAATACGGGGCAGCAGCTTCAGATATATGTTTTTTCATCGGATGGAGGTACCTATACCACATGACATGATAGAGAGCGATGACGAGTGCACATTGGCACCAACACAAGAGAGGTATGAGGATGAGCTTGATCTTGAGGTGACTTCAGTTCAGGAGTTGTCACATGTGGTGAGGACTCAACTTTCGGTTACAGCCGGATCTCAGGTTGATGATGATATGACTATTTCTAGTCTTCACTATCCAGTTTCAGATATTATTCAGGGGAGGAGTTTACTTGCTGATTTTCATTTATGGATTGGATGTTGGAGTGCTTATCTGAGTACTAGAGATGATGTGACACCATTACATGAGAGTTGGGATGGACATGGCAGGGGGGTCGTGTTAATTGACAGTGGTGGAGGTCAAAACTACATTTGGGATCCAGGGGTATTGATTGATTTGTCATTTAGTGATTGCTTGAGGGCAAGCAATTTCAGGAGGGGCGGATTGTCAGGTCCCCTTTTTAATTGACATGTTCTGAATTCATGGTTAGCCTATTATGCGACCTTCGTAGGCTAATAGGATGGATAGAGAGTCATAATGGAGCTTGGCTTGACTTTGATTCACAGGATTTCTACATTTGATTCTCATTCAGGGTATTTCAAACATATTTGGCCAGGGCTCCTACTTTTTAGGGATATTTGATATGCAGCGGAGCGCCTTTATTATGGTATGGGTATGTGCGGAATCACTCCCTGATTCACTAGCTTCGATCGCTTCATCGATCCGACATGTATTGAGGGAGATATTAATATTTGATTGATTTAATCAAATATTAATTATTTAACCTATTTTTAATTAGAAACCCTAATTCTAATTTAAGAAACCCTAATTAGGGCAAGCACATCTTTTTGAGGGTATAAGGGTTTCTCATGGAGGCCATTATTCAGTATGCTATTGATTATTAATATTGATTTTGGAGAATTTCTTCTGTGAAGACTGAGCCTAGAGTTCAAGGATTCCATTTGCATTGGAGAACGTTCCCTCTTCAGTGTGTGCAATTAAGAGGCTGTGGAATATCAGCGGATCTATTGCCAAAGTGTGAGATAGCTTCATCCAGGGGTTATCACAGAATTTCAAGTTTGAGAGATAACTTCACACAGAAGTTATTACAGATATTCCAGGTATTTCTTTATTCTTGTTTTGATTCAATAAATTATACAGCTAGAGATCTTCTGTGCTAGAAAGGTATATTTTCAAATCAGGGGTGGAAAACAGGGAAGTTGTGCTTAATTAGCGGCCGTACAAGGTCCGTACAGGTCCGTACAGATCAGCTCAGGGACCGACCTCGACAGAGAGGGTTTTCAGTGACCGACATCGGTCGATTAAAGACCGACGTCGACAGGAAGCCGACCGACAGAGACCGACGTCGGCGAGATATCGACCGACGACGGCAACTGTGTGTCGACACAGAAGGACCGAGACCTGCCAAAATTCAATTTTCACTTCCAATTTTGATAAGCCAGGGTTTTTAAGACTGTATTTCTTATTTATATGCATGAGAAAGCACTGCAATTGTAATAGTTTAAAAGGACAAGTGATAAGATTTGTAATTTGCTATTCATAGACGATATTAATGTGATCATTCTGAATTTATTCAATAGAAGTTATATCTTGTTCAAAGTTTTTTGTGTTGCTATATTCCCTGTTTGAAAGGGACATCACAGTGGTATCAAAGCTTTGGTCTTTGGTATCATAGTTTTGTGTCTTTCAATATTCCCTGTTTGAAGGGGACATCACAAATCAACTCAAATATCAATATGCACACACTAATGCCAATGCAAGCAACCATTAGATATTCTAAGTTCTAACCTACAAAAGCATGCCATTAAAACAATAATTACCGGTCACAAAGGCCAGCCTTTGTGTAAGCCCGAGTTATGTAACAATCCATCTACAGTCGGATCTGAATACTCTGTATCTTTACAAGAAATCCCTAAACAAAACAAATTACATTGAAAGTTGATGAAATACAGTTTAAAACACTATGCAATATCCATGAAGGAATTGACCAGGCGACTTAAAACTTAAGCAGCAACTTTTTTCATGCATTGTGCTTTGAAGGATATCATAAACATTCGGGGGCACCTGGTGCGTTCATTCATGGTGGCTGTAAATATACACAATAGGAAATGCTATGCATTGCAAGGCCAATCAAGCCAAGATGGGCATGGCATGAACTAAAGTGGATACCCATCCATAATGAAAAAGTTGTTCCCCCTTCCATACCAAAAAGTACAAGCCTACTTGCCAGCTTGCCAATTCATATGCAGGCACAAAGGTTGAAACTGAAGAATGACATTAAATTTTGAAATGAGACTGTAACTAGGAAATATAATTAACAGTGATAGCCCAATGCAGTCTATATACACAATACTTGCATTAAGTTAAAGCAAGATTCCATGCTACATCCTTCAAGCATTGACATTAAGTAAACAAAAATAGTACACTCTAAACGATTAGCATTACATTCATTATGATATCAGCAGAGAGCTATACATTGTAATCCAGAATCTGTGTTTATTGCTAATTATAATATATATACATAAGGACTCAATTACAGAAGGGCTGACAAATGATACAGATATACATATATGGCGAACTGTTCTGATGACGGTGATATACTGAGCTTTTACATAAAAAGAAACTAGTTCAGAAAAATAAGGTTTTAGGATTTTGAATTACTACTTACTGTCTATATTTATCTTTGTGTCGTCAAATTAACCTACATAATAGGATTTACCCAAATTATGCCCGTTTGACTAGGACTACCAAGAGGACAGCAATGCAAAGCACAAACGAGGCCCTTATAGCATCCACAAATTCTCCATCTTTCTTCAAAAACGTTTTGTCAACAAATCCAAAAAACTGGTTACAGACTTCTGTTATTTTCTCCATGTATTCAATCACCTTCAGTTTCATGCTCTCAATAACTTCAACAAAAGGATTCCTCTTGTCTGCATCTTTATTTGGGTCTGATTTGTCTGCTTCACCTGCTATGCAGAATCACCTCTAAGTCAAGATATATACGCAAAATGTATGGAGATTCATGCAACAAATAAATATATTTAGTTGTTGTTCTTAAACAAGCCTCGAAATCAAAGGGATAGTAGTAACCTTTCAGGAGTGATTGTCTGAATTCTTGAACCTTCTCGTTTCTCTGCATAGCATCCCAGACAGCTTCATCTGAGGCTAGTGAGACAACCATCCCCTGCATTAGAAAATTCCGTAGAAGACTGATCAATCACTCAAATAGAGTACCTCAACAAAGCTTTTCCAAAGAAAAATCCACCATTAAAACAAATGTAGAGGACCTTAAAAAGTATTTGGTTATGCCATCTGGAAATCTTAAGGATACTATATATTGGAATTAATGCATATCAAGTTTAACTTGGCATTCAGTGTTGCTTCTAAATGCATTTATAGTCCACTGATATACCAGTTTCAACAGATGATTTTAAAAATGCGAATTCAGCATGTCTCCAATCTTCTAAGTGACATGGCCAGAGCAGTGTAAATTGAAATTTGAAATCCAAAGAAACAAATGTAACTTAAAACAATTGAACTTAAATATAGAATAGCAACAAGCATCGTGTGCCTTTCAATGGAATATTCAAGGGAATGCCGGATGTCAATAAGCCATAATTGTTTCTCAGTGGAAAAACATACTAGTAGATTTATTGAGAAGAAACAAGCCTAGGGAAATCCTGTGAAATCTTTTTTAAATGATATTAATAGAGAAGTCCAACGTACTGCTTTCAAATGGCATAAGGAGCACATAATATTACAAAACCATAAAGCTCCATTTAGGGCAGAAGTTCCTATAAACATGGTAAAGGGTCCTTTACATATTTTCAGATTCAGAAGTGCAAAAAGAGGGGGAAATGGAGCAGCATAGGTATAAAAAATATTGCCATGGAGATTATTATATATTATTTACATTTTAAAGTATCATATGGCAAAATCTACTGCCAACATCCCAAAACAATTAGTAGTATAAATTTAAAAACAAGGACATCACAAACCTTTGAATGGGTTCTAGCTTCTCCAGATAAAAAGCTACATCTTGGCTGTGCTACATTAGGTGAGTTTACCTAAAATGGCAATTAAAAAAGGTTGAAAAATAAACAAGGGTAATTAATGGGCATTGTTTCCATACATTTTCAATGTTCAGGGAGCGATCTGAAATATTGATACTGTTCAATTCATGCCAAGTATTTAGGATGGTTGAACCTGGCCTTCTATTTGGTATAGTTTATAGATTCCTAGTATATTTCGTCTCGTGCAAAATGGCTTGTTCAAGGTAAAGCGTGAATCAAACACTAGAACTATTTAGATGGTTTTCAAAAATGATTACACAAACCATTATCACTGGAATTTACAGCAAACCACATCCCATATTGTTAAAATGAGACTCTTAATTTTCTGAAGCAAGTTCCTTGCTATGCCACCTCACATAAATCAATGTGCTGGATATTGCCATATTCAAGTTTCTAAGCAAGAAGCAGCTGCGTCACAGTAAACTACAATCTGAGGTACTCACGTGTATGGAGAATGGGCTATTTCAGAATTTCTAGCCTCGTTTCTACATTTTATTTTTTAATTGTTCTCTGCATCTTCTGAATTTTTTAACGACTGTGCTTCCTTTACAAATAAAGATCGTTTGGTAATCTGATCAGCTATGACAATGCAATTAACATAATTCTTCAACTACAGGAAAAAATACCATTGTTGAGTATCCTCAAACAAGTATTAACAAATAACACGGAGAGGGAACTTTATCCACTTAACAAATCCCAAGACTAAATTGGAAGGGTTGAGTATCCTTGCAAAAGTAAGATCATTAAAAAGTATAAGCAGGAAACCTGGATAGCAGGATTGCTCTGGAGCAAATGGAATGCGTTGAGAACATTAGAGTGCCCAGAATGTTGCATCAATTTGTCATTGTCTTGATCCAATTCTGTCTCAACTTGATCAATTGAACTCTCATAGGATTTTCCCTCGGGCTCTTGGATGTCTGAGCCTTCGACAGAGTCAGCTTTATCATGCACTGAGAGGAATAATGATGATGCTTTTTCATGATCAAAGGATTTTCCCTCGGTCTCTTGGATGTCTGAGCCTTCGACAGAGTCTGCCTTATCATGCACTGACAGGAATAATGATGCTTTTTCATAACGAAAGGATTTTCCCTCGGTCTCTTGGATGTCTGAGCCTTCGACAGAGTTGGCCTTATCGTGCCCTGACAGGAATAATGATGATGTTTTTTCATGACTGAAGACACCGGAAACAGGGGCGATGGTCCTACAAGAAAAATGTTGTACATCATCAGTTTGGTCTCCTTGTAAATTCAGTGGTCCAGGTAAGCATTCGGCTGAAATAAAACATCTGAAATGGCATTTGACAGACAAGACTAGATACAAATCCTGGATGATAAGAACTTTGAACCGTCATAATCATATAATTATGTATGTATGCAGACGATATCCTGAATGTAATTTGCCATAAAAGGCAGAGAGCAGCAAACCATATTAAAACTCAAATACACAAAAGAATGACAAAAATGTTAGGCAGGATAATTTGAAATGAAACAGTCAGACATGCCTGTTCAAAAGAGCGTCTATATTATCATTTTAAATTTAAATCAGCAAATCTGTTTGAATAATTTCAAGTTCATAAAGAATGGCAAGAAACTAGTTACTTATTCTGTAAGTAGATTCTATGTGAAGAAAAAATAATTTTCAGACATGAGAACATTTGCAGGAAACAAAGGACTTAACAGTAGGATTAACTGGCACAGAGGGAGCAATATTTGTGTTTGTAAACGACTCATTTTGAGAGGAAAACACTCACCTATCATACTTGTTGATTCTGATAAGCAAATTTCCAAATAAATATTAGAAAGAGTTCATGTTTAATCCTAATTTATTGGCAACAACTGTTTAAATAATTTCAAGTTCATAAAAAACTGGTTACTTATTCTTTCAGTCGATTCTATGTGAAGAAAAATAACGTTCAAACATTAGAACCTTTGCAGGAAACACAGGACTTAACAGTAGGATTAACTCACACAGCCGGCCTAATATTTGTATTAGTAAACGATTCATTTTGAGAGCAAACACGGGATTTAACAGTAGGGTTACCTCACACAACCGGACCAATATTTGTATCAGTAAACGATTCATTTTGAGAGCAAATCATTCAACTCTCATACTTGGTAGTTCTGAAAAGCAAATTTCCAGATATATATTAGAACAACTTCAAGTTTAATCCTAAATTATTGTCAACAACTGATTACCAGCAGCCATAAGCTAGGAAAATGCATTCCAACTCCCTTTTTATAATAGAACCTGCCATGTTTCCTAGGGCACACTAGTGATTCTTTACTCAGCAACAAGACTTCTGTCCCTTGTAAAATTCCTTACCATTTCTTTATTACTGCGAGAACAATACAGTCCATTCCTTGTGACAGTGACCTTTACAAAGAAAGTCTCCACTTTCATGATATGCTTCTAGAAAATCCCCCTCTACCGTCAGTATGATATAGCCCAATCTGATGTTGCATCTTCAAATGAACACCTTGATAATTCTAAGTTCTAACGGACATTATTGATATTATGTCATTTTCTTAGATTTCACGTCCATTCTTGATTAGCATAGAAGGATGGTCCTATGCATGGCTTAGGAAAAATGGCATAAACGAAACTCTTGCTAGGGAAGGGGTGGGAAGGAATGAAATAAATTGTTTGGACCTAGCATGGGACTACTCAGGAAATACAATTAATAAAATTTTCAAGTATCTTTTCGCTCAAACAGAAATGCGTCCCACTAAGTCTACCACTAAATGAGTACTACCTTTTTATACTTTAGGTCTAGCATGAATTTCTTTGTAGTATAGTGTTATGTTGCAATAGTTTTAGTACTTGCACTTCACCTGAGCAACTTCGGTCTTTTGGGTCATGATTTTACCTGAATTCTTATAGTATCAGGGAGGTGGTTTTTAAATTACTCTGGGGATCTAAGGAGATTTTGATTTTTGTATGAATGATTTTGATGACTCTGGAAGACTTGGTTGTTTTTTTTCAATGGTACATGCTTATAGAAAATTTAAACAGAACTCAAAAAAAGATTAGCTAAAGCACTCCTAGGTTTTCAAATATCATGCTTAACCACAAGAGAAAGTCAAACCACTTAAAAGATCATTACAATCTATAAAGAAATTGCATCAGAGAAGGCAAGAGATTCCATGCTGAACATGCTTATAAATTGCCATAGTATTTAGACAAAAGTTGAAAACCACCAGGCTGGCTGAGAAAGAGCTTTGGCCTAGGATTTAATGCAAAGATTTTCAACATGAGAATAGCACTCAAAAGAGAATCCTACAAATTGCAATACTCCTGCACGAATAGGTAAGGATTAATCCAATTCCAAGAAGTAAACTCAAGCCAAAGGGCAAATTCAAGCCTCGAGATTAAAAGAAAACATCGTTGCTGGTGGTGTTTTTCTTTCTGATGGCCATTGTACCATACTATGGGGGATGCTTAATCTATCACTACCAATAAGAAGTATAATGCATGATTTGATTAGAGTATAAATGTATACATACATGAATCTATAACAATAGCTATACAACATTAAAAAAAACAGATCTGTGTTAATTTTACGATTGTCAATTGGATGTCCTCATTATTCCCACCAGTTGAGTTCCTATAGAATTCCAAAAACCTCATGTGATCACTATCAGAACCTATTCCAAACCTCCATCTTCTATAGCTGATTCTAACTGGTTTTGGTAAATCCATGTTGCATTTACAACAAAATGCCTGCTAGGCAACAAAACAATTTTCCTTCCTCCGAAACTGAGTGTTCATCAGCAACTAACAATCGTCCCCAGAAATTCTTTGTGCAATGTTCCCCAACAATAAATTTTCATTTTGCTAATCTTGGTTTGTGCTTCTTTCTATTATATTTATGTTAATGTTAATTTTGAGCTGGTGAAACACAGGACTCAGATGCTAATCCATGCTTCTGGGAATTACCCCTAATTCCATGAGGACCTCAGCCCTGGAGATGGTAAAACTCCAATAGTATCACATTTGTGTACCACACAAAAGGGTTTACCACACAATTGGGCATCGTCCTTGCAGAATTATCCATTGATATGCTGAGAGGGAGTGTGTTGATAATAAACTGGTCAGGGGCTTCTGCTTTGTCTGGGTTCTCATTTTTGTTGGCCATTAGTTTTGTTCTCCTGCTAAAGACTTGCTAGTGTTGTATATTGGGTATGAATACAAGCAATAGTTCACCCTCAGTATACTCATGTTAACATTAGGTTGTTATCAGTTATTGTAGTTAGACAGTCCATCTATGCAAACACAAGGATTTTCGTTGATCCTCCCTTAACATCATGATGCAATATGTTGTATATATTTTTAGTATGGCACAATGTGAAAGCCTTCATTGAGGGCTTATGGGTAATATCATGTTTCAAATTAGATAGCCAATAACTCTCTTCTATTCTCCTACTGTGCTGGTTTTATTCTGTCATTGGTTTGGTTATTGACAGATCTATACTGTCATTCAATCTATTTTGGCATTTAGGTTCTTGACATGTGCCTGCCAAAACCAAATTCATTCTAAGTACTAAAATCAATAACAGATTTTCTAATTATTAACTGGAAGCACATCTGAGATGCACTCAAAAACCGTAAAATGTACAATTTGCAGTTGGGGATTGAGCCAATTATTTGTTGTAGACCTTGGGAATTCACATAGCTTCTAGTAAATCTGCATTGAGTTTTGCACAATGGTAGTCCCAACCCCAAAACAAATGTAATGCATGAATAATCTAGGAGAACCAAAAAAAATTTCACAATAAAATAAAACCTCAAAGAAAATAAACATATGTACCTACAAAATAGTCCCTTAATTTCATCTTCATTAGATGAAATTAATGCCAGATTATACAACTACCACTTCTGCCTGCCCACTTAGACTAACTCTAAACCTATTAGCATCCATTTTTGAATAAGTTTTCTAAAAACAGAAACAACCATAAAGGAAAGTTTTATGCTCATTCTGTCTACCCACTTGATTATGTCTCAACCTCTTAGCTTCATTTTCCAGAATTAGTTTTCTAGAAACACAGTCCAATGCACCGGGCTTCATACAGTGATCCTATAATTATCATTCTAGAAACTAATTCTACTAAATTGGGTTTTCACACAATGCTTCTCTAACCCCAAAACCCAAATGTAATGCAGGAATAACCAAGGACAGCCAACAAGATCTGCAGAATAAAATAAACCTCAAATAGAATAAGCAGTAAGCACACACCCACAATATCATCCCTAACCTCCACTTCATTAAAGGCCCATCTATACCACTTGTCAGCCCACTCATCATACATATCTCAACCTATTGGCATCATTTTCTAAAATTGGTTTCCTAGATACAAAAATTAAAATAAATGGAAGCTTTATTCTCATTCTGTCTGCCCACTGAACTAAAATTCAACCTCTTCGCAACCTTTCCTTTAATTAGCATTCTAGAAACTAATTCTACCACACTGGGTTTCACACAAGGCCAATTCCAACCCCAAAACCAGGACAGCAACAAGATCTGCACAATGAAACAAACCTCAAATACAATAAGCACATATCTACAAAATCATCCTTAACTTCCTCTTCATTAAATGCCAATCTATACCACTTCTGTCTGCCCACTCAGTACATCTCAACCCATTAGCATCCTTTTTTTAAATTAGCTTTCTAGTAAAGGGATGTTCCACTTTTACTTTGATTACATCGCAAACTCTTAGCATCATTCTCTATAAATTAGTTTTCTCAAAACTATTTTATCATATTGAGTCTCACACAATGCTAATCCCATCCCTAAAACAAATGTAATGCAAGAATAAATCAGGGCAGCCACCAAGATCTGCACAAAAAAATAATCCTGTCACTCGTTAGTGGATTTCTAAAATAGAATAAGCATACCCACAAAATCATCCCTAACCACCCCCCTTCAATAAAAGCTAAAGTATTCCACTTCTGTCTGCCCACTCAGATTGCATTTCTTAGTATCCTTTTATAAAATTAGCTTTCTAGAAACTAATTTTATCACATTGGGATTGGCACAAAGCTTACCCCAAACCCAAAACCAACGTGCTACAGGGATAAGCAAGGTCAGCCAACAAGATCTGTACAATAAAATAAACCCTGAATACAATAAATACACATCCACAAAATCATCCCTAACTTCCCCCTTAAATAAATGTCAAATTATCCTACCTCTGTGTGCCCACATATTACAACACTCCTTTGAAGCATCCTTTTCCAAAATAAGTTATCTAGAAACAAACACTGCCATAAATGGAACTTTTATTCTCATTTCTATGTGCTATGCTTATAAGAAAATAGATTCCAAAAAATGAGAGGATCAATCCCATCTCATGATAGCTACTGCAAAAATGAAAATGCATTTGGGCTTTCTTACAATTATTCTCATTTCAAGTCAATCCATGAACCCAAATCACGATTCAGCCCTACCATCCTCTCAGCATCATTTTCTAAAAATCCACCACTATAAATGGAGGTTTTATTCTCAATCCTATCCTCTTCCATTATTCTAAAATAACAGATTCCAGATTCAACGCTAATCTAAATCAATATCCTCCTGCATCACACTGGGCTTCAGAAATGAGATTCCACCTCCTGATGGCTACTGCCAAAACACTGATTCTCACTGGAAAGGCAATTGGCCTTTGCCAACATTCTCATTTCACACCCATCTATGCAACCAAATCAGGATCCAGCACCATAATCATCTCATACTCATAGAATCTGTTTCTAAAATTAATTTTCTAAAAAAAATAATCACCGTAAACAGAGGTCTTATTTTCAATCCTACGTCAACCCTTACTTTTTTTTTTAAAGGACAAATTAATACTAACCTAAATTAATATTCACCTGCATGACAATGGTTTCAGAAATGAGTCCCTCAACCCAACCTCGTGATGGCTACTGCAACAACACAGGAGTCCCACTAAAAAAGGATTCAGGCTTACCGCTATACTCATTCCACACTAATTTATGAACCCCAATCAAGATCCGGCAGTCACCTCATCATTCTAGCATCCTTAGTCTGAAATTCCGTTTCTATAAACAAACACCACCATAAATGGAGGTAGTATTCTCATTCCTAACTTTTACCCTTATTGTGAAAAGAACAGATTCCAAACTTAACACTAATCTAAATTTATAATCCCCTGCATGAAAATGATTTTAACAAGGAGATAATCAATCCCATTTCATGATGGCTTCTGCCACAAGGGTCCCAATGAAATTATTCAGGATTACCACCATTTACATTTTAAACCAATCTATGAACCCAAATCAGGATGCAGTACTGTAATATTGTCACCCTCTTAGCATCCTTTCCTAAAAATTATATTCTAGAAACAAACACAACCATAAGTTTCCTTATGACCATGCTTAAGACTAATCTAAATTCATATCCTCCGGCATAGTCACACTGGCTTCAAGTTGTGATGGTTAGTGCCACACCACACTGGATCCCAATATAAAAGCATTTTGGCTTTACCACTATTCTCATTTAACAACAATCTATGAAACTAAATCACGATTCAGCGCACTGTAACGACAGCCAATTTCACTAAACTTTTAAGACCCAATTTGCGCAGAGCCTAGTAAACCGACCCGTAATGAAAAACTGGGAAAAGGGGCAGACCAACTTACTGTTTAAGGGCATCCTGCAAATCTGAGGTGGCTTCAAGCACCTCTTGCTGAGTGGGCGCTGACCCAAAAATGAGGCGATCACGAAGATGGTGGCGGTGATCCAGGGGTGCATGTCGGTGGGTCTGGAATCCTCCTTCGTCCCCCGCAAGCTCCCAGTCATCAATCATTGTTAAGGAAGGAGCATCTGAAGAAGAAGAAATCTTCACTTTCTGTGAAGGGGAGTTAATGGTCGCCCCAGCTCCAACACGACCAGTTGCAGAGCTTCCAACACCAATTACTCTGTTAATACCACGCAGAATGGTCCCTCCTCCCATGGCTTCCGATTGCAATAACCCAAAAAAAACTCTAATCACTGTGACGCAGTAAATGCAAATGCGTTTTCACAGCTCTGAGCTTAATACTTCAGGTTCGTGTCCGCTTAGATCGTTCAATGGTAAAATGATCGCAAGAAGCAAACAAACGCTGAATTTAAATAGAAATTCTCCCGTATGCTATGGTATATTTGATTGACATAGACAGCCGCGCTGGGCAGGGGTAATGACGTGAGAAGCCGATGAGGGGTACATCTATTGGGAAAAGGAAGCGGCTATCCAGTCATCAATTTCGTTAACGTAGACGCTGACAAGGCAAATGAGTCATCTTTTGAAAGTAACATGAGTCAGCTTTTCACTGTGCATGTTTTCCTCAAGTTTGCGACCGCTTGTTCTACACCGACTTCATTAATTAATCCTACTTGGGATGTAATACGATCCGGGGAGAAAAAATCGACATTATATGAATTATTCAGAGAATGTTCTGATTTTTCAGAGAATGTTTCGGATCCATTCTGCAATAAGTGGGCATTATGAACGAAATCTGTTTCTTTATTCATATTTTTCAAGTTAAGTGGCAAAACATAAAACATAAGTGTGTATTTACAATTAAATTATAGTGTGGATTTAAAAAGTGTTTTGTTATCAAAAGGGTTATAGTTTGATTGAAGAGGATGACGATTGTTTATATTCATTTGTTAAGGTATAAATTTTTTTAGATTTTTGATATAGATAGTTAAATGGTTAAGTTAAGATTGTGTTTTAATTGATTTTGACGGTGTGGATGTCTTTTATTCATCGTTGTTTGGTCAAAAAAGCTTAGTGATTTAAATGTATGTTTATTCGGTATTGTAAATCAACTATATATTTATTTCTAAAATATGAACAGAGATGCTAACATTTTATATAATTCAAAAATTTCATGTAATGCCTTCAATTATATCAAAAAACAAGTATTTTATTTTATCGAAATGATTGCAGTCCAATATGTGAAGTTGATAATTATTTATATTCATCCACCAAAAAACTCATTGATTTAGATGTATGCTTACTCAACATTATAATCGCTTATAAATGTACTCCAAAATATAAACAAGCATATCAACATTCTATATAATTCAATGATCCCTAATAATATTTAAACATTCAATTAAAAAAGAAATTATAAAACAAACCAAAAAAACACATGAATGGATCAAACATGAGTGGATCACCACGTATTTTTGAGAACTAAATCTCTATAAATATATTTGGAGAGGAATTATATGTACTCTTTTTTTTAAGAAAAAAGAAGTCTTAATTAAAGCATCATAGTGTTTCCTTCCCAACTCACATTAGATTTAATTAATCTAAATTTTTAAGATTTGTAATACATATAACATTAATTTTCAAGAAAAAAAAATTCGGGGCCATATTTATGTGGATCTACGATTGAGGTTGGAGGGCAATGTCAAAATTAAATTTATTTTTTGTTTATTTTATGCCTTTTTTTAATATTCTTGAATTTTGTAAAAGGTTTGCCAACCAATTAAGAAATTGTCACAATCATCATCTTCGACATAAATAACAAATAGATAAATCAACATTTTTTTATTTTTTCCATTAATTCTAAATATTTTTCTTTCATTCTCTTTATAATCTTATAACTTAATAAAATTACAATTTGACCTCACTTTAGAGAACTCTTACCAAAAAAAAAGGTAATTTGGTTGAAAAGTCTAAACACCAAAGAAACCAATCGTCAACATAGAGTGCAAAGATTAAAGAAGAATAAAAATATAATGTAAAACTTAAGATTTTTAATAAAATGTCTACCTTCAATATTTAATTAAGGGAACCATAAACTTTGATTATAATTATTTATACATATATTAATAATTCAATCAATAATTGTATTTAGTAGGAAGCATTATTTGATTCTAACCAATCGTCAACATAGAGTGTAAAGACTAAAGAAAAATAAAAATATAATGTAAAACTTAATATTTTTAATAAAATGTCTACCTTCAATATTTAATTAAGGGAATCATAAACTTTGATTATAATTATTTATACAATATATTAATAATTCAATCAATAATTGTATTTAGTAGGAAGCATTTTTTGATTCTTTTCAATCATATATATTATGTAATGATATTTCTTACCTAATATATATTCATTTTGAGTTTTTATAATATCCTTGAAGTTCATAATGGTATATAGGATATCAAGTCCAAAATTACGTAATAAGATATATGTTTGAGGGAAAATTAAACATAAAATAAATTAACTTATTTGATTTTTAATAATATTTTTGAAGGAGAAATTGAATTTTAAAACTCATATGGTCATTGGATGTCCACTATTAAATATTTAATATATATTATTAATAGCATCTATAATGGCTCAAGACACATGTTCAAATATTCATTACAATAACATGAAAACACATCTCAATTAATGCTTTCCTTTAATATTCAACAAATGAGTTTGTTTTATATTTATATATATATATATATATATATATATATAATCAAGACACATGTTCAAATATTCATTACAATAACATGAAAACACATCTCAATTAATGCTTTCCTTTAATATTCAACAAATGAGTTTGTTTTAAACATATATATATATATATATATATATATATATATATATATATATATATATATATATATATATTATTGTAGATACTCAAATTTTATCATTAAGTGTTTGACAATATTTAATCTTGATATCCTTACCTTACCTTGGTCTATTTATCATTTCGCTAACTTCTAATCTATATGGAAGCTTTCAATATTCTAAAAATTATCTTGCCATCACAAAAAATATCATTCAAGCATCCATATTCTGCTCACAAAGTCATGTTAGCTAGACTCTAACAATGTTTGTCTTTATGCGACAAGCCTACACTAGGCAAACAAGGTCGTAGTATAGCCTTGTCTACTAGTGCAACCTTGTCCACCGCACTCCAATAGTAACTTTTCAAAATTTGAGATGTTACACATTGCCCCTCCTAATATTTTACCAAGGTCAGTTAACAAAAATATTTTAAATATTCTTCTATATACACACATCAATGCCTTTCCAAACACATCTAACAATCATTTGGCAATTCTACGGCACACTGAGCAAAATGATAACTCCTTTAACAAATAATTTGAACCCTGTCCTCGCTTAGTGCGAGTGCACAAGTATTTTATTGATTTTCAAAAAATAAGTACATAAGGGTGCCTTTACTCCGTTAACCCTTTTACATTGTAAACATAGATTATATAGATTTTACCCATGACTGATAAAACCAACTAATCCTATAACCAACTATTTACGGGAAATCAACCTGTAGGTAGTTCTAATTAATAAACACAAAACATAAAAAAATTACCTAAAACTAAAACTAACTTTATTTTATGGGGGTGTCTTCAATGAAAAGATGCATGCCCCATTAACAATTATTATTTATTCACCTACCAAAAAATATAACCTAATGTTAAGACTTTAGAACAAGTCCTAACAAACCCCCCTATGATCCAAAGTCAGGTCTTTGGACACATACCAAGCATTTTTCTAAATTTTTTAAATTTGATTATGTTAAGGGGTTTTGTGAAGATGTCAGTTGTCTGATTGGTAGTTGGGCAATATATTGAATCAAGAGCTTTCTTTGCCACCAGCATTCGCAGATAATGGTATTTGACATCCATATGTTTTGTTTTGGCATGAAACACAAGATTCTTGGACAACTTGATTGCACTTTGATTATCAATGTATAACTGTGTAGGAGCAAACTGAGAAACCTGAAGATCTTCAAGAATATGACATAGGTAAACAATTTCTCTTGAAGCATCCCCTGCTGCAATATACTCTGATTTTTTTGATGAATTTGCCATTGTATCCTGTTTCTTACAACACCAAGCAATGAAAGTTGAACCCATGTGCATAGTGTATCCTAGGTTGACACTCTGTCATCCACACATTTGCTAAAATCTGCATCACAATATCTAACAAGTTTGAAGTTCTTATTGTGGCGGTATTCAAGGCCATATGTTTTTGTTCCTTAAAGGTAACAAAGTACTCGTTTTATCGCATGCCAATGAATTTCTCTAGGCTCATGCATAAACCTAGATAAAATTCCAACTGAAAATGAAATATTGGGCCTGGTAGTCATCAAGTATATCAAACCTCCCACCAATTGTCTATATGTGGTGCCATCAAAAAAGGCACTGCTATCATCCTTAGACAATTTCAAATTACTTTTCATGGGAGTGAGGGCAGGTTTGCAATCACTCATGCCAAACCTATCTAATAACTCAGAAATATACTTAGTTTGTGAAATGAAAATACTATGCTCTTTTTGAGTTACCTCTATGCCTAGATAGTAGTGAAGAAGTCCAAGATCTGTCATCTCAAACCCATCTTTTAATTCCTTCTTCATAGACTTGTTATGGTTTTCATCATTACCTGTGATAAACAAGTCATCGACATAGAGAACAAGTATCACCATTTTCTTACCTTGCACTCAAAAATAGAGAGTATCATCAGATTCACTATGATGAAAATCAATGGATTTCAAGTATGAATCCATTTTTTCATACCAAGCCCTGGGTCCCTATTTGAGTCCATATAAAGCTTTTATCAATTTACACACTTTGTGTTCAGCACCCACCTATTCAAAACCCTGAGATTGTTTCATATATACTTCTTCTTGTAAATCACCATTTAAAAAAGCACTTTTAACATCCAATTGATGTACTTTCCAACCATTTTGTGTTGCTAAGGCAAGTATCATATGAATAGTGTGCCATTTGGCAGTTCATGCAAATATTTCCTCATAGTCAATACCTTCTTGTTGTGCATATCTTTTTGCAACAAGTTGTGCCTTATGTTTATCAATGGAGCCATCTGATTTATACTTAGTCCTATAAACCCATTTACATTCGATGGGTTTAACATGTAGAGGAAGATCAACTAAAACCCATGTATTATTGTTGAGTATGGCATCATACTCACTTTTCATTACCTGTTGCCAAACATGTTCAGTAGATGCCTCTTCAAAAGTGGATGGCTCAGAGGAAGAAGTGGTAACAACCATAGCATAGTTTACCTATTTTTGAGAATTTCTAGGCCTTGTTAAACCAACTTCATCTACTTTCAAGTCAGAAAAA
This sequence comes from Torreya grandis, assembly GCA_037957365.1. NCBI lineage: Eukaryota > Viridiplantae > Streptophyta > Pinopsida > Cupressales > Taxaceae > Torreya > Torreya grandis. The sequence goes on from JARHVA010000076.1 coordinate 4,771,582, forward strand.
GTACTTTGAGCCCATTTTAGATACTTAGTCAAATTATTCAAATCAGGGACTCCAGAATTCTCATTATGTGCATCATGTGAAGGGGACTTAGAGAATTTTCAACAGTTTCTAAGTCATCAACCTATGAACTTATAAGTGGAGAGGAAAGGGAAGGAATTTGAGTCTCATACCATAACTTCAAAGAGTTATCCCCATTATTCAAACCCTCTCTTTTTGTATTTTTCTTCTCTAATCTATCAAGTTGAGAATCAATCTCTGCAATGTTCATAGTCCCAAACTCATCAAATATTACATCTCGACTCACTATGAATTTGTCTGTATCCTATGCAAGCAAATGAAACCCCTTTTTTATCTTCAAAATAACCAAGAAAGATGCATTTTCGACTTCGTGGTTCCAACTTAGTTCTGTGTTTAATAGGAACCAAAGCAAAACAAAAACATCCAAACACTTTCAAGTGTTTAACTTTTGGTTTAAACCCATACCATGCCTCATATGGAGTTTGTCCCAAAAGTGCAACTGTGGGGGACCTGTTTCTCAAATACACTGCAATACCAATGGCTTCTGCCCAAAACTTATTATCAAGCTATTTATAGGGTAACATGGCACGTGATGTGCCCTCTAAAGTTCTGTTCATCAGTTCAAATACTCTATTTTGTTGTGGAGTATAAGCATTACTATATTGTCAATAAATGCCATGTTCTCGACAATAATCTAAAAATTTATTTGAGGTATACTCACCTCCATTATCTGAACGAAGAGTGGCCAAATGTGAACCTATTTCTTTTTCGACTAAGTGTAACCAATCAACAAACTTAGTGAAAACTTCATATTTATTTTTCATAAAAATACCCAAGTCATATGAGAAAAGTCATCAATAAACAAGACAAAGTATCTACACCCACCAATGGATGACTTTTTCATGTCACATACATCACTATGAACTATCTGTAAACACCTGTTAGCTCTCCAGGATGACTGTTTAAGAAATTTTTCTCGATTTTGTTTGCCCAAAACACATGACTCACAAAAAATACTATCTTTGCGAAAAGTGGGAAACCCATTCACCATACCATATCTCTACAAATCCACTAAAGAGTGGATATTCAAATGTCCATAGCAAAGATGACATAATCGTTGTGTATACATAGTACCTATACTTGTGTCAACAACTGTCGCAAGTTCTATAGTTGGAGGAAGCACTTTACAATGCAATCTAACCAAGTTTCCATCTTCATATCCTATATACATTGTTTTATAATCATCTTTCATTGAATTTATGTAAATGAGCCCATTTTCAAACACAATTTGATAACCTTTCTTTCAAATAGTTACCAAAGAAAGTAAGTATTTCTTCAATGTGGGAACATACCAAACATCCTCCAAGTATTTTATAGACCCATTAGGAAGAAGAATCTGAATAGATCTAAGTCCTAGTGGTTTATGCATAGATTTATCTGCTAAGGCAACTGGAGAGAGAGAAGCTTTCTTGAAAGACCAAAAGAAATCTCTCCTAAATGTCATGTGTTTGGTTGCTCCTATGTTTAAAACCCATATATCTGTGAGCTCATCTCTAGCCTCATCATATTCAATATAATCAATGTGCCCCACAGTAGTGAATGCAGATTCATGGGCAACATTACTAGACTCATCATAGTCATGATCAACATACTATGCAGAGTTAGACTTAGTCACTTTTTGTGGCCTCTGAATTTTATCAAAAGGAATCCTACATTGTGAGGCAATGTGACCAAATTTTCCACATCTATGACACTGAATGTCTGATCTACCTCGACCTCTGCCCCTATATGAGTTGTGACCATGTCCTCGATCACTTGTTTCATGTGAATGTGATTGGTTAGATTGTTGATTATTTGAATGATCCTTACCTCTATTTTGATATCTGCCTCCTCTATAACCTTGACCCCCCTCTATAACTGTTTCCTCTATTATTTGGATGTCTAGATGAAGATGAACCAGGCTTTGACTCTAAAACATGGGCTTCTTCAATTTTCTTGGATTTCTTGGGTAGAGAGAGGTCATGTTGGATGAGCAACTCAACCAACTTATCAAAGGTGATACCTGTGATCTTTTCAGAGACATGCAATATTTCAACAAAATTTCTATAGGACCCAGGTAGTCCTTTCAAAGCAACAGTGACTATAAGGTCATCATCTAGTTTTCTAAACCCAGCCTTAGTGTACTCAGTAGTGATATTTTTTAACTTAGACATATATTCTCCCATATCCCCATCTTCATCTAATAACAAAGTAAACAACTGCATATGAATATCTATCGCCTTATGCTTCGATTTCTTATCATATAAATCTGGCAATGTTTTCCATGCAGTGTAACTATGAAGAAAATTTTCAATATGAACATAAGTATCATGAGTACAACAACATTTAATGAGAGCTAAGGCCTTAGAATCACATAAATTGAATACATCTAATTTAGCCTGATCTATTGGCAATGTGGGATTTTCATTCTTGACAATATCCCATAACTCATTAAAAACTTGTGCAGCCTCCATCAATCATTTCCAATCAGAATAATTTAAAATTGTTAATCTGTCACCATCTGAAAGCAAATTTTGAATCTTCAACATCTTGAAATAAAAGTAAGTGTAGTAGAGAAAAGTGCGACAAAATGCAAAAGAGATGAAATAAATATCACACTCACTGCACAAGACACTACTTCTATGGGGTTTTTCACTTAAACTCTACGTAGAGCAAAAAAAGAAAAATAATTTTTTTTTATGGGTTTTGCACTTAACCTCACCAAAAATTAATTGATTACACCCTTATTTTGTCAATTACATACTTATTCCACCAATTACACCCTTATTTCACCACAACAATGTAAAAAAAATAGAATTTAATTCCCCTTTTTTAATTTTTAAAAACAACGCTTATACAATGAGTATGTTTTTCACAACTTTCAAGGCATACGAAAAGCAAATTAAAAAAATATATTTCTTTTACAAAAAATATATTCTAAAAAAAATTTCTTCCAAAAAGAAGGGATTTGAACCCTTGACCTCCTCCTTTGTAAGCTTCTTACAAAATAACTTTAACCAATTTTTCTAAGAGCACTTTCAAAATATAACACTCAAAAACTTGTACTTATGTTGGCTTTTGTCTATGAGAGAAAATTAAAAAAAAAATTACATATATGTAAATAAATTCAAAAGTTTTCCTTTTTAATCTTCTCTTCCAAGCTTTTTCACGTGGGACCCATCCAATGCAAATTTGTTGATATCAAACTTTAGAAACATGAAAAAAATTATTTTCCTGAGTTTAAACCTATGCCATGTTTGCCTGGGATGCCATGGCTACTCTTGGAAATGTTTACTGCACCTTCTCTCACTCCTAGAGGCCGTACAAATCTGTACAGGCAATGTAAAATAGATTTTGGCTGAGTTTTAGCAAATTTTTAAGGTATTTATTGCTAGAAATAGATTCAAATTGCAGCCAGGGCATTGAAAGGTCGTACCATAGGCTGTACAAATCAAAAAAAATCTAGATTTTCCTTTGAGGATTAAAAATAGGGGTTTTAACCAGTTTAACAAGTGTTTATGGATTCAAAATGGCTAAGAATGAATTGAATTAACAATGGCAGCCATGGATGAAAAATACAGAGTTTTTTTTACAATGCAAAACAGGCCATACAAGTTCATTTTTGCAAAAAAATAATGAATTTAATAATATTTAAATGCTAAAAAAATTATTTTTAATGCCAGATGAGGAGTTTGAACACAATAAAATGGAGTATGAATGGCCAAAATGACCAGATGGTGGTATATGGGAAATACATAGGTTTAAATGTAAAAAATAATTGAAAAATTAAAATAATTTAATAATTTTTTACATTACATTTAAACCAATAAAATATTTTCATTATATGGCATACTTTATTTTATGCCATTTGATTTCACGTGAATTCAACTTTTCACCTTGCCTTCTTTTCAAATTCACCAATGCTCCCAAAGTTCACCATGCTGGATAAAACCATGCTCTGATACCACTGATAACTCTTTTAACAAATAATTTGAACCTTGTCCTCGCTTAGTGCGAGTGCACAAGTATTTTATTAATTTTCAAAAAATAAGTACATAAGGGTGTCTTTACTCTATTAACTCTTTTACATTGCAAACATAGATTATATAGATTTTACCTATGACCGATAAAACCAACTAATCCTATAACCAATTATTTACAGGAAATCAACCCGTAGGTAGTTCTAATTAATAAACACAAAACATAAAAAACTACCTAAAACTAAAACTAACTTTATTTTATGGGGGTGTCTTTAATAAAAAGATGCATGCCCCATTAACAGTTATTATTTATTAACCTACCCAAAAATCTAACCTAATGTTAAGACTTTGGAACAAGCTCTAACACAAAAGAGCAATATTTTTTCTAATTTCAATTGTGTTTTATTCTAATAGTCATGGGCCAAATTTGAAGTCATTTTATTGTAGGTCAAAGACAATCATTTTCAAACATTCAAAGCAATTTATATAATTACATTCATTTAGCAAAGATCAATATTCACACTCATTCTATAAGGGAGAACTACATCAATTAGAATCATTTTTGGGTGATGTAAGCAACACTTAGCTTATGCATAGTTTTTTTATGATAGTTTGACTATTCCCCCTTTTTGGCATTTGATCCATATTTGGTTTATATGCAAGAGTTAGAGTTTTACTTTTGTAGGTCTTTCACACGATAAATTGGGACACACATTTAATCAAAAAGTCATCATAGGCATGCACACAAACCAAATAAGAAAATCAATCACTTGGTCAACTAAAATACACCCATAGTCAATAGACAAGACCATAGTATGACCCTGTCCTCACAATGTGACCTTGTCCTAACACAGTTTGCAATTTTTTTTTTTGGTTTCAACATAGTTCACAAGTCTTCTCAATCATTTTTTGTCAATAGTTAGTCTACACAATCAACATGAATTTTTTTTGAGTTAGGTTTGCATATTTATTTGTCTTTACTATTTATAACTCATTTTTAATTCGATAAATTATTGTATTTCATATTTAGATTTATATATTATGTAGATCTAAATCACTTTTAATAGTTTATTTGTTCTTAACATTTCATTGTTAAATAAATAGAATAGTAAACAACTATGTAGTTGAATATGTTCACACTAAATATAATGTAATAAAATATATTATATAAATATATACATAAACATGTTGCATGAATATGTACAATAATGGCTAGTGTTTCAGTGAATTTTAGCTTATATTTCAGAAAGAAAGAAGAACAAACTAAATACGGGTATGGTTGAAAAACTTATTTGATTGTGCATGCGTTGAATCAAATAATTGTGAAAAACTCTTCTTTGACTTGGAAAGATGCCCTGTAAATAAGACAACACTAAAGCAAATAGTTGGTTAGATAGATAGCTGAATGGATTGCCTAGTGCTAGTTAGATCTCAGAAGCAAGAGCTTCCTTGGGGGTTGTCAATCCACACATTTTAAACAATTAAGTTTATAAAATAGAGTAAAAATTACTTGCATCAATAATCAAAAGATAATAAAATTGAACACAATAAATGCTTACCAAATAAATGGACTAGAAATGACTAATGTAGCAATAAGTAAGTCAATACTAGTGTTAAATGACTCGAAACTATTTCAAAAAATTAGGCAAGGGTCTGTGAACAAGTAGAAACACAAAAAATTAGATTTGGTTGGGGGTAAGAGGGTGAAAATAACTTGTTATTTTCTATCATAGTGACCATCGACAGTTAAAGTGACTATTGATGGTTGATGTGACTGTCGATGGTCAAGCTAACTATCGACAGTTGGGTAGACCATCGACGATTGAGACAACCATTGGTGATTACTGTGTGTAGATTTGGGTTGGTAAATAGTCAGATTTATGTGATCACAAAGTTGAATTTTGAGAGATAGATTGGTGTTAGATTGAGTGCAAAAAGGTAAATAAAGTAATTAAATACTAGAAAACAAATACTTATCTTGTAAAAGGCTAATCGAGTGGGTGCTTGAGGTGGTTGACTCATTGGTAGAGTTTGACATGATTATGACAAAGTAACGGTACTTGATGCTTTGGAAGAGCTATAGTGACAAATTAGCTCTCTGACATGATAGCTGGATCACTAGGTTGTTGATGATGAGTGACCTGTAAAACAAAAGAACTCTGGATGCACAAGCTCTTAATAACAATTATAGATCATTTTGACCTCCCCACTCCTCTATTATTATAGGTAAGGTAAGAGAGTTACAACAAAATGATAGTTGGGTCTTCTAGTTATAACTCATGTATATAATGGCTCACACATGGATTTAGATAAGTTATATTTAGAAAATCAAGGTGGGTGGTTTGCATGTTGGTGGTTAACGAGGTTCACCTTGACCTTCGATGGTTAAGATGATCACCGACGATAAAGGGTGAAGGGTCAAAGTGGGTAAAGAGCTAGGTTAAGTTAGTCGATCAAACTAACTATAGATTAGGCTTGGTTAGGGGTCAAAGGGTTAAATTGATCCCAAGGGGGTCCTGAGGCATTCTAAAAAAAATTTGACATTTAGAATCATGATGTGTGGATTTTTGGTGTCTACATTTTGCCCCTTTTTGTTATGTAGCTTTGAATAAACAAGCTAGAAAACAAAAATAAATTGCCGATCAAAGGTTATGTTTGCCCTGAGTATGGGGGAGGTGTTCCCCCTCAAATCATGAGTCGATGAGGTAAAATAAAATTGGGTGTGGGTTTAATGAGGTGGATAAAGGTGATGAAAAATGTGAACATCTTAAAGGTGGGTGATAGGTTTTGGCATATGAAACACAAATGATCACACAAAGTGCAATAAAAAGTATGATAGCCAAGATTGTGCATTAACTAGGTTGCCATAGTTGGTAAAAATAAAGATCGATGCTAGAAGGACAAGTAACAAGTGGACCATATGATTGCATTTAGGCATGGCAATTGGGAACACTCATAAGTCTCCTAAGCAATGCATGTGTTTTAGTGGTTATCCAAGGTAGAAAGTGCTCTTGATGAAAACACAAACTTGGTCAAGTGCTATGGGTATCTGAGGTAGGAAGTGATCCTAAGAAGACACAAGTGGGTCAGGTAAATGTGAGGTGGTATAAGTTCAAAAGGGTCAACATGGCAATGTTATCGCTATGATCAAAAAGACTAGGCAAAAGTCATCACAAAACATGTGCTAGTTGGGCCAAAATGGATTAATGACGAGATGATGAGGTGGTTGAGGTGGGTGGATAAAGTAGTCTCCATGGGTGGGTGAGTTGATTTGATTCTACTTAAGAAAATGGTTGATCTAAGTGAGGGAAAAAAAGGGTGAGTCTCTTGATCATCGATGGTCAGGGTGCTCAAGGGTGACCATTGATGATCACCTTAACTATCGATGATCAAGGTGTAAACCCTAAAAGTCTATGGGTCAAAAGTGAAAATTGAATTACTTTTAACTCATTTTAACCTTTTACCACTATTGACTTTGGAACTCTAGTGTTTGGCATTTTTGGGTGAAAGGATTACTGATGGTGATGATTGAGGTGGATCTGTTGAGTTGGCATGATCAAGAGGACCTAGGGGACAAATAAAGATGCAGGGAGCATGTGGGCACAAATGAGGATAGGCAGGTCTATGACTGACTCCATGGTGGTGATCATGAAATGAGGTAGGGGATGTCTTAAAATTAGTAGCTTAGCTTGAGTTTTGTAATTGTATTGGGGTTTAAGGGTAGTGGATTGGAAGCTTATGCCTTAGTTAGGGTTTTTATGCTATTTGGGCAAATTTGTGGGTGAAATTGGAAATTGACAAGGTGGGGTAAGTGAGTTGGGGTAGGGGTAGGTATTAGGTTAGATGTTAGGAAAGATTATAGGTATTTGGAAGTTGCTAGGGTAGTTAGGGTTTTGAGTGTTCTATTAGCGGAATACCCATAGTGACAATCGATGGTCGAGTTTGATCATCAATGGTTGATACCCATAAATCTAAGGACACCTGACTATCGATGGTCACCATAAATATTGGTGATTGACTTATCTAATCTTTCTATAGATGTTAATAAAGTGTTAGGGGTTAGGTTGAGTGGGAGATAGTGTTAGAGTTTGGAGATGGTTTAGGCTAGGCGGGTTGGGTAAATTTTTATAGATGATATCAAAGAGTGAATGGGTAGTAAAATAGGTAAATGCTAGTAGGTTGATAGTCAAATAAGTAAAGGGTAGATAAAGTTGGTGAATAGTGTAGGGAACTAATTTGTGTGCTAATGAATGTTTATAGGCTCGAGAGAAGACATAGATGCGTGAAGGAGTGTCACACATCTTCGTGAAGGTCTACCAGGGGATGACCCCAACTGAGTGGGCCCAAATGGAGGAGGTTAGGCTAAGGCATCATTAACATGTGCCTTGAGACACATCTATGATCATATCTCTCATCAAGATATGAGATCTAGCTATGAACACCTTATTATCGACTGGCGAGATGATGATCTTGCTCAAGGATGTACATAAGATCACATGACTACCTCTCTAAGGTAATTTGATCTATCACATAATTCAAGAGGAGCAAGATGATCACTGTTGATGTTTAAAATTACGCTTGTTCTTAACACCAACAATGGGAAGTTTCAAGATGTGGGACTTGCGACTTGAAACAACCTCCAGATTTTTAAGAAGCTGGTCTCTTCTTTATATCAAGTGTATACTATGAAAAGGGATAGGAATTTTAACAAAAACACAAATGCAAGAAAGAAAATCTAACTATGGTGATGCACCTGAATGTAATTTGACCTTAATCCTAAGCACAGTGAGACTATATGTAAGATTCAATTACATTTAAGAGCAAACAAGTGCATGATCAATGTAAAAGATGGAAACAATAGAAACAAAGGCTCATAGCATAGACTGTTTTTGCAGTGATACATAAAAAATCAACAAAGGCACAGGGTTCAATCTTCTTATTTGAATTTTCTAGTCACATAAGAGGCACAGAAACATGCATAATTATATAAACTTTCCAACTCAAGAAAATGGAACAATGGCAAAAGACATTCCTAATCACAGCTCTAGAAAGTCTAAAACTCTTGACAACACAGCCTAGACTACTTTTGCAATGACACAGAAGATATCAACAAAGGCACATGATTCAATTTTCTCATTAATTCTCCAGTCACATAAGAGGCACATAAACACACACAGTTACATAAACCTTCCAACTTAAGAAGATAGAACAAAGGCAAATGATATTCCTAGTCACAGCTCTAGAAAGTCTAAACTCTTGACAATAATTCTCTTAGAAAATTCTCTCTGGTATCTGATGCCTCCCCTTTTTTGGTGATCTCTGCACCCTTATTTATAGCCTTAGATTCACTCTGGATTGTCTGCTTGTTCCCAATCTAACAGCCCAACTAAAATCTAACAGAATTGGAAGTGTCTAACAGAAGATATTTCATAGATTCTGAAACGCTTTACCTTCTAGAAGTTCATTAGCCAAAACAGATCGCAGGACACTCCCTTCTCTTAAATGGAAGATGACACTTAGCCAATTCCTTGAAAACCTTCTTATTAATTAAGAGATACCGAAGGATGACACTTAGCGTGTTATGCAGCACCTACTGAAGACACGCGGCATTTTCCATGTAATTTATACTCCTTTTGTGTCTTTGCTTATGAGTGTTCTGCCTTTGACACCTGTCGTAATCCGCTTCCTCAAAACTTTAACAGCTTAAAAGAAAATAAGATCCACAGCCTTTCTTGCTCGAGCAACTTGAAAAGGGGCACAGGAACATGTTGCAATCTCCACTGCTTCATCAAAGGACACATGGCAATCTCCACTTTACCTATCTGGAGTTATGTGGTGGTCTCCGCTTCTTTTAACTACCTTTTTAGAAACCTGCAGAAGGTGACACGTGGTGGTATTCACTTTACTCTGTTTATATCATAGAAACAATCGGATCTCATTTCATATTTACATAGACAATGACACCTGGCGGCTTTCGCTTGCTTCATAAACAAAACTTAAGACCCACCATAGTCTTTGCTATATTGGTGAAGCAAAATGAAGATAATTTAGATCTCGACACGTGGTGGCTTCTTCTCTCTTCTGTTGGGATATGTGGCATCTTCCATCACTTTTAGAAAAGTAAAATTGAGACCTTTTGTGATTTCCACTTGGCACTTTTCGCCTAATCTTGATACTTAGCTTGTTAAAACCTTTCGCTGAAAAGAGATGAAACGCGGGTGCCGATATGAAACGTGGATGCCGAAACTTGGTGCGTTCTGTTGAGTCACTATGAGATACGTGGCATGTCCCGACCAACTCATAGAAAATATGAAAGGTGCCTTAGACGACAACACTTGGCAACTTTCACTTGACTTCAACACTTAGACAAAAATGAATCAAAAGGAAAATTAGCCCCTGCACTCTGTTTTAAAACTTTGCCATCTCGGACCAAAGTATGCGAGAACCAAATTTTGAAGTGAGAAACTAAAAAAATAGAATGAAATGTAGAGTAATTTTTTACTCTACAGTTATTAGCGACCCCAAGGACTTTCGAACCCGCTCAAAAAGAAACCACAACTCCCACTAGATCAAAATTTTAAAATTACAGCTTCAGCAATGCTATTTGGTAGGTGGACCACTCATCATCAGATAACCCTTGCTTATTCTACAATTCATTGAAGGCTAAATCAAAGTTAATAATATCCTTTTGTGAAAAAAATTTCAAAATTTGAACTATAGCCTTCAATTTGAATTCGAGATGGGAAATAGGAACCAAGACAGCTTCTACTTCAGGGACTAATGAATAATCCCTTAGATCCTGGAAAATTGTCAGATCATTTTGCTTGGCCAATAGAAAAGGTTCAATTTCATCAATCATTAGCACCGTGTTGTCATTAATAAATAGAGAAGGGAGACCTAATTGCACTAGATCTTCAATATGCTGTTTCATTTCATTGATTCCTTCCTTCATGACATCTAGAAGCTCTCTGCAACTAATGGTTGTGGAATTACAACTGAGAACTTCATTTACTCGCTTAGCAGTGACCATTTTGTTCTCAATTCCTACTGTTGACAATGTTGCATTTGTTGCATCATAAAGCTTTTGTAGCAATGTTTCTAGAGTCCATTACTCTCCCAAAAACTATAGCCATAGTGTTTACAACTGATTTCTCCACCTTTTCGCATAGTTTCTGTGCATTTAGTAGAAAGGTGAGAGAAGACCTGAGCTGAATAATCTCTGAAGAGATTCTCTTCCACATGGATTCATAGAGCTCCTTTACCAGACTTAACACTCTGACACTCTTTGGCCTATTGGCCAGCTCCAGTGTCAATTATGCTACTCTCTGTTGCTCTGCTTAGAATTGGGCTTGTATAGCCGTAGTATTATTCTATTCACTTAGCAGCTTTTGTTGCAATTGGGTAACCTACAACAGGTGTTCCTTGCATTTTTCTTGCAATGCTACTTTGTTGTGCCTTAGGGTCGTCACCGCATCCTTTACCTGTGTGAGCCCTACTTTTAAAGAATCATTTTGGGCCTGGAGTGCCTAGTGAGTCTGAAGAGAAATAGTATCTTGCAATTATTTATTTAGATTCTCTATCTCATTGTCTTTTCTATTGATCTCTGTGGTCAAACTATTACAGTTTGCCTTTTCCTTGGCTAAATCAGCCTCCATCTTTTGTAGCCTCCTTGATGTCTTCAAGTAGTCTTCAACAACGGCAAAAGTGGATTCGGTTAGCAGCTCAATTTTGTCTTGTGGCCTGAAGAGGGACATGTCGATGGCCACTGCATTCATCGTGTAATCCTCTGGCTACATCTGCTCAGTTGGCTTTATTACATTTGGTGACAAATGAGTCATCGTTAATTGCTACTGAATGGGGCCAAATTGTGACTGCAGATGGGGTGTAGCCAATGCTTTATTTTTCTTGATCTTCTTTTTCTCTCTTTGGGCTTGCCTTGCCTTCCTAACAACATCTGCTTGGGTCTGGAAGGTAGAAGGAGAGGCAATGTGCCCACCCGCACAAGGATGTCCCTGTGGTAAACCATATTGAATAGCCAATTTTTGGCTATGGGCAATCTGAGGGGGAAGTTTTTTGGGAGCAGAGGGGGAGAAATGAGGTAATGTTAAAACCTGAGGTGGCACAAATGGGGTGAAGTGAGAAATGGGAACGATAGAAGTGGCAGGGGATGTCATCTGGCTAGATGAAATCATCATGCCAACAGGAGAAGAAATAGACTGAGAAGGAGAAGGAGGAATAATACTTACCTGAGGAGCAATTACAGTACTCTGTAATTGGCACTGTGGGGTGTCTGTCTCCTCTTCTGAATCAAAATGAAATTGCACCCTCTTTCATTTCTTGGGTGTCTCTTATTTTGGCTGCATTTCTTTTCCCTCAATGATGCTTGTGGAGAATTGGGAATATCTATAACCGACACTAATGGGGAATCTTATGGTGGTGAAGGCACCACACTCTTCTACTTTTCTATGATGCTGAGAGATTGGGGCCAAACTGATACAATTACTGCAGCTGCAATTTGCTCTGAGGCTTGTGACTCTTGGCTTGACCCAACCCTAGCTTCCTACTTTACACCCGGTGTCAGCAAATTACTTGTTTTTGGGCTAGATACAAGGGAGAGATGGCACTCATCCCATAGTTCTTCCCATCTCTCATATGTGTCTATGTTCTTGAAAGAATGGGTTATTTGACAAATCTCCTGCCTATATTTCCAATAGGCTTCTATTTTCTTAGCATCCCAATCTTTATTCTCTAGTGTCCTTCTTAAGTCAAAAGTCATTCTGACTTTAGGATCATAATCTCTCTATTTAACATAGAATATTTCCCAAGGTCTATTTTGTGGAAGGGGCAAGTTTGTTAACTCAACATAAAATCCAGGAGCATCTTCTCTAGGATTTTTCTTGGTTTCCCAAAAAGGGCAGCCCTCGTGTGCAATTTTGGTTGCAACCCTATTAGTCCTTATCTAGGAAGCTATGAAACCATTTGAGTCATATACCTATTTGTCTTTGACTAGTAGGAAACCCAGGAAGGCTAGCTTTCTGAGCAACACAACTTTAGCGTCTCTAGTTTCCAAAACCATGGTGGTTGTCATCCATGGGAGGTCATACATTTTTCTTTTCCTCTTCCCAGAGCCATATTCATTGTCGACTATAGATACCTGCCTGGTGACCTCTAAGAATGCTAACCTAAGAGTCAAAATCTTAGGTAGCAACATTGGTTCCCCACAAAAACCATGGACTCTTATAATTGTATGATGAGATCCAAAATAGAAATCACAAGGAATTGGGCAACTGGCCAGAAGGTTTGAAACACTTGGAAATAATCTATTCATGAATGGTTCGGGGCTGAGGTGAAAAAAAGCAGGGGTAACAAATAATTCCCAAAATTCATATGAGTCACTAGTCTTTGACAAAATATGTGTCCATGCAGACACAGGAATGGTCCTTTGGAGATTAAAACTTGGGTCATACATATCAAAATACATATGTTAGGCAAAGAGGGCGGAGTTCTAAAATAGCATGAGGTGAAACAAATAAGAAGAGTACCTGAAAACCCCTTTTGATTTGAACTGGGCCAGTTGTTCCACCATTGAGAAAGCAATTTGTTCAAAAAAGTTAAGCCTATACTCTTGAGTTTTGTCAATGGTCTTCAGCCTGAAGAGAATAGCCATCTTTTCTCCATAAACTGCCATATCATCTTTCATGCCAAAGATGAAAGCCATCATAGACAATGCGTCTTGGCTAACTTGTGCCAATTGGGCTCTTGCTGTAGGGAGTGTAGGCACAGTAGTGTCATCATCACCCATTTGCAAATCAGATCTCAAGAACCTCAATTGGGTATTGATGTTTGTCTATGTTCTTTGCATTTTAGTAATAGTAGGAAACATAGCAGTCTTATCATGATATAGGGCTAACATATTTATGATAGCCTGCAGTGTGATTTGCATCGTGAATGGACCCTGTTGAATGGTGCATGAGGGTGCATGAAACAAGTATGCACATAATTCGACCAAGTCAGGGCATGGATGCACAGCTAGGATAAGGAATTGTGCCAGTTGTGAAGTCCATATCCTTATGGCAAATGTCTCATATTTCCCTACTTTGGCTCTCTAAAGACACCTTTGATGTGCCCCTTCTCTAAGAGTTTTGCTACTTGATCTTTGAAGGATTGGGTCCATGACTCCATTTGCATAATCTTTAATCTTTGCTGGGTCACTTGGTTGACCAACTTCAGGAATTCTGGTCCGTGGATAGGTCTTCAATGGTTGCGTGGGAGCTAAAGCATATGACTTACTTACAAGAAACTTATCAAGGGATTCATACATCCCAGCTCCTTGTTGTGAAGATTGTGCCCCCTCCATCTTTATATCTTTTCTGTGATAACTTGTATGAACTTTTGCAAAATATAAACACTTTCACTGAAGCAAGTTTACTAGGCATTGAAAAATGCAAGTAGCAGGATATTTTCTTGCAAATGCAGGAATGTTTGAGAACTTATAAGCTTTAGCTCTTGTTAAGAGATATTTATTGACCTATCAAGTCTCAAAATGGCATTAAACTCAGATAACCATTATCAAATCCTACTCAATCTTTATGGAATAGCGAGATAGACACATTATGCAAGTGGCAACACAAGGTACCTTGGGGATTTCTAAATATTTGGATTCAATGTATTGGAGAATTTTGAAAAATTTGAAAATTTTTGAGTTACCGACTACGTGTTCAAAGAACACTTATTTAAAAGAAAAGCAGGAAAACAAAAATGGGAAAACAAAGCAATATAGAAAGGGGAAACTATCTAACTATATTAACCAAGTATATTTGCCTACCTCTCGGATCAAAGGGAAGATTAATGAAGTATCCTTTATGACACAAAAACTTATGATGCCAAACAAGTGATTGAATGGTATGAAACTCTGATGACTTGCTCTTCTTGTTTGCCACCTTAATTTGTCTGCATTTGAATGAATCAGAGTCAAACATGTCCCCAACATATACATACTCTTCTTTTTCTTTAAAACTTATTGAATGCTGATTCTTTATGCTGTCGTGTCTCATCAAGAAATCAATGTCTATTGGCTCTTCACCCTGTGTCTCTTGACATACATCATTTTTTGGCTTATCTCCTTCTGCCTCATGCTTGGGTTCCATTTCATGATCATCCTCTTTGATTACTTCAAAAATATCATCTTCAGTTTTACCAACCTCTTGAAAGAACAATTTTGACATTTTGCAGCAATTTTGCATATTTATTTGAGTCTCAATGCTGCCTTCTCCACCTGAAGCCATCTCACAGCCTTCTTGAAGAATAGTGTAACCTGCCCTAATGAATTCAAACAAGTCATTCAAAACATGATCAAAAATTATCTCTTTTTCATTTGAGATAGAGGCAAAAGCTTGTGACTTGTCCTCTGGTTCATCAAAGGGTGTACCTATGGTGATTTCTTCTTGATCTGCACTCATGAAATCTTCTTGACTAGCCATGAACTGAGTATACTCATCTTTACTTGCTTCCTCCAAAATATTTTCTTCTTTGAAAAGGGATGAAGAAGAAGACTGATGGTTATACATATGCGGAAGAGGAGATAATTCTTGATCTAGAATTGAATGATTCTCTTCTTTCCATTTTTCCATCACTTCATCTATATCATATGTAGCTTGATAGCTCTCTTGGAAGGGTGTAGATGGGATGTGTTCAAATGTAGGATCTTCTGTTTCATTATCACCATGAGTAAGAGCAGCATCGACTTCTTTAAGGTTTTGAGCAAAACTTTTCTCTTCTTATCTTCTGCCCCATGATTCCATTGTTTGTTTCCAACTCATGACCTTAGGTCTAGAACTTTTCTCTTGGAAAGAGTCAGCAATTTTATCTTCTTCAAGGTTTTCAGCTTGTTCATGATTTTCTTTCTTGCCACTTGGAATCTTGTCATCATGTTGAAGGACCTGAGGATTGGTATAAGAGGTATCTTTTGGCGTAGGCTCCTTTCTAAGGTCTGAAAGCTCTATCTCTCTTTCACTAAGCAATCTCATTTTTTCCTCTAATTCCTCAATTTTCTTAGCTAGATTTTCTTGAAAGAGTCTTTCATGAAGCTCATAGGAATCATCAGATAAATGGGGAGTGCATGAAGGTTGCCATAAAAAACAAGAAGATTCTTGAGGAAGGGTGGGAGAGACTTGAAAGGGACTAGCCTCATTTTGTATCTCACACTCTTGGACAATGTCTTTCTCCTTCTTTTTGCCCCATGATTCCATTGTTTGTTCCCAACTCATGACCTTAGGTCTACGACTTTTCTCTTGGGAAGATGGGGTTGCAAGGTGAAAGGGAAGTGAGGGTTTGGATTCCAATTTCCTTGCTGCCAACATAGATTGTTGTTTTTGAAGATTTGCCAATTCAATTTGTTTATCAAGATTGGCCTTAAACACCAAATTTATTGTTTCAGAACTTTCCTTAACATGATTGGGGAAAGAACCATGACAGGCTCAACTTGGCTCTTGAGCAAGGGTTGAGTATGTCTAATATGAAACTTGGGGCAGTGGATATGAAGGTTTATAGACTTGGTAAGGCTACCTCTCATGAATACTTAGCTTCCCTTCCAAAGATGCAATTAAGCCACTCACATCCAACATCTCATATGTAAGCCTTTGCCAATTTGCTCTTTCAATGGGAGCCCATTCACTTTTAACCATATCTACTGCATTTCTTACTTGATGGATGACATGATTAGGAATTTCTTGGCTACATCCCCTCCTATTATCAAGCTCTAATATATATTTTTTATATCCCAGTAATGCTTGTTTGAAGGTGTAAATGAGATTAGGTTGAGCATGGAATGTAACATATTGGGAAGACTGGGCATAAGACTGATATAGCTCATGACAGGGCTGAGGCTGGTCATATCGGACCTATGAAGAGCAAAACTTATAACCATATGCATCCTTGTTGTTTGATGTGATTCCATGAGTAACCTGATCTTGATTAAAAATATATGAAGGGGCATAAGACCCATAGCTCTGAGTAACAGAATTATACATACCAAATGGTGATTTCTTCTTGACTTTGATTCTTTGAGGTAATCGGTGACGACAAAAAATTTAGATCTTATTATTGATCCACAACTCTGACTCATTGTAGCTCTCTGGTTCATACGGTCTTGAAAGAAACTTCAAGATGGTGTCCCACCGGGCGTGCCAAAAACTATTGATGTTTAAAATTGTGCTTGTTCTTAACACCAACAATGGGAAGTTTCAAGATGTGGGACTTGCGGCTTGAAACAACCTCTAGATTTTTAAGAAGCTGGTCTCTTCTTTATATCAAGTGTATACTGGGAAAAGGGATAGGAATTTTTACAAAAACACAAATGCAAGAAAGAAAATATAACTATGGTGATGTGCCTGAATGTAATTCGACCTTAATCTTGAGCATAGTGAGACTATATGTAAGATTCAATTACATTTAAAAGCAAACAAGTGCATGATCAATGTAAAATATGGAAACAATAGAAACAGAGGATCACAACATAGACTGCTTTTGCAATGATATAGAAAATATCAACAAAGGCACAGGGTTCAATCTTCTTATTTAAATTTTCCAGTCACATAAGAGGCACAGAAACATGCACAGTTATATAAACTTTCTAACTCAAGAAAATGGAACAAAGGCAAATGACATTCCTAATCACAACTCTAGAAAGTCTAAAACTCTTGACACCACAGCGTAGACTACTTTTGCAATGACATAGAAGATATCAACAAAGGCACAGGGTTCAATATTCTCATTAATTCTCCAGTCACATAAGAGGCATAGAAACACACACAATTACATAAACCTTCCAACTTAAGAAGATAGAACAAAGGCAAATGATATTTCTAGTCATAGCTCTAGAAAGTCTAAACTCTTGACAATAATTCTCTTAGAAAATTCTCTCTGGTATCTGATGCCTCCCCTTTTTTGGTGATCTTTGCACCCTTATTTATAGCCTCAGATTCACTCTAGATTGTTTGCTTGTTCCCAATCTAACGACCCAACTAAAATCTAACATAACTGGAAGTGTCTAATAGAAGATATTTCATAGATTCTGAAATGCTTTGTCTTCTAGCAGTTCATTGGCCGAAACAGATCACAGGACACTCCCTTCTCTTAAATGGAAGATGACACTTAGCAAATTCCTTAAAAACCTTCTTATTACTTATGAGATATTGGAGGATGACACTTGGCGTGTTCTGCAACACCTACTGAAGACACGTGGCATTTTTTATGTAATTTATACTCCTTTTGTGTCTTTGCTTATGAGTGTTCTGCCTTTGACACCTGTCGCAATCTGCTTCCTCGAAACTTTAACAGCTTAAAAGAAAATAAGACCCATAGCCTTTCTTGCCTGAGCAACTTGAAAAGGGGCACATGAACATGTGGCAATCTCTGCTGCTTCATCAAAGGACACATGGCAATCTCTTATTTACCTATCTGGAGTTATGTGGTGGTCTTCACTTCTTTTAGCTACCTTTTTAGAAACCTACGGAAGGTGACACGTGGCAGTATCTGCTTTACTCTATTTATATCATTGAAACAATTGGTTCTCATTTCATATTTACGCAGATAATGACACTTGGCAGCTTTCGCTTGCTTCAGAAATAAAACTTAAGACCCACCACAGTCTTTGCTATATCGATGAAGCAAAATGAAGATAATTATGATCTTGACACATGGTGGCTTCTGCTCTCCTCTACTGGGATACGTGGCATCTTCCATCACTTTTAGAAAAGCAAAATTGAGACCTTTTGTTTGCCACTTTGCACTTTCTGCCTGATCCTGATACTTAGCTTGTTAAAACCTTTTGTTGAAAAGAGATGAAACGTGGGTGCTGATATGAAACATGGATGCCGAAACTTAGCGCATTCCGTTGAGTCGCTATGAGATACGTGGCATGTCTCGACCAACTCAGAAAATATGAAAGGTGCCTCGAATGACGACACTTGGCCACTTCTGCTTGACTTCGACACTTAGACAAAAATGAATCAGAAGGAAAATTAGTGCCTACGCTCTGTTTCAAAACTTTGCCATCTCAGACCAAAGTATGCGGGAACCAAATTTTGCAGCGCACAACTAAAAAAATAGAATGAAACGTAGAGTAATTTTTTACTCTACAATCACATTGAGCTATTGTATGAATATGATAATGATCAAGTCAGATGGCATGCTAGGGGGTTCAGCTATAACACATTATACGAGAGCACATGAAGTGAGCAAAGATTGATGACCATGCTTATGATAGTTGTCTCATGTTTTACTCTTCCTAACTCAAGCAACATGGGGGTGTTGGTTGAGATACTACTAGGGAAAACTATATTCGGCTGGGTACATATTCTCTTAGTACAAATATACAAGGAGTTATGGGGGTTTAGGGCCCATAAGAGGTATGGTATCGATATCAGCTTGGTTCTACATTGTTGGGCCTACGAGCACATCTAAGTGCTGAAGCCAATGGGATTAGCATGGGTAGGATACATGCAGATAGATTTCTTAGTTGGTTTCATGAGGTGGAGGGCTAACTTCATTACTTCAAGTGCAAGGGGAGGTGCACATGATGTGGATTGGTTTAGGGGTGCACTAGTGATCGATGACATTATCTGGAGGCCCTATGTCCAGTTTCTAGTATCTCTTGGCTATAGGAGGTAGACCTTATCCTTACATAGTTATAGGTGGATTCTCAGTCAAAGGGATGGAGAGGTGGAGCTCATCCCATTTGATAGGGTGTGGAGGTAGTTCAGTCTTGTACGGGGTATTCTAGGTGTATTTTCAAGGTACAGGTGCAAGGATTCAAAGATCTTATTGCCAGAGCCACATCTATTCCTAATTTTATTAGATCATGAGGAGCTACCAATCAAGCCTCTGATAGATAATGCAAGATTTACAGATAGCTACATGGCATGGTACTAGGTGTTATACATGATAGTAGATGTCAGTGATGGTGACAGTGGTAAGGGACCTATGGATGTGGACCCAACTAGGAGAGGGGGCCAAAAAGCATAGGTACAGGGGGCTAGCCTCGATGGACAAGTAGGAGCAATGTTAACTACTACATAGGCAAAGGTCATGGCACTATAGGGACAGGTGGTTATTTTATAGGGTCAGGTTGTGACTCTTACAAATGATAGGGACCAGACAAGGGCTTCACTAGCCTTGATTACACAAGAGAGGGACTCCCTGTGCTAGAAAGGAGGGGGAGCAATCACACTTATAGGGACATTAGGCACCATCCCCATGGTATTATACTTGGCTACAGTGGAGGAGCTAGGGTTAATGAGGCTATAGTTTTGAGGTGGTGTTTTAATGAGCCCCAATGGGGCAAGTATAGAATGATCTTGTTAGGCGGTCCCAGTGTGATGACACCAGGGCAGTGGGCAACATTTTTAGGTGGAAAGACATGTACTATAGGTGGATAGGTACCAGGGCCTAGTGGTACACCAAGAGATAGTGCTGACCTAGGGGCATAGACATATCATATATTACTGTATATCATTTTCATTTTGACCTATGAGCCAATGTGGTGAGATGTACATTTTGAGAGAGAGACATGTATATCTATTTGTACATATTATGAGGTTATTTGACTTGAAAGATAAATATGTGATCTTTATTTATTACTTATGCTCATGGTCTATGATTTGCATTGATGTTTAATGCTTATGATGTGATGTTATATTGCTTATGGATTATGCTTATGTTGTGGATGTTAGACTCTATTGTGTTGTCCCCAAAAAATGTCACTCATTTTTGGGACAACATATGAACTATTTTGGCCCTGAAAGACCAAAATTATCTCTCCCCTTCTCAAAAATTTATTCTGAGCAATCAAATTCTTCATTTTTAAAGCTTTTTTAGTTAAGGGATTAGCAGGTTCAATAGGTTCAAAGGCTTCTACAGGTGGTTTCAATCAAAAGAGCAAGTTTCCAACACTTAGGCATTTTCAAGATTGGTTCAACGACCAATTGGTTCAACGCGCTTGGTTTAAAATATCAAAAAGACTTAGCCAAATAACAAATAATGAACTGATTAAACCATTGAACCGTTGAACCAAAGTTGGTTCAATCAGTCAGTTCAATCGACAGGTCTAAGGGGCTGCCCCAAAGCCAAAGGAACAAGTGCCCTTGTGGAGGGCGGTGAACCAAGGCCAAGTGCCCTTGCAGAGGGCAGGGAGCCAAGGCGGACAAAGTTGGAATTCCTTCGAAAAATTACTAAGTGAAAGAGCCGTTAGATTTTCTTTGGGAAGATTTTCCTTGGAAAATGGTTAAGGCAAAGATGAATTCTTTCAGACAAAATGTCCGAAGGAATTCACTCGAGAAGAAAGCCCAAAGCAAAAGCCCAGCAAAAAAACAAAGCAAAGGAAGATTTCCTTCAGATAAATTATCTGAAGGAATTCCTTTGGACTTTTGTCTGAAGGAAAAGAGCGGCAAAAGTACCCTGAAGGAGCAAAAGCTCACCGAAAAAATAAAAGCTCGAAGGCCACCCGAAAGATCCCGAATGGTAGGTACCCTTGCGGGGGGCACTTGACGATAGAGAAAGGACCTTTTCCAGGGACCCGAAGGGACACCTTCCCTTCAGGATGTTCCAAAGACTTAGATAAAAGAGGTAGAATGAACCATTGAACCATTGAACCTTGAATCAAAAGGTTCAACGAGTTCATAGGTTTAAAGGTTCAACCAGTGCGATGAAGACCAAAGAGCTTAGAAAGAACAAGAGGAGATGGAATGAAGAATGAACTAATGAAGCAATTGAACTTTGAACCAAAAGAGTTTAAGGTTCAATGGTTCAAATGTTCACAGGTTCAAAAGATAGCCTCAAGCAAAGAGAGAAGCAACAAACAGATGATTCAATGGATGCTTCAACCAAGGAGCAGGAAAATGATTGAACCAAGAAGTCAAGGAACAAAAGAGACAGAATGAACCGATGAACCAATGAACTTCCACAGGTTCAAAGCTTCAAGGTTCATAATGGTTCAAGTAGCTGGCAACCTTTGACAACCCCATGTACGTCAAATTTAGTGTAATGAAATACTCGTTAATATTTGAATACGGTGCAGAAATTGAAAATGAATCAAGCAATCGGCTAAAAGAAGAGCCTAAGAGTCCAAATTACTATAGGAAAGAGAAAAACAATACAAAAGATCAGAAATATCTAATAGGGAAGTTATTTTCAGTACGTGAAACAATTGATCAAGTAGACTTCTGAGCACTCCAAATTAAGGACGCGACCTATTTTTCTTCCATGAAGTAAAGACAAAGAGACAGCTATGTAGATACCAGGAAAAGCACTAATGATCCAGACCCAGGAGATGACATTTGAGATGAAATGACATGGCATAGTTAAGGTAGCCATCCTAAACCAACATGGTTCCCTGACGGAAATGAAAATGCATTCAACGCATTAAATACACAGCATGGGCTGTTCCATGGAACAAAGCGCCAGGGCTTTCTTGGCTGTTATATAATGTAATCCCTAATTTGATACAAAGAGAGATCTTTCCAATATAGAAGTAAAACTCTACCCAAATTGAAAGGCAAATACTGAGACTTTGAGCTCAGATTATTGTTCATATTATTTTATCTGAATGAAAAAGCAAGTTACTTGCAGACTTTGTGCTGTTATAGCTTGTGCTATTTTAAGAAATTATTCTTATGTCTGTTTCCTAGGAGCATTCTTGTTTATTTGATCTAACAAGTAGAACTAGTGGAAGTAATCAGGAAGGTGTCTTGAAGCCAACTGTGGAGAGACTTTGTACCCCCATAATTACCTTTAGTGTGTTTGTCTATTTTTTATTCATGTGTAAAGGATCTTGGGACGACTTTGTGCCCTCATTATCCTTCATACTTTGTTTCTATGTAAAGGACCTTCAGACGACTTTGTGCCCTCATTGTCCTTCGTATCTCACTCTTGGGTAGTCAAGGTGGAGACTTTGTGCTACATCTCAGTCTATTGGTTACTACGCCCTTGGTTACTAGTTACTTGTCACTACATGAAAGAACTCCTGTTATTCCCTGCAAGATCACTTTTGAAAGAAGAGAAGTGCCTTTAGTGTCTTCACCAAGATTTTCTCCTCTGTTTTTGAATATCATCTCTAAAAAAAGAGAGATGGATGGTGTTATCCTACCCCTGAGTGTTATTTTCTGCTTATATATATAGTATATAGCTCCTCTACTTATAGGGAACCTTCTCTTGATGAGAGGAGAGATTTGTCCCCTGTTGATGTAGTAAACCTGCACACCTAGATGACTAATCTCCCTATGTTGTGGTTGAAGAGACCTATTTTTCTCATCAGTTAGCTGGTGACAAAATATTCACCCAAGAGTTTTTAGTGACTCTTTTAGGAATGAACGTGCAATCTGAAGCCTCAAGTTTCAGATTGAAGTAGTCCATACTCTTATCCATTATAGACTCTAGTGACTCCATTCTATGTCTTACCCATTACCATTATAGCCTTACCATCTTCCTCCACGCCAACTGAGATAGGACGTGCAGTTTGAAGCCTCAAGCTTCAAAATGCAGTAGGGCCAGTTATTTCTCATTTTTATCCTACAATCTGGCAACTTCACACTATACTAAAAGCCAGAGAGCCCAAGGTGTTATTGATCTTGTTTTTGAGTTGGTGTAGCAGGGTAATTTTGACTTGTTCCCTCCCCAACTCCAAGTTTAAAGATCCAGGAGTGTTCTTCCTACCCGTACCAGGACACCAACACAAGGCAGAGCTTCCTTTTCTATTGTTAGCAGAGCTTTGCCCATACACATGCCATGCAGATTTGTTATCCCTCTTTTTCATAATCCAATCATGACTGTTCAAGGCCCCTGGGGTAACTCATTTGGCCCACTTAATTTGAATCCACCCCTACATGAACTCCCACACAGATCAAGAAAAAAAATTCCCAAATTCTTTGGTGATGGGAGAGTTCACCCTGATGAACACATTGCAGCCTTCAGCATAGCCTATGGTGTGATAGGCATGGAATTTAAGGACATTGCAGTTAGGCTTTTCATGAAAACCCTACAAGGTGCTGCTGCAAACTGATTCTACCATCTGCAGGCTAGGTCAGTGACTAATTGGAACACACTCAAAGCTAAATTTGAAGCCAAGTTCAAGCCTACAGAAGATACACATGCCTTGCTGGCCCAGCTCACACAAATGAAGAAGGAACCTCATGAACCTATGAGGGATTTCATTGCAAAGTTTGACACGCTGAGGAACAAGATTCCTGTAATTGCTCAGCCAACACCTAAAAACCTCAAATACTTCTTCATCAACTCACAGCTGCTTGAAGTGAGTTTTCTGCTGAGACGTGCTGGCCACATAGACCTTGCTGCTGCTCAGGACTTGGATACTGAGGTAGAAGATGACCTTATCTTGGTAGGGAAGATAAGGAGAGACCTAAACAGAGGTAAATCCTCTTCATCTTTTGAATATCCATCTACGGGCACCATGGATCAAATGGTGCACAAGCTAGAAAATAAACTGCTAGCCTTGAAGAGACAAATGGCCCAAGGTATGTCTGCTCCTCCTAATCAGGATATGCTAAGGAGGACATTTTAGAATCAACCATATCAAGGCAGTGCTAATAGGAATCAAGGGTAGCCAAATCATCTTCCTCCCCCATAGAGGAACCTTGCCCTTGAAGCACCTCCAACCAACTCAGTAGTTGGATATCTAGAAATAGAACATGATTTCTCTTTTCAACCTCAAGTTTGAGCAAGAAAATGATGTTGATATCTTCACAGAGGATCAAGAAGAATCAGCTTGCGACTCTCACATTGGTTTCTTGAATTACCAGGATGAACCCAAAAGTAAAGGTGAAGTAGTCGAGGGATCGTATGCAGTATTCACTCGGTCCAAGAACCAGTTAGCCCAGCAGGATGACAAAGAAAAGACAGAGGAGCGAGCTCAGCCTATAATTTTAATTTCCAAATGAAGAACTTCTCTACCTTTCCAGCCAAAGGACCCAATGGTTGCTAAAAAAGTAAGTACCCCAAACATATATGCACTTTCAACTTCAACTTTGTAGGTCAGTCCTCCCCCTCCCAAAAACCAAAAGGATGAACTCCCATCCTCTCTTCCTAGTCCATTTCAGTCATTTGACATAGTCGACCATGTCAAGAAAACTAAAATCTAAATGATTGAATTTGAATTCCTACAAGCCAATCCTGAGTAGTTGGACAGGTTGGTGGAATGTGTGAAGAATACAACCATCCCTATAGGACAAGAAGTTAAGAAGGTAACTCATGATCCCCCAAGGAACATGTCCATTCCAAACAATCTTGTCATTACTCCTCCAACTACCCCTGGAGAAATAGAGCCTTTTTATGTCTCCCTACTAATAAATAAACATCAACTAAACAATTGCATCATTGATTCCAGTGCATCAGATAATGTCATGCCTACCAAGGTGGTAAAATCCCTTGGTCTCACATTGACTAAGACATTTGGTAGATGCTTCTCCATGGAGATCAAACAAGTGCCACCACTAGGACAAATCAAGGATGCCCAATTTACGTTTTCAGCATTCCCAGACAAGAGAATCAAGATGACAGTCTTGGTGGCCGACGTCCCAGCCTCATACGACATCCTTCTTGGATGAAATTTTTGCAAGGATGTTGGTGGAAAATTGAGCATGGACCTATCTGAGGCAAGGATCCTTGTCAAAGGCGTAATAAAGAGGCTGCTCCCTAAAAAAGAAGCAAAATATGTTGTCACTCAAACATCAACACCCAAAGCTCAGATTCTATTTGAGTCTTCAGGTAGGGGTAATTATTTTTTGTCCACAGAGGATGTTCATATTTTTGTAGATGAAAATCTTGTAGATGGCAATCTAAAAATTGATTCAAACAAGACATCAGAAGAATTAGTAGGGCACAATACAGATGAAAAATCATCTTTCACTTCCAATGAAGAGAAATCTGATAGAAGATCAGTTTCTGATGATGTTTGGATCCTGAAATCCGATGGCAGCAATTCTTTTACCCATGCTAGAGCCAGGACTATGTTGATATCTCCTCAAGGAGATATTTTTCCTTCATGCAAGTTACAGTTTAGCAACACCAACAACATAGCTAAATGTGAATCTCTGTTGCTCGAATTGAAGGCTGCTCAAGACCAAGATGTCAAACTTCTTCACACCAAAGGAGATGCTGAGCTGATGGTTTATCAGGAGTTTGATGTTGTCAATCAAAACATGCTAGACTGAACTAGCAAGACAACAAGCTATGGTAGTGGACCATATTGCTGTACTCCAAAGTCTACAAAAGGAACTCTTCACAGAGAGAACAAAGAGTTATAGTTTTCAGATTGAAGATCACGTCTTGTCATGGAGCAAGAAGAGAGAGCCAAAAGGAGTGCACAAAAAATGTGATTCCTAGTGGAGAGTTCTATTCACCCATCATCGATTCTGGGAACAAAATGGTTTCCTATTGGTTTATCAGGACATAATGCCACCTTCAGTGTCTCATAATGGGCAGCATCTGAATCACTTTAATTCTTGAAGTATCAGATGAGTTCACCTGTACATATGTATATTTGTATAGTCTTTAGTTCTGTTTTGTGTTTTTCATTTTCATTGTTGGCTCCTTTCTTATTTCGGGTAGCATGACTCCATAGCCCAATGGCATACTTGAAGGCACTAGAGATTCAGGTTTCTACTCCCCTCAGCTATTTCAGGTTTTCAACTGAAGGAAGTTTCACAACTAGAGCCAGCTGTTGTCCCCAAAAAATGTCACTCATTTTTGGGACAACATATGAACTATTTTGGCCTTGCAAGACCAAAATTATCTCTCCCCTTCTCAAAAATTTGTTCTGAGCATTCAAATTCCTCATTTTTCAAGCTTTTTTAGTTAAGAGATTAGCAGGTTCAACAGGTTCAAAGGCTTCTACAGGCAAGTTCAATCAAAAGAGCAAGTTTCCAACACTTAGGAGTTTTCAAGATTGGTTCAACGTGATTGGTTTAATAGATCAAAAAGACTTAGCCAAATAACAAAGAATGAATTGATTGAACCAAAGTTGGTTCAATCAGTCGGTTCAATCGGTAGGTTCAAGGGGCTGCCCTAAAGCCAAAGGAACAAGTGCCCTTGTGGAGGGTGGTGAACCAAGGCCAAGTGCCCTTATGGAGGGTAGGGAGCTAAGGCAGACAAAGTTGGAATTCTTTCAAAAAATTACTAAGTGAAAGAGCCGTTAGATTTTTCTCAGGAAGATTTTCCTTAGAAAAATGGTTAAGGTGAAGACAAATTCTTTCAGACAAATTTTTTGAAGGAATTCACCTGTGAAGAAAGCCTGAAGCAAAATCCCAGTAGAAAAACAAAGCAAAGGAAGATTTCCTTTGGACTTTTTTCTGAAGGAAAAGAGTGGCAAAAGTCTGCCAAAGGAGCAAAAGCTTGTCAAGAAAATAGAATCTCAAAGGCTGCCCGAAAGATCTCGAAGGGTAGGTACCCTTGTGGGGGGCACTTGACGAAAAAAAAATGACCTTTTTCAAAGACCCGAAGGGACACCTTCCCTTTGGGACATTCCAAAGACTTAGACAAAAGAGGTAGAATGAACCGATTGAACCATTGAACTGTTGAACCTTGAACCAAAAGGTTCAACAAGTTCATAGGTTCAAAGGTTCAACCAGTGCGATGAAGACCAAAGAGCTTAGAAAGAACAAGAGGAGATGGAACAAAGAATGAACCAATGAAGCAATTGAACTTTGAACTAAAAGAGTTCAAGGTTCAATGGTTCAAATGTTCACAGGTTTAAAAGACAACCTCAAGCAAATAGAGAAGCATCAAATAGATGGTTCAATGGATGGTTCAACCAAGGAGCAGGAAAATGATTGAACTAGGAAGTCAAGGAACAAAAGAGACAGAATGAACCAATGAACTTCCACAGGTTCAAAGCTTTAAGGTTCATAATGGTTCAAGCAGCTGGCAACCTTTGAAGGTCTCATGGATGTCAAATTTAGTGTAATGGAATACTCGTTAATATTTGAATACAGTGTGGAATTTGAAAATGAATCAAGCAACTGACTGAAAGAAGAGCCTAAGAGTCCAAATTGATGTAGGAAAGAGAAAAATAATATAAAAAATCAAAAATATCTAACAGGGGAGTTATTTCCAGTAGGTGAAATAGTGGATCAAGTAGACTTCTGAGCATGCCAAATCAAGGATGTGGCCTATTTTTCTTCCATGAAATAAAAGCAAAGATATAGTTGTGTAGATACTAGGAAAAACACTAGATGATCCAGACCTAAGAGAGGACATTTGAGATGAAATGACATGCCATAGTTAAGGTAGCCGCCCTGATCCAGCATGGTTCCCTAACAAAAATGAAAATGCATTCAAAGCATTGAATGCACATCATGGGTCATTCCATGGAACAAAGCGTCAGGCCTTTCTTGGCTGCTATATAATGTAATCTCTGATTTGATACAAATGGAGATCTTCCCAATACAGCAACAAAACTCTACCCAAATTGAAAGGTGAATACTGAGACTTTGAGCTCATATTGTTCATATTATTTTATCTGAATGAGAAAGCAAGTTACTTGCAGACTTTGTGCTATTATAGCTTCTGCTATTTTAGAAAATTATTCTTATGTCTATTTCCTAGGAGCATTCTTGTTTATTTGATCTAATAAGCAGAACTAGTGGAAGTAATTAGGAAGGTGTCCTGAAGCCAACTGTGGAGAGACTTTGTGCCCCCACAATTGCCTTTAGTGTGTTTGTCTATTTTCTATTCTTGTGTAAACGATCTTGGGATGACTTTGTGCCCTCATTATCCTTTGTATTTTGTTTCTACATAAAGGACCTTGGGATGACTTTGTGCCCTCATTGTCCTTCATATCTCACTCTTGGGCAGTTGAGGTGGAGACTTTGTGCTACATCTCAATCTGCTGGTTACTACACCCCTGGTTACCAGTTACTTGTCACTACCTAAAAGAATTCCTGTTGTTCCCTGCAAGATCACTTCTGAAAGAAGAGAAGTGCCTTCAGTGTCTTCACCAAGATTTTATCCTCTATTTTTGAACATCATCTCTGAAAAAAGAGAGATGGATGGTGTTATCCTACCCTCAAATGTTATTTTCTGCTTATATATATAGTATATAACTCCTCTACTTATAGGGAACCTCCCCTTGATGAGAGGAGAGATTTGTCCCCTATTGATGTAGTAACCTACACACGTGGATGACCAATCTCCCTATGTTGTGGTTGAAGAGACCTATTTTGCTCATCAGTTAGCTGGTGATAAAATATTCACCCAACATGATGTAGACTCAACTAGCTAGGCATGAGATTAAATTTTGGGCATGCTTCCTATTTGCTATGACATGCTAATTTTTAATGAGTATATGCTTCATTATTTATATTTAGACATGTGATGAAATATGATTGGTTATTTTATTACTCATGGATGTTATGGTTTTATTATGCTTGTTATGGTTGTGAGTATGATTATGTTGTTGCTTATGACACATGTGCATATGCTTTGTTGTTAATTTGTTTTAAGATTAAACACATGAAGTAGGTTAATTAACAATACTAGATGAGAGGACAAAGAATATAATCAAGAGACAAATGTCGTAGTGAAAATCTTGACTAGTCATGATAGGATAAGAGGAGGGCATGATGCTTCTTTTTTGACAAGGACTAGAACAAAACTGAAGTTTGATTGGCTTAATGAACATAAGCCCTTTGAATGCTTCTCATTAGTGCTCGTTAGTTGGTAAATAGGTTTCTTGACCACATAATGTTAAGTAACCTCAAAATCCCTTACTTATAGTGCATAGAGGGGAGATGGATGAAAATAAAACCTTCTTGTGAGACTAGCATGCCTCTTCTGTAGGTGTCTAAAGAGTCAGTATAAATAAGTCTATGTCATAGAAAGTGTAGATTGATCGATGCGGGAAGTCTACTTATGAAAACTGATTGTGGATTCCATTTTATTTTTCTATGTGAGAGGTGATTGGGGCTTTCAAGATTAGTTTACTTTTGTTGTGATTTTGATAATGGTTATTTTGCTTTGTTGTTGTATATGAGAAGTTGATTGATTTGGGAAGCTTCCAAAAAATTGTTGTGCTTTTGATAAATGCTTTACTCAACCATCCTTCAAGAGAGTGGTCTAAGTTTATTTGCTTTGTTTAAGGCTATGTGATAGCTTTCCTTCAAGGGATCGATCTACCTTATAGTTGTGTAATTTTAATATGCTTATACAACTGTCCTTCAAGGGAGCAGTTTGTGAATGCTAAGAATGACCCATGATTATTATTGGTTTGGACTTTGCTTTTTTCTCTTTTTTTCTTGACATAGACATGCTTATATAGGCTTAAGGGTTCACCTTTATGAAGGTAAAACTAGAAACACAAGAGGTTGATTAGGTGTAAATAGGTTTAGGTGACAATGATCATGGGAATCCATGCTAATAGAGGGGTGGAAAGTACCATGAGAATCATGCCATGGGTAGATCCATGGTACCCATTGTTCAAGATTAGGCTATTACTGTGACGAATAATCACATGATCCAGTTTTAATCAGTTGCCCTTAAAATAGGGAGATGCATGTGGTTGAAAGCAAGGGATGAACTTAAGGTAGAATAAAAGGTGAACTTGATCCTTTTTAACAAAAGAACAGATGTAGTTGTGAAGCATTGAGGGGCTCAGGTTCTAGGTAGCCTTCGAGAGAAGATAATTGATAAGCTCTTGATCCATACTTGTGGGTTATGATATAGGGTCCAAGCCAATTGAAAGCAAACTTGCCTCGCTTGCTTTTCTCCATATTGGTGACATGCTAATTTGCTTTTAGGATGAGGTCTCTGATGTTGAATTCTCACACTCTAAGGTGTTTATTATAGGTATGCTTGATGCACTCTTGATAGACATGAAGATGGGTAAGGGATGCTAAATGACGCTCATCAAGTAAGTCAAGTTGGGCTAAATGGTGTTGACAATAATCATCCTCAAAAATGAAGGACAAAGGAAGAGGTTCACCATCAAAGGGGATAAGGATGATACCCACTCCCCCACCATGCTGACACTTTGATCCATCAAAGAACATGGTGAATTGATAGGTGAAGTCTGCCTGAGAGAGGGTCGCGATAGACTCATCACGGAACTCAAGAGGAGGAGGTTGGTTATTTGCTAATGGTGCTTTGGCCAATTGGGTGGTAATGAATTGCCCCTTTATTGACTTTTATTGAAGGAACTCAAGGTTAAACTCCACTAAGAGCATGAGCCACTTGACCATACATTAGTTTTGGTATGGATTGGAGTGCATTTGCTTCTGTGGGTCAGTATTGGTTATGACATATGTTTTATGGTTAAGAAGGTAGTGGTGAAGTTTAGAGGCCACAAGGACCAAAGCTAGGCAAAGTTTCTTGAAATGGGTATACCGAGTCTCATATTCTATAAACATATGACTAATGTAGTAGATGGCTTGCTCTCTATGTTGTTCATCTCAATGAACAAGCATTGCCCCTAGGGAGTGGTCAGTGGTAGATATATAAAGTTAGAAAGGTTGTTCATCCTTGGGAGGGGTGAGGATAGGTGGAGAGAAAAGGTAATTCTTGAGTGAATCAAAATTCTTTTGACAATCATTATTCCCCTTGAAAGATACATCCTTCTTCAGAAGGTGGTGGAAGGGTTGGCATCAGTCTAAAAGCTGGGAGATAAAGCAGTGAATGGATTGAAGCTTCCCCCTATAAACTACAAAGTTACTTAAGGTTGACTGGGGGAAGCATGTTGAGGATTGATTTGATCTTGGTGGGATCAACTTCGATTCCTTGAAGGGAAATGATAAAGCCAAGGATCTTTCCTGGTAAGACCTCAAAAATACACTTCTTGGGGTTAAGGTAGACGTGTTAGTGGATAAACCACTCAAAGATGATCTTGGGGACAATGAAATGATCCTTTAAGATTTTAGATTTTTTGAGAAGGTCATCCACATAGTCCTCTACAATCTTGTGTATGAGGTCATGGAAGATATAAGTCATGGCACGATCATGGAAGTTATAAGTCATGGCACATTGGTAGGTTGCACCAATGTTATTTAAATAGAAAGACATGACTTTGTAGCAAAAGGTCCCCCATGGGGTGGTGAAGGCAGTCTTTTGCTGATCTTCAAGGGCAATTAGGATTTGATTGTAACCAAAGAATCCATCCATGAGAGATAACATCTTGTGGCTGGCTATAAGATCAACTAGTTGGTTGATGCTCGGTAGAGGAATGTCATCTTTGGGACAAGTGAGGTTGAGGTCATGAAAGTCCACACAAATGCGTAGTCCCCATATGGAATTGGTGATAGGCATGACATTCAAGACCCATTAGGGATAGTCAATGGGTTGAATGAAATTGACAGATAAAAGATGTTGGATCTCTTCTTTGACGAGAAGGTCTATGTGAGGGTGCATGTGTTGAAGCTTCTGCTTGACGGGCTTGGCATAATTGTTGGTGACTATGTTGTGGGTATCAATAGTGGGGTCAATTCTTGTTATGTTGTTATAAGACTAAGTGAATGCTATGTTGTAGTCTTAGAGGAAAGAGGGGAAATCTTGAAGTTCCTTAACATTCAATGATTGGCCAATTTTGACAATGCAAGGGTTATCCAGAGTACCCAAGTTGATATTCATGATATATTCATTCAACATGGTTGAAGTCTTAGGAGGAAGGGATTTGTGGATGGAAGAATCTAGGACACCAAGGTAGGTGAGAATAGAATCATCATCCTGACACTAAACAATGTTAATGATAAAGGAGTCATCTCCTATCATCTCAGGATGGGTCAAAGGTATGGTTACGGTTTCCCCTTCCTTTTGATAAGTTAGGGGTCCTAGGCTGATCACACTGACAAAAAAAAAGTAGGTAAGATGATGTCATCATCCTCACATGCAAGTGGAGGAGAGGTCAGTGAGAAAGGAGTATCTTCCTCAATAATGGTGGTGGTAGATGGTTTGGTTTGCTTCTTTGTAGGTATAATGAAACCAAGGCCATGCTTCTCATGAGGATTTCTTGTCTTAATGGAGACCAATCATGTGGGTCATGCTCATATCATCTAAGACCAAATCATTTCTAAACACACTTGTGAAGGTATATTTTGGCAAAACTTGGCTTGTCTAGGTAAGAGAAGCTAGAGGTGAATGGTTGAGGTGAAGTGAAGGTAGTGGAAATGTTAAGTGGTTTGTCAAGTCCACCATAAATGAAATGGGTTTGAGAATTTGAAGGTCCAAAGCAAACAATGGCTTTGATATTAAGGTCATACTTGGGTTGGTGGTCAAGTTTCCCATACTCTTGGGGAGTAGGGAAAACATCAAGGGAAAGGAAGTGATATTTACCTTGTGAAAGGTGGTGAAATGTCTATTCCAAAGGGTCTGAGGTGGGGATCTAATCGGAAGGGATGGATGAGTTAGTAGATGCCTTGTTAGTAGAGGGAGGTAGGGCTTCCTCTTTCATGATGGATGTATTGTCCTTGGTTAATGAAGGTGTGCTAAATGGGGGTAGGAGGATGTTGTTGGGTCAATAGGTCATGTTACATATCGAGAAGGGGTTTGGGTCAACTTTGATGGTGATGACCTGGTCTACGTGCTCAATCTTAATACAATGATGCAGGGTAGAAGGGATGCAACCCATAGAGTGGATCCAAGGTCATCTTAGTAAAACATTCTATTGGAATTTGCCTTCCACTACATAGAAAATTTTAGGGAGCGTGCAAGGTCTTACACGAATAAGGATAACAATTCCCAAGGTAGTGGTCATGGTGTCTTTCAAGGATTGCAAGATGACTGAGGTTTTAGACATGAAATTGTTTGGAAGGTTAAGTTGGTTATAGACATGGGAGGAGATGATATTAATACTAGTTCCCCAATCAATCATGACCCATTTAATATGGGTTCAGTTGATGTAAGCAATAATAAAGAGAGGAAGGTCTAAGTCACCAAGATGGATACAAGGTATTTTTGAATCCTTAAAGGTGACAAGGTTAGAAATTTGGAGAGCATCGACAAAGGCTGTTAGAGGTTGAGGGTCTTCAAGTTGGACCTCTACCAATTGCAATGCCCCTATCATTTCTTGGAGATGATGAGGTGAAGTGGTAATCACCTCATATAAGCTCATCTTCACTGGGGTCTGGTGAAGCTGTTGGAGTATCCCTCTTCTAATGGACTCAAAGGGGTTGGATTGGGAGGCACCTAAGATGGATACCTTGGGTTTGGGTGAACGTTAATATGTTTGGATAGGGTTTAGTTGGGAGGTAAAAGATGGCTATATTCATGGGATGGACACTTTGACCTTCCCCTTATCCTCCTGTTACACT
Organism: Torreya grandis; assembly: GCA_037957365.1. NCBI lineage: Eukaryota > Viridiplantae > Streptophyta > Pinopsida > Cupressales > Taxaceae > Torreya > Torreya grandis. Next base: position 4,805,921 of record JARHVA010000076.1, read on the forward strand.
CTCATGACCACATAAATGGTGTGGATAGAGGGATGAATTGAGGTAGGAGAGTTGTTTGGTTCTTCATCACTCTGAGGTGAGAGTAGAGGAATGGTTAGGTTTTGGCTAGTGGTTTTTGGTCATTGGATTGGTAATGGGCCCATGTGAGGTTAATTTGTTAATAGATCATCCTCATCATAGAGCTAATAAATAATAGTTTGGAGAGCTTTGCAGTTCTTCATGTCATGCCTTGGTGTCCTATGATAGGAGCACATGTGGTGATCATTATACTAGGTGGGTTTTGAATTGAGAGGGTCAAACAACCTGATAGGGGATAAGATTAAGCAAGAATCTTGTAGTAACCTTCAAAAAATGGTATAGTAGGATTCAACTAAAGGTGGAGAGGGTTTAGGGGTTTTGGTCTTGGTTGGCAAGGTGGAAGTCTTATTGGTAGCGGGTTTGGTGATGGAAGGTTTGGGTAAGGTGGATATTTTGGTTGGTGGTTTTCAAGGTAGGTAGCTTGGTCATAGTTGGTTCAATGAAGATAAGTGTGTCTAAAAGCAAGTGTGTCAGTGTAACTAGCAGTGGTAGTTGGGTCTTAGTTGGGATAACTGACTTCATACTTAGAGTGGAGGGATGAGGTCCCAAGATGGAGGGTAGGGTGGAAGCAAGTAGGAGTTTGGCCCTCTATCCTTTTGGTGTTTCTACTCCCTTGGTTGGTTTAGGTTAGCGCTTGGTTATCGAGTGTTAGGTTGTGGAGCTAAAAGCTTCAGCTACTTGCAAACAAGGTGGAACAGAAGGTTGCTGAGATCCAGGAGCACCGGCGTCGGCAGCATGACCGACATCAGTCGTGAGCAGTGCTGAAGGCCACCGGCGATGGCAGGAAGTCGGCCGACGTCGGCAGAACCAGACAAGCAGGGACCGGCGTCGGTCGCCTGTGCGTTCCAGAAGTGCTAGTTGCACGGACAGTTAGTTAAGTGAACGAAGAGTTTGCATGTAAAGACCAGTTAGAGTCTTGAGCTGCGTGGATAATTGTCTAAATTAAGAGTCTAAGTTAGTGTTTAAGTTAGGGATCTATTTATAGACCCATTGGCATGTATTGTATAAGCATACGATAAGGAAGGCAAGGAAGTACCTTCTGTGTGTGTGTATGATCATTGAGTTGCAGGTTGTTGCAAGCTCATAGGAGATCCACATGTGAGTATGGTCTGTTGAATTGCAGGTTGCAGGTTCATGGGAGATCAGCTTGAAGTGCTATAGAGTGCTTGATGTACTGGCAGGGTTATTACTGACTAGTTGGAGAGGTGAACACCAATTCGGTTTGTGAGTTGGTTGTTGGGACCGTTTTTTGTGTAGGAGAGTGTGTGTGAGAAGAATTACTGTACACTTGAGGTGTGGTGAACCTCTGTAAGGTGAAAGAGTGTGGCGGCTCTTTGTTGTATTCTTTTCTGTATAGTGTTAATACAAGATAGTGTATTGTCTCTCATATTCTGTGCTATTGGTGAATTCTAGTTACTTGTGCTTCTGGTTATTTCCGCATATTTAATTGCTTATATATTTGGTAATCATACTGTGCTCTTTCTGAGGAGCAAGATCCAACAAGAGGAATCAGAATAGGTGTGTTTGTTCTTGGACTTCCATAACAAGTGGTATCAGAGCTTTTGGTTGGAATACTAACAGATTGGTGTAGATCTGGGTAGTGTGTTTTGATTACAGGTTACTCACAGGGTTTCTATTTGAGTGGGAGTTGAGCAATGACAAAAGACAGTCAGCTACGAATGGAAAAGTTTAATGGCAAGAACTACCAATTGTGGAGGATGCAGATTGAGAATTATTTGTATCAAAAAGATTTGTACTTACCGTTGGGAGGGGTTAGTTGCAAACCCTCGAATATGAAAGATGAAGAATGGGAGGTTCTTGATCGGAAGGCTCTGAGATCTATTAGATTGAGTCTTGCACTGTGATTTCCAGCTTATCACAGTGTAAGACAACGGTGGAGTTGATGGAATCTTTGGCAAATTTATATGAAAAACCCTCAGCTTCTAATAAGGTATTTCTTATGAAGCGTTTATTTAATTTGCAAATGTTGGAAGGTGGATCCGTTCATAGCCATCTTAGTGATTTCCATGGTTTAGCAAACCAATTAAGTTCAGTCAATATTGTATTTGATGATGAAATAAGAGCTCTCTTAATCTTGTGTTCATCACCTGAAAGTTGGGAAGGTTTGGTAATGGCAGTTTCTAATACTATGTCTCCTTCAAAAGTCTTAAAAGTGGATGATGTTGTGAGTGTAATCTTGAATGAAGAGATACGCAAAAATAACACAGGTGAATCATCAGGAAATGCTTTGAGTGTTGAAGGCAGAGGAAGGCAAAGAGAAAAGATAGAGCATGGGAGATCAAGGTCGAAGACAGGCAGGAGATCTAAGTCCAGGTATGGCAGAATAACCTGCTGGAAGTGTGGAAAGCAAGGGCACATAAAGAGAGATTGCAGATCAGGTGAAGATCAGCATGAAGGACATGAAGAAGAAGCAGATGTTGTAGAGTACGTTGCACAGGATGCTCTGGTATGTTCTTTGGATAAAGTAGAATCTTGGGTTTTAGATTCTGGTGCCTCTTTTCATGCATCCCCACATAGGGAATTTTTTCATGAGTATGTCCAGGGAGATTTTTAAAAAAATTGTGTAGGGGATGGTAAGCCTTGTCAGATTGTTGGCAAAGGGAAAGTGAACCTGAAACTGCAGACAGATAACACATGGGTGTTAATGGAGGTCATGCACGTCCCAGTTCTGGAGCGGAATTTACTTTTTGTTAGAAGTTTGGGTGATGAGGGTTGCACAGTAACTCTCACAGTGGACTCTTGGAAGGTTACCAAGGGTACACTTGTTGTAGCTAGAGGTAAGAAAGTAGGTACGCTTTATCTATCTACTTGTACTACTGATTCTCTTTCTGGGTTTTCTACTTCAGCTGTAGATTCAGAGATGTGGCTTGATAGGCTTGGTCACATAGATAAGAAAGAGATGCTTGTTCTTGAGTCAAAGGATATGCTTTCGGATTTGGAAGGTATGGATCATGGTTTCTGTATATAGAAGAAGAAGGTAACGTTTTTTGAGGAATCCGATGTTAGTGACAAGAATAGGAAAGCCTTGGTTTTCAAGGAGAAAGTGACGGACAGAGTTCAGCACAAGATGCAGAGGAATTCTGAGCAGAGCAAGGGTGATTTGGACAAGGATTTGATCCAAAAAGAGCTCGCGGGAAAAAGTCAGGTCTCACTAGAAAAACACAGAGACCGACGTCGGCAGGAAAACCGGCGTCGGCGTCCAGACAGGGACCGACGTCAGCTATGTGCAGACCGACGTCGGTGACTCAGGGTAGAGAATGATTGGCGTCGGCCAGGGGAAATCGACGTCGACAAGGAGGCAGTCGCAGGGAACCGACATCGGTCGGCTGCAGACTGAGATGTGACTGGCATCGATTACTGAGATGAATTTTGGGTAGACAACAAGCTGTCATGGAGTCTCAAGCGCCCATATGGGGGACTGAAGGTGTAAGTAAGTTCTTAAATTCATCATTTCCATTCTTTACACTACTTGTTGCTCACTTATGGCATAGGACTAGGAAGTTATTGAAGAAGCAGAACAGGTAGATCTAGGAAACAGTGGGAGTTAGGCATGAATGAGGATGTGATTCTTTGGAGGAGAACCAAACAGTTGTTTTGGGTTGTGTTGCCAGCTGGAAGTAAGCACTGAGAGACGAATGGATGTTCAGGATGAAGAAGAGCGGAAATGGATACGTGAGATGGAAGATCAGGGTATATGGTCTTGTATTAGCTGCAGGGCAATGGAGGTTTGTTCATTGTGTTTCTCTTTACCAGGTTGGATAGTATTAGCTACACTATCCTATTACTGTATGATGTGCTTGTTGTAGGGTTACATATACAGGGTATTACTGAACTAAAGGTAAAGCTAGTTCAGGTGTTTGTCATGGAGAATCTGGGAGCAGCAAGATTCTTTGACATGAGTGTGTTCTAGAGACATGGGAGGTCACATGTTGACTTTGTTTCAGGATGATTGTGTGAAACCGGTTAGCACGCCGATGGTTAGACAGCTCACAGAACAGGGTCTTGATTCACATAATGAGGTTGAGTGCATGGCATGTACTAAACCTGAGTTTTCCCAAGCAGTGGGAGTTGTCACAAGTTAGGAGCCAATCCAGGAGAGAACCATTGGAGGGCACTTCAGTGGATTCTTACAGGGACTAGTAGCAGGTGCACATGCTATGCAGGTTCAGGTGATTTTTTCTACATGTTTGTAGATGTGGATGTGGCAGGTGATTTGGATGACAGGTTTTGCACCATGGATTTTGTGGTGGTTGGTCTTCAAGGGTGATTTTGAAGATGGATACATAGCCAAGGGAACAAACTAGATGGAGTACAGGTACATGTACAGGTTGCAGCTGTTTATCTCCAAGTGGGAGATTGTTAGGTTGTGGAGCTAAAAGCTTCAGCTACTTGCAAACAAGGTGGAACAGAAGGTTGCTGAGATCTAGGAGCACCGGCGTCGGCAGCATGACCGACGTCGATCGTGAGTAGTGCTGAAGGCCACCGGCGACGGTAGGAAGTCGGCCGACGTCGGCAGAACCAGACAAGCAGGGACCGGCGTCGGTCGCCTGTGCATTCCAGAAGTGCTAGTTGCACAGACAGTTAGTTAAGTGAATGAAGAGTTTGCATGTAAAGACCAGTTAGAGTCTTGAGCTGCATGAATAATTGTCTAAATTAAGAGTCTAAGTTAGTGTTTAAGTTAGGGATCTATTTATAGACCCATTGGCATGCATTGTATAAGCATAAGTTAAGGAAGGCAAGAAAGTACCTTCTGTGTGTGTGTATGATCATTGAGTTGCAGGTTGTTGCAAGCTCATAGGAGATCCACATGTGAGTATGGTCTATTGAATTGCAGGTTGCAGGTTCATGGGAGATCAGCTTGAAGTGCTATAGAGTGCTTGGTGTACTGGCAGGGTTATTACTGACTAGTTGGAGAGGTGAACACCAATTCGGTTTGTGAGTTGGTTGTTGGGACCATTTTTTGTGTAGGAGAGTGTTGTGTGAGAAGAATTACTATACACTTGAGGTGTGGCAAACCTCTGTAAGGTGAAAGAGTGTGGCGGCTCTTTGTTGTATTCTTTTCTATATAGTGTTAATACAAGATAGTGTATTGTCTCTCATATTCTGTGCTATTGGTGAATTCTAGTTACTTGTGCTTCTGGTTATTTTCGCATATTTAATTGCTTATATATTTGGTAATCATACTGTGCTCTTTCTGAGGAGCAAGATCCAACAAGAGGAATCAGAACAGGTGTGTTTGTTCTTGGACTTCCATAACATCGAGTTTAGTGTGGTTAGTTCTCAGATTTATTATGGTAAGCTCCACTTTCACAGATGGGTGGTTAAGACTCTATGTAGGGAAGGTGCCAAGGTTATTGGTTGGTTTGGTTATAGAAGGTGATTTGGTTGTATGGGGTTTAGGTGCCTTGGATGGTTGAGGAATTGTTGGGTTGGTCGAGGCCTTCATCAATTTGGTTGGTAAGAAGGCAGTTTAGATAATAGTGGTGGTGGGTTCATCTGCTAAAGGTATGGTTGGAGGTTCTTGATTGGTGACATAAGGTATCCCTAATTGATGCTAGAAGGTGGATCGATCCATGTCAGGGTTGGATAAAAATTCCAATTTCTGCACTAACCTAGAGAATGGTTTGTAAGCTGGTCTTATTTTCTGGATAGTGGACCTAAAAGATAAGCCCATAGGTTTAGATAGAAGAATGGTAACCTCATCCTTTTCCTCAATCAAAGATGCAAGGTTTGAAAGGGTGGCTCCTCTATGGGAGGTGTAAACATGGGGGCTTTCTCTTTGGGAATGATTTTTGAAGGGGTAGTAAGTTGTTCGACGGTTAAGGGAGAAGGTAAAATGGGTGCTTGTTCTAGTGCATCGGTTGAAAGAGGGGTAGTAGAGGAGGAGAAAGGGGTGTTTCCTTAGTTTATATTTCCAAAAGAGGAGAAGGTAACTCCACTACCTCAATAAGTGGAGAGAGTGAGGAATAGATAGGTTGGATGGTATGTTCTTTAGCAATGAGCATGCCAATAACCATGTTAACAATATGGGCATCGTGAGAGCACTCAACCATGTTGCTCTCATTTTTTTTAGATGCATGATTGGGTAAATGTTACTTAAATATGTCAAGGGCTTGGTTTTGAGGTGAATTGGAGTTACACAACAAAAGCTCACCCTTATCAATGCGAGATTGGATAATGCTCTTGAAGGTGTTATACCTACTAATGCCATGTCCTACTACTCAGTGGAAGGCACATAGATCATTCTCATTATACCAAGTAGCTGTGGGATGAGAAGAATCAAATTGCTAAGGTGTTTTGATAGGGGGAAGTTATATGATGTTGGCCTTCAATAACTTCTCTAGGAGTGAAGCATAAGATTCTCCAAGTGGAGTAAATTGCCTCGAGTTGTTCTAGTTTTGGTTTCTCATGTTTTACTTTGAGGAACCAGAAGAATTTGGTTGGTTGGAAGATGATGGAGAAGTGGATTTAAGGATAACTACATTTGCAGTGCCCTTAATTTTGGTCTTGATGTTGTTTTTGTTGTTCAGTTTGGAGGAGGAAGCCTCATTGGTTTTATAGGTAGAGTTATTATTTTTTAGTTTTGGCTTTCCTTCGTTAATAGTTCTATTCTCTAATTTACATGCCATGGCGAAAGCTTCATCAAAAGTTTGAAAGCTCTAAACACACAATGTGGAAGAGATGTGCTTGGCTCATGCCTGAGTAAAGAGTTCAATCAATTCGAGTTGGGGTAAGGAGAAGGAAAGTTGATTGGTTAGGCTCCTCTAATGAGCTAAAAATTTGACAATAGATTCATCATCAAACTACCAAATAGATTAGAGTTTAGTGATGGAAACCTTCTTAGAGATATTTATCGAAAAGTGATCCAAGAAAATTTGAGCCAGTTGGGTGAAGGAGAAGATGAAATGGTTGGTTAAGGCACTATACCAATCCAATGTCGATCCTGAAAAAGACATAGGAAAAGTGCAGAGAAGGTGGGCATCATCATATGTAATCAAATAATATGGATGCATGAATTCCCTAAGGTGCTACTGGGGATCCTCCTTACTCTAAAACTTGGAAAACTTGGGAAGCTCCCACTAGGGAGGGTATGGTCTAATAGGGATGAATGGGTTCATTACAAATCTGGTGATATGATAGAGTGTTGTGAGCTCTGGAGATGGATGACTCAAAGGTAGTCATCTTATCCATGAGCATTTTCATTAGGGTTGTTTGGGATGGTGCACCTGAAGGGTCGTAAGGTGCATATTATGGTTGGGGTTGAGTGACATATTGATAATTTTCCAGAGGTTGAGAAGTTGTTCCATATGGTTAAGTGGTCACAGGTGGTTGGGTTGAATCTACCTATGAATATGTGGTCACTGGTGGTTGGGTAGAGGGTATGTATTATTAAGTGGGTATGGGTGGTTGAGTCAAATCTAAGGGATAAGTGGTAACCCTAGTAGTGACAAGTAATAAGGTAGAAGGTATTGGTGCTACTAAGTTTTGAAGCAGAGCAGGGATAGCTAGAAGAATGGTAGTGATGGCGGTAGTGGGTATTCCAATAATAATTGGGGTATGGGTAGGTAAAGGTTGGGTGGTGGTTGTATTAGAATAATTATTAGTTAGGCCAAGAGCTATTTGGGTGTTAGAAGGTTGAGTTGGTTAGTTCTACATGGTTGTGTCAAATGGGATGTCGACTGAGGTAGATGCTTGAGTAGTTAATGGTTTGGTGGTGACAGTGGAAACAAAAGAGTTGCCTAAAAATCCCAATGCCATTCCATAGGGTGGATCGGTAGGTGGTACCGAAATGGGTGTATGGTGAGCTAGTATGCTAAGATAATGCTACAAGATTACTGAGTTATTATTCAAAAAGGCAACAAAGTTTGGGTCACCTTAGGAGACTAACTGAGGCACACTAGAAGCATCAGAATGATGAGGAAAACTCTCAACATCTAAGATATACTCCATAGATGAAGAGGTAGAGGAGAATGGATAATCTATAGAGGGGTCCTAACTCGTTAAGTCTCTTCATTGTTGATGAGTAAGAACCATGCAAATAGGATGAGAGGAAAACATAAAGAATCTTACAACTCAAATAGAGAGAAAGCAAGAACATGATCAAATAAATACAACACACGCTAGAGTATGCTAAAATATTGTCATTAAATTTTAATCTCACTTTTGGCTTATGCCTTAAGTTTATGAGAATGTGTGATAGAAGTTGGCTTATAACTTAGGTACTATAGAAGCAATCTATGGTTGGTTTCAGGTTATTTAGGTGCTAAAAAAATATCTATGTTGGGAATCGATAGGTGGCTTGGTATTGGGGCCTACCCCCTCACTTCACACACCACAATGATAAGGGTGTCAGGTACTTAGCCAATATATACTTATTTCTAAAGTTTATACTCAACCAGAGAGCTGAGTTGGTTCTCCCCTTGGTAATGACCTCCAAGTAGGATTGTCAAAAAAGTGTAAGGTGACTGCTAGGTGATGAAATCCTAGTTGGGCCTTGTCTCAAGTTTGTTTGATGTTTAATCAATGAATGTGGTTTGGTTTAGTGTGTGCAACAAAAGTGATGCTAAAATAGGATTGCTTTACATTAAGCTAAAATTGCAAGCAATTAATGTATGTACTTGATTTTAAACCCAAAAGAAATTTTAGTTTCATTAGTGATCACAAACAAAGATAAGAGCATACATATATAAAGAAAAGAAACCCAAAGTAAAGACTCAAGGTCCCATCGGGTGTGCTAAAAAGTTTCAGTAAATTCCAGCTTATATTTCAGAAAAGAAGAAGAAGAAACTTAATATAGGTATGGTTGAAAAACATGTTTGGTTATGCACATTGTAAATCAAATGATTGTGAAAAACTCCTCTTTGGCTTGGGAGGATGACCTACAAATAAGATAACACTAAAGCAAATGGTTGGTTAGATAGATAACTGAGTGGATTGCCTAGCACTAGCTAGATCTTATAAGTAAGAACTTCCTCTGGGGTTGTCAATCCACACATTTTAAAAAATTAAGTTTATAAAATACAAATAGAAATGACTTGCATCAATAATCAAAAGATACTACAATTGAACACAAGAAATGCTTGCCAAAGAAATGGACTAGAAATGACTAATGTAACAATAAGCAAGTCAATACTAGTGTTAAGTGACTCAGGGCTATTTCAAAAAATCAGGGAGGGTTTTGTGAACAAGAAGGGATGCATAAAACTATATTCGGTTGGGGATAAGAGGGTGAAAATAACTTGCTATTATTTTTTTCCATAGTGACCATCGACAGTTAAGGTGACCATTAGCGATTGAGCTGATCGTCGATGGTTGGGAAGACCATCGTCAGTTGAGACAATCATTGTGTGTAGTTCTGGGTTGATAAATGGTCAAATTGATGGGATCACAAATTTGAATTTTGAGAGATGGGTTGGTGTTGGTCTGAGTGCAAAAAGGAAAATAAAGTAATTAAATAGTAGAAAACAAATACTTATCTTGAAGAAAGCTGATCGGGTGGGTGTTTGAGGTGGTTGACTCACTAGTGGAGTCTGACATGATTTTGATAAAGTAATGGTACTTGACTCTTTGGCAAAGCTATGGTGGTAAGTTAGCTCTCTAACATGATAGCCACATTGCTAGGTTACTGATGATGATTGACCTACAAAATAAAGGAACTCTAGATACACAAGCTCCTGATAACAATTGTAGATCACTTTCACCTCCCTACTCCTCTCTTCTTATAGACAAGGCAAAAGTGTTGTAACAAGATGTTAACTAGGTCTTTTAATTATAACTCGTGCATGCAATGGCTTGCACGTGGATTTAGACAAGTTATGTTTTAAAAAGTGAGGTAGGTGGTTTGCATGTTGGTGGTTAAGGAGGTGTATTTTGATCATCGATGGTCAAGGTGACCCTCATTGGTCATCCTGACCATTGACAGTTGAGGGTGAAGGGACAAAGTGGGTAAAGAGCTAGGTTAAGTCAATTGGTCAAACTGACTCTGAGTTAGGTTTGGTTAGGGGTCGAAGGGTTAAATTGGTCCCAAGGGGTCCTAAGGCGGTCTAGGGGAATTTCGACATTCAAAATTGTGGTGTGTGGATTTCTAGTGTCTACAACTAGTATGAACAATTATATAATACATATACACTAATGACTTAGAGGATTGAATAGATCGTATTCATGTTCATATAACTTACACATTATTCTTGAAGTAGTTAATATTAATTTAGTGTACACTAGCATTTAGTTATAGTTAATATCATTAATCTAAAATTCATGTGTTCAGTTTAGGGGATTTAATATATTGTCCATTTTAAAGTTCATCTATTATTTATTTTGGTTAGGGGATTGAAATTCATGTATTGTTCATTCTGGTTAGGGGATTGGATAAATTTTGTTATTTGAGTCTTTAAGATTCAATCAAGGGATTGTTTGTTTTATTCTCAAATAAAATTTATGATTGGAGGGTTGCATTTTATTTTTTATTGTAAAAGTTGAATTTAACAATTTAGAATTTTGTTTTAATATTGTAGCTTAATTTCTTATTCGATTGAACATGAAGTAATATTAAATGAGAGCATATAATACATCTTGAGGTCTAATAAGTAAGCAATGTGAAACCCTATTTTTGAAGCGAAGATTTGGAATGTACCTCATTTGGTGACAAAAATGGGGATGTGTAGACACCAAAATTTGGTATGAGCCTTGTTTTCACAATGTTTTTGTGTGACTTTACACAGACTATCATCACAAATTAGGCACCTATTGGCATATTTTGGTCTTTATCTTATGTTCTCTTGTTGTTTGGTTTTAGCACATGTTATTCTATTTGATCTCTCTTTTTGATTCTTGGTATGTCACAAGTATCCTTGGGTAGTTTTACTCATTTATGATTTTTTCTTTGTTCAAGATAGCATTGGTAGACTCAGACTGTGCTAGTTATTGATAAAGTTTAAGGTCATCAATGGTGTCTTGGTGTAACTTGTGCTCTTTTCTCCGGTGTATCACCCTTAATATTAGTTTCTTTTAAAATTTTGGGTCTTATTAGCTCAACTTTTTATTTTTCAATAGTTCCTTAATTCAAACTTGGGATGGTCATATATACAAATCCCTTAAATAAATTTTAGGCAAAAACATTCATTGAGAAAAATACACACCTAGATGATTCATTATGTTTACATCTAGTCAAACATATTTATGAATCTTCTAAAGTATAATTATGATTGAACACATCACTGGCATACTCATAACAAAGAAACACAAGTGTTTTTAGAATTGAATTTACATGATTTGGCAAATACAAAAATAGGTGGGATAATTATGTGCAGTTTGAGCCCTTTTCAGAGTATTAAAACATATGCAACACTCTACTATTCAATAAGGATTGGTTGGTGTGAGTCCAACCTAAGATCTTTAACCCCATTTCAAGGTTTTCTTTCATCTAAGTGTCTTCCTAGGATTTTGGAGGAAGAAGAGTCATTTTTTTAGTCTATGTGCATTATCACAAACAATTGAAGTAGAATTACACAACACATATATAGGTGCACAAGTTATACCAGTCTATAAGATTTCTTAGCTTGTAGACATAGCCAGACAAGATAGATAGTGTCGACTACTATAGGGGTTTGAGTCTTCTAGCAGTGTCTTGAAGTTTCTAAGTGTTGATCCACTTTTAAGATTTGTTCATTTTCTAATGCTGAGTATTTTATGATCATGTAATTATTTCCCTAATTCACAAACAATTTATATAGCTAAGTGTTTGTTCCATTTAGTTAGTCTTATTTGTCATAATTAATCTAGCATAATATCCATTAACTCAATTAAATTTAGATTATCATGTTTATTGTTATTGTCTATAATCTGAATGTGTGCATAGTTTCCATTATTCATATCTCATGGGTGTAAAACAAGTACAACATTTTGGTGAACTCAATCATTGCTTTGAGCACAATAACTCTAGGTTTCCTTCTACATCAGGGTTTCAATTTTCCTTTTAGGGTTTATATGTTTTCCCTTATCTCAGGGTTGTGACATATGGTTTTTCTCCTTATTTGTATAGGGTTTAGGTTCATTTCCATGTGTGTGCATCCTTCAAACCCTAAAATGTCTCATCCAATTATTTTACCATGTTTTTTGTTTAACAAATAAATGTTTATGCAAATAGGTATAAAACTTGTTAGATATATTTAGACTGTAATATATGACATCTAACCATAAATATAAATATAACATAGAATTGATTGAAATTGAAAAGTGACATATGCTAAAAATAGTAAGTACAAACAAATACAAGATACTTCACTTTTTTGATTTCTAGTTGACTATAATTTATGTTTGATAGTGAGAAACAAAAAAAACATGACTATGATAATGTAGATCAAAAGGCAAGATTTTTTAATATTCTTAGATAAGTTTGCACTCCTTAAAAACAACATAGGCTAGCTGTGTATGTTGAATACAGACTTGTTCATGTTGACTGTGACTAAATTATAATCACTTTGTCCTGTACCTGTGTCTACTGAGAGGAATGAGATATTGTGGTCATGTAGATGCTTCATAGAAATACATATTTTCCTTCTATTTACCTTTGAAACCCTATGGTTACTCTAGATAACTTAAAACTATAAAAAGAGAGGAAACTATAATGGGTTGAGCTAACCCGAGTGACTCACTTTAATGATTGAATGTTGCCTATATATCTACAAATTCTGAATATGTAATCAAGTCGCATGTAGTTCTCCCACATAGAGTGATTGTGCAATTGTGCTCCTTGAATATATGTATGCATCTATAAATTTGGTTTTTGATACTTGAAAATGTTAGCTCTTGACTTGATTTGAGATGCTTCATAATTGATTTGAGATTGATCCTATTGATTAATCTTGAATTTGGGATCAATAAGGCATAAACACTCAATTTGTAGTAGTGTAAAAGATAGGTTTTAGATAGAAATAAAATCCATTTGAAATGAGATTTTGATTTGCTTATATAGTGAAAACTTTGAACAATTTCCTTTAGCCAACCTTGAAAAACATGCAGGAAGATCCTAATGAATATTTGGAATTTGGAAACTATTCATTAAATGGCACATGATGTGCCTGCACTAGGTGGATAGGTTTGTGATATTGGATCTATTCCAAATAATTAGAAATAATTTTTCTAAGATGGGAAGCAGTCTGAGAGTGATATAAAGAGGTTTGAGCATTGCCTTTGAAATTTTGTGTGTTAATGATTCCAACTGAGTGTTCAATCCCATATATAGATAAATGGCTTAGAGGAATGATGAATAAAAGTCATGTATTTGAGCATAAGTCTTGAGGTTTAGGATATGTCAAAAATTAAAAATGTCAAGTACATATGACCAGATTTAGGTACCTACATTTCCCCCCCCCCTTTATTCTTGTAATAAAATTATTATATTAAAGGAGAAAGAAAAACCTGAGAGTGTACAACACACCTTGTATTTGATAGGAAAATTCAGTTATGTAGGGCACTAATTTTAAAAATCCTTTTAATAACACATGAAGTAGTCATTATTCATATTTTAAATTTGAAAAATCTGAAACTCTAAAATTTGAAAATTGACAAGAGAGGAAGGAAGGAGTACACTTGGAAGCAATTATGCAGTTATCACAATGTATCAAAGCATGCCATTATGTTACATGTGCATACATGACCCATCATCAATTTGTTAACATATACATTGGCAAGGCAAATGAGTAACCTTTCAAAAGTAACATGAGTCAACTTTTCATTGTTCATGATTTCCTCGAGTTTGAAACCACACGTTCTACACCAACTTCATTTAATTAATCCTACATGGGATGAATATGATTTGGGGGAATAAAAAATTAACATTATATGAATTATTCATTAATTTGATTATTCAGAGAATGTTTCGCAACCATTCTAGAAATAATGGGCATCATGATGGAAATCTACTATTGTTTCTTTATTCATTTTTTTCAAGCTTAAGTGGCAAAACATCAATGCATATTGACAATTAAAAAACCTAGTGGATTTAAAAAGTGATTTCTAGAACAAATAAAAAACATGTAAATGGATCAAGCAATGTAAATGGATCTCAACATATTTTCAGAGCAAATGAATCTCTATGAATACATTTGGATAGGAATTATATATACTTTTTTATATAAATAAGAGGTCTTGATTGAAGCATCATAATGTTTCCTTCCTAACTCACATTGGATTTAATTAGCTCAAAATTTGAAGCCCTGGAAACAAATTTGTAACACATACAACATTATTTTTCAGGAAAATCATCTCAAAAATCATGTTGGGAATGTTGCCAAAATTCAATTTATTCCTTGCTTCCTCAATGCATCTTCCTAATATCCTTGGTTTTGAAAAGGGTTTGTGAACCAATTAATAAATTGTCAAGATCATCCTTGGCATGAATAATGGATGCATAAATTAACCCTTCTTTTTTTAACTTTTCTCAGATTGTGGATATTTCTCTTCCATTTTCTTCATAAACTTATGATTTAGTAGAAATATAGTTTGACCTCTATTTAGAGGAGAAATATCATAGACAAAAATTAATTTGGTTGAAAAGTCCTCACACAACCTCAAAGAAACCATTGTCAACATAGAGTGCAAAGATTGAAGAACAATAAACACATAATGCAAAACTTATTTTTTTAATAAATTGACTACCTTTAATATTGAGTTGAGGGAACAATAAACTTTGATTGTGATTATATATACATGTATACTAATGGGTTGATCAATAATTTTATTTATTAGGAAACATTATTTGATTTGTATTCAATCACAATTATTATATAATTTTAATTCTTAGCTAATGCATATTCACCTTGAGTTCTCATAACATCATTGAAGTTCAAAAATGGCATACAATACATTAATTCCAAAATTAAGTAACAAAGCTTAAACCATATACAATATGTGCTCAAGGGGAATATAACTAACCACAAAATAGATTAACTTAGTTTCTAATAATATATGTTGAAGGAGAAATTGAATCAAATGCATACGGTCATTGGCTATTGTATACTTATTTGTGATTAAAATATTTAACATGTATTACTAATAACATCTATAATGGCTTAAGACATATGTTAAAATATTCATTCCGCCTATGTGAAAACATATCTTAAACAATGTTTTATCTTAATATTCAACAAACAATTTTGTTTTAAATATGTTGTAAATATATGTTTTGTAGTTGTTACACTAATTATAATGTAAAAATATATGTTACATGAATATGTACAATAATGGCTAATATGAACATGTATATTTAGATATATGACCTTTGTTCCTCAAACATGAGAAATATGTACAATAATGATAATATGAAAACATATCTCAAATAATGTTTCCTACTAGCCATGTTATGTCCATCATGCATGCAATAGACAACTTTAAAAAATGAGTTGGGGAATTAATCTTCGAGTCAATAAAATCTAATTCTTGTGTTAATTGTGATGTTATAAAAGGACAACCTATAGTGCATAGAATATTTATTTAATCTTATCCAAGAGGATTCGTCAAGCCTCAATTTCATTTATTTTATGGACATGGTGATCATCATACCCATTTTGCACACTTTGTGTCTTCCCTTGGAAATCATGACCATGATTGAATAGTATTATTAAAGTATTTCCACTGAAGTTTAAAAGGTCTTGACCTAGATTTATTATACACCCTACCTAGTAGATCTATATCTTATTTCCTAAAAAATAAAACAAACTATCTTATATCATTTCAACACTAATAGAGGTTTTAGGTTACCATTTGAACACCTTCAAAACCTTCAACAAGGTCATGATGAACCTATGAAATATTACATTTTGGGATTCCAAATTATTTTACATTGGTTGATATATTAACTAGTTGATCTAGAAATGTAATTTATTTTTAGCAAAGGTCTTTTATCTCCACTTAGGGAAAATGCACTTTATCATGCACTTATGGTTCTTTTGAGTGAATTTAGCATGACATATTTCATTATGAAGGTGATTTATTACAATTTTACACTCTTTATTATGACATTACAAGCTCACAAAGGTAAACAAACTCAAGTCTCCAAAGTGATTATCTATCTAGAAGTGAACCTATGTATAAGGCAACTAATGAGGAAACACCCTTCATGAACTCTACCCATGTTGTTAGTCATCAAATATATGAAATTTTGAAGACTCAAGAATAAACTAACCATTTTATGAATGTTAGTTGATGAGAAGCTAACCAAACTACCATTTATTATATATATATATATATGTGCACATCATTTAACACACTGGATCACAGTCATTTTTTAACTATCATCAAATAAATGAACATATAAATGACATTTTTTTTGCATTATAAAAAAACATCAATGAGATTGAGGTAAATGATGTCATTACATATGAGAAATCTAATGAAATTCCACTTAGTGCAATGTCCCCATCTTCATCTATTTCATAGTATTATCAAGCCTATGTATCCCATGTAGTTTATAAGGGACTAATGGTCATTTGAGATTTCATTGAAGGTGAGCATAAACAAATAATTATGGTTGATGGTACATTATAATGCAATACATGCAAATTTTATTTTATTAAAGAATTGGGGCATAAGGAAAATGAGTTACAACATATAAGTATCCATGAGGGATCATTATGGCATATGCCATTTCTCATTTCTTTTGGGCCTGAGATAATTGAAACATTATTTTTGTAGTACCTACCATGCTATAATTCAATGTTGTACTTGGAAAATCATGGTTGCTGTAGAGTAAAAATTTACTCTACGTTTCATTCTATTTTTCAGTTGCACGCTATGAAATTTTGTCTTCGCATACTTTGGTCTGAGATGGCAGAGTTTTGAAATAGAGCATGGAATCTATTTTTCTTTTTGATTCATTTTCATCTAAGTATCGGGGTAAAGCAAAAGCTGACAAGTGTCATCCTCTGAGGCATCTTTTCTCAAGTAGAAATGCCAAGTGTCATCATTCGAGGCACTTTTCATATCTTCTATGAGTTGGTTGAAATGTGCCACGTATCTCACAGTGACTCAGTAGAACACGCCAAGTGTCATCATCCACGGTTTCATATCGGCACCTGCATTTCATCTCTTTTCAGTGGAAGGTTTCAAAAGCTAAGTATCGAGATCAGGTGGAAAGCGCCAAGTGGCAATAGTGGAAGGTCTCATTTTCACTTTTCTAAAAGTGATGGAAGATGCCATGTATCCCAGCAGAAAAGAGCGGAAGCCACCACATGTTGCGATCCAAATTATCTTCATTTTTCACTGATATAGCAAAGACCGTGGTGGGTCTTAAGTGTTGTTTCTGAAGCGAGTGGAAGCCGCCAGGTGTCTCTGTTCGTGTAAATATGAAATGAGACCTATTTTTTTCTATGGTATAAAAAGGTTGCTAAGTAAAGCAGAGACCACCATGTGTCATATTCCACAAATTTTTAAAAGGTAGCTAAGTAAAGCAAAAACTGCCACGTAACCCCAGATAAGTAAAGCGGAGATTGCCATGTGTCCTTTAATGAAAGCAGAGATTGACACCTATTCCTATGTCCCTTTTAAAGTTACTTAGGTAAGAAATGTTGTGGGTCTTATTTTCTTTTAAGCTGTTGAAGTTTCGAGGAAGCAAATTACGATAAGTGTCAAAGGCGGAATATTCCTAAGTAAAGACACAAAAGAGTATAAGTTATGTGGAAAGTGCCGTGTGTCTTCAATAGGTGTTGTGAAACATGCCAAGTGTCATTTTTTGGTGTCTCCTAAGTAATAAAAAGATTTTCAAAGAATTGGCTAAGTGTTATCTAGCATTTAAGAGAAGGGAGCGTCTTGCAATCTGTTTCAGCCAATGAACTGCCAGAAGATAAAGGATTTCAGAATCTATAAGATATCTTCTGTTAAACACTTCCAGTTTGGTTAGATTTCAGTTGGGCCGTTAGATTGGGAACAAGCAGACAATTCAGAGTGAATCCAAGGCTATAAATAAGGGTGCAGAGATCACCAAAAAAGAGCAGAGACTAGAGAGAATTTTGAGAGAGAATTATTGTAACAAGTTTAGACTTTCTAGAGCTGTGACTAAGTAATATCATTTGCTTTTGTTCTATCTTCTTAAGTCGAAAGGTTTATGTAACTGTGCATGTTTTTGTGCCTCTTATGTGACTAGAAAATTAATGAGAAGATTGAATCCTATGCCTTTGTTGGTATTTTCTGTGTCATTTGCAAAAGTAGTGTAGGTTGTAGGCTTTCTAGAGCTGTGATTAGGAATGTTATTTGCTTTTGTCTCATTTTCTTGAGTTGGATGGTTTATGTAACTGTGCATGTTTTTGTGCCTCTTATATGACTGGAAAATTCAAATAAGAAGATTGAACCCTATGCCTTTGTTGACATTTTCTGTATCACTGCAAAAGTAGTCTATGTTGTGAGCCTCTGTTTCTAGCGTTTCCATCTTTTACATTGATCATGCACTTATTTTCTCTTAAATGTAAATGAATCTTACATATAGTCTCATTGTTCTTAGGATTAAGGTCAAATTACATTCAGGCGCATCACCATAGATTAGATTTTCTTTCTTGCATTTGTGTTTCTGTTGAATTTCCTATCCCTTTTTCCAATATATACTTAATATAGAGAAGAACCAGCTTCTTAAAATCTATAGGTTGTTTCAAGTCACAAGTCCCACATCTTGAAACTTCCCATTGTTGTTGATTAGAATCAAGCACAATTTTAAATCATTGACAATTTTTGGCACGCTCGGTGGGATGAATCTTAAGTTTATTTCAAGATCATATGAACCAAAGAGCTACGAGGAGTCATAGTTGTAGACCAGTAACCTGATCACAATCTGCTACAAATCCAGGTATTATTTTGCCACCTTTGGTAACAATTCCAAGAAGAAGAGCCAACCAGTTTGTACCAATACCCAGAGCAAATATGGGAGCCCCTATACCCCCAAGAAATTATGCAAGCTGAGACACTGGTAGTCCCTTGATTCTTCCAATACCCCCAGCCACTTATGACCCTATCCCAGTGAATGCCCTAAAAGCTCTACCCAAATTCAGTGGGCAAGACTTTAAAACACCTGAGGAACATCTTCAGGATGTATCAGATGTTTGTGTTATACATGTTGTCACACAATAAAATGTGGCCATAAGATTATTAGCAACTTCTTTTAAAGGGAAGGCTCTAGAATGGTATCGGTCTTTGACCCCAAACACCATATCTACATGGGATCAGCTTGGAGATATTTTCTTTAAAAGATTTTAAGAGAGGGTGATAAGTCTTCTTTGTTACATCAATTAATTACCATTCAAAGGGCACCACAAGAAGCCATGACTGACTTCAATTCCAGATTTCAAAAGACTTGGGAAAGAATCCTTGCTACAGCTAGACCACTACCAGGTATGGCTATAGTATTTTATCTTAAGGCTTTGAATTTAGATATATCTGTTATGATTCAGTCACTTGGAGGACACACTTTGCCTGAGGCTTATGACTATGCGGTTAGAGCTGAGAATAATTTGATAGATGCTGGAAAGTTACCCTCAAGGCCTCCCATGCCCATGTTCCCAAAAATTTCCTTACCATTGTCTCAAGAAGCTCCTAAATCTATAGCCCCACCTGTGTCTATGTACATAGGTCCTCAACCATCTGCTAAAGAAATTGTCCCCACTCAGTCATCTGAGCTGGATGATATCAAGAATATCCTAAGGACATTTTCTAATGAGCTAATCAATATAAAAAGACAACAAACTACTTTCCCTAAGCCTCCATATCAAGGCTATCAAGGAAATAGATTTTCATCTCAACCAAACCAATATCAGGGTCCTCCAAGACAAACTAACCATCAGCCAGCAAACCAATTGGTTGCAGTTCCCACACCCTCACAAACTATTTCTTCCAATTCAAATAGGGAGATTGTTCCAGGGCAAAATAATTATGTGGATAACACTAATTCTTGGTGCTTCCCTTGCAATCATGCTCATACACCTAGAGATTTTCCTATGGGTAATCTACAACAAAAGGTGGTAGAGCAAAGAAGAATGGATGGTCAGTTTGCAAGTTCCAGTGACAATCAAGTCTACTAGTCTTTTGGTATGCAAAATTTAGTCCTAGTGGCTCAGATGCAAGGAATGTCCTTGCAACAAGAGGAAGAAATGTCCCTAGAACATGCTTTGTTCTCATGGGTTGAAGATGAATAATCAGTTTTCTTGAACGAAGCATCTACCTCCAAAAAACTAGTGGTGCAATCTGATTATTACACCAGATCAAAGAGAAGGATAGTGGAACAATCTGAGGTTATAAATAGTCAAGTCATGGAGAATCCTCCATTTTAAGGATAAAGAAACATAGCTGTCAGACAAGAAGTGCCTCAGCTGACACATAATCAATGGATTCTTGCAAAAATTCAAGAAAAAACAAGATATCCTT
Source organism: Torreya grandis (assembly GCA_037957365.1). Classification (NCBI taxonomy): domain Eukaryota; kingdom Viridiplantae; phylum Streptophyta; class Pinopsida; order Cupressales; family Taxaceae; genus Torreya; species Torreya grandis. The sequence continues at coordinate 4,826,423 of JARHVA010000076.1, forward strand.
ATTCTCAAAGAACCCAGACTTTGGTACCAATAAATGTGGTGGATCAATTAAAGAAGACTCCAACACAAGTATCAATATGGGATATATTAGCTATTCTTGAATAGAAGACACTACTACAAGAAGCTCTACAAGGCCAAACAGTGCCTAAGGGTATTGTTATCAAGGAAAGCCCTGCTGTAAAAGAAAAGCTCAAAGATACAATTCATCTGCAGACAACAGCCTTAGTAAATGATATAGCAGAGGTAAGCAAATCCAAACCAAATCCCTTCTATTTAACTTTGATAGTGGGTAAGATACTGCTACATAATGCAATGATTGATTTAGGGGCTAGTACTACAATAATGCCCAAGTAGATAGTTGATGCTTTAGAAATTAATTATGAACCACTCACTAAAGGAGTCATACAGCTAGATGGCAAAGCAGTAAAAACCATAGGGAGAATTAGACAACTTCAATTACAATTATATGCTTGTCCTAATATAATTGTAAATCAAGATGTAGTAGTGATAAATATACCTCCTATTTTTGGCTTATGTTTATCAAGAGACTTTACAGCCAAGATAGGAGGATATATGTCCCTTGATTGGTCTCACCTCATTTTAAGAACTAAATATGGTTCAAAGATGAAGATATTATCTGAGCCATTATATAAGGATCATATCACCAATGAACCAACTGCAAAGTTAGAGGCAACCCATGCTATGATGAATAAAGAAGAAAGGGTTTTTGTTGAGGAACTAGGTGAATGGACTGGATATAATCATGAAGAAGAAAATGATCATTTATTAGCTACAATGCAAAGTGACCCATATGGAAATTATGATTTTATTGGTTTGGGCACTTATATTATACTTGATGAAGATCATAAAATCCCAAATGTTATAGAAGAAGAAAAGTTAAAAGATACCTCTTCTATAAATCCTCACGTCTCTTAACATGAATTCAACATTCTAAGTGAGAAGTCATAAGCATATGCCTTAATATCTGATGAAGAAGAAATAATTTCTGACTTTCTTCTTACTTTGCAAGATGAGGAGGAATAACATGAACATTTCTTTGATCATGATTTAAATGATTTGTTTGAAATCATTGGATCAAATTATGCTATTTTTTAGGGAAGCTGTGAGCCAGTTGCAGAGGAACAAGATAGCATTGAGAATCAATTGCATATGCAAAATTCTTGCACTCTTTCAAAATTATCCTTTCAAGAGGTTGGTAATTTTGAAGTCATTAAAAAGGATGATCCTGAGTTTGAAGTAGAAGGAGTTAAGTCAATAAATGATATATGTCAAAAGGCTTCTGTTAATGAGCAAATAGTTGTTAATTTCTTGATAAGACATAACAATATCAAGAGTCGACATTTGATGAGTTTCCAAGAACAAGAAGAGTCTATATATGTTGGAAGCAGGTTTGACTCAAAATCACTTAGATGCAAGCCAGACACCATGGCATACAAAGAAAGCAAGTCATTAGAGCTATATCAAATTCAATCACTTGTATGGAAATATAAGCTGGCTTGTTATGAAAGAGACTTTAGGAATTCTTCTTTTGATCCAGGAGGGAGATAAAGATGTTTGATTAATGTAGTTAGGTATTTTCCCCTTTTCGTATTGTTTTGTTTTCTCATTTTTTGTCAGGCACCTAGAACATAAATTCTCTGATACCACTTGTTGGGGATCAACCAACAAACTTGATTACTATATGAAAACAATTAAATACGGAATTAAACTAGAATGATAAGTAACTAGAATTAGAAATAGCAAAGAACAAGAGATACAAGAAACCACCCTCAAAACTTGTATTAAACTCTTTACAGAAGGAATACAATTGAAGAAACTTCTTTTCTTCCACACCTCTCTCAGATGTACATATCTCTTTCTAGATCTCTTTCCCTCAAGAGTTCTCTCTCTCAATTACAATCAATTCCAAAAACCTGGATTGATACACATATACAATTCTTGTACAGTTACTCTACTACTTACAAGCTATGAAGATCTATCCCATTATATAACTTTAGGGATTCATGAGCATACAATCACAACCATTAGATGCACCTCATAATCAAGGGCTCAAAATAGTCCTACTAAAGATAGAGATGCAGACTTAAGACTAACACTTAATCCTACCATGCAAACATTTTGTTCTATCCACAAAAATAGATTCTAGATGCATAGGTGATCGACATCGGTCTCAGATGTACATATCTCTTTCTAGATCTCTTTCCCTCAAGAGTTCTCTCTCTCAATTACAATCAATTCCAAAAACCTGGATTGATACACATATACAATTCTTGTACAGTTACTCTACTACTTACAAGCTATGAAGATCTATCCCATTATATAACTTTAGGGATTCATGAGCATACAATCACAACCATTAGATGCACCTCATAATCAAGGGCTCAAAATAGTCCTACTAAAGATAGAGATGCAAACTTAAGACTAACACTTAATCCTACCATGCAAACATTCTGTTCTATCCACAAAAATAGATTCTAGATGCATAGGTGATCGACATCGGTCCCTGCCTGTCTCCACTTAATCGACGTCGGCCGATCCATGACCGACGCCAATATTTCTTAGTCGACTCCTGACCGACGCCGGTGACTGTGTAATTTTTACAACTTGCAACTTGCTCATTTGGTAAAGCTTTTAGCTCCACACCTTAACAATCTCCCACTTGGAGATAAACAACTACACCAGTACCTGTACAACATCTTCTAGCTCCTCCATCTTCAAACTCAATCATGAAGACCTACAAAAGTTGAATGAAGATTCAACTTCTCTTTTGTTATCAGCTTGGTTAACATATCAGTAGGGTTCTCATCTGTATAGATCTTCTCCAGCTTCAACTCACCATCCTCCAATACCTATCTAATGAAGTGGTACCTCAGTTGTATATGCTTGGTTCTTGAATGAAAGGCTGAATTCTTAGCCAAATGAATTGAACTCTGACTATCACTGTATAGTCTGCAACTCTCTTGCTTCTTTTCTAGCTCTTCCATGAACCATGTCATCCATATCATCTCTTTGTTAGCCTCTGTGACTGCAATGTATTCTGCCTCTGTAGTAGACAAGGCAATAACCTTCTGCAACTTTGATATCCAGCTAAACGCCATTTCACCAACAGTGAAAACATATCATGTGGTGCTTCTCCTACCATCCAAATCACCTGCCATATCTGAATCTACATAACCATGTAGAGAAGTGTTTGACCCACCATAGCACAAATTCCTACTGCTGGTCCCTCTCAGATATCTGAGGATCCACTGAACTGCTTTTCAGTGTTCTTTCCCTAAATTGGCCATATACTTACTAACAACTCCCACTGCTTGGGCAATATCAGGCCTAGTACAAACCATTGCATACATTAAGCTCCCTACTATGGAAGCATATGGAACTCTACTCATGTACTCTACCTCATCATGTGAATTAGGACACTGTTCTTTACTCAACTTGAAGTGTCCAGGCATAGGTGTGCTTACCAGTTTTGCATCCTGCATATTGAACCATTTTAACACCTTGTTCACATAATCCTCTTGAGACAAAATCAACCTGTGATTTTTTTTGTCTCTCTTAATGCTCATGCCAAGGATTTTCTTTGCTACTTCCAAATCCTTCATGGCAAATGTGTGAGCTAATTTCACCTTAAGCTCAGAGATATCCTGCATGTGTGATCCTTCAACCAGCATATCATCTACATACAACAACAAAATAATATATCTACCATTATCCAATCTCTTAAAATACACACAATGGTTAGATTGACATCTACTGTAGCCTTGCTCAGTCATAAACCTGTCAAATTTCAAATACCATTGTCTAGGAGCTTGCTTGAGACCATACAAGCTTTTCTTCAATCTGCACACTAGCTTCTCCTTACCTTTGACCTCAAATCCTTTCGACTGATCCATATATATTTCTTCATCCAAATCTCCATGAAGAAACACTATCTTAACATCAAGCTGCTCAAAATGCAAATCCTCAATAGCAACTAAAGACAATACAGTTCGTATAGAAGTCATTTTAACTACAAGAGAAAAAATCTCACCAAAGTCAATACCTAGTTTTTGTCCAAATCTTTTTACTACCAACCTGGCCTTATATCTCATCTGTCCATTCTCACCTTCCTTCAATCTGTAGATCCATTTGTTCTTTAGTGTCCTTTTACCTACTGGCAACTCAACCAAATCTCATGTTTGGTTCTCTTTCAAGGAATCAATCTCCTCATTCATGCCTAGCTCCCACTGTTTTCTAGAATCTACCTATATTGCTTCATCAAAACTCTCTGGTTCTCCACCATTAGTAAGTAATGAATAGAATAATGAAAGGGATATCAAATTGGAGGTTTACTTACCCTTTCTAACCTCCTGATGGGCGTCTGAGACTCATTCACAACACACTGTCCACCCAAATTCTCTGACAGTGACCGACCTCGATCACCTCTAGGCCTGTTACTAGCCGACGTTGGTTCCACATGACCGACCTCAGTTCCTGTATTGTCGATGTTGGTTCCTGCCTGACTAACGTTGGTCTCTGTGTTTTCCTGTCTGTGATTATTTTTTCTTGCGAGCTCATTTTGGACCGTCACCTCGTCTAATTCTCCATTGCTCTGCCCAGATTGATTTAGCTTCTTGAGTTGATCACTATACATCACTTTTTTATTAAAAACAATATCACGGCTCCTAATTATTTTGTTAGTTCCTAGATTCCAAAACTAGAATCCAAAATCATCAGAGCCATAACCAATAAATGTGCACCTCATAGACTTAGCATCTAGCTTCTTTCTATTTTCCTTATCAACGTGCATAAAAGCTTCACAACCAAAAACTTTGAGAAATGAGAGATCTACCTTTTTACCTATCCATGCCTCTTCTAGAATTCCACCATCTAGAGCTGTAGAGGGTCCTCTATTAATCAGGTAAACTGCAGTGTCCACAGCTTTTACCCAAAACTCTAAGGGCAAACCAACATGCAACCTCATACACCGTGCACGCTCCATTATTGTTCTATTCATCCTTTTAGCAACTCTATTTTGCTGAGGTGTCCTTGGAACCATCCTTTGTCTGCATATTCCATGCATATAATAATACCAATTGAACTTGTAGCTGCAGAACTCACCACCATTATCAAATTTAAGGCACTTCAATCTCTTGCATGTTTCACTCTCAACCATAGCTTTTCAAATCTTAAAAGTGTCAAAAACATCAAATTTTTTTTTTAAACAATAGACCCATACCTTTCTTGTAGCATCATCTATGAAAGAGACATAGTACTATGATCCTATAATAGAAGCAACCTGAGCTGGTCCCCACATGTCTGTGTGAACAAGCTCTAATTTGTGCTTCTTCTTTGTTGACCCAGTTTTGAGAAAACTCACCCTCTTCTATTTTTCAAAAATACAGTGCTCACAAAAATCTAGATCTATGCTTTTTAAATCTAAAAGCTTACCTTTTGACTTAAGAATTATCATTCCCTTCTCACTCATGTGGCCAAGCCTCTGGTGCCACAACTTTGCATCTACATCTGAAGTAGATAATACAGAAAGAGAATTATCAGTAATACAATTACATAAATAGAGAGTACCTACTCTCTTACCTCTGGCCAATACAAGTGCACTCTTGGTAACCTTCCAAAATTCAGCTGTGAGAGTTATTGTACAACCCTCATCCCCTAACTTTTTTGTAGAAATCAGATTCCTCTTCAAGCTGGAAACATGCATGACATCTTTCAACACCCATGTGTTGCCATTCTGCATTTTCAGCTGCACTTTTCCTTTGCCAACAATTTTACAAGGCTCATCATCCCCTAAATAAACTATTCCAAAATCTTCATGGACATAGTCACTAAAATATTCTCTATTTGGGGTAGCATGAAAAGAGGCACCAAAATCTAACACCCAAGATTCTATATTATTATGCAAAGAGAATATAAGAGCATCTTGTGCAATACCTGAAACTTTTGCTTCTTCTTTACCTTCATGCTGATTGTCTTCTTTAAGTTTTGACCAACAATCTTTGCTTATATGCCCTATCTTTCCATAATTTTGGTAGGCTGTCCTCCTGCCATTTTTGGATTTAGATCTACCTCTCATCTTTGACTTAGACCTTGATCTCCCTTTCTTGCTCTTCTCTTTTTGCCTTCACCTGCTCTCAAAACTTAAAGCATTCCCTGATGTTTCTTCTATGCTTTTCCTGCGAATTTTTTCATTCAAGATTACACTAACAACATCATCTACTTTTAAAATATTTGAAGCAGATGCAGTATTACTAACTGCCATTACCAAGCTATGCCAGCTCTCAGGTAAAGAACATAATATTAAAAGAGTCTTAATTTTTTTATCAAACACTATTTTGACTGAATTTAATTGATTTACGATTCTACGGAAATCATTAAGATGATTAGATACAGATCCGCCTTCCTACATTTGCAAATTAAATAACTGCTTCATAAGATATACCTTATTTGAAGCTGAGGGTTTTTCATATAAATTTGCTAAAGTAGTCATTAACTCTACCGTTGACTTTGCCTGTGATAAATTAGATATCACAGTAGATGCCAAACTCAATCTTATAGATCTAAGAGCCTTTCTATCAAGAACTTTCCATTCTTCATCTTCCATGTCTGTGGGCTTCTTTGCAACCCCACCTAACGGTAAGTATAGATCTTTCTGATACAGATAATCCTCTATCTACATTCTCCATAATTGGTAATTCTTGCCATTTAACTTCTCCATTCTCAATTTACCTTCTCTACCATTGCTTCTCCCACTCAAACAAAAATTTTTGTGAGTAACCTATAATCAATACACACTAACCAGATCTGAAACACCTATTAGTCAACCTAAGGTCTGATACCACTTGTCAGGCACCTAGAACATAAATGCTCTGATACCACTTGTTGGGGATCAACCAACAAACATGATTACTATATGAAAGCAATTAAATATGAAATTAAACCAGAATGATAAGTAACTAGAATCAAAAATAGCAAAGAACAAGAGATACAAGAAACCACCTTGAAAACTTGTATTAAACTCTTTACAGAAGGAATACAATTGAAGAAACTTTTTTTCTTTCACACATCTCTCAAATGTACAGATCTCTTTCTAGATCTCTTTCCCTCAAGAGTTCTCTCTCAATTACAATCAATTCTAATAACCTAGAGTGATACACATATACAATTCTTGTACTGTTACTCTACTACTTACAAGCTATGAAGATCTATCCCATTATATAACTTTAGGGATTCATGAGCATACAATCACAACCATTAGATGCACCTCCTAATCAAGGGCTCAAAACAGTGCTATTAAAGATAGAGATGTGGACTTAAGACTAACACTTAATCCTACCATGCAAATATTCTGTTCTATCCACAAAAATAGATTTTGAACGCACAGGTGACCGACATCAGTCCCTGCCTGTCTGCACCTAACCGACGTCGGCCGATCCATGACCGACGCTGACATCTCTTAGTCGACTCCTGACCGACGCCGGTGACTGTGTAATTCTTGCAACCTGCAACTTGCTCATTTGGTGAAGCTTTTAGCTCCACACCTTAACATTTTTTGTTTTCTCACTTTTCTTTTAAATAAGTGTTCTTTGAACACATAGTCGATAGCTCAAAATTTTATAAATTTTCAAAAATTCTCTAATACATTGAATGTCTCCCAAATCTTTAGAAATTCCCAAGGCACCTTGCACTGCCACTTGCATAATGTGTCTATTTCACTGTTCAATAAAGATTGAGTAGGATTTGCTAACGGTTATTCGAGTTTAATGCCATTTTGAGACTTGATAGGTCAATAAATACCTCTTAGCAAGAGTTAAAGTTTACAAGTTCTCAAACATTCTTACATCTGTGCGAAAATATCTTGCTACTTGCATTTTCAGTGCTTAGTAAACTTGCTTCAGCGAAATTGTCTCTATTTTGCAAAAGTTCATACAAGTTACCACAAAGAAGATATAGAGATGGAGGGGGCACAATCTTCACAACAAGGAGTTGGGATGTATGAATCCCTTGATAAGTTTCTTACAAGTAAATTGTATGCTTCAGCTCCCGCACAACCATTGAAGACCTATCCAAGGACCAAAATTCTTGAAGTTGGTCCAGCAAGTGATCCAGCAAAAATAAAATATTATGCAGATGGCATCATGGATTCAATTCTTCAGAGAGCCAAAAACAAAACTCTTAGAGAAGGGGCACATCAAAGTTGTCTACAGGGAGATAGAGTAGGGCAATATGAAACATTGTCATGAGAATATGGACTTCACAACTGACACAATTCATTGTCTCAACTGTGCATCCATGCCCTGACCTAGTTGAATTATGTGCAGACTTGCTCCATGCACCTTCATACACCATTCAACGAGGTCCATTCATGATGCAAATCACACTGCAAGCTATCAGGATATGTTAGCCCTGTATCATGATAATACAGCTACATTTCCCACTATTGCTAAAATGTAAAGAGCATGGGCAAACATCAACACTCAATTAAGGTTCTTGAGATCTGGATTACAAATGGGTGATGATGACACTACGGTGCCCACACTCCCTTCACCAAGATCCTAATTCACACAGGCTAGCCAAGATGCATTGTCTATGATGGCTTTCATCTTTGGCATGAAAGATGATATGGCAGTGTATGTAGAACAAATGGCTATCATTTTTAGGCTGAAGACCATTGACAAAACCCAAGAGTATTAGCTTGACTTTTCTGAACAAATTGCTTTCTCGATGGTAGAACAATTGGCCCATTTCAAATCAAAAAGAGTGTTCAGGTATTCTTCCTATTTGTTCCACCTCATACTTTTTCAAAACTCTGAACTCTTTTCCCAACATATGTATCTTAACATGTATGACCCAAATTTTGATCTCCAAAGGACCATTCCTGTGTCTGCATGGACACACATTTTGTCAAAGACCAGTGACCCATATGAGTTTTGGAAATTATTTGTTACCCCTACTTTTTGCCACCTTAGCCCCAAGCTAGTTATGAATATATTATTCCAAAGTGTTTCAAATCTATTGGCCAGTTTCCCAATTCCTTGTGATTTCTATTTTGGATCCCACCATACCATTATAAGAGTCCATGGTTTTTGTGGGGAACCAATATTGTTACCTAAGATTTTGACTCTTAGGTTAGCATTCCTAGAGGTCACTAGGCAGGTATCCACAGTTGACAATAAATTTGGCTCTGAAAAGAGGAAAATAAAAATGTATAATCTACCATGGATGACAACCAACATGGTTTTGGAAACCAGAGACGCTGAAGTTGTGTTGCTCAAAAAGCTAGCCTTTCTAGGTTTCCTTTTAATAGAGGACAAATGGGCTTATGAACCAAATGATTTCATAGCTTCCTGGATAAGAACTAATAGAGTCACAATCAGAATTACACATGAGGGTCGCCCTTTTTGGGAAACCAAGAAAAATCTTAGGGAAGACACTCCTGGATTTTATGTTGAGTTAACAGACTTGCCCCTTCTACAAAATAGACCCTGGGAAACATTCTATGTTAAGCAGAGAGATTATGATCCTAAAGTCAGAATGACTTCTGGCTTAAGAAGGACATTAAAGAATAAAGATTGAGATACTGAGAAGATAGAGGCCTATTGGAAATATAGGCAAAAAATTTGTCAAACAACCCATTTTTTCAGAAATATAGACATAGACAAGAGATGGAAAGAATTATGGGATGAGTGCCATCTCTCCCCTGTATCTAGCCCAGAAACAAGTAATTTGCTGACATCGAGTGAAGAGTAGGAAGCTAGGGCCAGGTCAAGCCAAGAGTCACAAGCCTTGGAGCAAGTTGTAACTACAGTAACTCTATCAGTTTGGCCCCAATCTCTCAGTGTCATGGAAAAGCAAAAGAGTGTGGTGCCTACACCACCACAAGCTTCCCCATCAATAGCAGTTATAGATATTCCTAGTTCTCCACAAAAAGTAGATGTGGAAGGAAAAAAGATGTAGCCACAAGAGGAGACACCCAAGAAATGAAAGAGGGTGTAGTTTCAATTTGGTTCAGAAGAGGAGACAGACACCTCACAGTGCCAATTATAGGGTACTATAATTGCTCATCAAGTAAGTATTATTCCTCCCTCTCCTTTTCAATCTATCTCTTCTCTTATTGGCATGATGATTTCATCTAGCCAGATGACATCCCCTACCACTTCTACCATTCCCATTTCTCACTTCGTCCCATCTGTGCCACCTCAGGCTTTAACATTACCTCATTTCTCCCCATCTATTCCCAAGAAACTTTCCCGTCAAAATTTCCATAGCCAACAATTGGCTATTCAATATGGTCTACCACAAGGACATCCTTTTGCGGGTGGGCACATTACCTCTCCTTTTACCTTCCAAACCAAAGTAGATGCTGCTAGGAAGGCAAGGGAAGCCCGAAGAGAGAAAAAGAAGATCAAGAAAAATAAAACATTGGCTACACCCCATTTATAGTCAAAATTTGACCCCATCCAGCAATAATTGATAGTGACTCATTTATTACCAAATGTAATACAACCAATTGAGTAGATGCAGCCAGAGGATTACACGATGAATGTGGTGGCCATCGACATGTCCCTTTTCAGGCCACATGACAAAATTGAGTTGCTGACTGAATCCACTTCTGTAGGTTACTAAAGACTACTTGAAGATATCAAAGAGACTACAGAAGATGAAAGTTGAGCTAGCTAAGGAAAAGGCAAACTGTAACAGTTTGACCTCAAAAATCAATAGAAAAGACAATGAAATAGGGAATTTGAATAAATAGTTGCAAAATACTATTTCTCTTCAGACTCACTGGGTAGTTCAGGCCCAAAATGATTATTTGAAAGCATGTCTCACACAGGTAAAAGATGCGTTGACAACCCTAAGGCACGAAAAGGTAGTGTTGTAAGGAAAATGTGAGGAACACCTGTTGTAAGTTACCCAATTGCAACAAAAGTTGTTGGTCGAACAGAATAATGCTGTAGTCATACAAGCCCAATTTCAAGCAAAGCAACAGAGAACAACACAATTGACACTAGAGTTGGCCAACAGACCAAGGAATGTTAGAGTATTAAGTCTAGTAAAGGAGCTATATGAATCCATGCGGAAGAGAATCTCTTTAGAGATTATTCAGTTCAGGCCATCTCTCACCTTCCTGCTAAATGCCCAAAAATTATGCAAAAAGGTGGAGAGTTCAATTATAAACACTCTGGATATAGTCTCTAGGAGAGTAATGGACTCGCAAACATTGCTGCAAGAACTTTATGATGCAATGGATGTAATGTTGTCAGTAGCAGGAATCAACGACAGAATGGTCACTACCAAGTGAGTAAATGAGGTTCTTAGTTGCAATTCCATAGCCACCAGTTGCAGAGAGCTTCTAGATGTCATGAAGGAAGGAATCAATAAAATGAAATAGCATGTTGAAGATCTAGTACAATTAGGTTTTCCTTCTCCATTTCTTGATGATGACACCATGTTGATGGTAGAAGAAATTAAACCTTTGTTGTTGGCCAAACAGAATGATCAAATAGTTTTCCAGGATCTAAGGGATGATTCATCAATTCCTAAAGTAGAAGCTGTCTTGGTTCCTATTTCCCAGCTCGAATTCAAATTGAAGGCTATGGTTCAAATTTTGCAACATTTTTCACACAAGGATATTATTAACCTTGATTTAGCCTTCAATGAATTATAGAGTAAGCAAGGGTTATCTGATGATGAGTGGTTCGCCTACCAGACAACATTGTTGAAGATGTGATTTTGAAATTTTGATCTATCAGGAGTTGTGGTTTCTTTTTGAGCAGGCTCAAAAGTCCTCGGGGTCACCAGTAATTGTAGAGTAAAAATTTACTCTACATTTCATTCTATTTTTCAGTCGCGTGCCACGAAATTTTGTCTTTGCATACTTTGGTCTGAGATGGTAGAGTTTTGAAATAGAGCATGGACTCTATTTTCCTTTTTGATTCATTTTTGTCTAAGTGTCGGGGTAAAGCGGAAGCTAACAAGTGTCATCCTCTGAGGCATCCTTTCTTAAGTGGAAATGCCAAGTGTCATCATCTAAGGCAATTTTCATATTTTCTATGAGTTGGTCATAATGTGCCACATATCTCATAGCGACTCAGTGGAATGCACCAAGTGTCATCATCCAGTTTCATATCAGCACCTGCATTTCATCTCTTTTCAGTAGAAGGTTTCAAAAGCTAAGTATCGAGATCAGGTGGAAAGCACCAAGTGGCAATAGCAGAAGGTCTCATTTTCACTTTTTCAAAAGTGATGGAAGATGCCATGTATCTCAATAGAAGAGAGCAGAAGCCACCACGTGTCACGATCTGAATTATCTTCATTTTTTCACTAATATAACAAAGACCATGGTGGGTCTTAAGTGTTGTTTCTGAAGTGAGCAGAAGCCACCAGGTGTCTCTGTCTATGTAAATATGAAATGAGACCTATTTGTTTTTATGGTATAATAAGGTAGCTAAGTAAATCAGAGACCGCCATGTGTCATATTCCACAGATTTCTAAAAGGTAGTTAAGTAAAGCAAAAACTACCACGTAACCCCAGATAAGTAAAGCAGAGATTGCCATGTGTCCTTTAATGAAAGTAGAGATTAAAACTTGTTCCTCTATCCCTTTTAAAGTTACTCGAGTAAGAAATGCTATGGGTCTTATTTTATTTTAAGCTATTGAAGTTTTGAGGAAGCGGATTATGACAAGTGTCAAAGGCAGATTATTCTTAAGCAAAGACACAAAAGAGTATAAGTTATGTGGAAAGTGCCGCGTGTCTTCAATAGGTGTTGTGGAACATGCCAAGTGTCAATTTTTGGTGTCTCCTAAGTAATAGGAATATTTTCAAAGAATTGGCTAAGTGTTATCTAGCATTTAAGAGAAGGGAGCGTCCTGCAATCTATTTCAGCCAATGAACTACCAGAAGACAAAGCATTTTAGAATCTATAAGATATCTTATGTTAGACACTTCTAGTTTAGTTAGATTTCAGTTGGGCCGTTAGATTGGGAACAAGCAGACCATTGGGAGTGAATCCAAGGCTATAAATAAGGGTGCAGAGATCACCAGAAAAGATCAGAGACCAGAGAGAATTTTGAGAGAGAATTATTGTAACAAGTTTAGACTTTCTAGAGCTGTGACTAAGTAATATCATTTGCTTTTGTTCTATCTTCTTAAGTCAAAAGGTTTATGTAACTGTGCATGTTTCTGTGCCTCTTATGTGACTGGAAAATTAATGAGAAGATTGAATCCTATGCCTTTGTTGGTATTTTCTATGTCATTTGCAAAAGTAGTCTAGGCTGTAGACTTTCTAGAGCTATGATTAGGAATGTCATTTGCTTTTGTCTCATTTTATTGAGTTGGAAGGTTTATGTAACTGTGCATGTTTCTGTGCCTCTTATATAACTAGAAAATTCAAATAAGAAGATTGAACCCTATGCCTTTGATGACATTTTCTGTATCACTACAAAAGTAGTCTATGCTGTGAGCCTCTGTTTCTAGCGTTTCCATCTTTTACATTGATCATGCACTTGTTTGCTCTTAAATGTAAATGAATCTGACATATAGTCTCACTGTACTCAAGATTAAGGTTGAATTGCATTCAGGTGCATTGCCATAGATCAAATTTTCTTTCTTGCATTTGTGTTTGTGTTGAATTTCCTATCCATTTTCTCAGTATATACTTAATATAGAGAAGAACTAGCTTCTTAAAATCTGAGGTTGTTTCAAGTCGCAAGTCCCACATCTTGAAACTTCCCATTGTTGTTGATTAGAATCAAGCATAATTTTAAATCATCAACAGTTACTAAAAATGGAATCAATGTTGGATAATGTTACAAAGATTATTTTATCTAATTTCTAAGGATATTTGATCACACTTCAATGAGATAAGACATGTGAACATGACATGAAAAACACCCTCTTATGGGTATAATTACATCTCAAGGTACATGGATATGGATACCAAAGCAAAGTAAACAAGGAACATAAATAGGTATTACATACTCCTACTAATCATGATAAATAAGCAAAGTAATAATCTCATATTTTAATTAAGGATTGGGCATCAATCAGTAAATTATATCAAGAGGATCCAAGAGAATTTTCTAATCAAAATACAACCATCATTGTTCCTATTGTAGACATTATTTATAAATTATATAACATCTTAGTCTTCTACACTTGGAAAATACATATCATGGATGTACCTTCAACTTATAGACCTTTCCCACTACTAAAAACCTCATATATACTATCTCTCTATGCATAATATTTTAACTCTTAGTCTAACCAATGTTATTCTGATGACTCAGACCTTTTATCTTGCCTAAAATGTTATAAACCTACTTATCTTCCATCTCACAAGTTCTGCACCTACACCTATTTTCCAATTGGTTGGACACTTTTGTCTTAGTCAAATTCCTACGTCGAAGTAAGTGTCTTATTTCAACGTAAGTGTCCAGTGCCCTAAATTCATCCAATTTATAAATGAAATGTATATTTGTGGTCAACCTAAGTGCTTTAATGTGAGATATTCTCCAAAGGGATTGGTTGAAATATAATATCAACCCTCATTCATTCACCACCTAGCACAGACCAAAAAACACTCAATTAAACACTCAAATGAGCAAAGCTTCCCTATTTTCTCATATTTCCATATGAGTCATAAGGAAAACACATCTACAGGTATGAAGTAATGAAGGATAATTCCATGAGCCACATTTTCCAAGTTACAAGCTAGGTCACTATTGTACTTACCTATAATCCAACACATAGGGGAGAACTACATAAGTTTGAGGCTTTATTTAGATTACTAGTTACATATGCAATGCTCATTGATAGAGGTGCACTTGGGGCAGCTTGATACTATGTGCCCACTAACACATTTTTACCATATCCACTATGAAGATGAAGAATTAGGGTTTTCTTATTTTATAAGGAGTGATAATCCATGACCTAAATTTGAATACACTAGAGTGAAAGTGACACAGAACCTAGAATAATCTAAGTGACCACATCTAGTTTTAACATGAATTATGTATTGGAAACCTGTCTGATTTATACAATAGCATTGATGTAGCCATCCCAGGTTGATGCAAGTATCCATGAATATAGAGGTCAAATTTATAGAATCATACAACTAATCTAGAATCTAGATCCAGTATACTTCTTGCATGTTCTGGATCCAAACCTGTATTAGGATCAGAACTAGATAAGTATCTTTTTTTCATTACAATATCTAGCATAGTTATACTCTCTATTTTTAACATTTCTCAGCATAATAAATTTATTATATGTTTATCTGAGTTTTCCAATTAATTGGCATGCTTTAAAGATAGTCTACCATCCTTATGCCCTAGGCTATCTCTACCCATTTAACCCTAGATTCCCCATATCTATATTTTAGGGTTAAACATTTGGTGAACTTAAAGTTTTGTCTATAAAACCCTAGATATTAATTTAGGGTTTACTAGTTCTTTATTTTTGATTTTTGATTTAACAAAATTTTACAATTTAAAATCAGATTTCATTTTGGATCAATATGTTCAATGTGGATGCATGTGTAGCTCACTTTATGACGTTACAATTTGTAATTATAGTGAGAGATTGTTATTTTACTATATTAATCCAAGGTATCATCCAAATAAATAAGCAAATATGTCAATACAATGAGAGGGTTTTAAAATGAAAACAACACTTAATCTCTCTTCACAATTCCTTTTGTAATATTATAGAGCCAGTATCTAAATACCACCATGCCACAAATGATTCCAATGATATTATAGCTAAAACTTCACTCTAGGACTTACTACACCACTCTTCCCATTACAAGGATTTTCTTTTGGAAGTATTACACATAGCCTTTTTATCAATTAATGTGGAGCCTCTAAATATGGCTTCTATGTTAAATTCCTTCAAAATGACTAAACATAATGTATCCTTTGAAAAGGAGGATCTACCACATCAAGACCTCATAAATTGTTGTTTACCATTATATATTCAGGTTTATGTGTGAAATAAATTTGTAAAAATAATCCTTGTGGACAATGGTTCAGGGCTTAACATTTGCAACATATCCTTTCTTTCCTTACTTGGCGTTGGGCCTAATGATTTGGAACCTTCCAATATGAGCATTAAAGGATTTGATAATATTTCATGACAAGTATTGGGGAAAATAAAATTGAACATTATTGTGGGACCTCATACATTACCTATTTTGTGCCAAGTTATGCCAATGATTTAAACTATAACATACTTTTGAGACAACCTTGGATACATGAAATGTATGTGGTTCCATCTACTTTACACACATGCTTAAAATTTAGCCATCAAGGATTCATTTACATGTCTAATGGATACTAATCCCTTCAAACATTGTACAATGGTCCAACAAAAAAATGATCATATGCCACAATCCTACAAACCTAATTATGGTTCTTGATATTTTCTCAAATATGGATACAAAGGGCAAGGGTTGGGAAAAGATGAGCAAGGTATAGCTCAACCCATTTATCCTATAAATAGCACAACATAGATTGATAAACTATTACAAAAACCTAAGCAACATGCCTTAACCAATGCACTGAAGAGATAATTTACACGTTTACCTGAGTATCCCACTTCATTATTCATGTGGCTTGTAGAGCATCATCTCATATCTCTCCCTCATCCTATAGAGGTTGATATGAGAAGACCTATACCTAAAGGATATGATGTGAATGCTTATTGTAGCTATCACGAAGGCCCTAGACATTCTACAAATTAATTTTTTATCTTAAAACATAAGATCTAAGATCTCATTAATGATCAAAAGATTATATTTGATGATACTCTAAAGGAATTAGGTTCATAATCGAGTGATCACCAAAAATAAGAAATATTTAATGATCCTTTTCACAGTTATCCTAAGAAGGAACTGGAAGTGCAAATCACATATAATGCACAATAGATACTTAAAATTAAATAAGTCAAACAATGTCCATGCCAAAAATATTTAACAATAACTTTATACATGGGTGGTGCTTATTTTTGGTAGAGCCATATTGATCCTTCATAAACAAAAACTACTTGCAATGTAAGATATTTTCAATAGCTTGGTTTTGATCTAAAAGACTTACAAATAAAAGTTAGTTGGAAAGACTCCTTGGGAGACATAACACTACCAATTACTTGTGGTCCTAAAGGGGTTTAAACATAAGTTTGGATTATTCAGCAAAAATCGCCATATGCATTTATAATGGGCACTCTTTGGTTATATCAAATGGGAGAAAAAAATGACCAAAATCAGCAAGGTATTTATTTTTCCCATAAAGGCAAATTGATCCATATTCCAAATGATAACAGTGGTTCTTCTACTACATATGTAAAACATGAAGAGGAACATGTTATGTACCATTTACACTTATCCAAATATGATTTAAACAATGTAAAGGATCCAACTTAAGTTTTCAATGTCTCATATATTCCAAAAATACCAAAAAAATAAACTTCAAAAATCCAAAAAAATGTTCATCATCTACATGATCTATTAGTTCCTTGGCATATATGTTGTTGGTCCCATGTTGGTAGATGTCATATATGTATTTCATATATACACATGTGTTTCACACATATTTTGAGTAGGATTCAAGCATACATAGATATATGATCGATGCACGTTTAAATGTTGGGCCCTCCCTCTACTCATATCATGTGGAGATTGGGGGCATTTGATTCTTTGATTACGATATACCCAGGTTATATCATTCTATGATCACTTTACCTTATCATGTTTGAGCTTATGTACTTATACATACATTTATCCATGATTATATCTTTCAAATTGTACTTGATATGTTATATACTTAGTATTTTTTGCTGACACATATAATCCTTGGACTAATGTGTTATGTTTATGCTGGTTTCTTATGATTCCATTCATGCACTTCCTTGAGTGTCTTGCCTTGATATTTTCTTACTTATTTTGAGCATATGAATACACTCCATTATTTTTGGCCCTCTTGCCTTTGTTTGTCTATCTGACATTTGAATATGCCATTTCTTGCTTTGTGGAGTTTTGACTAAGTCATTCCCTTTGATTGTGTGGCATTTAAAGATGCCCCTTGCTTGAGTTCTCCTTGGACCATTATATTTTGATTTTATTTTGAGTGCTCTTATGTATGTGATTGATTGCTTATTGAGATTATATTATTACTATCTAGATGTTGACATGATCTACATCATGAATATTAGGACTTGGTGTGATCACATGCTTCAATTATATATCTACTTAGACATATTCCTTCTATATGTTACATGGTAAATTCATAATTTACATGGTTATCATATCCTTTTGAGGTATGGTAACTACCAGTTGTTACTTTCCCTCATCTGAAAGGGGGGGAATATTAGTGGGGGCATACCATATAGGTATGAGTTCCACTTTGCTTCACAAATTCAGATTGCAGTGGGGGCATGTTTTGAAAACATGTTCTCCATATCTGTCATAGTTTTAGATTCAATGTGGACATGTTTTGGAAACAAGTCCTCCATATTGGCACTTACACTAGTCTTATATTTAGATTTTAGTGGGGGCATGTTCTTAAAACATGTTCTCCACACTTACAGTAGTTTTCAATTTCAGATTATAGAGGCGGCATGTTTTGGAAACATGTTCTCCACACTTACACAGTTTTAAATTAGCCAAATTCATAGCTATATAATTCAGATATACATTTATGGTAGAGTTATATACATTGGTACCATTGTTATACATCATTTTATAATGACACATATCTAAGGTGCATATGTTATGCAATGTGCACCGAATATCACAAAATAAAATTAGTTTCAAATTTCAAACATTTTTAGGGACTGTCATCACCCACTAGGTTGGATTGTTATGGACTGCATTGAGCCAATCTACTATAATAGTTGGTTCACTTTTGTTATGGTTGAGGTGATTAAATCGCTCAATATTTCTAAATTTATGGGTTGGAATTGATTACATCATCTAACATCACTAGTTTTTTAGTGTAAGTTCACTTGGATCACTCACACTCACCGGGTTATAATTATGATTAGGTTACATAGTTGAGATAATCTCAACTTTTGGGTGGCAACTACATTTTTTCTGAGGTTGGGGGCATATGTCCTCCAATATCTCTCTATCTCTCTAGATATATGCACTTTTTAGATTTTAGATTTTATCTTAATTTCAATTTTAGTGATTCATAATGATATATCTTTCAAATCAAATTGTCAAAAGGCAAGACGATTGTATTGACACATAGGTGTACTTCTAAACCTTACTCTCTTTCAATTTCAATCATTTTAATGCTTTCAATTTCAGATTATATGCAACAAAGCACTCGATTTGGGCTCATGCAAAGACAAGGTGTGTTATATACACCTACGTACACATTTCTTCTCCTTTAAACCAACAATGTCATTACTAGATTAAAAAGGGGGAAATGTATATACTATTTCTGAATTATATATAGCAGCTCAATCTTGTACACTTAAAAAATACATATCATGGATGTACCTTCAATTTTTAGACTTTTCTTACTACCAAAATGCTTGCATACACTGTCTCTTTATACCTAATTGCTTGTATCTTAGTCTGAGTAATGTTATTATGATGACCCAAACCTTCTATCTTGACTAGATTGTTATAAACCTACTTATCTTCCATCTCTGCAAGTTTTGGACTTGCACTTTTTTTTCAACTGCTTAGACACTTGCATCTTAGTTAGACACATACATCGATACAAGTGTCATATTCTAATGCAAGTGTCTAATGCCCTAAATTCATCTAGTTTACAAATGAAACATATACCTATGGTCAACCTAAGTGTTTTTAATGTGAGATATTCTCTAAAGGGATTGGTATGAATGCAAGATCAACCCTCATTCATTGACCACCTAACACATACCAAAAAACACTTAATCAAACACTCAAGTGAGCAAAGCTTCCCTATTTTATCCTATTTCCATATTAATCATAGGGACAACATATCTACAAGTCTAAAGAATTGAAGGAACATTCTATGAGCCACATTTTCCAAGTTATAAGCTAGGTCACTATTGTACTTGATTATCACACATTATATGATTCACACACAAGCCAACATATAAGAGAGAACTACATAAGTCTAAGGCCCTATTTGAAATATTGATTATGTAAGCAATATTAATTGATAGAGGGGTATTTGGGGTAGATCAACACTGTGTACACATTAACCCATTTTTCCCACAACCACTATGAAGATGAATAACTAGGGTTTTATTATTTGACAAGGAGAGACAATCCATGTTCTTGATGGTGACACAAAACTTAGAAGCATCCAAGTGGTCACATTTAGTTTCAAAAAATATTCAATATTGGACACCTATGTCTAATTCAGATAGTAGCATCGATGTAACCATCCTAGGTCGATGCAAGTATTCATAATTACAAATGTCAAATTTCTAAAATTAGGTGACTGATCCAAAATCTAGATTCAGTCTACTTCCTACATGTTCTGAATCCAAATCTATATTAACATCATAACTAGTTAAATATCTTATTTTCATTTCAATATACAACATAGTTTTACTTTCCATTTTTAGCATACCTCAGCATAATAAATCCAATATATATTTATATGAGTTTCACAAATAAATAGTTTGTTTTAGAGATAATCTACCATCCATGTACCCTAAGATATCTCTACCCCTTTAACCCTAGATTCCCCATATCTATATTTAGGGTTAAACAATAAATTTATCTCAAGAGGATCCAAGAGAATTTTATAATTAAAATATAACCATTATTGTTCCTATAGTGTATAACGACAAGATTCTATCAAAGTGGGCCACAATAGAAGATGGGGTTTGGATAGAATCAAATGCAAATTTTAATTAAGGATTGAGCATCAATAAATAAATTATTTCAAGTGAATTTTATAATCAAAATACAACCATCGTTGTTATTATGCATTAAACCTCAACTGTATATTTACAAAATTCTATTGGAGTCATCCATAATTGAGGATCAGGTTTGGATAGGATCGAATGCATGAAAAAATTACCTATTGTAGAAACAAAATCAAACTAGAGTAAAAAGTAACATTTGCATTACCATCATTAGCAAAATAACTTTAGGAAAGGTACATTACATAGAGAAGCAAAAATCAACTTAAATTAGAAAATATGGTTAAGTCATATTTTCCTTAATGACCTAATTTGACACCTAAGTGACACCTAATCAAGTTAAATAACATGTGTCGATAAAAACCATTAAATAGAATAAAAACCTACACTAGCACCCCCCCTTTAGCATATCTTATGTGGGTAGTGGAATTCGGTCCCAACACAAAGGCCAGATGAGGTACCCAAGTACGTAGAAAATCCCCCCCAGAGGAGGAAGACAACGCTACTTGAACCCTAAGAAGAGATTGAAAAAGAAGATACTTGCTCTCAATGAATGGTTTTGTGAATATATCAACAATTTATTTCATATTTTAGACATAGTAGAGATCAATAACCTGATCATGGATAAGATTCTAAATGAAATGCATGTGAATCTTGGTATGCTTGGTCTATTGATGGAGGATTGGTTTCCTGTAAATATGGATTGTGATTTGATTATCACAGAATATTACTGTTAGTCATTTAAACTAGATACTTAACTTAATGAGAACCTCATAAAGTTAAATAGCCTCAGTGGCAGCATTAACAACTCTATATTTTATCTCTATAGAAGATAAAGTAATAACATTCTGCTTCTTACTTGACCAAGTCATTCGACTTGAACCAAGAGAGAAATTATCACCTAAAGTAGACTTATGATTATGAATATCACCTTCTCAATCCATATCTATATAACCAATCGCATCAACATCAATGCTTGCTCCATAATGAATCCCAAAACTATGAGTACCTTGAATGTAGTGGAGAACCTGCTTAGCTGCTTTCCAGTGTAGCTAATGTGGTTTTTGAAAAAATATAGGTACCATTTCCATTACATATGAAATGTCAGGTCTAGTATGCATAAGGTAGATGAGACTACCAATAAATTATCGATACAAGGTAGCATCAACCAAAGGAGATGGACAACCAACCTCACACTTCACACTAAATATAAAGGGAGTTGGAACAAGCTTATAGTCAGCCATGTTAAACTATGTAAGTAAATAAAAAGAATACTTGGATTGTCTAACAGTGATCCTAGAGTTAGACTAAGAAATTTCATTCTTGAGGAAGTAATGCAATAAGTCCAAGTCAATCACTAAGAACCTATGAGACAAATTAGTTTTCACTACTACAATGGTGGATGAAGAACTCCTTATAATAAATATATCATCTACATAAAGAATCAAAATCATCAATGAATCATCCTATTGTAAAATTTAGACATTTAGATCATAATGACATCGAGTGAATCCAACTAAAAGAAGAAAGGAGTCCATCTTAGCATACCAATATCAAGGAGCTTGTTTGAGGCCATAAATAGATTTTTGAATGTTGAAAACTAAAGAGGAATCATCCAAAAATCCTTGTGTTTTATCCATGTATATTTTCTCTTTGAGGTCACCATGAAGAAAAACACTCTTCATGTGCATTTGATGAACATCCTAGTGATGTGTTGCAATAATGGCAAGTGTGAATCAATTTGAGTTCATTTTATAAAATGGGGCAAACATCTCAATATAGTCAGACCAAGTACCTGAGAAAAACCATGTGCTACCAAACATGCTTTGAACTTGTCTATGGATCCATATGCTAAATTTTTTATTTCTAGATCCACCTACATTGAATAATATTTCTTCTCTAAGGAAGAGGGAGAAAATCCCAAGTGTTATTCCTAAACAAAGAACCATACTCCTAATCCATAGTAGTATCCCATTCAAGAGTGTTGATTCCTCATGAAATGATTATGGATCATAAGTAGATGCAATGAATGTATGTGGGGCATTCTAGAATTGTGATTGAGTTCACCTAGTGTTTGATAGATATCTAACCTAATGGCCAGCATTTTGAAGTGTTTGTTTAACCTAGAGAGGACTAGATGTCAGAGAGTCAGGAGGAGATTCCTCATCATCTAAAGATATTTTGGGAGAATCAAGAGGTGAGTCCCCATCACTACTCTCATCATCAAAATTAGAATAAGAATCAAAATCATCAAGAAGCTACTCAGGTAGATCTAAATCATTAAAAATGTCATTAAATCCCAGTGCATCTAAGGAAGAGGGAGGAGTTTCAAGTGTGGAGTATGATGGACCCTTTTGAAAGCAAACACTTCTCTCAATGAATAACTCATGAGTGTTGGGATGGAGAATCATGTATCCCTTAATACCTTCAAGATATCCAATGAAGATGCAAGGTTGACTCTGAGGCTCCATTACCTTACATTTCTTCTTCAGAATGTGAGCCATAACAAGAGATCCAAACACTTAGAAGTGTGTTATTATGGGTTTTTGACTGCTCAAAGCTTCAAAAGGAGTGACTTCATTCAATGCTTTATGAGGAACTCAGTCCTGAATATAATAAACATAGTTGATAACCTTGACCCAATACAAGGTGTAAGAGACTTGGAGTGTAGCATATAATTGGTCATTTCCTTCAAGGACTTATTCTTGCACTCTACAACACCATTCTATTGAGGGGTATATAAAACTATATGCTATAAATAATCCCATTTGAAGTGTAGAATTATTTAAAATGATTACTAACAAACTCACCACCATTGTCAATGCATAAAATCTTGATGGCTTTACCTGATTATTTTTATATAAATGCTTTGAATTCCTAAAAATGATCAAAGACCTCAGACTTTTACTTAAGAAAGTACACATAAGTATAACTTAAAAAGTCATCAATGAAGGTAAGCATGTAGTTACTTTTATTGAATGTATGAGTTAGAAATGGACCAACAATGTCACTGTGAACTAGCTCTAATATCTATGCAGCTCTCCATGATTTGCCTTTGTCATACTTCTATTCAGGATGCTTACCAAGTATGTAGCCTTGGTAAACACCATCAGAAAAATGAACAAGTGGCAACCTTGAAACTAGGTCATGACAATTGAATTGATCCATGTAGAAATAGTTGAGATGGATAAATCAATTATGCTATAATTTACTCACCCCATCTAAATGAGTGACTAGTGAAATAAAGGGTTGATCAAAAGTAAAATTTGAGAAAGTATTGAAACTAGATTGATGATCTAATTTCCATTAAATATGGAGTCACTATCTGCTTCTCTAATAACCATATAATTAGGTTTAAACTCAACTCTCTTGCCTGAAATGATGTGAGTGTTCTGATAAATAGATAGGAGATTGGTAGATAATGAGGGAACATATAGAATGTCCTAAAATGTCTCATCATTAACTTCAATATATCCTCTCCCACTAACTTTTGTATAAGTATCATCACCCAACAATATATAAGGCATTTAAAAAGGCTCCAAAGATGAGAAAAGATCTTGTGATGAATCCTTGTGGTACAAGGCAACATAAATAGTTACCTATATGGAAGGTTGGGACTAATTATAACAAGTTTTATGCCCTTATCTTTTACCTTTCTACTGTCTTTGGCCTTAGAATACTCCTATGATAATTAACTTTGATTCATTGAATCAAGGACATTGATATTATATTTCTCAAGCATCTTAGTCAATTAGTCGATCTGCTTCTTCATACATTTGGTTTCATCATGCCTAGGTTTCTTACATTAGTCACATGTGAGTCTCTCTTTCTTGGGTTTCCCTCATGAAAAGGAGCAATTAGTTGATGATTTGGACTTAACATCATATTTTTGACCCTTTCTTTACTTTGGGTCCTTCTTGTTCTATTTCTTCTTCTTACTACTGTTAGAAGTCTTATGTTTGTCATGACTCAAATTAAGGAATGTGATTTGGAGGACTTCAATGTACCCATTTGAATAAGCTTATCTTGCTCTTAAGTCAACTCAATAATAAAATCATCCAATGATGACATGTTACATGTATTTCCACTAACATGCTTGGTGGCATGAAAGGTAGAAATGAAGATAGAATAGTCAAACCCCAATTTGGCAAGGATGGAAATAATCAATTAATCATCCTTTTTGTCAATGCCACATAGTTTCAACTGTAACTTGAGTGATTTGAATTTTGTGAATAAGTCTTGTATAGTGTCAAAATTACCTAGGCTCAAATTGATGAGATCATTCTCCAGTTCATCACCTCTCATTATGTCCTACTTCCCAAATATTTTTCCAATGTGGGCCACACTTGATTAGTAGTAGTTGCAGATTTAATATGAAATAATAAGTTGGGAGACAGTGATAGGAATAATAGATCATAAGTTTCCTCACTTTTGTTATAGTACTTTACCTTTTCTATATCCAGTGTTCTCTCTATTTCTATACCCATAGTGATCTAATGTAGGCCTTTACTTCTCAAGAGGATTTTTATTTTGACTTTTTTCTCATGATAGTTGAATGGTGTAAGAAGAAAAACTTGATTCATATCCATTACAGTGTATGTTTTGAACTAAGAGTGCTAGAAAGAAAAGGATTTGCAACCCCCTTGAATATATATAGGTTCAATTTTATAATCCTTGTGTATATCACCAATGTGTAGAACTCAAAAAAACTTATACTTTCAAAAAAAGATGCACCTAAAAAGGTTTTTTTGGTTGGAAGTTATGGGAGTTTGGTTTTCTTACTCATAAAATAAATCTCCACTTTGCATAAATTTTTGGGTGTGTAAAAATTTGACTCGATTTTTAAAGAAATTTAATCCCCCTTTGGTCAGTTATGACCAAGGGCTAAACTCCCATATGACCAAGGGGCTAAGGGTTAGGATGAACGTGGGTACAAGTAGGAGGTGGCAGAAGTAAAACAATGGAATTCCATCTAGGTGTAGATGGGGAGTCATGAAAATAAGTTAGCATGGAAATAGTCATGGTCGAAAACATAGTTGCTCAAAGACAAAAATGTGTCTACACAGGGGTTGGATCTCACCTTGTGTCCAAGCAAGGGTTAAAACCCAAGGTGTGCTTGGGTGGGGATCGAAACTTACTAGATATCTAAGTAGGAGTTAAAACCTAACAACTATCTGAGCGGGCCTTGGAACTTGACAATTATCCTTCTGGTAGTTGAATGCCATAGCTTATATTATGAAATATTGAGCTTTTATCTCTAATACCATGTTGAAATGGGCCATAATCAAGGATCAGGTCTAGATAGGATTGAATGCACACATAAATTACCTATTGTATAAGTTAAATCAAACCAGAGCAAAAAGAAACATTTGCATTACCATCGTTAGCCACATAGCTTTAGGAAAGGTACAATATAGAGAAGTAAAAAATAACTCAAAATTAGAAAATAGGGTTAATACATAACTTTCCTAATGACCTAATATGACACCTAAGCAAGCTAAATAATATGTGTAAGGAAAAACCATTAAATAGAATAAAAACCTATACTAACAGATTCATCAACTCATGAGCTAAATCAAGGAAACATTAATATAGTGTGACCAAAATATTTATTCATTTCATTTGACATTACCAAATGTGGTAAATTCATTGGATATTCAAATTAAAGACATGCATGGTGATCCAATGCTATATAATTCAAATATAATTACAATCTAACTCACAAAACTACTTAAAAACATTCACACTAATATTATATTAAAATGTTAAAAATGTAAATGCAACTAAGATATGCGAGCAAAATAGAAAAATGATATTAACATCTATATAAGCAAATTTCATAACTACAAGTATAACATATAAATTTATAAGGTCATATGCAATAATATCATCCAATATATCATCTCAATACACTAAGGTACTCAATAATCGACATGTGGTCTCTCTCAACCTCCACATTGAAATCTCGATCCATGAGTGTGGGTGATCTAGAGAAAGATGGCCAGCTATTATCCCAATGAGATCTCTAATGAGATCTATTGTGTCTCTTAAGGTCATCAAATATAGATAATATACTTTACATCAATGCATACTCATTCAAAATCTTCATGTTGTCTCCCTATAAATAAATGTAATTTGAAAAAACCACCTGTCAAAGGTTACCACCCTTAGTAGGTGGTGCCATCTACCATGCTACAAGTTGTCCTCTCATTTCAATAACCTTACTCTTAATATTATCTCACTCATCATCTACAACCACATAAGTTGTGGTGGAACCAACCACAAGATTGAAAAGTGGAGTATGTACACTAGTAATATCATTTGTTCTCTCCACAAGATCACCCCAAATGGTATTGTTAGGTATTTTTTGTGTCAAAACATGCAATGACCCCTCGATAATATTGGTTTAGTAATCATCTTCTGCATAGTGCACAATATTTAAAAGATATTAGAACTCAGTAAATGATTATTCAAAATTATGAAGGTAGATACATAATGTATATGCATACCAAGACCTACAGTAGGCACATCCAATTACATATCTCCTTGTACCTCATTTTTTTAGTCATCCATATCAACATCATGTTGCTCTCTTGAGTCTATATTTTCCTCATCAAATAAAATAGGAAATAAAAGGGGTAAACATGATTGGGCCTTCCACTATGTATACTCTATAGTACATTCATGTGCCATTTCTAACTATTATCTACTCAAACATGCATCCTTATGAAGGTTGTTTAAGCCTTCACAATTTGAAGTAACATGGAGACAATCATAGGCTATGGTGGCTTAATAGGTGGATTGAATCTCTAGATTATAAGGGCTAGCTCCCCTTGATGTATATGTTAGGCTCTCTACACTGCACTACTAGATTTCAAGGGAAAAGAGAAGAAGATAACATGAAATAAAATCTACCGAAGGGGGTGATACACCAAAATGTCTCCTTCACCTTTCTACTATTTACTAAGAAGTTGAATTATGACATGAACCTGATTGCACTTCTCAAATAAGGAATATCCAAACATCAATGTTTCACATAGATAGTATTAGCTTGATGCATGATCTAAGGTAGATGATCAAAAGGTCTCTCAAGGACACTAAAGAAAGATTAAACTTTCCAAACATATAAGAGTTATTCAATCACACTATGTAACCTATAAGGATGATTAACCACCTAAAAATAGGTAAATAAGAATATAAAAATGCAATTAAGCATTCATTATCACTGGCATTCATCAACAAATGATAAGCATACACTAGTCATAAGGATTGAAGCATGAATTCAATCTTATTTAGTTCATATATCTAAGTACAAGTGTTTTTCTAAGCAAGGTTCTGCCACAATTCAAGTTAAGGATGGTTACAAATGCCAAAACTATGCATACTTTAAAGAAAAAATGAGAAAGGAGAGGGAGAGATGCAAAATCCTAAAAACTAGGAGTGAGTCATCCACTTGGTCATCCTTCCATTCTTATGTATTACTTGTTTGACTCTTTCTTACTTATCTTTTAAAAATGGCATAGGAGGTAGAGGTATCCTTGTTTTAATAGCTTTAAGAAGTCATGAGCATGTTTTTTGGGGTTTGAACCATTCAAGTGCTTATATCCTTGCTTGCATACCCTATATTCTTGATGAATACATCCCCTCCTTGAAAATAGGTCTTCATATCTTGGTCAAGTCTTCAACCAAATCCATTGAATACTTATCTTCATCCATTTATGAGATCACCTTTCTGGGGCTATTATAAGTGATGGGGGAATCAAGAACAACAAACAGCTCTGATTCCCACTTGTTAGGATCTTGCTCCTCACCAATGAGAGCACAATATGATTACCTTGTATAAGCAACTAAATATGCGTAATTAACCAGAAGCAATAAGTAACTAGAATTCACAAATGCCACAGAATATGAGAGACAACACAATATGTATTAATACTCATCCAGAAAAGAATACAATAAAGAGACACCACACTCTTCCACACCTTTCAGGCTTCCCACACCAAGTGTACAGTAATTCTCCTCAAGAGTTCACTCTCCTATCAAAAAATGGTCCCAACACACAATTCAAACATAGAATTAGTGTTCACCTCCAACTAGTCAGTAATAACCCTGCCAGTACACAAGCACTCCACGTACTTCAAGTAGATCTCCCTGATCTTACTTACATGTAGATCTACCCTGATTCTGCACAACCTACAAATCAATGATCTTATAATGGAAGGAACTTCCTTGCCTTCCTCTATTGCTCTATTGTGGAACTAGGAGGAACACACACTTTGTTCCCTTCACTAGCACACTTTACAATACATGCCAATGGGTCTATAAATAGATCCCACACTTAACAATAACTTAGACTCTTAATTTAGACACGCAGCTCAAGACTCGAAGTAGCCTTTACATGCAAACTCTTGGTTCAACGAACTAACTGTTCGTGCAACGAATAGTTTTGGAACCGCCACAGGTGACCGATGTCAATCCCTGTCTGACTGGTGCTGACCGACTCGGCCGACTTGCTGTCAATGCCGGTTGCCTTCTGCATTCATCATGACTGACATCAGTTATACTATCGACGTCGGTGTCTCTGGAACTTCAGCAACCTCCTCCATGTCTGCATAGTTGAAGCTTTTAGCTCTACACCCTAAGAATCTCCCACTTGGAGATAAATAGCTGCAATTGTACCTATACTTGTACATCATCTAGTTTGTTCCCTTGGCTTTGTATCCCTCTTCAAAATCACTCTTGAAGACCAACCACCACAAATCATGTGGTGCTACACCTATCATCCAAATCACTTACCACATCCACATCTACAAACCATGTAGAAAATAACTTGACCCTGCATAGCATGTGCACCTGCTGCTGGTCCCTCTAAGAATCCACTAAACTGCCCTCTAGTGCTTCTTTCTCAGATTGGCTCTAAACTTGTGACAACTCCCACTGCTTGGAAAAACTCAAGTCTAGTACATACCATGCACTCAACCTTATTATGTGAATCAAGACACCTGTCTATAAAACTGTCCAACTATCAGCGTGCTAACCGGTCTCACACAATCATCCGGATACAAAATCACCTGTGACCTTCCATGTCTCTAGAACACACTCATGCCAAAGAATCTTGCTGCTCCCAGATTCCTCATGACACACCTCTGAACTAGCTTTACCTTTAGTTCAGCAACTCCCTGTATATGTAACCCTGCAACAAGCACACAATATAGTAACAGGATAATGTAGCTAATATTATCCAACTTGGTAAAGAGAAACACAATGGTCAAACCTCCATTGTCTTGCAGCTTACTCAAGACCGTATACCCTGGCCTTCCATCTCACGTATCCATTCCCACTCTTCTTTATCCTGAACATCCATTCATCTCACAGTGCTTTCTTCCAATTGGCAACTCCACCAAAAACTCCTGTTTGGTTTTCCTCCAAGGAATCACATCCTTCATCCATGCCAAGCTCCCACTGTTTCTTAGATCTACCTGCTCTGCTTCTTTAATAACTCCCTGGTTCTTTACCATCAATGAGCAACAAGTAGTGTAAAGAAGGGAAGTGATGAATTTGAGGCTTACCTACCCTTTAAGTCCTCCATATGGGTGCTTGAGACTCCTTGACAGCGTGCTGTTCACCCAAAATCTGTCTCAGTGACCGATGCCGGTCACATCTCAGTCTGCATCTAACTGATGTCAGTTCCATGCGACTACCTCATCACCAATGTCGGTTCCCCCTGACCGACACCGGTGTTTATCTATCCCTGAGTCACCGACGTCAGTTTGCACATAGCTGACATCGGTCCCTGTATGGACGCCGACGCCAATTTTCTAACCGTCGTTGGTCTCTGTGTTTTGCTAGTGAGAAATGACTTTTTCCCGTGAGCTCCTTTTGGATCAAACCCTTGTCCAAATCAACCCTGCTCTGCTCAGAATTCCTCAGCCCCTGTGACTGATACCTGTCTATCATCTTCTCTTTAAAAACCAAGACTTTTATGTTCTTGTCACTAACATCGAATTCCTCAAAAAATGTCACCTTCTTCTTCTACATACAGAAATCATGATCTATGCCTTTCAAATCTGAAAGCATACCCTTTGACTCAAGAACATGCATCTCCTTCTTATTCATGTGACCAAGCCTATTAAGCCACATCTTCAAATCTACAGCTGAAGTAGATAAACTAGAAGGAGAATCAGTAATACAAGTAGATAGATAAAGCATACCTACTTTCCTACCTCTTGCTATAACAAGTGCACCCTTGGTAACCTTCCAAGAGTCCGCTGTGAGAGATATTGTGCATCCCTCATCACCCAAACTTCCTACAGAAATCAGATTCCACTCCAGGACTGGGATATGCATGACCTCCTCCAACACCCATGTGTTGCGTGTCTGCAATTTCAGCTTCACTTTCCCTTTGCCAACCATTTGACAAGGCTTACCATCCCCTAAACAAATTTCTTCAAAGTCTCCCTGGACATACTCATGAAAAAATTCCCTGTTTGGGGATGCATGAAAAGAGGCACCAAAATCTAAAACCCAAGATTCTACTTTATCCAAAGAACATACTAGAGCATCTTGTGCAACAATACCTACATCCTTTGCTTCTTCATGTCCTTCATGCTGATCTTCATTCAACCAACAATCTCTCTTTAAGTGCCCTTGCTTTCCACATTTCTAGCAGGTTATTCTGCCATACTTGGACTTGGATCTCTTGCCTATCTTTAACCTTGATCTCCCATGCTCAATCTTTTCTCTTTGCCTTCCCCTGCTTTCCACACTCAAAGCATTTCTCGATGATTCACCTGTGCTTTTCCTACGAATCTCTTCATTCAAGATTACACTCACAATATCATCCACTTTTAAGATTTTTGAAGCAGATGCAGTATTACTAACTGCCATTACCAAACTCTCCCAACTTTCAGGTAATGAGCATAAGATTAAGAGAGCCTTAATTTCATCATCAAAAACAATATTGACTGTACTTAACTAGTTTACCAAACCATGGAAATCACTAAGATGACTATGTACAGATCCACCATCCAACATTTGCAAATTAAATAATTGCTTCATAAGAAATACCTTATTCGAAGCTGAGGGTTTTTCATATAAATTTGCCAAAGATTCCATCAACTCCACTTTTGTCTTAGCCTGAGATAAGTTGGAAATCATAGACGATGCAAGGCTCAACTTTATAGATCTCAGAGCCTTCCGATCAAGAACCTCCCATTCTTCAACCTTCATATCCAGGGGCTTGCATGCAACCCCACCCAACGGTAAGTACAAATCTTTCTGATATAGATAATCTTCAATCTGTATCCTCCATAATTGATAGTTTTTGCCATTAAACTTCTCCATTCATAGTCTACTTTTTTATGCCATTGCTATACTCCCACTCAAATAAAAACCCCTGTGAGTAACCTATAATCAACACACACTAACCAGATCTAATCCAACCTGTTAGTATCCCAAACAAAAGCTCTGATACCAGTTGATGGGGGAATCAAGAACAACAAATAGCTCTAATTCCCACTTGTTAGGATCTTGCTCCTCACCAATGAGAACATAATATGATTACCTTGTATAAGCAACTAAATATGCAAAATTAACCAGAAGCAATAAGTAACTAGAATTCACAAATGCCACAGAATATGAGAGACAACACAATATGTATTAATACTCATCCAAAAAAGAATACAATAAAGAGACGCCACACTCTTCCACACCTTTCAGGCTTCCCACACCAAGTGTACAGTAATTCTCCTCAAGAGTTCACTCTCCTATCAAAAAATGGTCCCAACACACAATTCAAACATAGAATTGGTGTTCACCTCCAACTAGTCAGTAATAACCCTGCCAGTACACAAGCACTCCACGTACTTCAAGTAGATCTCCCTGATCATACTTACATGTAGATCTGCCCTGATCCTGCACAACCTACAAATCAATGATCTTACAATGGAAGGAACTTCCTTGCCTTCCTCTATTGCTCTACTATGGAACTAGGAGGAACACACACTTTGTTCTCTTCACTAGCACACTTTACAATACAT
Organism: Torreya grandis; assembly: GCA_037957365.1. Taxonomy (NCBI): domain Eukaryota; kingdom Viridiplantae; phylum Streptophyta; class Pinopsida; order Cupressales; family Taxaceae; genus Torreya; species Torreya grandis. The sequence goes on from JARHVA010000076.1 coordinate 4,859,350, forward strand.
GCCAATGGGTCTATAAATAGATCCCACACTTAACAATAACTTAGACTCTTAATTTAAACATTTAGCTCAAGACTCAAAGTAGCCTTTACATGTAAACTCTCGATTCAATGAATTAACTATTTGTGCAATGAATAGTTTTGGAACCGCCACAGGCGACCGACATCGGTCCCTGTCTGACTGGTGCTGACCGACGTCAGCCAACTTACTGCCGATGCCGGTTGCCTTCTGCATTCATCATGACCAATGTTAGTTATACTACCGACACTAGTGTCTCTAGATCTTCAGCAACCTCCTCTATGTCTGCATAGTTGAAGCTTTTAGCTCCACACCCTAATAATAAGTCTCCTGATGCTTGTTTGACGTTGTCTACTTTACTTGGCGTAGGAGAGGAAAAGATCTCTTTAAAGATGTTGAATACTCTTTCAAACATTTGATTTCTTTATCCAAAAAACCTCTGAGCTTTTCTTGTTTGACTTGGCATGGGAAACAAGTATCAACATTGATAAATCCTTTTAAAGAGCTTCTATACATTGATTTGGTGGTTTCATCACTTGAACTCCTCATTTAGCAAAATGGTGTAGAAAGGGAGAAAACTTGGATTTGCCTTCATAAAAAATTATCCCTATATGGATGGATTCTCAACATCATAAAATACATAAAATAATACAATTGGATCCATCAATTAGTTTAAAAGATGTAATTTTGCTCTACAAGGTCTCATTTGGCCTCACTTTTTGTTGCCCTCAAAATAAGTAAACCTCCTTGTGCATAAGAATGTAAAAATTATAATGGATAACTAAGCACATATTATCCCCATACATCTCCATACCAAGTTTTAGGACCTAACTCTTAGTGGAAGTGTCATTTTTAGCTCATTTTCTCTCTCCAATTAGGCCTCTTTGCCTAGAAACTGAGATTTTGCTCCACGGGATTCGCACACATGTGAAACTCCAAAGAAGTGTTTGATTCAATTTACCCATGAAAAGATCATTATCTATGTCATATTTCAATTTTTGAGACCTTGTATGGATAGGTGAACCTTGAAATGGCCAAAAACCCTAGTTTAGGCACTTGTGCATGCTTGAGAGGCATTTGAAGTGTTTCTCATGAAATTTAAGGGTTTTAATTATTTAAATAGGTATATTTAGGTCTAAAACACCTTTTAAAAACTCAATCTCTTAAGGATAGGCCTTTTTAAGAACTTTATAGACCTATAATTTCTCCTTTTAGCTTGCAAAACTAAGTTTTCTTCACATTCTGGATAATTTGCAAACTTACAGAGCTGGTAAAACTCCTTAGGAGGATTAAAGAGGTGTTTTTAAGGTTAATTAACCTTTATTCAATCTCATTGGACCTATAATCATGGTTTTAAATCCATCTTATACCTTCTTCCTTCATAAAGACACCTACAACCATGTTTTTTAGCCTATTTTGTACACCTGTACCTACAACTATACTATCAAGTACCATATCCAAATTCTTATGGGACTTTTATATGTAATAAAATTAATTTTTATGTCAAGTAATTCCACTTGGGGCACTTAAACAACTAATTTCCTCAATCATATCTTTTAGAAGGGTTTAACAAGGGTTTAAGTAGTTTACCATCTTAACGATGGTTTATAAGGTACAGGGGTTAAACCAAAAAATAATGATAGGAATTTGTATTAGTGGAACCCATATAACATCTCATATGATATTGAGTTCCCATGAAAAACTTCATGAAATATCTGAGCATTAGAACCTGACCTTCGACTGGTAAAGTATGCGTTCTATGATGCTGAGGAAGAAACATGCCTAAAAATACAACTTTTTGAGGTTGAATATGAGTGTTACTACCTCAATAAGGTCTAAAAAACTCATCATGAACATCTCCATGGATCCTTTTCATATTATTTATCCTTATGATCCTTTACAACATCATATTTGAGACTGAGGGTTTGTGAGCAAACCAATGTAAGTTACCCTTGTGGACTGTATTTGCTTTTTTCACTCTACTGAGACCCTCCTAGAGCTATATAAAACTTATGTGTATGAATATAATACTCTCATATCCCCTAAAAACCTACATTTTCTCTGATAAATCCATTTTAACCTTTAGACACTATGCTTAATCAATCCTCATGGTACACAGACCAGTTGTAGGTTATCAGTCTTGATTTATTAGCCTTCAATGGTGAAAGTGAGTAGTATGAAATCTTTGAATAGGTATGCACATAATTATTTACCCCTTATCACCTTGTGTAAGTTTTCACTTTTTCACTTATTCCTCTTAAACAAGCTTTCTTGAAGTATTTGGTTCATAGGCATGTCTGTGTTACTATAGTGCTCAAATTGAATTTGGTTCATTGTTCTCTTCTATGCAAGATTTGGGTAGTCATCTTAGTGTCCTATGGAGTATTTAAAATTTTGTGAGAGCCTATCACTCATGGGAAACTCCTTATTATATTCTATAACATTTCCTTTGATATGAAGGTCACACCTTAAACTTTGTTCATGAAGCTTGACTTGTAAAACTTCAAATTTGGAACTCTTTATCTCATACACTTGAGTGAGAGTGACTAAAGCCTATTTTTCACTCATTGAGGGTATATTGGATATTTTTAGTGGTCTTCATATTATCCTTCTAAACCCTTCTAAGATCCTACATCCTCAAAAGCATCCCTTCTCTCTCTTCATCTCTGTGTAGACTCTTCACCATCTAACACACAAGCTTGTGTGTTTGATCACCTAGACCTACCTAAATAGTATATTTTAGGATTTTCATTTCCTTGGATCATCATGATACTCAATGGTCTTTGAGAACCTTGATTATTCAATATAATACTTACTTTCACTCCATCCTTACTTTGAAAATGCCTTCCACAAACTTTTGTCTTTCAAACTAAACGACATATCTCAGTAAGACTAGGCAGAACTGAACAATCACCATTGGCCTGTAGGTATCTTATGGTCTAAGAGATCTCTTTTTCTTTAGTAATAGGAGAGTCTAAATCATATTTAAGTCTTCATCACTTTTTGAAAGCCTGTAGATATCCATCTTATTCAAACTCCTGTCATAATGTTACATACACAGGCTTGTATCATTGGTGAGTGTTTAGTCAGGTCTACTAAGCTTAAATGAGAGATCATATTGTCTTAGTAACTCTCAAATTCTTTCCACTCATGGAGTTTACAAATAATTTGAATATTTATCTTAGCCTTCACATCTCAATTTGATTTTTCATATGCTTTTTAGTTTATGCTCTCACACAAGCCTTTATGACCTTTTAGGCCTACTAAGTTTGAATGAGTTTATCTAATTTAAAAATACCTTCATTCATCAATTCTAGACTCATAAAAATTTTCACCTTTTGAAGATATATTTCTCTCAAACAACAAACCAAAACACTATATCTTCTTAAAGAACAATTGAAGGTAAATTTGACCTCTTAGTAGATCTGGCTATGAGTTAAAAGTTATCATGACAGTGTTAGGTCTAAAACATCTCTATTAATGACATAGTTTCCTCCTTAATGACTTAAACCATATACACAATGTGTGCACATGCTATAATCTCTTCACTTAACCCTTGGACTTCATTTTCAATAAAGGTTTCTTGCATTTTACATATAAGGAGACCTAAAGGTTTACCTTTTCTTCATCTTATCCTGCTTGATCATGTGTTTTAGAATCATGTTATTGTCAATAATAAGCCTCTTTATATTTAATTTGTTTCATGAATATGTGGAATTATTTATTACATTTAACAATGTAAAATTATCATGTTAAGATCACTTGTGTATATGCAAGATTATAATACATTCATAAACTTAGAATGACATTAGGCTTGCCTCTTTGAGCATCATTCCACATTTCAATTACTTATTGTGCACATTTTTAAAAAAATTCTTAGATTTTTATCTTCCATTCTATCTTTTGAGCATCATTTCAAATAGATATTATTGCATTTTGAGTCCAAGAGAGACCTATCAGGTCTAGGCAGACTTGTAGGTCTGCATCTTAATGCAAGAAGCCTTTATAAGGTTTGTCTTAACCTTATCAAAATTTAATATCACCTCTCACTACCAATTTACTTCCATAAAAAATTCAATACCTTCACAAAATTTTGAACAAGGCAAAACAAGACCTCCTCAATCCATTATTGCAGGCAGATTCATGGCACAGTCTAAAAGGCTTGAAAACACCATTTGTTGCTTAGAAAAAATAATATTAGAATGAGCATGGAGAAATTGGTGGAGTTATAGAGATTTAATTTTAATATAAACATGATGTATCATATTTATAAACATGCTTCAATCTATTAAGAACCCTGAAACATCAAGACACAATGACAATTTTTTTGCAAATGTGTAGAAATGGAGTTTTCTTTGCCAAAAGATCTCACACGTGCCAAGTGTGGCTTGGAGGAACATTTGAGATGATTTAATATATCCCTAATATCTATATCAATTTATCTTTTGCATTCAACTGGTTTCAAACTCTTGTTTCAAATAAGAAAAATGAGCCTATAGGGTTTGTAGGTAGTTTTGGAGTACCTTGGAGACTTAACGATTGTTCATAAAGGAGATGAAATAGATCTGAAAACCAATTAAAAAAAATTTAATCTTAAAATTACCCCCTCATTTTTAAAATATATAAGGATCCAACTCTCTCTCCTCTATTTGTACCATCCTCATGAAAACTAACTTTGCAAGCTAGCCAATGGAACGATGGAGGGTTAGAAGCATTTTTTGCACTTTCAGGACCTGTGAAAGCTTGAAACTCATGGATATGACCTTTAGAATACCAATAGACACTTTTAATGTGTTTTCACCTGTAATTGAATACCCCAAGTCTGTACAAACTCATAAAACTACCCTTTTGAAGCAAACATTAAATTGTTATAACATGAAGACCATTAATCTAACTTTATTCTAAAATTAGTACATTTAAAACTCATTTTAAAGCTTTGAAAAGTGAAATATTACATGTATTCCATCTTGATCATCTTGGAAATGGACTTAAATCCCTTAAAATCATCTTTAAGTGAAAAGAGAGCTAGTGTAAATTGGATGACCTCATGTAGGAAGAATATATCAATCCAAGACATTGTAGGACCTCAAATGACCTCTTCACCATCTAATTTAATGCTCTATGCAAAAAATTCACCTTGATAAGGATTATTTTAGTCATAATGCAAACGTAGGTTTCTCTAAAAACCTTAAACTTTGCTAAATACCTTAATTTCATCAAACAAGATTATAAAGCTTTAAACCAAGTGACCAAGTGAAAGGACTTGACTTGATAGACTATGTACCTTCTTGACACATCATGACATACCCCTAGGACCCACCAAACTAAATTTGAAGTCATTTGAAATCTTGGAAAATATATTACCTTAAATAATGCTAACAAGACCTTACAAAGACCACTTGAAGACTATCAAAGCATGACAAAACTATGAACAAGGTTGTAGAAGCATGATAAGAAAAGTTTCAAATTTTAGGGGTGATAGTTTGACTTGCAAGGTCAAACTTTTCAACACTAACCACAATCATTACTGGAGGATCTACCTCCCCAACTAGTATAATATCTAGTTATACAACTATAAGATGACCATGCTCTCTTAGTCTTCATCCATTTCTATGTGCGTGAGTCCACAAAAAAGTAGTGGATAATCCCTAAACAATGCCAACCATCCCATCACACATTCATAATAAAAGTGATCATATGTGCTAGGAAATCAATCATGGAACCAATGGCTCACATAAATCCTTCATAATTACATAAAAACCTCAAGCCATCCTGGACAATCTTGATAAGATCTATAAATGTTGCATCTCTCATTGATCTATACAATAAAATACGACAATCCATAGTACCATGACTCAGATCATATGGACCAATCAACCACTTCTTTGCATATATTTGTGCATGGGCCCACCCAACCAATGGATGACAATAGGTTGAGGCACAAAAATATGCTCATAGGCACACATATGTGGAAAATTAGTTGACCTAAACTATAGATGTATCCCTCTCAACTGAATCAATACAAATCTCATAATATGCTTGCATGGTGTTGTTCCTCAAAAATTTCAAAGATCAAGTTTTTCTAAAATCGATAATAACATCATTTATGGAAATGTAAAAAAAATAAATAATTTTGGCTAAGTTTTATGTAAGCATGTGGGGCATGTATTTACACTCCTCATGACCCAAACGTTGGGCCTTCCCAACCCTCCAACCACATTAGACATAGAAATGCACTACCTATGCAACATACATCCCACATGTCCTAAGGTGGAGGCACACCCCATGGCTGTATGTTTGCATGAACCATGCATACCCAACTAACTCATGCATCTTAAAGACATAGTAAATGTGAGGATGAATATATGTGCATGCAAGCACATCCATATATATGATGATTTTGTGGGTATGCATGTTCACACAAGTGCAACCACATGCGGTGTCAGGGTGTCAATTATTGTGCATTGAGCTATCAACATAAAATATTTATAAGCTCTACAGGGATTCATTTGAATCATTCTATCACCTAGTGATCTTTTCCCTAGAGTGATTTTTCTTCACACGAAGTTGCCATGCTACTGAAACTCTACTAGAATTTTTTCTAAGTCTTTAACAGTGTTTCCCTTTTTAACATTTTTCTATGTGAGATTATAGCCTTTTTCATAGAGTTTTCATTCATTCTCTTTCCATCCCTTGGATATATATTCTAGAGTCATTTTCATAGTGCATGGATCTTATCTCATGACCGTCGAACCCTATTCATTTCAACCCCATCAATATTTCCTCTCTCCATACCCGCTTAACCTATTAATCCTCATTAAAGGGTCCCTCAAGATTCTTAAGCCTAACAAGATGAAGTAAAAGTATATGGGATTTGAACCACTATTGGTGTTGGACAACAACATCCTAAAAATTATAGATTTATAGATTGGGCATGTTGTCCTAGAGTAATTCCATAAAATATTGAATGTAGAAAATATGAGTACATTCACCATTTGTTTGGTCAAAAGAGGCCTTCCAAAAGTAGCCAAATTTTTAACATTTGTTTAATATTTAGACCTGGTCTTTCCCTATGAAAAAAATTATAATCCCAAGGCTAGAGTGATAATATCAAGCGGTAGATCACTAATGGCTAAGATAAGTGGGATGTCAATGGGAATGACAATGAGGATCCTGATGCATGATACTTATGCCATAATGAACACCATTTAGGGATAAAATTATTGGGATAAAAATATTGATAATTATTTGACAATGGTCAATGACTCCTGGATAAAACATAAAGGGAATAAGATCTCCAAGTTTCTAAACAAGTTATTCAGATCAGATTTCAAATAGGAACTTTCAAACATGATTAGTTTCATGAATCGCATGGACAGTAAAAAAAACACCCAAAAATTCTACCTCTGGATGTTTATGTAAATGAATATCATTTGTAATGGAAGAAAATTCATAGATTGGGGTGAGACGATCAATGTTTCTCTTCATCATCCGCTGATGATTATAGACTCTCTAAAGCATTTCTTCATGAATTTTTACTTGGTATATCCATTGGCTTATTAAAGAATTTATCTTGGCCTCTTCCAAAAGGGTGATATCTTTCTAAAACTTGGTTATACAAATGCTTCCCTCATTTGAGTTTAGAGCATAACAAGAAGTATTTCAGAAGGGTGAATTATGCTTTTGTAATGAGGATAATGCAAGCTCTTGATGAAGACTAGGGAAGAAGAATCTCTGATGAAGTAACTACCTTGATCAACCATTATGGTCTAGATCAACTACCTTGATGAACCAAGGTAAAAAATAAGATTGGATAGGATGACTAAAAATAGGCTTTGGTTTAGAAAGGAATGGAATGGTAGGGTGGCATGGTCTAGGACAATGATAAGTTGGTAGAATGGATAAGATGGTAAGAGGGTTTCCCCCAAATGATGGGATGAATGGTAGGATATACGATAATCGAGAATAGGCATATGTAACAATGACAATGGCATGGCAATGAAATGGTATAGTACATGTTTTTGGCTTGGGTGTAGTTTTTGATTCTGTTGTTCTTGTTTATGGGGAGATACACATCCTAATCAATAAATGATATAAATAGAATACTTGATCATGTTAATTGATATCTCACACCTCTTTAAAACAACTACTCTATCAAGAATTGGCTATAGATCTAGATGTTAAGAATGTTATTGTGATCTTCATTAGTCATTGATTCGGATTCCTTAAAACATCAAGACAAGGTATCTTTGTAGCCTCTACAAAGGAAAGTGTGGTCGTGGGTGGTAATTAGGGGTAAAGAATGGATGATAGGTTTGATTTTGAAATGGAATAGCAAATGATAATGTAATGGGTAATGGTTGGGAAACAAATGAAAATCAGGACTTTTAGTCACACGTAATGTTGTTGATGCTAGATTTGACATAACTTTGGATGTGGCAAGGTTGAAGACTTTTTCTCCCAATAGGACTACCATATTTTTCTATTGTTTGATCTTGAGATTAGCTACCATCTAATTAGGCTGTAGATTGGAAGCTATTTTGATTTTATCTTTGATATTATCTTTATCAAGCAGTGAAGAACTTTTGTGCTCAGCTATTGGTGCCTAGAAGAGGTTTTCACCAATGAAATTATCTTGATTGTCCCATTTCACCTTCGATAAGGTTTCACTAATGAATATTAGCTTTTGACTTTGATTTTCTTCTATCACTTTTGAAAAGTTTCACTAAAAGATGCTAAATTTGAACTTTGCATGTCCCCTAGCACCTTCAAAAAGGTTTCCCTAGGAGAATGTTCTTCTATTACATGAATTTGGTCTTGGCCTCCTTGCTCTTTTTCAAATGCTATTTCACCATGGATGAAATTCAACAAAGTGTGATTTTATTAGTCCCAATCAACACTTGTGGGAGATGGAATGCCAATAATATGGCTATTTTGGTTGATGGAAATGGCCTGTGGAATGGTAATGGAATGGGAGGAGGCTACAAAATTCTCATAGAAGATACTAGTATAACTTGTGTCGAATTTGAAGTACTCATCCTCAAAAACTATAAAAGGATCATAAATGTATTCAAATTGATCTACAAGGCATGTGTAACCAATGTTGTAACAACCATGAATGTATTCTTTTTTTAAATCTGATTTTGACTCAAAGGACTTTGAATATGATGTTGAAACTAATGTTGATTATGATTTTGATGTTAAATTTGATGTCAGTTCAAGAATAAAACTTGACTCTAACTCTGATTCTTCATCTAATGGTACTCTGTTACAATGATGTCTTGTTCAATTTTTGGTATTGGACAAGTAATGATCTATTATGGCATAATGGGCTCCATAAAGACTGGTTTATCAAAGTGAGACTCCTCAATTATGAAAAAAGGTCAAGAGACAACTCCTTAGAGACTGGTTTTTCAATAGGAGGCTCTTGAAAAATAGGTATATGGTTGAGGTAATGATTTGCCCAAAAGTAGTTATAATCATTAATAAGTGACTCAGTAAAGACTGGCTCATCGAAGTGAGACTCCTAGACAAGTGGTATAGGATTAAAAGGTGATTCATCACAGGTTGACTTATCATAAATGGTTAGTTTTTTTGGCCTTAGTTTCTAATGAGTTAGAAGATACCAGTTTTAAACACAACTTGGTCTTCGAATGATTGGATCGATTGAGGTTTGGATGGGATTGGTACTAGACAAGGAATGGCCTATGGTTGGATAATGGTAGGGCATTGGGGAGAATGATTTCTCACATGAGCTAAAGGATGAAGTCTTGAAATGGTGACGATAAGGTGGTGTGGAGCTTGGTTGCTCACATAAGCCAAAAGATAAGGTCTTGGAATAATGAAGGGGCATTGTGGAGCTTGATTGCTCACATAAGCTAATGCATCTAAGTCCTCCTCATAAACCATATCATCCTAATCTTGAGTTGGATAATAAGCTAATTCTTGAATATGTTCAGTGTACTAATTATTGCAAAAAGGGTATGGATCCATATCTTGAATAACTTTTTTTGTAGTTGGGTCTTCAAAGTCCTGATAAACCATATCATCCCAATTGGTAATTTGATTTGGATTTTGACTATGTTCCCCATATGGAGTATTGTAAGGAGAATAATAAAACTCCTTAGAAAATTTTTCTCTATAGGGGTTCCTAGTGGGATTTTGTGTGGTCATTCTATCATAAGTTAGATTGTACATGACTCCACCATAAGTGTAGCTAGACATATCTGCATAAATGATGAAAGCTATAAAACAAAAGGCTTAGAGTTTTTCAAATTTTAAAAAACTATGCCCAAAGGATAAATGGTTCAAACGAGGTCTAACTTGGTCGAAAGTAGAGTTATATCTCTAAACAATGATTTGATCATGGAGTTGTATCTCCAAAATGGTTTGTGTTAAGACTTGGCATTAAAGAGTCTAACATCAAATGGCATACACATAAAAGGTCAAGCATTTGAACAAAAATTGACATGTCAAAGTCTAGGTCAAGGTTTTCCAAACAAGGTCTAAACTAGGAGAGGGAAAAGATTCACTAGGCCTTTTGTCCAAATACAGAGTTAAAAATTAGGCTCAAACAAGCTATGCTAGGAATTTTGGCCAAACGGCATCAAAAGCTAGGCTTGAAATAAAAACATGATGTGATTTGATTTAATCTAACAAGTTTGGATACAACTTTGACATAGGCCCAACACATGGAATCAAACAGAAACATGATCAATTGACATAAGGCATAAGGCAAAAGGCTTTCTGAGAAAGACAGTATTCTCCCAAATAAAGGCACAAATGATGATGAGGATAGGAATTGAACACACAAAACATCAATAGTTCTCAAATTTGGGTAATTAATCAAATTTATGCAACCCAAAAGAGAAATATCTATGTATCAGCCCCACAAATTGAGGCTTAAATAGAAATCAATCAATATTTGGAAGCAAAATTGACAAGGTTAATTGAAAACTCAACATTGAAAACTAGGTTTTGACTAAACAAGCTAGACAAGATTGGACATCATGATGATCCATAAACGGGGTCCAAATGGATGATGTGACATGGTTTGCAAAAAATAGTTTTTGATACAATGGTAAACAAGTCTTGAAACAAATCGAGCAGCCTAACAATGTAAGCATGCTCGAATAATGTGATCAATGTTATGTTTCAAAAGACTTAAAGGCTCAAAATGGTTTGACATGTTTTGGGTAGCATAACACTACCATCCTCAACTCAAATACATGGTTTATAAACAAGAAAACAAGTTTTAGTCTCTAAACATACCAAGCAAAAATGACCAAAATACACTAAGTATAATCGTTCAAATCTTAGCAAGGGTATGGCAATGTGGGGTTGACTAAACTAGAAAGTTTTTAAATTTTTCTAGGGGGATTAATAACACAATAACTTTCATGTCATGATGTAAAAAAAAACATGTAATTAGGTGTCCAAGACACTTGACTTGTTACAAAAAGGTCTTGTCCTTTTTACAGCCACTACATCCATTGATTGCTTAGTGTAGTGCGACATCCAAAGTGTAGATACATCCCATGTGAAACTCCAATAATAGAAGGTGGTTTAACTGCTCAATCCTTTAATACTAGTGGGAGTGGTTAAAGTTAATACCAGGAGATGAAACCTCGAGTTAAAGCTTCCCTATAGAACTTGAAGGAGATGATGAAGTTCCCCTCACAAGCTAAGATGCAATGAAATAAAAGACATAAGAGAAAGACTTTAAGGTCATTTTCAAGATCGCTCAAACTATTGTGAGTTTTTAGGGAGTGCTTTAGATGACATTCTTTTTATGCCTTGGACTAGGCATGTGTGCAATAAAGATGATGCTTTTGATTCCAAAAGTTCCCAAAAGTGGATGGATGGAAGATCATACATGCAATGTCCTCCTCTTTACTAATCAAATTCTATTTAAACAATTATTGAAGACAAAATTTGACAAGTGTGTTCAATTTTAAGCCCCAAGTGAAAGATTACTGTTGGGAAATAAACCAGAAGCACACAATTTGATTACCAAACCAAGCAACTTAATATGCGAAAATTAACCAGATTCACCAAGTAACTAGAATTCAGAATAACACAGCATATGAGAGACAATACACAACTTGTATTAACACTTTATACAGAAAAGAATACAATAAAGAAGATGCCACTTCTTCTCCACCACCTCTTCAGAGGCTCGCTACACCTCAAGTGAATAGTAATTCTTCTCCCCAAAGCTCTCCCTCTCAGGTCCCAACACCCAACTCAAATACAGAGTTGGTGTTCACCTCCCGTGCTCCACGCACAACACAAGTGCTCCACGCACTCCACAAGTACTCCACGTACTCAACAAGTACTCAAGGTACTTTAAGTAGATCTCCCATGAATCTGCAACAACCTACAATTCAACAGACCATACTTATGGAAGGAACTCCCTTGCCTTCCTCTCTTGCTCTATCCGAGTACACACCTGTACTCCAAGTAGATCCTACCTGATACTGCTCCCTGTTGTGTTGCTATTTATATGATCTTGCACACCTGCAAATCAAACAACGGTTCTGCTCCCCTGTGAACCTTGACCTTGCACACACATACACCTGCAGATCAATGATCTTACTTACCATGTAGATCTCCTATATAGGCCATACAACTGTGACCAAGATCCTACACTCCTGAAGAATCCATCTGACTCTCCAAAACCAGCACCTACACCTGGTACTGTGGAACTAGGAGGAACACCCTTGCTCACCTCACACACAGAAGGAACAAACTTTGCTCAACTCAAACTAGAACACTTTTCCAATACAACCATGAGTCTATTATATAGATCTCATCCAAACAATAATTAGACATCTAATTACAATAATTAGATCCGCAGCTATGAGTCTAAAATTAGCACTCATCATGTAAACACTTGGTTCGTCAACCAACTGCCCGTAATTAACTCGCAGTCAAACCACACAGGTGACCGACGCCGGTCCCTGTCTGCCTGGGGGTCACCGACGCCGGCCGATCTCTGACCGACATCGATTGCCTTCCTGCCCTATCCTGCCAACATCAGTTGGCCTGACCGACGCCGGTGTCTCTGACACTCAACAACTCTCCTGCAACCTCCTCCGTGTCTACATCAGTGAAGCTTTTAGCTCCACAACCTAACAATCTCCCACTTGGAGATAAATAGCTGCACTATACCTGTACCTGTACTCCATCTAATCTATTTCCTGGTTTGTATCCCTCTTCAAGCTCCCACCTGAAGACAACCCACCACACATCCCGTGGTGTACCACCTGTCATCTGAGTACCCTGCCACATCCGAACCTACAACACCTGTAGTGAAGTCCTGACCCTGCATAGCAACACCTACTGCCGGTCCCTCTCAAAAACCTGAGAACCCACTTCCTCGAATTGGCTCCTAACTCTGACAGCTCCCACTGCATGGGAATACTCAGGTCTATACCAGACCTCATGTGATTTCAGACACTATACCTGTCCAGCCCTTAGTGTGCTCCGGCTCTGCATCCCGAACCTCGCCAACACCTGATTCACATCAGCTCCCACTGGAGACAAAATCCACCTGTGATCTCCATGCCTCCCATGTCAAAGAATTCTGCTGCTCCAAACTCCTCATGACATGCCACTGAACTAATCTTAACCTTAGCTCAACAAAACCCTGTATGTACTAACCCTGATAGCAAATATACCATCCACATATAGCAACAGAATGATGTCGCGACTCATCATCCACCTGGTAAGACAAACCACAGTAGTTACCCTGACATTGACTGAAGCCATGCTTCATCCTCCACCTGTCAAAACCTATACCACTGTCCTGCAGCTCCTCAAGACCATATGACCTGGTCTTTCGTCTCACGTATCCATTCTCTCTATTCTTCTACTAAGGAATCCATTCATCTCTGTGCTTTCTTCCTGCTGGCAACCCTACCAAGACACACCTGTTTGGTTCACCTCCAAGGAATCACATCCTCATCCATGCCAAGCTCACACCTATTTCCTGGATCCTTCCTGCTCTACAATCAGCAACATGTATAAAGAAGAGGAACACGAATTTGAGGGCCTACTTACACCTTCAGTCCTCTGTATGGGTGTTTGAGACTCCTTGACAACATGCTGTCCACCCAAAATTCGTTACAGTGACCGACCTTGGTCACTCCACAATCTGCATCCGACCGACGTCGGTTCCCATGCGCCTGTACCTGACTACCAACCTGCAACCGCTGGTGTCCCTGCTGCCGACGTCGGTCCTCCTGACCGACATCGGTCTTAAATACTGCCGACATCGGTCCCATGACCGACGTTGGTCTTACCCTGCCCGACATCGCCGGCTTCGGTCTGCACATGACTGACATCGGCACCTGTCTGTTCAACGCCGGTTCCTCCTGACCGACATCAGTATCTATGTTCGCATGTGAGTGATGACTTTTTACCCGTGAGCTTCTTTGAATCAGAACCCATGTCCAAACTTCTCTGCTCAGAAGTATCCAGCACCATCCACTGGGTTCTGTCCGCCATCTCCTCCAAGTACACCAAGGCTTTCCAGTTCTTAAGCTTGTCAAATATATCCGTCTTCCGCTTAAGAACATGCATCTCCTTCCTGCTCATGTGACCAAGCCTACGAAGCCACGTCTCTACAACAGAAGAAGAATCAGTAATATAAACAAGTAAATAAAGTATACCTATTTTCTTACCACCAGCTAATTCAAGTGCTACCGCTGTGAGAGTTCTTGTGCATCTCTCATCACCCAATCTTTCTGAAGAAATTAGCCATATCTCCAAACCTGGGACCTGCATGACCTTCATCAACACCTGTGTGTTGGCCGCCTGCAATTTCAGCTTCACTTCCCCTTTGCCAATCCTTTGGCAAGGCTCACCAGCTCCTCTACCTGGGGCTGCATGGAAAGAGGCAACAAAATCTTTTATCCAAGATTCAACTTTATCCAAGAAACCTCCCAGAGCATCCTGTGCAACAACACCTGCAACATCTGCTTCTTCAGTTTCTTCATGCTGATCTGCTACCAACCAACAATATCCTTTTACCTGCTCTTTCTTTCCATAGGACCGTGAGTGACCATCTGTGCTTTTCAACTCCTCCATTCTTAGCTTACTTTCATCTGCCATTGCTCTACTCCCACTCGATCAGAAACCCCTGAGAGTGACCTGTAACCAAACACAACACCTGCTTCCTGCAACCTTAGCTCTGATACCACTTGTTGGTATCAAGCTCAAGAACCTACAACCAAGGCTCTGATACCACTTGTTGGGAAATAAACCAGAAGCACGCAATTTGATTACCAAACCAAACAGCTTAATATGCGGAAATTAACCAGATTCACCAAGCAACTAGAATTCAGAATAACACAGCATATGAGAGACAATACACAACTTGTATTAACACTTTATACAGAAAAGAATACAATAAAGAAGATGCCACTTCTTCTCCACCACCTCTTCAGAGGCTCGCTACACCTCAAGTGAACAGTAATTCTTCTCCCCAAAGCTCTCCCTCTCAGGTCCCAACACCCAACTCAAATACAAAGTTGGTGTTCACCTCCCGTGCTCCACGCACAACACAAGTGCTCCACGCACTCCACAAGTACTCCACGTACTCAACAAGTACTCAAGGTACTTTAAGTAGATCTCCCATGAATCTGCAACAACCTGTAATTCAATAGACCATACTTATGAAAGGAACTCCCTTGCCTTTCTGTCTTTCTCTATCCGAGTACACACCTGTACTCCAAGTAGATCCTGCCTGATACTGCTCCCTATTGTGTTGCTGTCTATATGATCTTGCACACCTGCAAATCAAACAACGGTTCTGCTCTCCTGTGAACCTTGACCTTGCACACACATACACCTGTAGATCAACGATCTTACTTACCATGTAGATCTCCTATATAGGCCATGCAACTGTGACCAAGATCCTACACTCTTGAAGAATCCAGCTGACTCTCCAAAACCAGCACCTACACCTGGTACTGTGGAACTAGGAGGAACACCCTTGCTCACCTCACACACAGAAGGAACAAACTTTGCTCAACTCAAACTAGAACACTTTTCCAATACAACCATGAGTCTATTATATAGATCTCATCCAAACAATAATTAGACATCTAATTACAATAATTAGATCCGCAGCTATGAGTCTAAAATTAGCACTCATCATGCAAACACTTGGTTTGTCAACCAACTGCCCGTAATTAACTCGCAGTTGAACCACACAGGTGACCGACGCCGGTCCCTGTCCACCTGGGGGTCACCGACGCCGGCCGATCTCTGACCGACGTCGGTTGCCTTCCTGCCCTATCTTGCCGACGTCAGTTGGCCTGACTGACGCCGGTGTCTCTGACACTTAGCAACTCTCTTGCAACCTCCTCCGTGTCTGCATCAGTGAAGCTTTTAGCTCCACAACCTAACAATTACGTGGTGTTCTTTTGACCCCTTGGTCTTAAGTTGTAACTTTGAAAGAAAAATTTGTCAAAACATTTAACTAAGCATGTAAATTATTTGTTAAGCACCAAAAACAAGGTTCCTAATTCATTTTAAGCTTTCAAAAAGGTCTAAAAAGCATGTTTTAACAAATCCCAAGTTTGATCCTGCAATGAAAAAGTTAGAGTTTCCTTTAACTTTGAAGCTAATTTACAAATGATTGAAGCAACTTCTCAAAACAATCTCTCTATTTTGAAATCACAATTACACAATCAATATCATAGTTCCCCTACAAAATTATAATTTTAGATAATAATATCGCTGTTATGAGTTAGACTAGATAGAAAACACAATATCGCTATTTACCTACAAAATCATTGAATGGTAGAACAATATCATTGATATCAAACAAAATTGTTGTTTATTAGTCAAAAAAAAAAAAACACAAAATTGTCGTTTAGATGATGAAATCACTGTTATGTGAAATTACTATCCAACATGACAAAATCAATGCCTAATAGAATGAAATCATTGCCCAAACGAACAACATCATTGCCCAAAAAGATGATATTGCTATTCTGGAAGATGATATCGCTGGTTAAGTCTACAAAAATTTTGTTTCAAAAACAATGATTTTATTCACATAAAATCATTATTATGTGAACATCCATATCGTAATAGAAAGCAAAACTGATTTTTATAGGAGCAAAAATGTTGCTAGAAAAATGGAAAATTAACTTAAAAATTCACTCTTTTTTGCCCTCTCACTCCAAGATCTTGCATGGAAAATATTAGTGAGTTGCTTGAAAGAGGTTTGTGACCAAATTTTTGGGCTTGTATCCCATCGGGAATGTAATTATGTGAACTAGGAATTTGACTCAAGAGAGTATGGTTAGTTTGGTGTTAGTTCCAAAAATGAAATCAAAATTGAAATAAACACACTAGCATAACATCTCTAGGTCTAGTTACTAGGGGGAGATTAGTTAACAAAACAAAAATGGAAACACAACTAAAACATGAAAGAAGACCTTCCTTCACCTTCTTTGTATGCTCCAAAATGCTTATTGTAGTGGCTTGCTCAGTTTGTGCTCATGAAGTCTGCATCAATTGAAGCTTGGCTCCCTCCATCTCTCCTTGGCACCTTGTGTGGCTTTGGCTTGGTTTGGCTTGGCTCAATATTGTAGCATTATAACACTAATTTGCATGAAGCTTTATAATTAATTCAAAATTTTAACTTTGGCATGTGAGAGCTTAGAATTATGGATTTCAGGCCTCTTATTTATAGATTTTTAAAAATGGCTAGAATCAACTTGAACCATCCATATCAAGATGGAGATGTGTGGCTAAATATTAATATAATTTTGTAATTAGAATTCATAAATAGGCTCATTAATATTTGGGATAGAGGGGCATTGAATAGGCATGGAGGGTCTTAATGAGGCATGAGAGGCATGAATCCTGATATTTGTGGTATTTATGGCCTAAGGATGTCTTCTCAAGAAATGAGGTCACATGATGATGCAGATATTCAATATCAATTTCCAAAAATAAATTATTCAATAAGTTTCATTGAATTCTTAATTAGGCTCATGATTTGGTTTAATTAGCTCTTAAGCATGATTATGCACTTTGATGTAAACCTTTGCTCTTTTTGCACAAATTACTTAGAATGTCTTGTTATTGGCCTGAAATTTGAATGGATTAGAATTAGGATGTGATGTCAAATGCATTGGATCCATTATCCCAATTAGGATGTTGTCAACACCAAATAATAAAGGCACATGTCCTATACAAGAGATTTAACAAAAAAGAGCAATCCAAGGCACCTAGGTGCTAAAATGTCATTTTGACTCAAAATGATCTGATTAAGGTTGGTTGGCCCATAAATTGCATTACCTCATTTAACGATACCCAAGCCAAAATTGGCACTTGAATATGTCAATTTTAACTCTTTTAATGTGTTTTAGTGTTTTTAGGCCAAATTGTGCATTTTGGTGGAAATTGGTCAAAAACCTAGTTGGAGATTATCGATGGCTAGATTTAGGTGTCTATAGTAGTTACTTCATTCAATTCCAAAATTTCACCTATATCAGGATCAAAGGATTTGAGGAATATCCCCTATGACTACCAAGGTTATCCAATAATAAGATCATACTGATTAAGTTGTGTAGGCAACTGGCTACAATTCACAAATTCTATAGACACCAACACATATTAAAAGTTTCATTCCCAATCTCTTTGGGACATTTTTCATGTACAATTGTAGTCAATGCTCAAGATATTGAGTCTACTATATCTCAAATCACTTTTCACTCATATCCTTTTAGAGATTCTAATGATAGCAATGGATTCATGAAATATAATCTCAACATTGATTCTTCATACGAGCATGTACCTCACCTAAAAGACTACTAGAGATATTATTTTGATGAGTATAAAGTGATAAAAAAAGATTGGAGTGGAATGAATATTGATCAAATCAAGACATTCATAGATTAATGGGTCCCATATGGCATGATGGATGACATGACATATTTCATTAACCTTATGTATGATGAGTAATTTATTTCTCCTTTGCCAACCATCAATTAGTCAATAATTGAGATTGTAGATATACAAGGATAAACCAAGGTTGTACTGGTCAAGACTAAGAAATGGATCAATAAGAAAGTGATAGAATTTATATGAATAGGTGGCTCCAATAGATGTAGGACATCAACCCCTCCAAATTCAACACCTACAACAAATCCAAAGAAGAGCATTACTAGTTTGATAATTTAGTCATTTAACTCTTCAATCTTTGGGGATAGTGATGCTAAATATCCCGAGAAGATGAAATAACTTGGAAAAACTTATGAAGAGAGCCTTGTCGTGGGCAATAATTTTAAGGCAAATAAATTTGTTATGTTTCATCCTTCATATCTTGGTTGCCCATAGTTTGGATTTCAGAGAGCTAGACACAAAGATTAATTCATGCACTGATCAATGGAGCCATACACAAAGAAATTCTTCAACATAAATATTTTGCTATCTAATTCTCATTAATCTAAATTCTCTAATTAATTATACATCCAAAACATGTTACATATTTATAGGAATCATATTCCTATATTCTCTCCATTGATTTCTCACCCAAATTCTCTCACATGAATCATATAACTAAGCACACACCTAAATACAATATATTGTTATAACATATAACTATATATCTCAATAACATAATATTTTAACTAATGTAATATTATTGTATTAAAATATGGATATAATAAATAATTACTATTTACCTTTATCTTAAATATCCACCTATCACTATTTACCACTCGGTAAATACCTCAAATTTATACAAATGTAAAAGATATTCCTAACATTCCCTCCCTAGTTTTTACATGGTGCAAAAACATTCACGCTCTCATCTATAGTATGCTCACCTCTTGTAGCATGTCATATTTAGCTCATGACCTTGATACAAAGAGCCTCACTCCTCTCATGGTTTTACAAGTTTACTACAAACCTTGAAATGAATAAGAACACCATCTACCTCCAAGAATTGGCATGAATAGAACTGTATGCCACCACATACTCATAGTTCTACATACTATTAACGTAATCTTATTGCACATGACCACTATATGTGAAGGAACACATCCCACATTTACATTATGTGACTATAATAGACGTGTCACTGAGGGTCATCTCTATAAATAATTAAGGCAATCACGACATATCTACATTAGCTGCTCTCCTAACTATTGCCAAAACACTATTCACCTCACGTGGTTTTCTGGATCTCTACCACAAACCCATGAACTAACTTACATTGGTGTTTTTGTCCTTTCACAATGTCTTCACATTAGGGAATCATGTTTGTAATTTCCATACAAATTACATATCATGAATAGGTATTATTCTTTTGTTTTAATTTGAAACACACACAACAAAAAAATATGAAAATCACACCACATTGAAAATAACACACCATAGAATATCACCACATCATTGGTGCAGCCCCATCATTAGTGACTGATGAGAGGTCACTGAACAACCTCCATCCTCCATGTATCCTCTAGCCTCTAGTAACTTCACTGCTTACTTAGTGAATGTCTTGATGAAGCTCAGCTACATGTATGTTTTCAAGGGAGATCCCCCCCACAATCTAGACATCACATACAAGCGATAATGCATCCGTATAAAAGATTTGAATTTTAATGACTGACTCACATAAAGGACTTTTACTAATGATTACATATTTAAAAAATGACTCTTTTGACATTTTTTTAAATTTTTGACAAAGTGACAAATCTTTAACAATGAACCCAATAAACAACTTTGACACTTTTGAATTTTTGATGACTCAATTATAAAACATTACTTATTTTTTGATTTTGACTCATAACATAACTATAAACACTATGACTATTAAAAAACAACATATAATTTTGACACCATATAAAATTATAATACCCAAAATCACTAAATTTTAGCATCCTAAAGACTGCTACAATTACCAAATGACTTAACAAGAGTTTAAATGAAATCTAAATCTATTTAACTCAAGTCTTAAAATAGTATATTAAATAATTAAATGACTCTAATATGTAAGCTTAAAATCTTAATGAAAAACTTATGGACAAAACATTAAATGACAAAAGACAAACTTAATACCTAGAATTTTGTTTTGTAAACCACGGGCAATGGAGTGGCTTGAAGAATCACGTGCAAATCTAGATGGGAAAAAAGACATGATCAAAGTGATCACAACTATATGAAAGTCAAGTGTTTTAACATGCATGGACGGTACATCACTACAATGTAGTCCTTTGAATATTGAACTTTCTTGCCAAATAATATACAAGTCACTATATATATTGTCTGAGTAGGCTGTGTGGATAACAAATAGTAGACAAAGTGTCATACGGATCTAAAACTTAGGGTTGAAAATTATTCTAATTCTAGGTGAAGACATCAATACATGACATGATAATAGGTGATGCAAATAGTAGATTTTGCACATCTAAATGTTGAGCTTGAATCAATATATAAATGCTTAGAGTAACACGTCGAGACTGAATATGCTTGGTGAATTTGAATGTTATTAAATAGGTATAAATTAGTGAGTTGAATATGATCATGTAATGATAGGAAAATTTAGGGTATTGTTTTAGGAGTGAATAACTTGCATGAATCAAATAAATAGTGGATTGTAATCATATGGCATATAGATCTGACTAACACATAAACATGTAACTCCACTCTAAATGAATGCAATAATTTGACATGCACTTAGGATTATGTTGTTGGCAATATGAATGTACAACCTTGGCTTGAGTCTAACAAACACAATATTGTGCCATAGAATTGATGCAGATTTGATCTTTTTTGCTTCTCACTCATGTGCCTTTTCTTTCTTCAAGCATGATTCTATAAAGAAATTACAACCACAAACTCTGAGATCTCTGGCAACTTCCTTCACGTGCAAGTTTTATTTTTTCAAACGTTCTGATAAAAATATACACACACTTATCTATCCTACAATTATAAGGATTAGCTCTCATAAGATCTCATGGCTTGGGGCAATTAATGGAATTTGAGAATTGCCCCTTCATTGATTAATAAACCATTACTATTCCCTGCTCTAATACCACTATTGTGAATTTAGAGAGCTGAACACAAATATTAATTCATGCACTGATCAATGAGGCCATACGCATAGAGAAATTATTCAACACACAACTATTTTGCTATCTAATTCTCATTAATATAAATTCTTTGATTAATTATACATCCAAGACATGTTACGTATTTATAAGAATCATATTCCTATATTCTCTCCACTGATTTCTCACCTAAAATCTCTCACATGAATCTTATAACTAAGCATGCACCTAAATATGATATATTGTTATAACATATAACAATATATCTCAATAACATAATATTCTAACTAATATAATATTATCCTATTAACCATATGGTTATAACAACTAAAAACTATTTACCTCTCCCATAAATATCCACCTATTATTGTTTACCACTCGACAAATACCTCAAATTTACATAAATGTAAAATCTATTCCTAACACCCTCATCTTCTCATTCCCAACAATACCTTACCTCAACACCTAAGGCAACTCAAAAGGTACCTATTAGAGAAGTTGAGGCAACCATTCCTTCATCCCCTTTAGTTTCCCTGACCATTTCTCCACTTCTAGAAGCTTTTCCTCCAAAAAAAACTACACCACCTCCTATTGGATATCAAATGACTACCTTCAGTGATATGTCATTCCAATGGATGCAACCCATACTGGATAAATTAAAAAAGGTAGTAGAGGCAGACATTCTAGATTTTGATGCAGTTGTTGATCTTCTTAAGTCTCCCCCTCCCAAGAAATTTAAAACCACTTCTAAGTTAGTGTTAGACCCTTCAAGATCATACTTTCTAGAAAATTTTAATCCCAATATGGATAAGAATGTAGAAGAAATGACTATTAGTTATCACACTTTCAAATGGATATCACTTAGGGAGGCAACTAGATAAAGTGACATTCACAACTTACATTAAACCACCCAAGAATAACTCAAAGATCAAATCAAGCAATTGGTAGGATATGTCATATTTCTTATCGACCTAATTGACACACCTATAACACCTCAAGTAGATTCCCCTTCCCAGGTGCCTATCATCAATAAAGAAGCTATTGCTACCATCAACAAATATAACTCACATGGAAAAACTTTGTAAGCTTAGGTAAATGAAGTATTGTTGAATGTGATGAAATATATCGAGGAAGTGTTGTAATTATATGGGGCTATTAATAATGAACTCATCAATATTAATCAACAAATCAAAGCCCATGATAGTGAACTAAAAGTGTGGGAGAATGTGAAGGATGATTCTCATGTAATGATTGAAGTTGAAATAGACATGATGGTCAAAGCTAGAATCTTTAACAAAGAAAAATTTGACACCACTTGCACGTAGTCCAGATGCATTCTTTAAAATATTGAAATATTAAACAGAGCAATTCAAGAATTGTGGGAACATATCAACATTGGAAGAGAGAAGTAAAAATTACTATCTTAATAGATGAAATACATTATGATCTAATCAAGGAAGACACAATCACCCTATACACCATAAATGAATTAAAATTTTAGTTTAAGAAAGTGATCCATGAGGAGTTACTCAAAGAGAATGCCTTCAATATTGCTTCCATGACCATGCTCAGTGAAATTCATGTCTCATTATGGGAAATAAATAATCAATTAACTGAACTTACAGAGGTTTCAAATACAATGTTATTAGTTTCAAAAAGGTGGCTAATGAATTATAGGCACATCATAGTACTTAAATGAAATTATATTAATGAGGGTAAAAATAATTTCAGAAAGTTTAAAGCTATCTAGAGCAAAGAACATATTAGAATTTCTATAATTACCCCAAGTTATTTGGCACTAGCCATTATACCAAAAAGTACTGCCTAGAAGAGTTTGTAGGTTTTTCTTTCCATTTTTGTTAGCTTTCTATTTTGGTAAAGTTATATTTTCCCTTTTATAATTTTAAAAAGTGTGAAAAATAGAATAGAACAAAAATTTGAACATGAATAGTGACATGGAATGCGAAGGGTTTGCTCATTCCCTCCTATCTTTATAAATAGGAGAAATGGAAATGGTAAGGGGGATTTTTGATGTCCACAAAAAATAAATCTTGAAGGGGAAAGGAAATTTGTATTTGATCTTCAACTAAGAACCCAAGAAAATTCAGAACTTTGTGTCTCGCTTGCATTTATGGTTATGTGTTTTTCTTATGTTAATGCATATTTCATTCCAAGTAGTAACTGTGTTTGATCTCAAGTAAGCATGTTATTTAAATTAAAAACTATCTTGTCATAAGATTGAATGAAATTTACATTTTCTCATTCATTCGTGACCCTTCACCTTCACTTTTTCTACTTTTATTTTTAGTTTAATGCTGCAAAACAAAGCCCCCATTCAACTCGTAAATAGTTTAAATATGTTTAGCTTAGTTATTACTACTTACAATAAAGGGAACCTCCCCTCCTAATAGAGGAGAGATTTTTTATGTCCTTCACTGTTATGAAATTATATTTGGCATGAGTACCAAATATTTCATCAACACATGGTATGATCTTAAGAATATGTCATCAACAATGTTATCCATTTGGTAAGAAATGACCACCCTGACATTATTAACAATAAAAAATGAAGCTAATAAAATGAAAAAATATTTCCTCACACATGAAACATCATATAATATAATCTTTTAAGGAAATATATTAGTCATCAAGGGCATATCAAGTACCTCCATCATGTATTAACAAAAATATATGTGTGCACTTTCGGGCTTAGGACCTCAGTAGTTTGTAATACAACATGAGTACCTACAATAAGCAGTTGTAATATCTACCATACATCTTCCAATGTGATGATCATCTACCCAATAGGGATCTATAAAGCACAAGTGATAGTAGACCACCTGTCTACTAAGGTAGTCATGAAATACATACCATATGGCATGGACCCTAGATGTCCAACATACCCAAGGCCTACATTGTTAATAATTTTTTTTATCAATGCTAGTAAGTAGTAGACCATGTATGGTATCAATATGGAGGCCTCTATGGAACTCTCTGACATGCATCTCACTATAAAGAAATATAATGATTAAAGAATTATCAGAATCAATGCAAAAATGTGAAAAATATATCAAAATGATAAAATGCACATTGTATTAATTGTTTTACTCTATTACGACTCTTTTAATAGTGAACATACACTTGTAGTAGGACATTGGAAGTGACAAGAGGTTGGAGACTATTGGTCTCTCAAGGAAAAACTTCTAGCTATTCAACCTATCTAAAAACTCCTAAAACGTGAGGAAAATAACATGATTTTTTTTCAAAATACTCAAAAAGAAGACAAAAATCAAGTTTTTTCAAAAAATACCAGGTTTAATGACTCCTTGGCCTATGAGACTACTTGGAGACATTTGAACTAGGTGGGGGAAATACTCTTCAAACTAGCATCATATTAGATTAGATAAAAAATTGATAATAGAATAATTACAAATGATTTCTATAAAAAATAAATCTTAATAGTATTTTTTTTTTTTTTTGAAACCTATGTTGCAAATTAGGGTTGTTATTAATTAAGGTTTGAATTGAAATCACAATATCTTGGACCTTGGTTATCTATTTGACTTCCTATTATTTGTGTTTGACTACACATGGAATGGTCTTCCATATGGTGCCACTTTTTTATTATTATATTTCTATAACACCACATATGTTATACATATGTATACATCTTAGAGATTTTGTCATAATATTATAGTTGAAGGCAAATATGATACATGAATCAATATGATATTGCCTTTGGAAATCTAGATTTAGCATCACTAAATTACAAGTATATTTTATCCTCTGAAATGATGATTTATTGATTGACTCACTTACCTAAGCTTACAAATAACAATAAAAAACATATTATGGAACATTAATTTCTTACGACATTTGCCTACCCATTGAGGGAATATAACTGGGCTTAAGTCACTATGTAGGCATCCACCTAAGAAGGGGATGCAAATATTTTTATTTAATTATATTTTTCAAATACATTCATTTCCTAATTTTACTAGGAATTGCATACACTACTTACATTATTATATCTTTCGATATTTTTGTTACAAAATGAAACTCATATGGATTTTAATTTATGGTAACATTCATACACATTCATATGAGGGTTTCTAATAGTGTTTTTCTAGTTACAATTATATATATATATGTTGTATATTGTTGGTAGGATTATTCAACAAAATTATAAGAGCATAAATAAACATCATAGAGGTTAAAATCATACCACATATTACCACAACACCTTTGATCACACCGTATAGAAATTAAAATCATACTGCATAGATATTAATCATACCACAATTGATAGTTGGTATTATACGAAGATTTAAGGTATGCTCCAAACATTTTTGATGAATAATATGTTGGGTGAATATTTTTTCGGCCAGCTAACTGGTGACCAAAATAGTTCCTATCACCACAGCATAGGGAGATGGGTCATCCTAGTGTGCAGGTTTACTACATCAACAGGGGACAAATCTCTCCTCTCATCAAGGGGAGGTTCCCTATTAAATATACGGAGGCTATATACTATATATATAAGTAGAAAGTAAGACACAGGGGTGGGATAAACCATCCATCTCTCTTTTTTTAGAGATGATGCTAACAAATAGAGAAGAAATCTTGGGTTATTGGTGAAGATACTTCTCTTCTTTCAGAAGTAACATTCAGCCAAGAGTCAGATCCCTTCCTGGATAGTAGAAATCCTGATGAAATGATATAAGGCACTTCTCTTCTTTCAGAAGTACTTGTTCTTGCAGACAACATGAATCTTTCTAGTAAGTAACTGGTAACCAAAGGTGCAGAGTAACCAACAGCCTGAAATGTAGTGCAAAGTCTCCACCTCGACTGCCCAAGAGTGAAATATGAAGAACAATGGGGGCACAAAGTCGTCCCAAGGTCTTTTACACAGAAGCAAAAAATAAACACACACTAAAGACAACTATGACAGCACAAAGTCTGAAAGTAGTTGGCTTCAGGACACCTTCCTTATCACCTCCACTAGTCATGCTTGTTAAATCAAATAAATAAGAATGCTTTCAGAAGACAGACATAAGAACAATCTCCTAAAGTAGCACAAGCTATAACAACACAAAGTCTGCAAGTAACTTGATTTTTCATTCAATCAAAGAAATATGAATTATAATCAGAGCTCAAAGTCTCAGTAATGCCTTTCAATTCGAGCAGAGTTTCGCTTCTGGTAAGGGGAAGATCCCATTTACAAATGAGATAAAATCCAAACTTATATCAACTACCCAAGGATTGGTGCTTTTTTCCATGGGATGACCCATGCTGCAGTCAACGTCTTCAATGCATCTCTAGTTTTGTTTGGAGAGACCATGCTGAGAATAATATGCTACCATAACTATGGCATGTCCCTTCATCTGATATGTCTCCTCTTTAATATGGATCATCCTGTCCTTTGCATATGTGTCTTTACTTCATGGAATAAAATAGGTCGCGTCCTTGGTTTGGTGTGCTTAGAAGTCTACTCGATCCACTGTTTCACTGACTAGAAATAACTCTTTCGAAGATATTTCTGATCCTTTGGTCTCGCTCCTCTCTTCACTGCTTAAGCACTTCTTTGATCTTTATAGCCCTTCTTGCTTAAGTCTTTGAGGGGTCCTTTTTGTGTCTTTGACAAGTGGAAAGTTTTGTTGTTATGAAACTCATTAGAAACTTACAAAAATGGGGTCCACGACACGTTTTGCCCGAGCAACTCCAAAAGGGGAACACAGATTCAAACACTTGTCACACTCCACTAAGTCATAACAAGACATGTGATGTATTCTTCTTAACTTATAAAAGCTTTAAAAACCTTTGGGGGTCTTACAGAAGATGACACATGGTGACTTTCGCTCTGCTTTATAATGGACACGTGGCGGCTTTCGCTGCACTTTGTTTTTTTCCATCGGCCATTTTTTTGTGGGCCTTTCTCTTCAGTCGGGATTTTCCTTTAGACAAAAGTCTGAAGGAGTTCCTTCAGGCTCTACCTTAGTCATTTTCCCACAGAAAATACTTCTAAAAGAATTCTAATGGCTCTTTCTCTTAATAATTTCCTTCAAACAAAAACTCTGAAGGAAATGTTCTCTGTCAGCCTTTGAACAAACCCGAAAGAATTATATCTTTTTGGTCAGTCGCTTGGATCTTCCTTTGAGTTCTGTACTTTATTTGAATTTCAATGGATATTCCCTTACTTTAAATTTGACATTTGTGGGGCTATCAATGGTCACTAGCCGTTTGAACCATGTTGAACCTTAAACCTATGAACCCACTAAAAGTACATTGGTTCATTAGTTCATTCTGTCTCTTTTGTTCCATCGCACCCTAGTTTAATCACTTTCCCGCTCCTTGGTTGAACCATCTATTGAACCACATGTTTGTTGCTTCTCTCTTTGATAGAGGCTACCTTTGAACCTTTAAATCCATGAACCATTGAACTTTGAACTCTTTCGATTCAAGGTTCAATCGATTCATTGGTTCATCTGTTCATTCTGTCTCTTTTGTTCCATTTGAACAAGCATGTTGAACCAATTGGTCATTGAACCCGTTGAACCGATGAACCAAAATGGTTCAAGGTTCAATGGTTCAAGCCTTAAACTTTGAACCTCTTACAAAGTGTGGCTAGCTCTTGCAGATGATGTTGAACCTCTGAACCCACTGAACCCGTCGAACCAAAATGGTTCAAGGTTCAACAGTTTAATGGTTCAATCCTTGCTTAGATACCTGTTGATGGACATTTTTGATTGAACCAAGGCACCATCCCAATCCTAAAGATGGCCAAGTATTGGAAACTGGTTCTTTTGATTGAACTCACTTGTAGAAGCCTTTGAACCTATTGAACTTGCTAATCTATTTACTAAAAAATATTGAAAAAAGAGGAATTTGAAAGCTCAGAACAAATTTTGAGAAGGGAAAAGAGAAATTTTGGTCCTATAGGACTAAGATAGCTCATATGTTGTTCCAAAAATGAGTGACATTTTTGGAGACCAATAGCTGGCTCTAGTTGGGGAACTTCCTTCAAGTGAAAACTTGAAACACAGCTAAGGGGAGTAGAAACCAGAATCTCCAGTGCCTTGAAGTGTGCCATTGTGCTACGGAGTCATGCTACCCAAAAAGAAAGGCTCCAAAAATAAAAATGAAAAGCACAAAATAGAACTAAAGACTATAAAAATATACATATGTACAGATGATCTTATCTGATGCCTCAAGATTTGAAGCACTTCAGATGCCTCCCACTGCGAGACAGTTAAAATGGTGTGCCACCCTGATAAACTAGCAGGAAACCATTTTGTCCCCATAAATGGTGATGAGCGAATGGAACTCTCCACCAAGAAACCAATGTTATGTGTCTTCCTCTTGGCTCTTTCTTCTTCTTGCCCCATATCAGGATGTGGTCTTCAAATTGAAAACCATAACTCCTTACTCTCTTGGTGAATAGTTCCTTTTGCTGACTTCAGAATACAGCAGTATGGTCCACCATCATAACTTATTATTCTACTGGTTTAGTCCAGCACATGCTTTGATTATCAGCATTAAACTCTTGACAAACTATCAGCTTAGCATCTCCTTTGGTGTGAAGGAGTTTGACCTCTTCACCCTGAGCAATTTTCAATCCGAGCAACAGAGATTCGCATCTAGCTATGGAAGAATTACTGCCATCAAATTCTAGGATCCAAGCATCATCAGAAGCTGATCTTCTATTAGATTTCTCTTCATGGGATATGGAAGATCCTTCTTGATTTGTACTGTGCCCTACCAATTTTTTTGATGCCTTATTTGGATCAAATCCTGGATTTCCAGCCACGGGACTTTGATCAGCTGAGACATGAGCATCCTCTATGGTCAAGGAGTAATTACCCCTGATTGAAGGCTCAAACTAAATTTGAGCAGTAGGGGCTGACATTTGGGTGACCATAGTCTTTGCCTTAGACAAGTCCACACCTAGCTCTTCATCAATGTTTAACTGCTTAGGATTGGCTTGCAGGGGTTCAAACTCAGTCATTTGGATTTTGGATTTCTTGACATGATCAATCATGTCAAATGACTAAGATGGCCTTGGAATAGAGGATGGGAGTTCATCCTTTTGATTTTTGGGAGGGGGAGGACCGATCTACGAATTTAAAGAAGAAGGTGCAGAGATGTTTGATGTACTTACTTCTTTAGCAATCACCGAGTCCTTTGACTGAAAAGGAAGAGGGGTTCTCTACTCAGTAATTGAAATTACTAGTTGGGGTCACTCCTCTGTCTTTTCTTTATCAACCTATTGGGCTGACTAATTCTCAGATCGGGTGAATACTGCGTATGATTCCTCATTTGCTTCGCCTTCACTTCTGGGTTCATCTTGGCAATTCAAGAAACCAATGTGGGATTCGCCAACTAATTCTTATTGATACTCCATAAAGAGACTAGCATCATTTTATTTCTCGAACTCAGGTTGGAAATAGAAAACATGTTCTATTTCTAGATATCCCATTGCTGAGTTGGTTGGAGGTGCTTCAAGGGCAAGGTTCCTCTATGGGGGAGGAAGATGATTTGGTTGCCCTTGACTTCTAGCAGCATTGCCTTGATATGGCTGATTGGGGAATGTCTTCCTTGGTATATTTTTATATAGAGGAGAAGAAGACATACCTTGTGCCATTTGCTTTTTCAAGGCTAGCAATTCAATTGCCATCTTTTATACCATTGGGTCAGTGGTGACTGTGGGTGAGTATTCAGAAGATGAAGAGGGTTTAGCTCTATTAGGATCTCTCCTTATATTTTCTGCCAAGATAAAGTCATCTTCTAGCTCAGTAGCCAAGTCTTGAGTAGCCTCAAGGTCTATGTGTCTAGCCCATCTCAATAGAATATTCATTACAGGCAGCTGTGAGTTGATGAAGAAACACATGAGATTCTGAGGTGTCGGCTGGACGATCATGGGAATTCTATGCCTCAGCTTGTTGAACATGGAAATAAAATCCCTCATATGCTCATGAGGTTCCTTCTTTATCTGAGTGAGCTAGGCCAGCAAAGCATGCGCATCCTTTGTAGGCTTGAACCTGGCTTCAAACTTGGCTTTGAGTGTATCTCAGTCAGTCACTAATCCAGCTTGCAGATGGTAGAACTAGTCTGCAGCAGTGCCTTGTAGTGTCTCCATAAATATCCTAATTATTATGTCTTCAAATTCCACCCCTATTACACCATAGGCTATGCTGAAAGCTATAATGTGTTCATCAGAATGAACCTTCCCATCACCAAAGAATTTGGGGAAATTCTTTCTTGAACTACATGGAAGTTCATGCAGAGGTGGAGTCAAGTTGAGTGGGCCAAAAGAGTTATCCCAGGGGCCTTGACCTACCATGATTTAATTATGACAAATAGGGATAAAAAATTTGGGTGGAGTGGCTAGATCATAGAACAAAAAATGGAAAAGAACTGGCCCTGCTTCAGCTTGAGGCTTGAGGCTTCAAACTGTACACTCTTTTCTAACAGCTCTGGTTTTGTAGACCAGATAAAATAACAGAAGTGGAGGAAGATGGTAAGGCTATAATGATAATGGGTAAGACATGGAATGGAGTTGCCAGAGTTTATATAATGGATAAGGGAAGGAACTGCTTCAATCTAAAACTTGAGGCTTCAGACTGCACATTCATCCCCAACAAAGTCACCAAAAACTGTTGGGTGAATATTTTGTCGGACAGCTAACTGGTGACCAAATTAGTTCTTATCACCACAGCATAGGGAGATGGGTCATCCTAGTGTGCAGATTTACTACATCAACAGGGGACAAATCTCTCCTCTCATTAAGGGGAGGTTCCCTATTAAATATATAGAGGCTATATACTATATATATAAGCAAAAAGTAAGACACAGGGGTGGGATAAACCATCCATCTCTCTTTTTTTAGAGATGATGCTAACAAACAGAGGAGAAATCTTGGGTTATTGGTGAAGATACTTCTCTTCTTTCAGAAGTAACATTCAGCCAAGAGCCAGATCCCTTTCTGGATAGTAGAAATCTTGATGAAATGACAGAAGGCACTTCTCTTCTTTCAGAAGTGCTTGTTCTTGCAAACAACAAGAATCTTTTTGGTAAGTAATTGGTAACCAAAGGTGCAGAGTAACTAGCAGCCTAAAATGTAGTGCAAAGTCTCCACCTCGACTACCCAAGAGTGAAATACAAAGAACAATGGGGGCACAAAGTCGTCCCAAGGTCCTTTACACAGAAACAAAAAATAAACACACACTAAATACAACTATGACAACACAAAGTCTAAAAGTAGTTGGCTTCAAGACACCTTCCTTATCACCTCCACTAGTCCTGCTTGTTAAATCAAATAAATTAGAATTCTTTTAGAATATAGACATAAGAACAATCTCCTAAAGTAGCACAATCTATAACAGCACAAAGTCTGCAAGTAACTTGCTTTCTCATTCAATCAAAGAAATATGAATTACAATCTGAGCTCAAAGTCTCAGTAATGCCTTTCAATTCAAGCAGAGTTTCACTTCTAGTAAGGGGAAGATCCCATTTACAAATGAGATAAAATCCAAACTTATATCAACTACCTAAGGATTGGTGCCTTTTTCCATGGGACGGCCCATGTTGCAGTCAACGTCTTCAATGCGTCTCCAATTTTGTCTGGAGAGACCATGCTGAGAATAGTGCGCTGCCATAACTATGGCATGTCCCTTCATCTGATATGTCTCCTCCTTAATATGGATCATCTTATCCTTTGCATATGTGTCTTTACTTCATGGAAGAAAATAGGTCACGTCCTTGGTTTGGTGCACTCAGAAGTCTACTCAATCCACTATTTCACCTACTAGAAATAACTCTTTCTAAGATATTTCTTATCCTTTGGTCTCGCTCCTCTCTTCACTGCTTAAGCGCTTATTTGCTCTTTATAGCCCTTCTTGCCTAAGTCCTTGGGGGGTCCTTTATGTGTCTTTGACAAGTGGCAAGTTTCGCTATTATGAAACTCATTAGAAACTTATGGAAAATGGGGTCCACGACACGTTTTGCCCGAGCAACTCCAAAAGGGGAACACGGATGCAAACACTTGTCACATTCTGCTGAGTCATAACAGGACACATGACATATTATACTTAACTTATAGAAGCTTTAAAAACCTTTGGGAGTCTTGCAGAAGATGACATGTGGTGGCTTCCACTCTGCTTTATAATGGACATGTGGCAGCTTTTGATGTACTTTGTCTTTTTCCATCAGGCATTTTTTTCGCGGGCCTTTCTCTTCAGTCGGGCTTTTCCTTCAGACAAATTCTTAAGGAATTCCTTCGAGCTCTACCTTAGTCATTTTCCCACAAAAAATACTTTTGAAAGAATTCTAATGGCTCTTTCTCTTAATAATTTCCTTCAAACAAAAAGTCTGAAGGAAATGTTCTCTATCGGCCTTTGAACAAACCCAAAGGAATTATATCTTTTCGGTCAGTCGCTTGGTTCTTCCTTTGAGTTCTGCACTTTATTTGAATTTCAACAGATATTCCCTTACTTTAAATTTGGCATCCATGGGGCTGTCAATGGTTGCTAGCCACTTGAACCATGTTGAACCTTAAACTTTTGAACCCGTTGAAATTACATTGGTTCATTGGTTCATCGGTTCATTCTGTCTCTTTTGTTCCATCACTCCCTGGTTCAATCACTTTCTCACTCGTTGGTTGAACCATCCGTTGAACCACTTATTTGCTACTTCTCTCTTTGACAGAGGCTGCCTTTAAACCTTTAACCCCATGAACCATTGAACTTTGAATTCTTTCAGTTCAAGGTTCAATCAGTTCATTGGTTCATCTATTCATTCTGTCTCTTTTGTTTCATTTGAACCAAGCACGTTGAACCAATTGGTCATTGAACCCATTGAACCAATGAACCAAAATGGTTTAAGGTTCAATGATTCAAGCCTTTGAAACTACTTAAGTGCTCAGAGCCGTGGAACCTTTGAAATGGTTGAACTTTGAACCTCTTACAAAGCACAGTTAGCTCTTGCAGATGGCGTTGAACCTTTGAACCCATTGAGCCCATTGAACCAAAATGGTTCAAGGTTCAATGGTTCAATGTTTCAACAATTCAATCCTTACTTAGATGCTTGCCAATGGACATTTTTGATTGAACCAAGGTGCCAACCCAATCTTGAAGATGGCCAAGTATTGGAAACTAGTTCTTTTGATTGAACTCGCCTGCAAAAGCCTCTGAACCTATTGAACCTGTTAATCCCTTTATTGAAAAAGCTTGAAAAAAGAGGAATTTGAAAGCTCAGAACAAATTTTGAGAAGGGAAGAGAGAAATTTTGGTCCTGTAAGACCAAGATAGCTCATATGTTGTTCCAAAAATGAGTGACATTTTTGGGGACCAACATAATATATAATAGTTTACATAATAAAAATCCATATATATACTCTAATTGATAGTTATGAAGGTAAATAAGTGTAAACTAATGGTTATTATTGGTTAATTTAACCAACCTTAATCACGGTATGTTCAAAAAATGTATTGAGTTCTCTAGCCTTGCACATGGTCATCTATGCAGACTTTAGCATTGTTTAAGGTACTTTAGCATAATTTAAGGTATTTGTAAAAGTTAAAGTTTAATGTTTGTGCTTGTTTAAATCATTCTAGTTTCTTGAAAAAGTGTTTCAATCTTATTAAAGTTATTCCAAAGGTCAAAGAGAGGTCATGCACATTTGCACACACATGTCAAGGCATATTGAGTCAGTTTCTAATGTGGAGATGGCAGTTTGAAATCAAAAAAATTTAATCACAGACATATAATTTAAGTTGCCCAAAAAAATTATTAGGTTTAATACCAAAAGAAGGCATGTTTTGATTATTTCTAGGTTTCAACATTGGAAAACCTCCTCCAGCCTTCTCAGGCCCAAAACCATGTCCAAACAATCCAAAAGATTGCTCAAGAACTCCATCGAGTCACTTACAAGAGAAGAAGGTCAGTAGGTTTGGTATTGGTTCATAGAGGAGAGAGAGTGTGAGGACTAATGATATTAGGGGATTAATGGAACACTTATTCTCTATAAATTTTTGGCAAAATTTTAGGGTTTAGGGGCTTTAGCTTTATGAACCATTACTAAGAAGATAAGTGCCTCTAAAACCCTAGTAAACCCCATGAGCACAATTTTCTCCCTTTGAAAATCATTTTGAGTTTGAGGGAAACATGATGGTATTTGAAGAGAAAGTTAAAGGAGTCTAACATTCCTTAAAACACCAAACTCCAAGCAAGCAACCCTGATCAGACCTCTATTGGCAAGTAAATCTTATTATTTTGGTGTTTCTTGACATGGCAGGTAGGTTTAGAGGTTGTGAAGTGTTTTTAGAGGAGATGGGAATTAAAGATGCATGTGAATGGTCTATACACATCAAAAACTATATAATAATACACTTAAAATATAATATAATCACTCAAACAACTCAAATGAAGAAGTTATTAACCTATTCCAGAGGATTTCTCCATTGTTCTTGAAATCTGAGTTGTAGCAGGCCTAAAAAGAGTGCTTTATAAGATTTTATTGACTGATTGAATGTATATAGTGGTTGGATGATATACAGTGGTATTTTAATTTCCTATAAATTTTTTTATGTCTTTAGACCCCATAAAACTCAAGATATGCCCATTTCTCTCTATAGGTCCATTGTTCCTAATTTTTGAGTTGTTACAGACCTAAAAAGAGTGTTTTTTTATATTTTGTATGTTTTATCATGAAAAATAATGTTTTAATGGTTATAAGCATTTTTATAGATTAAAATATAAAAATAATTATCTATTGATACCCTTTGTAACTCAAAATATAAAATGTTTAGCAAAATAACCTGCTTGTTGCCCTACAAGCCCAAATTTCACAAAAAGTGCATATTTTGAGTTCTACTCAATTAAAATCATGAAAATTGACATGGAGGTATATTTATATGTCATTTAATTTATTTAATTATTTTAAATTTATTATATTTCATGAATATGGATAAAAATTTGAAACATAGATTTGTAACATGAAGGAAATCAAAGTTCTTGACTAGTCTGCATGGTGTTTGAGTGTTTGAGAATCTATTGATTAGTTGGAGAATTTTTTAAATCATATAAAAATTTATAATTAAATCACACCATACATTCAAAGAATAATAATGGTTATTTGACATGTTTCAAGTTACTAAACCAAGCCAAATGAAGACTGCTCCTTTGCTTGCATTGAGTAAGTGACTATGTATACCTTCGTAAGGTCATTTAAGGCATACAAATATATAAGAAACTATTGTATACACTTTATGACACCTTTAATTACTCTTAAATTCATATAAAACATCATTCTAATGGCTATAGGTGGTTTTGAAGGACTTATGCTTAGGTAGTCTACTAGCTTCATGGTGTTAAGAACTCTCAAAAATAAACACAACCTTGTAACATCAGTTTGGATATCCTAAAACGTGGATAAGGTGGAAAAACGATAAAAATTATCTAGATGCAAGGATGGGTTTTTGACTCAATCAAGAAAGGAGGCCAATTTCAAGAAAATAAGATGATTCATAGAAGACCAGGAGATTCTTCTGCCACCTTTTATGAAGTCATCATCATACAAGGCTAACACATGTCGAAGAAAGAATCATTTGATAAAAATTTTCACCTTCCATTAGAGTTTTAACTAATCTCATGATTGGATGAAATCTATCATAAGCTTCCAACACATCCACCTTCTCTCACCCCCTTCTCTTCTCCTATATATGCTCTTGTAGGTGAAATTGAAATCATCCTCCATGTTAGTATGGTAAATCCCTACTAAAATTGATAATTGTTATTGTATTTGACATGAATACAATTTTTTTATACCTTATTCATATTGTATATATATTTTTTTATAGTGAATTTTTTATGAATGATAGTGATGGTGTTCAACTTCCTTGCATTTGTCCTCTTCATACTTGCCTCTTTATGAGTAAGTCATCTTCTTGCAAGTCATATGGTGTGTGTCAAGTATTTTTACAAAGGTTAAGTGTGGAAATATTCACTAGTGTCTTGTTTTAGACATATTAATTATCCCTCTTGATTGATACATTAGTTACAACCTCCATATCAAAATACTTATGCTAAAAAGACTATTTGGAGTTGTGTGATCAGATTCAACATTGTCTTTGCTTTGTTATGAAATCATAGACAAGAGGAGGAGACCTATAAATTGGTGCATCACTCCTTTTTTCCATTACTTTCACCTTTTTCTCTCCCTTTTCCTTATAATTTGAGTAGGTGTAGTGTTCAACTTTAGGTGTAACATTAAGGGAGCCAACCCTCTGTAGAGATTCTCTTTAGTCATAGGCCACCCACAACCTTAAAGAGTTCCAATTATGTCAATTGAGTGAGGAAACATAAAACACCTTCTTAAATGGTGAAACTTAAAGTGAAAATAGTTTTTATCACAACCAGTGGTACAAGTACTCAAAGTACCTCATATATTAAAGGATTGTTGGTGTTGTCCTTCAATACATTAGCCTTTGGAGGCATTTTTACAAGCATCAATGGTGACTTTGAGTTCATTTAGCTAGTTTTAGCAGCTTGGGTATTATTTCCAAGTAATTACCCTTTGTTTTTTGCTTTTCACATGAAGTTCTATGGCTAAATTTGAAATAGGTTCCAACTTGATACAACCTATTGATCCATATCAATCTTGTGAAGAGCCTTACCGACCCTATAATTATCCTACTTCCCCCTCATATGGATCTAATTATATATGTAACCAACCTTCCCTCCAAGGATGTTATCCTTCCTTTCCTCCTCACCAACCTTACTAATTTTTTCAACATTCATACTAACCTTTCTAAGTATGCCATCAATCATATATGCCCCATTTTGTTCCAAGTCAGCATTCACCTAATCTAAGCCTATCCCAAATTGTTAGTGATATCAAGGCCAAACTTGTAGTAATTTATCAGTAAGAACAAAATTTTGGAAAATCGCTTCCTTAAGTTCCCCAAACTCCTCAACGAAGTAATTTACAAGCTTCTCACCCACTCCTCATATGCCAATTCAAAATCAAGAGAGAGAGAAAGTTGTATGAGCAAAACCAAGAAAGTTTCCAAGTTTCTTGAGCCCCTCATACACTCCTCAAGTTTAAATTATTCATAAATATGGAGGTATATTAGAATTTCATAGGATTATTTCTAAATGGAAAGATGATAATAAATAAACTTTAGCACAAGCCTCTTTTCCTCTTCCCCAAGAGATCCTAAATGATTCCATTACCCCCAAGTTTTAAAGTTGGAAGAGTATTCCTTCAAACCCCAAACCAACTCATAAGCATATTCATCCCACTCTACCAAACAAGCCATTTTTCCCTCCAGCCATCTCCCTTTTTGAAGGAGTACCCATTGTATGGAAGGCAAGTGAGGGAAAGCCCTAAATGACTCACTTTCTATTTGATAATGAGTATTATACCCCGACTCTACCAAATGAGTAGTAAATGAGGGTTTGAAGAAAGGAGAAAGATAATAAATCTATTCATGTAGGATCAAAGACATCTACATGCTATAAACCCTTATTAAATGTAAGTACAATAGTCAAAACTATCATAGATCAACACAAGTACGTAGGAAATTTATGCCCTACATCAGACATTGTTGCATTATGCAAGTGTCTATGAAACACATACTTGTCTAGGCTCATGAAGAATCTTTGTTTCCATATTCAATCACTCACATCCCTTTCATGATCATTTCTGATGACTATATCCTATCGTAGACCTACAAAGACCTAAACAAACTGATTAATTCATTATTATAAGTGTTTTCCATAAATAGTGAGTTATATTCTATTAGTTATATTTAAATTTATTTGGATGTTATTATAGTCATATAAAATGTCACTTGAGTATAATGAGTGTCACTTGAGACCACCCATCCCTACGTTATCCCTAGACCTATATTAGGGATTATTTTGACCCTTATCCAGCTTTCATGTGGGTATTACACATCCCTTAACATCTCAAAATTAATCCCATATCTTCCCCCAAGGATCCAGGCTCTTAGTGCCCCAGGTTTTACCACCTAGACACTACCGTGATTCTTTGGACACTAGCACACTGCGCTAGTGACCAAGGGACCATGCTAGTGTATCTTGCTTAATTTCTACCCCAACAGATATGTTTTCAATTCCTAAGACACCTAGGGTCATCCTAGACCTATTTCACACTATGCACAATCACCATATTAGTATAAATACATGACTTGTATACCTTTACCCACTAGATGGAAATTAAATGCAATACACGCAAACAAGCTCATAATAAGTGGTGCATAATCAAGGTCATTGATACCTATTTTACCTTTTTTCTACATATAGCCATCTACAACCACCCTAAGCTCAGAATATATAGATTTATAGTCTCAAGCATCAATGAAAACACTTAGGTCGACACTCATACTAGCATTCACTTGCACTTGCACCAACACTTAGATTGGGAGAATTATAGTGGGCTTGATCCCCTCTCGAGGTATTGGTCTGTAGGCAACTCTCAACATAATGAGGTGTTAAGGATGTCCAACCTACCCAACTAACATCACACTTTTACTACTTGTGCTTCTCAAATACTCTAAAAACTTGGAGATCTAGGGTTTGTATACAAAATTAGTCTAAAATAAATTACAAATAGTAAATCAAGTTTTATTCACACAAGAACAGGCCTATCAGACTCAGACATAACTGCTCTTAGAAGATCATATCAGTCCCTACACAAGGACATTAACACAAAATATGAGTACACTATCATGGTGTGTTATTATTTGACACACCACACTAATTTTCAAGAGGTTGTATGATACTTAGATCCTATTCATGACACCTTGATTAGCTTTTATGCCATTTTTGAACCTTCAGATCATTTATCTCAGCCAGTTTCTTGATATATACTTATTTGTGTCATTTATTACTATTTTTGGAAATATCATATTAGGTCAATTTTTTCACAAATTAGTAGTTGTGTTTATTGCATATATCTCCTTTGATTTATTATACTTAAACCTTTTAACAACCTAGGGTTTAAACTCCATTAAGTCTTTAATAGTTAAATCATTTGGTGAACCCAACTTCCTTTGAATACTACCTAAACCCTAGACCTAGATGGTCTTAGGGTTTGTATCCTTTTATTTTATATGTTTATAAATTAATTCCAAAAGCTTAGATATAATTTATTATTTTATTTTAGTAATCTACAATAGATTAAATTTCTAAAAAGGAGTCAAAATATACAACATTTTATTTTCCTACTTTGAAACCTACAATACAAAATTCAATAACCAATTTGATGAGATCGACAAGAGACAATTATACGATTTCATTTATAAACATTAAAATATGCAAGATGACCTTATCCATATTGTCCATAAAGAGCTTTGGAAATCCAATAATGGTCAATCTTCTACTCCCCTAGATTCCAATATTGTTACATTTGCCATGGGGGAAACTCAGATTCTACAACAACCTATTCTAACTTGGTAACCTTCAATAATGGAAACACCTCCTATGGTTAGTATGCATACCTATACTCCAAATGTAAAATCCTTTATGTGTGAGATCCATGATATATGGGCTAAGGTGTTACATCTTCAGTAGGATGACACTAGACCATTTCATGCCTTAGACTTTCATGTTCTTTTACATACAACTTCAGCACAACATATAGTAGCAACTCCTTTGCCATCAAAATTTGTGGCAACCAAGTTTACTTTGTATGGTGGTAATGGTGACCCATAACACCATCTATGAGCTTTCCACCTAGCACATTTGGACTATGTGTCTAATGATTGGATCCTTACTAAGTTGTTCCCTCTTAGTTTAAAGGACTATGCAATACAATGGTTCTATGATCTTCCTAATTATTCCATCACAACATTCAATCCTTTGGTAGATATGTTTTTGGCACACTTTTCAATCAACACCAGTGATAAAGTTTCCTATGCTCAAATAACACAACTCAAACAAAAATCCAATGAGCCAATAGCTAAATATGTCTTGAAATATAAAACTATATTATCAAAGATGACTAGCCCCATGGTGGATAGAGAACTCCAAGACATATTAAAGTAGAGTTTGTTACCATCATTGCATGAATCTATCATATTCAATAAGTTTCCATCATTCACAATTCTTTGTCATATAGTGAATAGGAAGTCACACTTCTCTCCATAGGCAAATTAAAGTATACAACTGGATCATATTCAACTACTAAGAGTTATAATAAGCCTCCATACAAGGTGAAACCTAAGGAGAACAAGAATGATTCAAAAATGATAGTTAATTCAAC
Source organism: Torreya grandis (assembly GCA_037957365.1). Classification (NCBI taxonomy): domain Eukaryota; kingdom Viridiplantae; phylum Streptophyta; class Pinopsida; order Cupressales; family Taxaceae; genus Torreya; species Torreya grandis. The sequence continues at coordinate 4,900,732 of JARHVA010000076.1, forward strand.
TTCATATCCACCTCCTCACATGGTTTTATCAGCTTCTCTAAGGAGACATTTTATGACTCTTCCTTAGTTGCCAACACGTGTTCTACATCAACTCTTGAAATGTAATGTCATCTCTCTCTCAAATCAAAGAGGTTTTATCAACAAAATTTTCACCCTTGAGGAGGGTGTTCAATCCTCCTCACTTAAGTGATAGCATGGGGACTCTTCAAAGGTTGTGGGTGACGTTACAGCTGTAAATAACCTCTATATAGGGCTAAATCCCTTAGTGCATTACTTATAATATATCACTAATCTACTAGCTTACAAAAAAAAGGGAGAAAGAAACTATGAACTAAAAGGGGGGTGATACACTAAATTTGTGCTCTTCCACCTACTTATTATGCACTAAGAACTTAAATTAGGACTAAATCTGGTTTGCACAACTCAAAATGAGTCTCCAAGCATGAGTGTTTTACATAGAGGCTATAACATGATGCATAGACTAAGGGAGTTGATCAAGAGGTCTCAAAAGACACTAATGAATGCCTCTACTTGAAATCCATGCAAATCTATTTATAATCACTTTATGTGACCTATAAATATGACCTATCACTTGAAAAGAGGTAAACATGATAGGGCAAATGAGAGGAACTAACATACTATCACTAACATTCATCAACTAGCATAAAGTGTACACTAGATATAAATGTTGATAAGGATTAATTCATATTTATTTAATTAAAATACAAAACAAGTGTTCATTTGGATAAGGCTATGCCATATCTAGCGAAAGGATCCCTTACAATGACAAAATAAGGCATACATATAGAAGATAATGAGAAGGAGAGAGAAGATGGGTGTTGGAGAAGCCCATGACAAGTGTCATATAATGATTAATCAAGTTATAAACAATAAATTATGCCAATAAATAGCCTTAAACTCCTTCAACATGTGTGCACTTGGTTTGATCATGATCTTCTCAAGGTGGTGTAGGATTTTTGTTTGGCTTGATGACTCATCCTTGAGATCTTTAAATTTCCCTTTAGGAGAGATTATGAAGTTACAAATCATTTTCTTGGATTCTAACTACTTGTTCTTACCTTGGAAATATGTTGAGGATCCATATCCCATCATATTTCCACATTTGTTTTATAATTTCCTTCATAGTTCTCATATTTGCTCTCAAGGGAGGCCTATTCCTTGTAGCCCTATTTTGATACAAATATCCTTGGTTTCAGTGATCTAAAATAATTATAAGTAAAATAATAGAATATTTGAGTACCCTTTATCGCATTTCAACTTTTTCCAAAGTTTCATGATTGAAATCCCAAGGTAGACCCACTTACTCAACCCCCATATTTCCTAATTAGGCTTAATTGGGCCTAATGCAAGCCTATAGTAGTAGAGAACATAAAATAACATACATTAATACTCCAAAAACAATAAAATATTATTGGGCACATTAAATAAGGTTATATGGAAAAGTTTGATGCAATTTCATGGGTTAGAACTCATGTTATGTGAGATGCAAGCTTTTAGCCCTAAGTTAGTCTACACACAGGCCTGAGTAGGATGAGAGCAAATAAATAGGGAGTAGAAGAGTTTAATTGTGGTTCAAACAAAAAAAGGGGTTGGATTAGGTATACCACAATTTTATTTAGCTCCTCCAGTAATTGGTTATGCATGATCAACCCCAATGAACTCCCACCAAGCAAGAAAGCAAAATTTTGTACATGAAAGAGGATTGTGTCATGGTTGTAGGTGTTTTTTTTCCTTCTAGATCAATATAAAAACACTATCATAAATACACTATCAACACCTTTAAATTTCATTCACAACTCCCCCATACTTCTTCTATCAATCCAAACTCCAAAACTAAATTTTTATCATTAAATATTCTCTTGGATTCTCGAAAACAAACTTGTAGCTTTTAGTAAGGCTGTAGGTCTTATTTTAGTTTGATACTTGTTAAGTTTAGATAAAGGGTTTTTAAATAATGATATTATTTATTCCATCCTACATAAAAATTCTAACATCCCTTCATGGCATTAACACATATATCTGATCTTCAAACTTTATCTTTCATGCAGGGTATGCTTCTCTTGATTAAGAATATGGATTTATAGGTCTATAGACGTTTAGGTCTCCATTATCTCAATTTAATCCATTTATTATGTTTTATTTGGTCACTTAAGCCTTATATTCTCCTCTTTTATCTTTTGGATCAGTTTGCAAGCTCAAAAACCTCTATGAATTCCCTCAAATGCCGAATAACACCTAGTTTTGTTTGCAAACACTAGACTAATGTTCCTTAGGTCTGTGTCTTGGAAATTCACCTCAAGGATGGTATTATGATTTTTTTTCCATTGATATATGTTCTTTGATATTTTATTATCTCTACCCTAAAGTATATCAATGCAAATTTCACATGTACTATCTCTTTAAACTTTTGTGATGTTTGCTCATTACAAGGTTTCTTGAGCTTGTCAGTGTTGTTGATAAATGTTGTTTAGGTGTCTTGAAACCCTATACTGATGTTACAAGTACTATAATATTTCTTATGATTCTTTATAATCATATTCATTCATGACACCAACTTGAAATGACCATTAGAGGAATGTGGGCTTCTTTGACAATTCTTCTCAACATGAATCTAATAAGATTGCTTATAAACACCCTTGAACTCTGCTTGTAACTTATGAGAAGGCTTTGTTTATGACTATGGGAGGACTTTAAGATACATATCCAATGTTTTAAAAGGTATGCTATAGATTCTCAAGCCTCATATGACCTTAACAAGGTCTGCAAATGGGTTTTTTACACAAAACACACATGCAATCTTCATCTTGGCCTATCTTAAGGGTATTGGCAGCCTATATATCAGTTTAGGGGTCATAAAGAGATTTTAAGGAGACCCCTAGACCTCTTACCATTCTCAAAAAGTCCTCACAACTATTCAAGATGCTTTCACATAGCCAAATCGTTTCAATTAAGCCAAAAACTACCACTTCTAAGCCACTTTTTGTACTTTTTCCTCCTCACGTGTGCTAACTGATGATGTGAGAGGAATATTAATACCCTTGAGGATCTTAAAAAACCATTCATTTGTATCTATTAACCTAAAAACTTGTTGAGACAATAAAAACCCTACTTGGGGGGTTTTAGGAGGGTTTTGGGTTGCTTATCTTGTTAATAATTATTCATAAAGCATAGCCTTTTAAACTAAAAAATAATTACTAGAATTTAAAATTCATAAGTTCACATATCCACCCATAATAATAATGGATCCAACTCTCTTCCCATTTCATGAAATCAACACTTAAAAATGGCCTTCACTAGCTTTCAAGGAGCTTGATGGAGGAGTGGATAGGTTTTATGTCTATTTTAGACCTGAAACTCTATCCCTTGCATGTATTTGGACCTAAGGAGGATGGAGGAAGCCATGGAGGTGATTTGAGACCATGTTCAACTTGGAAAACCTACAAAATGCCTCAATAGACCCCTTTTTAGCAATGAAAACAACCATATTTTGATTCAAACTTTGTTGGAGCTGATGAACAAGTGTTCATGGAGTATTTTCAAGCTTGTACAGAGGTATAAAATGTGTCAATACCATATTAAATATATTTACCAACCATTTATTACACTATTATTTCCTTGAACGTTATATAATGAGCAATAAAATACTTGAAATTATGTATAACATTAGAAGATTGAGTTGGACATCATTTTGCTCATTGTACAGATCAAGAGAGGTGTAAGATGATCCTTGACAAGTATCTCATGACCTAGCAAGACCCTCTAAACCTTTATCACCCTTGAACCAACTTGAACATGACATGAAATACCCAGATAATCATAAGACCAAAATGAATAATTACTTTAACCTTTCCAAAACAACCGTAAACTTTACTAGAATTGCATTGTAAAAGGCTTCTTTCATGACTACATTTAAATAGTTGATAACAATACTAAGTGATTGGACCTCAATTTTATGCCTAATACCATAAGACCAACATGATAGTAGGCATAACTTCTCTAATGGCTATCAACAAGATTAGAAGCATAAAGAGAAAAATTGTGAATGATATTCCTCTATGGTAGCTAATTTTTACTAACATCTTTGGCGACTTGCTGGGATTGCATGTTTGTTATCCACCTAGACCAATTGCCTTATTGCCTCCATTGGGATATGGAGTCACCCATGCTTAACACAAACTTAAAAAATACCTTGAAACTAACCTACAACCTCTTGAAAAGAATGAAATAGATAACTGCCTTCAACACACACAACAAGACAAGAAGCAAACACATCAAAGCAAGATACCAAAACAAACAATACACACACTATGCTAAGAAGCACTTATAGAAGACAAAACAAGAAACTATTATGTACAACTAACCTTTATGATATGATCCTCTTAGATCAAAAGGAAATTTTCTTGAGTCATTTTCATGTGATGAACAACAATGATGTACAAGCTATTGTTTAGGCCTTGTTCTTGATTTATCATCTCCTTTATTAACCACTAATAATTTTGACTTGTCTTCAAATAGATCAAAAATATAAAACATGTCTCCAATAAAGACAAACTCATCTTGAACTTCATAACTTACCTCATGTTGCTCTTTGCCAAAGAGATGGACCTCCAATGTGACCACACTTTGATTTACGATAGCAACAATAACTTCAACTTCTAATGGTTCCTTAGAACTTTGATCATGGTATTATATAGCATCTTAAAGCATTTCATTCTACTTACCATCAGCTACAAACTACTCAAGTTCTTCAAGGAGCTCCATAAACTTGTCCCTAGTTTCATCATGATCTTCTTGAGATGTACCTTGATTTATATCCTCTTGATCATGATCTTCAAGATTGATAGTCATCATATCATTTCCTTCACCAAGAGATATAGGCTTGCAAAGGTTTTCACAATCTTGAATGAGTGCAAAATACTAATTCCAATCTTCATTAAGATCTTATTGTTTTCCCCTTTGAGGGAGGATAACTTCTTCAAGGCTTGCAACCTCATTAGCATTCCCAATATTCCCACTAGTGTCTTTAGGCCTATCTTGATCTTCAAATTCATCAAACATAAAAAACTCTTCTTGTTCTTTTTGAAGGATATCATCTCTTTCAAGGTCTAGTGAAACTTGTTTCAAAGTTGGCATATCAAGCTCTTTTATGAAAGCATGGTATAATTATTGTTAAGCATCATCAAGTTTCTATTGCTCATCAAGAACTCCCACTCAAAACACTGCTACAAGTTATTCTTGGACCTCTTCAAGCTCATATTATACAAGATGATCACTCTCTTATTCCATGAAACGTGGAAGTTCATCTACCCAAGAAAAGGTTAGTTCATCATGTTTCTCTTGTTTCACACCTACTTGCTCTTTTTCCCTATAGATGATACTACCAATGGTGATCTCTTCATCATACACACAAGAGATATTCTCTTCCTCAGTTTTAATCTCTTCACTTGCTTCCCATACAACATGTTTTCTTTTCAAAGTGGATATGGTAGGAGGAGAAGATGATTCATTTGGTGGTGGTGGAGGAGGAAATTATGTCAAGAGGTCCTAATTTTATTTCTTCCACTCAATAATTAGCTTATAAAACTCTAATATACTTTAAGAATCATGAAAAACCAAGACTTGAGGGATAGATGAAGGGCTTGGTCAGCTTGTGAACTCCCTTGGCTTGACTTTTATCATCTTTTCTTTCTCTTAATCATGGGCTTGCATATGAAGATTTTCCTTCCAACTTCGAATTTCTTTTGGTGTGGCTTATATAACCTCTTCTCTCTCGTAATTTTGGATCGGCATAAGAGGAGGTTCATTCTCAAGGAATTTCCTGATGTAATCAGGATTCATAGTCCAAGAAGGATTCCAAGATGGAATAATTTTAGGCTCTTGAAAAAGAGTGGATAAATCTTGCATAGACTCAAGCTTTTTTTGATGGCATATTACAAGTTGGATAAGATTAGGGGTAAAAGATGCTTGACATGGAGTTGAAAAGGGTAATTAAGGTTGATGGAATTAGACTTATTGCTTATCACATATTACTAACCTACCCTCCATATATTAAGTTAAATATCTTACTCCTAACCTTTCATTGGTCAGGACATGTTGGCTTTCTTCATCAAAAGCTGCCCACTAACTCCTTGAAAATTGTAATGAGTCCCTTAGATTTTGAATGAGATGAATACAAAAAAAAATTCCAAGCTATACTCTTATATCCATATTTCTCATTACTATTTAATTTTTTAACATCATCATGAGTAGTTGAGAGTCTTGTTCTTTCTTAGATTAAACTTATCTAGCTATACACTCCTCATTATAACTCAACTCTTACTGATGTACAAAGACTTGATATGCAAGTTCTTAATGTTATCTATTTCAATCCCTTATTATATCATTCTCTTTCATTTGCCTCTCAAGCTCAAGCCTTACCTCTTTAAAATGTTCTTCAGGTTGACAAGGGAAAGAATGACTTTGCCAAGGCTGATTGGGAGCATAAACAGGGGTGAGAGGTGTGTAAACATTATTACATAGCTAATATGTTGTTAAAGGGATACTTGAGGAAAATCCATAAACATCATTATCTTGATGTGAAGGACGTGTAAGTAAGAAATATGTATTTTCATCAAAATAATTGTGAAGATACATACCAATTTCTAATTTTTAAGCACTTGGGCTACTTATACTAATTATGGTTCACTTGGAGTCACCATTGATGTTTGTGTTCATGCCTCCAAGGGCTGATGTATTCAAAAGCAACACCAAGAACTCTTCAATAGATGAAATACTTGTCCCACTAGGTGTGCCAAAATCATTATCAACAAAAGTTACACCCTTTAGGAGGGTGTTCAATCCTCCTCACATGAGTGATATCATGGGGACTCATCAAGGTTGTGGGTGACCTCATAGCTAAAGAGAACCTCTATATGGGGCTAGATCCCTTGATTCATTGCTTAAGATCAATAATTAATCTACTAAATTATAAGTAAAAGGGGAGAAAAAACCTATGAACTAAAGGGTGGGTGATACACCAAATTTATGCTCCTCCACCTACCTATTATGCACTAAAAACCTAAATTAGGATTGAATATAGTTTGTACAACTCAAAAGAAGTCTCCAAGCATGAGTGTTTCACATAGAGGCTATCACATGGTGCATAGACTAAGGGAGTTTATCAAGAGGTCTTAAAAGATACTAATGAATGCTTCCACTTGCAATCCATGAAAAGCTATTTAGGATCACTCTATGTGACCTGTAAAATGAAAAATCACTTAAAAAGAGGTAAAAATGATAAGATAATTGAGAGGAAGTAGAATACTATCACTAAAATTCATCAACTAGCATGAAGTTTACACTATATACAAATGTTAAGAAGGCTTAATTTATCATTATTCAATTCAGAGACAAAACAACTATTCATTTGGACAGGGTTACACCATATACAACAAAATGATCCCTTATAATGAAAAATCAAGCACACATATAGGAGACAATGAGAAAGAGAGAGAATATGGGCATTGGATAATCCCATGGCAAGTGTCATCTCATGATGAATCAAGTTACAAATAAGAAAGTATGCCAAGAAATAGTCCTGAAATCCCTCTTCAACATATGTTCACTTGGTTTGATCATGATCTTCTAAAGGCAGTGTAGGAGTTTTGTTTGGCTTGATGACTCATCCTTAAGCACTTAAAATTTCCATTTAGGAGTGATTATGAAGTGACAAGTTATATTCCTAGAGCCTAACTACTTGTTCTTGCCTTGGACACCAGTTAAGGATCCATATCCCATCATCTTTCTGCCTTTGTTTTGAAATTTTCTTCATAGTTCTCATATTTGCTCTCTAGGGAGACCTATTCCTTGTAACACTATTTTGATACAAATATCTTAGTTTTGAGTGATTTGAAACACTTTCAATCAAACAAAAATCATATTTGAGTACCCTTTATCCCATTTCAACTTCACCCAAAGTTTCATGACCCAACACCCAGGGCAAATCAACCCCCATCTTTTCCAATTAGGCCTAATTAGGCCTAATGCAAGCCTACAGTAGTAAAGACCATACAATAACATACAAAACTACATAAATACCACTAAATTCTTATTGGTCACATTAAATAAGGTTAAATGGTAAAGTTTGATGTAATTTTATGGGTTGGAACTCATGTTATGTGAGATGCAAGCTTTTATCCCTAAGATGGTCTACACACAGGTTTGAGTAGGTCGAGAGCAAATAAAAATGGATTGGAAGAGTTTAATGGTAATTAAAACCAAACCAATACTTGGATTAGGTCTTCTCCAATTTTTTTCAACTTGTCCTACAATTGGTTATGCATGATCAACCCCAATGAGCTCCCACTAGGCAAGAATGCAAAATTATGTGCATGAAAGAGGACCATGTCATGGTTGTAGGTGTTTTTTAACTTTTTTTATCAATATAAAAACACTCTCAACACCTTTAAAGTTCATTCATAACTCCCCCCCACTTCTTCTATCAATCCAAACTCCAAAACTCAATATTAATAATTTTATATTCTCTTAGATTTTTGAAAACAAATTTGTAACTTTTAATAGGCCTGTAGGTCTTATTTTAGTTTGATGTTTGTTAAGGTTAAATAAAGGGTTTTTATTAAATTATATTATTTCATCCATCCTAACAAGACCTTTATAACAGACCTTCATGGCATTAACACATATATCTAATCTTCAAACTTCATCTTTCATTCAAGGTATGCTTCTCTTGATTGAGAATAAGGACCTATAAGTCTACAGACCTATAGGTCTACATTCCTCCCAATTTAAGCCATTGGTGATGTTTTCCTTGGTCAATTAATCCTTATAGTCTCCTCTTTGATATTTATATCAGTTTCAATCTCAAAAACCTTTATGAAGTCCCTCAAATGCCTTCAAACACCTAGTTTTGTTTGCAAAAACCAGACTGATGTTCCTTAGGTCTGTGTCTTGAAAAGTCACCTAAAGGATGGTATTAGGAGTTTGGTCCATTGATACATGTTATCTAAGAGTTTCTTATCTCTAACCTAATAATATCAATGCAAATTTCACCTTTACTATCTCTCAAAATCTCCATGATGTTTGCTCACTACAAGGTTTTTAAAGCTTGTTAATGTTGTTGATAAAGATTGTTTAGGTGTAGTGAAACCCTATATTGATGTTTTATGTACTATAAGCCTTATTAGGATTCTTTAAAAGCATTTTCATTCATGACACAAGCTTAAGAAGATAATTAGAGGAGTGTGGGCTTCTTTGGCAGTTCTTCTCAACATGAATCTAACAAGATTGCTTGTAAACACCCTTCAACTCTAGTTGTAACTTATGAGAAAGATTTGTTTACGACCATGGGAGGCCTTAAATATACTTATCCAATGTTCTCAAATGTATACTATAGATTCTTAGGCCTCATATGACCTTAACAATGTCTACAAGTAGGTTTTTTATACAAAACACACATGCAGTCTTCATCTTGGCATATCTTAAGGGCATTGGTAGCATGTATATCATTTGAGGGGTCATATATAGATTTTAAAGTGACCAAAAAACCTCTTCCCATGCTCATTAAGTCCTCACATCTGGTCAATATGCTTTCACACAACCAAATCCTTGCAAATAATCCCAAAACTTCCACTTCCAAGCCATTTTCCATACCTTTTACTCTTCACACATGCCAAAGATGATGTGAGAGGACCATTAAAACCATTGAGGATCTCAAACAACCATTCATTTGTATCCATTAACCTACAAATTTGTTGAGATAGAAAAACCCTCCCTGTGGAGTTTTAGGAGGGTTTTGGGCTGCTTATCTTGTTAATGATTGTTCATAAATTATAGCCTTCAAACCAAGAAATAATGCATGGAATTTCAAAGGCAAAAGAGCCCCTGTCCACCCCGAATATTAATGTATCCAACTCTCTTTCCTCTTCATGAAATGAACACTTGAAAATTTCCTTCACTAGTTTGCAAGGAGCTCGATGGAGGAGTGGCTAGGTTTTATATTCATTTTAGACTAGTAATTCTCTCCCTTTCATTTATTTGGACCTAAGGAGGATGTTGTAAGCCATGAAGGTGATTTGAGACCATTTTCAACTTTTGAAACCTGTAACAATGCCTTAATAGACCCCTTTTTAGCAATGAAAACAACCATATTTTGCTTGAAACTCTATTGGAGTTGAGGAACAATTGTTCATAGAGTCTATTAAAGCCTGTACAAAGGTAAAAAATGTGCCAATATCATTTTAAATTTGTTTACCTACCATCTCTTACACTATTCCTTCCTTGAATGTTATAAAATGAAGGAGAAAACACTTGAAATGATTTATAATGTTAGAAGATTGAGTTGGACATCATTTTGCTCATTATACAGATCAAGAGAGGTATTTGATGATCCTTGAATAGTATCTCATGACCTAGCAAGACCCTCTAAACCTTTATCACCCTTGAATCAACTTAAACATGACATTAGATAACTAGACAAACATAAGACCAAAATGAACAATTACCTTAGCCTTTCTAAAATAACCTCAAACTTTGCTATATTTGCATTGCAAAAGGCTTATTTCATGACTACATTGAAAGACTTGATAACAAGATTAAGTGATTAGACCTCACTTCCAACTAAACCACCCTAAGAACTTTGAAAGATACCAAGGAGGACAAAATGTCTACAACCATGAGACCAACATTACTATGGCAAAGCCTCTTTGATGGCTATTAACAAGGTTAAAAGCATGAGGATAAAAGTTTTGAATGATACTCCTTTATGGTAGATGGATTTTTCTAACAAGAGGTTTATATGATTAGGCCTCTTCTAAGGAATTATGATGCTAATGCATTCTACGACTATCACAAGGCACTAAACCATACTACAAACATATGCATTAGATTATGACATAAGATACAAGATTTGATAGAAGCTAATATCATTGACATCATCAATCCTACATAGGTACCTAGACCACAACCAATAGAAGAAAAAGCATTAAACATATTTTTATATCTATTTCCAAAACATATAGCTAATGAGATAGTAGGCACTTGAGCTATTCATTTTATATATCAGGGATAACCATCATCAACATCTTATCAAAATCATACAATGGATCCACATCCTCTACATAATATCATTGAGGTGTGGCATACTATAGTGACAACTAGACCTCTTATCACATTTTTAGAGCAGGAGATAGTTGATGATGACATATATTTCTATGCACTCTTTATACGAGCCTACATTGATCATCATCTTATTTAGAGGGTCATGGTTGATAACATGTCAAGTGCCAACATGTGTAATACCACACTTCTACAACACTTAGGCTATTCAGAGCAAGATATTTCTAAGATATATACAATTATTCATGGCTTTAGTGGCCATTTCTAGAGTTTTATTAGGGATATTGTACTTCTATTATAGGTTGGGCCCAAACATGAGGCCACTAGATTCATAGTAGTACCTAATATAGGAATATTTGATATGTTATTGGGTAGGCCTTGGATATATTATCTTAGAACCATTCCATCCACTATACATAGATGTCTCAAATATATATAGGTTAATCAAGTGTTTACAGTTGAGGGCATTCCATATGAGTATACTTTACCTATTCCATAGCCAATTATACAATATACACCAGTTACCATTTTGCACATAGAGTGTATTAGCACACATCTGATATTAGTTAAGCCACCAATGCAAGTAAGGTCTACTCCTATGACATCAATACATACACATACTCTCCGATGGACACCTATATTAGAGATACCCCTATGTAAGAGACATGTTATGGATTATATAGATCCCCTCTCTACCCTATTACCATACATATTAGTGCTATAGTAGAAAGCATCCAAACCAGTTATAAATTCTTCTACCAGATGGGTTGACAAATGCACCATAATTCACAATCTAGTTCAGTCAACTTTACATATTCATAGCCCTATTCCATAGGTAGTTTTAGCTATAGATCACTGAATACATTCAATTATTGGATCTCAAATACCTCATCACATAGCACACATGATCACTCTTCCTCTATTTGATACAAGCCACATTGATTGTGAGTCTTTAACAAGACTCATCAGGTAATATGTTCCCCTCTACTTGTATATAACTTTTCTTACCTTGCTCTTTGTATATAGTTTCATTTTCATGATTTCTTGTACATAACTTATAGATTAAAAAAACATAAAAATAATATAATATATTCAAAATACAAAAAAATTCAAATATGTCTCAAAAACATGAAATTTAGATTATTTGCATATCCATGTTTACATTCTTTATACATGTTAGGTACTATATATGCAATATATGTTAGTATAGTTAGTTGTATCATACATACATGCTTCACCTGTTATTTTTGAGTGTTTTCATATTCTTATAGGACTCAGATCCGACACATCGATCCAGAGTTGCTACTATCTACCCACTAGGGGCACATATATAGGTACATTGATTTAACATTGATACATTAGCCCATTGGGGGCATCCTATACATAGCTTCCACTTTACTAGGTTATATAAGTCTATACTACTATAGATTCAATTTATGTACATATTTGTTCTTATACATATTTGTACCACATGTTCATTCATACTTTCATTTCAAACTTTCCTAGTTTATACTTGATTGTGTCTCCCTATTTCTACATCCATTCAATGGAATTTGAATATGCCATTATTCTATGGCTCTATGCCACTTCCTTTCATTATATGTATGTTTTGGACATATGCCCATGTCCTTGTGTGTTCCTTTTTGATTGTGTATGCAAACATTTGAGCATGTCCTTCCATGTGCCTCTAAGCCAACTTGCTTGTTGTTTACGTATGTGGATATTTGAACATGTCCTTATATGTATTTGCTTTCTTAGATTTAGTGACATGTGCCCATGTCCTTTATATTATGTCCACTTGGCCTACTTTGCATGCCTCATGTGTTTGTATGTATGCTTTCATGTATGCATCACAGCCATAACACTTGTCTCGTGCTTATTGCACTTACACTTAGTTTTCAACTCCATGAGGGACCTCATGCATCTCCCCTTTCTCCTTGGGTTCCTTGATGGACATCATGCCTCATCCCCCCATGTAGTTTACATAGATTATTTTGAAATTATGATGTTTATATACATGCTTAAATTGTTATCTCCATCTTGACAACCTTGTGAATGCTAGATCTAACATACATCATATATTACCAACTTATGCTCAAATTATCTTACATTTTGAAGTCATGTATACGCATTATATTAGTTTAATGTTTTCAGCCTAACACACATCATCCAGAGTCTTTTGAGGATAGTTATTACATAGGTACAAAACTCCCTCAAAATATGGGGCATTCACAAGGGTTTGTCATAAAGAGCAAGCCATCTGAGTGCATTCAAAGTAAAAATTTTAGTATACAAACATAGAATTACATAGCTCATAATCAAGAAAACATAGTGGAAAATAGTCAAATAGAGATCAAAGTTAGTTTGGAAAAAAAACAACATAGAGGACACTAACATGACATAAAGGACACTAGCACGATGCACTACTATCCAAGGAACTATGGTATTATCCAATAGCCCAAAAAATAGGGAAATATAGACTTGATAGACGAATACAATAGTTACAGTCTAGATTTACATAGTTTTAGTCACAGGGTAATCAAATTTGAATAGTTTATGCTCAATTTTGCACATAATCATACCAAGTTTACTTAAATTGAGGCCATCATGCATGACATGATCACTCCCATTTTAGTTTTAGATATATAAAGACATAGATTGCTACAACTTAGTCCAAAATCTATATGCACATATATCAGAATTGGGGGCATGTGCATGACACATGATTTCCACATGATTAGCTTTCCACTAGTTTATCTCAGATAGAATGACAAATCTATGTAATTATCTACATTGTATACTTCAAACACCAATTTCACTAGGTTTCACACCAGATTGATGCCTTATTTTATCTACAATGATTGAAATTTCTTCATAGTCCTTGAGCTACATTACTAAGTGCCCAAGAGGCCCCTTGGCCATTTTACATTTCATAGTTTTTGGGTGGCCCCAGAGCCAGCTTACACAATTTCAATTTCATCATACAATTTCAGTCATAGATGTATTTACTACACATGGGAGACAATGATAGAGTCATAGCTTAGGTGAGTTCTTAAGCCACCTACATAGAAGGGTTGGACAATCCAGCAGTCCAATCCAAGTTATTCATAGTGCATGATCCACCAAATAGGGGAGGTAAATGATGGATTCAAAACTAGATTGAGTTCTTGAGCCACCCACACATGAGGATTGAACAAACCATTAGCTCAATCCAATCTATTCACCAATTTGATCACTCATTACACACACATAGGTTGTCACCAGGGTTTTACATTAGTTCACATACCCAGTGAGGTGTATTCATTCCTTTCCTCTCTCTCTTATCTCTTTACTCAGTTCTATATTTGCTTTTGATATTCCTTAAGGACTAATTCATCCATGTTTCATTTTCAGGATAAGCAATGGAGCATGCTTTGCATACTCAGACCTAGATTCAAGGGCTTTTCCTCTTAGGTAGGTCCAAGTACACATATTTTTCCTTTATCCTAATCATTTTTCTTTGTTTCATTTATAAAATAAAGGGGGGGGCAAGGGGAATGTAGTCATATAAAATGTCATTTGAATGCCATGAGTATCACTTGAGACCACCCATCCCTAGCTTAACCCTAGACCTATCTTAGGGCCTCTTTCAACCCTTATCCATCTTTGTGGGAATTGCATATCCTTAGATATCCCAAAACTATTCCCAAACCTTCCCCTAATAATCTAGGACCTTAGTGCCCCAAGTTCTACCACCTGGACACTAGCACAGTTCTTTGGACACTAGCGCATTGTACTAGTGACTAAGGGACTGCGCTAGTGTCCCTTACCTCATTTCAATCCCAACAAATATGTTTCTAATTCCTACGACACCTAGGGTCAGCCTAGACCTATTTCACTCTCTGCATCAACACCAAATAAATATAAATACATTAATTTTAGCCCTTTACCCACTAGATGGAAATATGATGCAAATACACACAAACAAGCTCAAAATAAGTGGTGTACAATCAAGGTCATTGATCCCTATTATGCCCTAATTCTACATATAGTCATCTACAACCACCCTAAACTCAAAATATATAGATTTCAAATCTCAAGATTCATTGAAATAACTCAATTCAACACTTATATTAGTTGTATGCATCTAAATTTGCTCACCTACATTAACGTCACTAGTATTACTATTAGTCAACAATAATTATGCTTATCTCATTTATTCTAATTAATCTTGTCCTAATATCCCCCTTTCCTAATAATTTATCTAATATTCCCTTCTACTATTCTTCATCTACTAACCTTATCCTTCCCCACCAATCAATTAATTATCCTAAATCCCCATTATCCTATCCTAATCTCCACTTATCTATTATTTGGGATTTTTAAAATCCTATGGCCCACCTACCCACCTACTAAGCCTATCCCTAGGCTCTCCTACACCCCTAGTCCCTAATCACCCACCTAATCCCTATCTAATCCCTTTCTAAACCTAATTACTCCTAAGAGTATTCTCTAATTCTCCAATTCTATAATCCTCCCTATTCTCACCCCTCCTCTCTAGAAGCCTCAAAATCTAGAGGCTTCTAAAGAATTTTAAATTCCTTGGATAATCCTCAACCCTTGATCTCTCCAAACTAACTTTGAATTTCAACCATTGATCCTTCCCTCCTCTTTATATTTAAACAACTCCATTCCTCCATTGGAGCTAACTACAAATCATCTAGCAAATCCATGTCCAACTTATGAATGAAGGAGGAAACAATATACCAAATCAAGCATCCAACATCAACATCCCTAAGCATGCCATCATAGTGCCAAAATTTTGAGTCTAAGGTAATCAATCTCATCCTTTTTATTTTGCATCTATTTAATCATGGTTTGGAGCATTTAGCTTTAGGATCATAACGTTGGTTTGAATTATGCATTCATCTATTGCATTAGGTCTTAATGGCTCTAGACTTTACCTAAATAGTTTGATGTTTGGGTGATTAAATTACATTGTTTAATCCATAGAGCTCAAATTTCACTCTACATTTTGGTGATGAAGGTGGGACACTAACCTCCTTTGGAACTGACATATTTTGCCTTGAGTATGTTTGCTTGAGATTTACAAGTCAGAGTAAGAAAAAATTGGTGGCTTCTAATTTTTCAAAATTTGCATTATTTTAATAAAAATGTGTCATATTTTTGATAAATTGCTCTTTGTTCATAGAATATTTCATAAAACAAATTATGGGTTATGAACCTCTCACTTCCATATTTTCAAATCATTTTATGGTTATGAATTTTGTTATGTATTGAAAAAGTTATGATTGTTTTAACATTGTTGTTTTATTTTTATTTTAAAAAAATAACATGATTTTTTTCTTTTTAAATGGTTTCAAAAAAGAAATGGTAATGAGAAATTTTGTCTTGTGAATCACGGTTTTGCACTTGGAAAATTTAGATCCATATATCAGTTTTGTTCTTGTCTGTAGGTTCATGCTAACTTTGCTTTGCTTACAGGTGGAGGTTGCTATGGTCCAAATTACATAAAATGCAATTAAACTCACCTTTCATTATCAGGGGACTCCAAAAGTCACCATATTGCAGCATGAAAATGATTCTTAACCAAGCCATTGAAAATTACCATTAACAAAGGTATTTGATAGTTTTTATCTATTGTATTTTGCCTGTTTGCAGGTGACAAAATGCCATTAACAAGTAAACACTCTAATATCTACTCAGGAGGATTTTTTATTTTAGATCATCTAAAAATATAAAAAACTTCCCTTCACATGCATACAATAAAAATATTGTACATGTATTAATAAAAAGAGCACAATTTTGTGAAATTAAAACATATGATTTTATTAGAATATGGCACTATCATTATGAACGTTTTCTGCTATTCAGTGAATATAGGCTTTTAGGTTTTTATCATATTATAAATAATGATCTTAAGATAAGTGTTTAACTCCCATAAATCGCCTATTACAACTCAAGGTACTATTGATTAAATTGGTAATATCAGCTTTGGAGGTGACTTTGCCAAAAAAATTATTGTTTGTCTAAGTTGAACAGTTTGCCAATTAACTAACCATTAACCATATATAATGTCGTTAATCACATAGTCACTATTTTAACTTTAATATACAATTTTGTGCTCCCTAACCTCATTAATGTCAGTGTCTTATGGGGATTCCTGCATCCTCCATCTGCTGTAAAACATCCTTAATTATAAGAAATATTGGTGGACGATGAACCTTTGAACATTATTAAGCTAGTTTATTGCCTGAGCATATTACCATGATCCTAGCTTACGAAGCTTTTGAGGTACATTGTGTTTCATGTCCTTCGTAGCATCAGACTTATATAGGTAGTGTAACTCCCATTTTTTACTTTAAGATGTGTCCATAAAAAATAATTAAAACATTTAGTTAAACCACCCTCCTTTTTGGCTCTAAGTACGAAGAATTAATTGAAAAAAATCCAAAAAAGAGCTCTAATTGTGTATGCCTAGATCAATCACCAACCTGTCTATTGAAATAAATAAATAAATGAGGAATTAATTTAATGGATGGAGGCATTTTTGTAAGCCGTTATCATTTTAAAGTTTTCATTCGATAATTTTTTTTCATTTTGTGATAGGGTCAAAGTAATTCTAGAAACTTTCATTCTCTTTCCATAAGTTTTGTCCTTTTGTGATGCAAAACTAATTAAATACTAAGTAATGTAGCCTGAATATAGTCTTGACTAGATAGTAGGTGTAGTGTCATGAAAAAACTAAGTAAACAAATTTTGTCAACAATAATTAGTCTTATTTTCTACTGTTAAAGTCTTAGTCTTACTTCATAGTCATAATTTTTATTTTTATTTAAGCTTTTGGGTGTACGGTAATCATAATATGTCATAATCCTAATAAATACACAATTTAAATATTTATTTTCGTCTCATTAATAATAAAGACCATATTATACAAGCATAAGGGATTTAATATCATTTTTAATTAATTCTCATCTTGTCAAATTCCTAACCTGCAATTAATATGGTTGTCAAAGACAAAATCATAAAATTACTAACATTCGCTTTACAGGTTGCCTCTCAAATTCGACAATCAAAATCAAAGCAAAATTATTAATGCTAAAATCACTTGTCTACTAGCGTTATTTTTAGAGCTATATACTCTCTATTTGGCTTCAAATTCTTCTTTTTGAGTGTGATCTTTTTTTACAAATTTTTATTTATTTTTGAGTCATTCTAAGCCCCCCACAAATCCTAAATTGCCTTTGGCATCGGGGGCTCCACCTCTCAACCCCACCTTATACCACACTAGGGAGCGTGCCTAGGTAATGCCCCTTGACCCCACTAGGGGTTGTCACCCCCAAACCCCTACATCGTGACCCACTTACCCAAAGAAGTTATAGAGCTAGTCATGATTTTTTTAGGGTGTTTTCTTAACACATATTGGACTAACATCTTGTTTCTTGCAGAGGTGAACCTAGAGGCTATTTTGTTTTATCTAACATCTTCTTTTGCAAGGCATATTTTGGTATAATATCTTGTCTTGCAAGTTTCCCCTCAAGATTAACAATCCAACTACTAATCACTTGTCTTGTAGGTTGCTTTTTTAAAAGTGTCAATCAAACTACTAACCTTTTTCTTGCAGGCCACCTGTCAAAGACATTTTGGCATATTTAAAATCATTTTGTATTAGACTCTTCATCATTTTTATCATATTGTCTTGTATATTCTTGAATCTTGTATATATTTCGTAATTAATCTCAATCGATTAATTAATATTTTTGGTCTGCTTGTTTGTCACTAAGGACTATAGTGGTGTATGCTCTCCTCCTTGCATCCATGTGGATATTCTTGGAGGATCAAAAACCACCTATAAACCCTCCCCATTTTTTTTCTAGGGTTTGGTGACATGGATTTCATCACCATGTACTAGACCAAAACTCCATATTCTACCAGAATCTAAATATCAGGAGAGCTATCATTAGGTGCCTAAGTAGAATTCTCCATAAAGGGTTTCATGGAATGAGGGGTGTTTAAACTCCAATACGTAAGGTATTTAGACAACATCTGATATGAACTTGGGCCCCACTGTACCTTCATGTATATAGGGGACACACCTATAAACCCTTGTGTATAACTAGATTAAGAGCCTTTGTCTATAATAGGTGTACCACTATAGGAGTTAGTATTAGCTCCAAAGTAGCCATTATGTTAAAGTGGGGTCAAGAGGATTTGATAGATTCTGTAATAGGTCACTGGCCTATAGCTTCACCCATGAATCTATTTAATGATGTGATCATCAAGTTATACACCCTTATCAGTTGATTAATTTAGGATTCATGATTGTGTGTGTTGTTTGAGTATTGTGCTAAATTAGTGTTGTTTGTGAGCCAAGTCAACCTTTCACCCAAACCTATACATGCCTATCTAGGTCTTTTACACATCATCTTGTATATCCTTGCCTTATCATTCTATCATTTTATACATTCTTATTTCATCACCCTCATGTACATATCTTCTTGTATATCCTTTCTTTACCCTCTTTTACATCCTTCTAGTCACATCCTATTTTAGTCTCGCAGGTCATTAATCATACCCCATCACCCACATATCCTTATCACATCTTATCATCCACACCTTGCCCTAAGTCCACTCCATACTTAATCCATCACTTGTCTTGACCTTGCCTTCATCCCCCCATTTAGTCTAACCTCTTCCTATCTTATCCTAGTTGGTATTTTTTAGGTCACACTCATGTCCAAACCATCCCCATCTCATTTACATTACCCCTTCACCCTTATCACCTTCATCACATAATCCTATCCCATCCCATCTGAGAAAATTACTCTAAGGCTTAAGCTAGTCCTTTTGTCCTCTCATAACATCCTATCATCCTAGTCCACTATCACTCATCACTTGGTCAAATCTCATACCTAGTCAATATCGTGCTAGCATATTATCACTTTGTCATCTTCAATCTAGCAAACCCATCATCAATCAATATAGTCTCTAATCTAGTCATCTTGCCTACTCATAACTAGCACCCATCTAAACATCATCTTGCTAGTTTAAATCTAGGCACCCATCAAATCCCCAATCCTTTTGCTTGCTTGAAAGCTTAGCATTATTGATAGGTCATTGGTACCTACTGCATTATCAGTCTAAAATCTGATCTTAGTCTTTAGTTCACTCATCCATCATCACCTATCATACTAGCTTGATCATTTAGACTTATGTTTTGTTCAAAGAATCATCTATAATCTTTAATCTTCCCACACATTACCCCCCTCATCATCCCTTTTTTATCATATATCCCCATGGATTGGGACCCAATTATCATAGAATAATGCATCTTATCCAATAAGGATGAAGTCCTTTTGCAAGCATTGGAAGTGGGTGCTCACCTACCTTTTGATCTTGATCCCATTCACCCTAAATCAACATCCCATATCCTTCCCCATTCACAACCCCTTAGCTCATCAAAATCAATATCAACATTCCTTGATGTGGTCACCCTAATCAATCAATACATCACAGAGAATAAAGATGAATTATTCTTACATCTATTGAATATGGGTGCTCATTTTCCTAATGATTTTTACCCCATAAGCCTAAAATCAGCTCCCAAACAAGTCCACCATCAACCCTTATCCTCATTTCATTCCATTCTACCATCCACTATCCCTATCTAAATTCCCTTACCCCTAGTGTGTACTTGTCCACACTCAAATCTTCCATCTACCAATCATAATCCATCACTACTCCCTCATCTTACTAGTAAAGAAAAGCCTAGATGGTCAACCTCATCATCCCCAAATAACATGACATCACCATCACATTCTTCCAATTCCAACACTTCTGAATCTAACACTCAAGCCAAACAAATCCCCCATCAACCTTCAAACCCATCTCATTCCATTCCACCATCCACTAGTCCTCGTCTTAGTCATGGCTTTCCTAGTTCACAAATTTCCTTGTTCAATAAGTATCTTGATGAGAACCCATAGGCAACTTTCTTACATCTTCATGAGTTGGGTGTCTAATTTCCCAAAGGCCTTAACCCCCATCAACTCACCTTACCCATAGATCATACCCATCCACATTGAAATCCTCCATCCACTAGTCATAACCAATCATCTACCCCTTCTTAGCCACCTCATCCACCCAGTCATGTCAATAATCATTCAATTTAAAGTCCAATGCTTCCACATATAAGTCATAAAGTGAAGTGGGTCCTTATACTCCCCTTCATATATTCTTGAAATCCCTTTTCTAACAACTTGTCATTGTTAACATGATGGTCTATCCACCCATCTGACATCTTGATCCCACCAATACTAAGTCATCTGGGTATAATGTTAATTAACATTTTGTATATCGCTGAACCTAGGGTTATACCATTGATCGATGTTGAAATTTTCAAGACTGTATAAGACCTCATCGAACGTGGTGACATAAAAATCAAGGATGAACCATAAGAGTCAATATCCCTCAGTGAACAACAATCATGATCAATCCCTTCCCCCTATAAGCCAAGGTCAAGACACCACATCCATCCTCCATAATCCCCCCATATTTGGCAAATCCTCCATCAAACATGAGTATATCTCTCATGCACCCAATCCTCCCATATCTAACAAATCATTCATAAAAAATGAGTCTCTTCCCCATATACTAAATCCTCCCATATCTCATGAGACCTTCTATGGGCCTATCTTCATTCAATCCATTATTCCTCTATCATCTCCCCCTTCCCCATCATATCACAAAACCCATGTTGAGAGATCACATGTAAACAATCAATATTTTACTAGAAACATAATGTCATGTACACTAAAGGCAACATCAAAGCCAATACTAGTTTTATCTACATCAGGATCATATTCAACACTAGTATTTGAATTAGATTCCTCATCAAAAATATCATCCCTCCTAGATATTATAGCAGATGATGATGATGCCTACTCTTTTAAAGATACCCATAATCTAGATGATAATCAGTCCCGAGGCACATCTTGTGACCCCAATCAGAATGATGAAGTCATAACCAAGTGTTTACAAGCTCAATCTATCAAAGATTTTCATAATGGATTTGATCCTAAATTGGATGCACATACTACCTCCAGTCTTATTAATCCTTTGGAGATTTTTTAGGAAAGTTTCTTCGATGTTGAGGCTAAGCCTTATAGTGACCTTTATGAGGATTATGCTGCCTATTATCCCCTTAATCCATCACACAACATTAATCATCCTGTCCTCCATAATCCCTATATACCACCCCATGAAGGGAATATATAAGAACATGCATCATTGGACTCCCATTCAACATCATGTTCCACAAATACAAAGGTCCAAGACCATATTCAAAAATTCATAAATCAAGATCAAATCATCTTTTATCCTATCAGTCAAAGTCAATACAAGTTAATTCATCAACCTAATAAAAAAATATCTTCTCCTAGTGAAGCCCAAAATTAGGTACTAGGGAAATGTCAAAGTCAACAAAATCCAAATCATCTATATAGTCAAAAATTAATCTCCTCTTGTAAAGCCCAAAATCAGGCACTAGGAGGTAGTCAAAATTAAACCCCATTAGTAATTCAAAATAATGTCAAAAGTAACAATCAAATGGTCGATCATCCCCTTAATGTTTGGATCAAAGACTTGGTAAATCAAAAGGTCTTAGATCCCTTAATCTCATGACACTAATCTAAATAATCCTCTCTACCATATCCAATGGCGTATGTAACTGCTAAACCCCATTTTTTCTCCCCATATCATCATATCATTCATCATGATCATCCACTACCCTATCATCATGATCATGACATCCTCCCATCCATACCATATATCACATCCCTAGCAACATTTTCCCTCATAGGGGTTACAAAGACACCTGGTTGAGATGTTTGGAGCACATTAAATCAAGAGTAAATAAAGGCCACCAAGACTTTAACACATCCAGTAGTAGTGACATGATCCTAGCATCATATATCTCCAGAATAGGTGTTGGTTAAAGATCCAGATACTATTGATAATCCTGAATCTCCCCATCTTCCAATAAATTGAGATGCCATCACAAAAGTCAAGAATAAAAAACATTGAATAAAAATAAAAATAAAAGTAAAAAAATGAAATGAAATAAAAATCATTCATCCAATGGTGAAAACTAGTCTTCTAGCACCTTGGGCAAGTATTATTATGAAAATCAATTTCCAACATCATGGTAAAATAATCTATTATTCTTATTGTACCTCAACACTTGGGGGCACAATCCACCTTCCTTGTCACATCCCTTATCCACCTTGTCTATATCACCCATCCATGTCCCTTGTCAATCCCCTCTATCACACTCATCATCTGCCAACATATATTGTATCCTATTATATCCATCCTTTCTTACAGTCTTGACCTATCATAAAGGAGGAGAAGGTGTCTTAAGAAATGTTTTAAAATTATCTTGGCATAGCATCCAATAGACACTCAGGCAACTAAGCATTTGGTTCCTTCACAATGTGGTCATTGGTGCTCCCTAGTCCATTCTTCCTTAATCCTCATCCCCCTTTTTTCATCACCCTCATACTTTTCTCATCCCATCCATCACTCTATCCATCCTCATCCTAGTTGTTAGGCTTGGTATTCCCTTTGATATTAACCCTATTTGTATAGTGTACATATATATTCCAAAAATCCCTAAAAAGGTGAAATATTCCAATAACCCTAAAAATCATAAAATTTAAAAAAGCCAAAAATAGTCCCTCATGTCTTGTCTAAATTCCTAATCCCATAGTCATGCCCATTTCCCTATCATTCATATTCCATTTCCATCTAATATCTATCTCATATTTTCCCATTCCCATATTTGGATACAACATTTAGTCTTGGAACCAAATCCTACTGATCACCCATCCTCATCTTCATCATCATCCCTTTTGACTAGATATTATCGACATACATAACTTTGTCAAAGAATTTAGTCGGGCACTCATTACTTCCCTATCATTGCCTCTTCATACCTAGTATCCATCTAATCACTATTTGCTAGTATGAATGGTATTTTATCCCATCATTTCCTACTCTTCTTGTTAGATTGGACTTTTGTAAGACTTTGTCTGTTAATAATCCTTGGTCACATCTAAGAACATCATCTTTCCAAATCATGTTCTTTGACCCATCTTATATTTTATTTCTAGACCAAATCAGTATTTCAAGACCTTATCACAGCTCATCATGACATCCATCCTCCTATTCTAAACTAGTGGCAAACCTAGTCAATATCGATCCTAATTTTTATCCCAATCCTCATCCAAGTCCCTACTATAATATTAATACATATCCACATTCATATCCTTGTCTTAACCTTACTTCTCATCAAATATAAGTTTATCCTAAGTCCATAATCACATCATGATCATCCTAATATATCCCATCACCCAGTCACTCATCCCATCATTAAACAAAACATAATAACACTGCATGTAGATATTTATTTACATTACTTGTATGCTCTATGTCATTTGATTTATTCACATCATGTATATATCTTATTTGTCTTATGGTTTATTTGAATTGTGTCTCCTTTTGTCTATTGGTCAGTGAAAGAGGATGATATGAGGTCACCAAAGCTAAAATCATGCTTATAAATGTCATTGATGATGTAGAGTTCGCTATTTACCCATGCACTTTAACACAACATCCTCTTGGTCATATCTATATCATGGGTCATACTGCCAAGTTACATATTTATTGAATCACTTAGACTATGATGAGATTTATGATAGATATGATGGTTTGATCCCATACATCCTCATCATTTATCTAATCACCTAATCATCCTTATTCTTATCACTAATCTGATCCTCATGATCCATTTGACTGACACCCAATCTTCTATCCTCATCTCATTCTTTGAGTTATATCATTTAATCACTAACATCATCTTCTAATCACTAGTCATCATTCTCATCATCATCTTATCATCAATTATCATTTATCTTTGAGTTAGAACTACATCACCCTGAGGTCTTTTCAAACTATATAGGTAGCACTTGGCCACTTTTCAGTGCCTAAAGATAACTCAGCCACTATCTCCTCTTTCCCCATTATTCATTGTCACATCATCATCACATATTACATAAGTCAAATCTTTAAGATATAATTTCAATAATTAATCAATCAATACATTGATCAATATCCATCCTCACAATCATCTCCTTAATCTTTTTCATCAATCACCCACACCTGTTGATTAGGCCCAACAAGTCACAACTTCCATCCTTTCTTTCATATCACTGATTGATCAATTCATCATTTAAATATTATAATTCCCTCTCTCGATTGGGGTATGACATGAATCATAACTTTATTAGAATATTATGTCTCATTCAGTTGACACACTATAGTCTATTGGTCACTTGATCAAATCATTCTTCTTTTTCATCTTCTTTATCATATTGATCAAACTTTAGCTTTGATTTACACCCATCATTACTATCATCAAATCTTTGTCTATCCTAGCCTATATATTTCCATTACATTCATCCTTATTTGGGATATGTCTAAATTTTGTGACATTTTAATCTTATCATCACATATTATGGTTCATTTCCCCTTGGGATGTGTTGACAACCGTGACACGATCATCTCTACTCCATATGTATGTGTCTTTACCAGGGGCATCATCAATTTGTAACTCATTGCTCAATTCTAATTCATCTTCTTCATCTTCTATATCATATTTTTCATCCCATACACTATCTATCCATAACATCATGTCCCTCATTTCTTCTTTCAAGTGGCCATCCATCTCATTCTTCCTTGCATGTCCCCTCGAGGGGGCATCATTGTCACTAATATCGCTTCCACTAACATCATCTTCTAACATCCATTCATAAAATGGTTTTTCTTTGAAATACCATTACTCCCTCCACTCTGCTTCACTCACAATGGCCTTTCAAAGAGGGGCACAATTTATGCATCTAAATTCGTTCACCTACATTAGTGTCACTAATATTTCTATTAGTCAATACTAATTCTGCTTATCTCATTTATTCTAATTAATCTCATCCCAATATCTCCCCTTCCTAGTCATTTATCATATATTTCCATTCTATTATTCTTCATCTACTAATGTTATCCATCCCCATCAATCAATTAATTATCCTAAATCCCCATTATCCTATCCTAATCCCCACTTATCTATTATTTGGGAATTTTAAATTCCCATGGTCCACCTACACATCTACTAAGCCTATCCCTAGGCTCTCCTACACCCCTAGTTGCTAATCACCCACCTAATCCCTATCTAATACCCTTATAAACCTAATTAATCCCTAAGAGGATTCTAGAATTCTTCAATTCTAGAATCCTCCCTATTCTCACCCCTCCTCTCTAGAAGCCTCCAAATCTAGAGGCTTCCAAAGAATTTTAAATTCATTGGATAATCCTCAACCCTTGATCTCCTCAAACTAATTTAAACCATTGATCCTTCCCTCCTCTTTTTATTTAAACAAATCCATTCTTCCATTGGAGCTAACTAAAAATCATCTAGCAAATCCATGTCCAACTTATGAATGAAGGAGGAAGAAATATACCAAATCAAGCATCCATCATCAACATCCCTAAGCATGTCATCATCATATCCAAATTATGAGTTTAAGGTAATCAAACTCATCATTTTTATTTTTCATCCATTTAATCATGGATTGGAACATTTAGCTTTTTTATCATAATGTTGGTTTGAATTGTGCATTCATCTATTGCATTAGGTAATAATGGATCTAGACTTTACCTAAGTACTTTGATGTTTAGGTGATTAATTTTCATTGTTTAATCCATAGATCTCAAATTTAACTCTACACTGGCATTCATTTGCACTTGAACCAACATTTAGATTGGAAGAACTACATTAGGCTTGGTCTCCTCTCGAGGTATTGGTATTTAGGTAACTCTCAACACAGTGGGGTGTTGAGGTTGTCCAACCTACCCAGCTAACGTCACACTTTTACTACTTGTGCTTCTCAAATACCCTAACAACATGGAGGTCTAGGTTTGCATATAAAATTAGTCCAAAATGGGATGCAAATAGCAATCAGGTTTAATCCACATAGGAACATGCCTATTATACTTAGACATGGCTACTCCCAAAATTTCACATTAGTCCATACACAAGTACACTAACATGGAACAAGAGGATACTAGTGTGATACACCATTATCCAATGTACCGCACTACTCTCTAGTAGGGTTTTTAACACTTGGATCATGTTCATGACACCCTGATCAACATTTGTGTCAATTTTTAGGCTCTGGATCATTCATCTCAGTCAATTTCTAGTTAAGTCTTATTTGTGTCATTTATTATTATTTTTGGAAATTTTAGAGTAGGTTAATTCTTGCACAAATTAGTGGCTATATTTATTGCATATCTCTCCCCTTATTTATTGTGCTTAGACCCACTAATAACCTAGGGTTCAAACACCACTAAGTCCTTGAAAATTAAATCAATTATGCAAGTTAAACAATCTAAATTTTCTATTAATTTTATCCCACTGAGGTCAGAATAATCCAAAAATAGATAAAGTAAAATAGAATCCTAATTTTAGGGTTCCACAAGTAGAGGCTATTATTAGAATGCCCTTGTTTAATTATTTGGATAAGAGGATACCAAGGCTAGAGCATTTTTCAACATACAAGTTGGGTCATTTGAGGCTTGTGGCATTTTGTTCCAAATCAACATGGACACACTTAAAGTGTAGCTGAAGACAACATACCACCACATGTATTTGTTATTTTATTATGTTAATTAATTTAAATTTTCATTTTAATTGTGATGTTATTTTTTTGGGACATTAATTTATCTATTTTAATTTTTGATTACTTTTAGGTACACATTGGACATTATGAGATACAGAGGTAATAAAATATGAAGTTTAACCCATAACATAGGTATGCATTTTATTTTATCCCTTTAATCCAATGTTTAATACTATGTTGAAATATAAGATTAAAGGGGATGGGGGGCATCTCTAGACACCCAAATTTGGTATGAGCCTTGTTTGCACAATGTTTTTTGCATGAATTTACATAGATAAACTATCATCTCGAATTAGGCACCAATTGGCACATTTTGGTCTTTGTATATTACTCTCTTGTTACTTGGTTTCAACTCACATTATTATATTTGATCTCTCCTTATACTTTTTAGTTTGTCACAAGGATCCTTGGCTAGTTTTTTTCATTTATGCTCTCTTCTATGTGTTCTAAAGGATACCAATAGATTTAGATTGCCTCTATATTGATTCAGTTAGTCAATGAGATAGGATGATCTTAAATCTTAGTGAATATTTTGATAGGTAGCTAAGTTTACAAAGACTATAAGTTAGCAATAACAGATCGAAGGATATGATGTTATAACACATCTACTCAAGCTTATTTTATTATTGTAATTGTGTGTGAAAGTTGTATTTTCATTCATTGAAATAAAATAAAGATTTGAGTTATTATTATTGCATTATGTTTTTCACTCTATAATTCTAAAGGATGCATGGTCTAAGACATATTTTCATTGAGATCCCTAACCATGATTGCATCATTTGGTATCATATCAAGGTTTCTTCTTTATAGGTGAGAATGTGTAGTGCAATTTACATATTCATGAGTGTGGGTAGAAAATGATGAATCCATCTTTTAGTAAGTGTTGAGTAGAGAGTGTAATATTTTTTCTTTGATTTTG
Source organism: Torreya grandis (assembly GCA_037957365.1). Classification (NCBI taxonomy): domain Eukaryota; kingdom Viridiplantae; phylum Streptophyta; class Pinopsida; order Cupressales; family Taxaceae; genus Torreya; species Torreya grandis. The sequence goes on from JARHVA010000076.1 coordinate 4,929,580, forward strand.
AGTAAATGGCATAATGAGTAGGTTTAGTTATGATTGCTTTGACTTGTAGACTTGGATAGGCTATGAGGAATACACAAGCCTGTTTGGAGGCTAGGGAGACTACCCAATGGAGAAGAGTTGTAGTGGATGATGAAAGTGATAATGAAGCCATAAAATAAGTGCCTAAATAATAGGTCACAAAAGAAGAGGTCGATGAACTTGAATATATAATATTATGCATAGTTGCAAAGATAAGTAATAACCAAATTTGGACACTCCTAATTATTTAAAAAAAATTAAATCTAAAAAAATCACTAATTGGATGACCAAGTTATAGAAATATTTTAAATATGAAACTATGAAAGACCCCAACAGGGTCAAATTTACATGTGCAAAGTTGAAGGGTCACACATCCTTATGGTGGGATCATGTGTAGATGAAAATAATCCATAGAGGTGAAGATAAGATAAAAACCTAGGGCATAATGGTAAAAAATTTGAAGGCTAAAATCATATTTACTAATTACTAATTAGCTTTTTTCATGAAGTTACAAAATTTGCAACAAAGGGAGATAAGTGTGAAAGATTGCACTTAGGAGTTTCATGGGTTCACCATTAGAGTGGGTCATGTGGAAGATGGCATCAAGAATATATTGAGGTAAATGAATGGATTATGCATTTATACACAAGATGAGTTTAATATGATCTAGTTATAATTTGTTGAGGAAGCCTATAAGTACATGATAAAGGTGAAAGAAAAGTTATCCTACAGAAAACAAAGGAAAATGCAATGGAAAAAATTCTTTTGTGTGCAAAGACAAGGATATGGATATGGATCTACACAAAAATGAAAATCAAACACTTCTCAGTGTAATGATACAAGTGTGCAAAGAGATAAATTAAATATAACTAGAGCTAGAAGATCCTATGGATGAGGTATAAAAAGAAGATTCTTGGGCACATGTTTCAGATGTGGTTAAAATGGGCATAGAAAATTTGAGTGCCCACATGCACAAAATAAAATTAGTAAGAGAAATAATGTGAATGTGTAATTGTACAACAAGATGAAGATAGTATTGTTTCTATACATAACATATATGAATTAGAAATTGTAAAAGTATTCATGGTAAAGAAGGCATTATTGAAACAAGAAAAATAAGAGAATAATCACATGTAGAAGAAGTATATATTCAAAACCATTAGTGAGTTTGGAGGTAAGTGTTTTAGTTTGAGTATTGATAATGGAAATATAGACAATATTATTTCACAAGAGATGGTTGAAAATCTTGGTCTAGAGAGGATTGTGCATCCAAAACCAAATTATCTTGTTTGCTAAAGGTACATTAGATTCTAGTGAATGAGAAATGACTAGTATATTTTTATATTAATAAATATCAGGATGATTTTTTGTGCAAATATCTCATATAAATGTTTTTCATGAGTTTCTTTAATGGCCTTGATAGTTTGATAGGAAGCGGAAACATAATGACCGCACAAACACCTATATAATAATGACAGATGGCATAAAACACACTTTATGTCCTTTGACATAAAAGAGTTAAGGATGGGTAATGGTCTAAACATTTTGATTATATCATGAAAATAATTCCTAAAATAAGTGAAAGAGCATGCATGTTATGTGTTGATCTAAAAATATGTAGAATTTGTAAGTGCATGCATAATAGAAGAAGCACTTCCACATGAAGTGAAGGACATGCTAAGTGAGTTCATAGAGATTACATAAAATAATATGCCAGATGGGTTGGCACTCATGAGGAGTATAAGTCATACATTTATTTGATCATAGGATTGAGTTTAAGAATAAAGTGGCATATATGTTGATACCTAATGAGAATGTAGAGGGGTAAAGACAAGTTCAGTAGTTATTAGTTAAAGGGTTAATAAGAGAAAGTTTGAACTTGTGCATAGTTCCATCAATATTAATGTCAAATAAAGGTGGAGAATGGATGGTGTGCTCAAATTATAGAGCCATCAACAAGGTTACCATTAAGTAAAGCTTTATATTGTTTCACATGGATGATTTGATGGAATGTTTAAGTGTAGCACAATACTTCATGGAGATTGATTTAAAGAGTGGATATCACTAAAATCTTGTAAGGGAATGTGATGAGTGGAAAACAACATTCAAAATATATGAAGGATCATATGAGTGGCTAGTTCTACCATTTGGACTAAGTAACACATAAATTATATTCATGAGACTTGTGAATGAAGTGTTAAAACCATATTTGTGTAAGTTTTCCATAGTATATTAGGCTGGAAATATGATTATTAGCAAAATGGAGGGAGAACACTTAATAAATTTGAGATAAGTATTGAAATGGTTGTGAGATGAAAATATTTTGGTATATTTTAATAAATGTGGCTTCATGGAGGAAGAATTAGTATACTTTGGTTTTATAATTTGTTTTCCTTGCTTATTTTCCCCCTTTTTTTTCTTGGTATGACTCTAAACATTATTTATTTTGACGAAGTAAGTGGGGGTTGGTATTTTTAGTCTTTATAAAAATTCTTGGTCCTCATTAGTTTTTGGGTTATGATTATTAAATTGTATGTTATCCAAAATATTAATAAATATCAAAATATTAGTATTGGAGTACATCTATGCCATCAAGCAAGTATAAACACAATATAGATGTTAAACATGTTACCAATGGGAAAAGTCTATTTATTGGATAGCCACCCAATGTGAAAAAATTTAATGATGTTTTCCCATTTAATATTGCCCTTCAAAACTAGGACAATCAGTGGTTAGAAAAGGAAGCCAACTTTTTGAGGACAAACTTGGTAATAATAATCATTGTCTTTGTGATATAAAGATATTGAATAACAATCCATATTTTTAATGCTACAATTATAATCATAGAGTGTCAATACCATCTCCATCCAATGTTAATAATCTCATAACATTATGTAGAGAGGGTTAGATGAAAAAGGTGAAACATTTTTCCCTCAGAAATTATTACCATCTAGATTATAATTTACAATTTGTAATTATTCACTTTATAGGTCACTACTAAATATTACACATATAAGACAACTTAACCACATGGTGAGACTAAGACAAAATCATGAAGCCACAAAATGGATTAGTGGCTTATGTACCTAATGGGCCACTTTTGCTTATGGCAATCCTTCCCAGATTATGCTACCGGGGTATGAACTATTCAAAATGGTTATCATGATATGATGTAAACTCATATGCAAGTGTTGACCCATATCAAAAAATTACGTTTATTGATACCAAGTTATCAACCAACTGAGTCAAAATATAAAAATAGTAGTGTCAAATAAATGTGCAATAATTCATATAGGTCCATTAGGTCTTCAAACCAATGACCCATCATGAATAAACCCACTATAAATGACATAAAGAAAGATGGTGATGTTTCTCAATAATCAATAGCAACCAATTCTCAATGCATGATTTAAGGTAGTAAGTATATAAATGGTCCCAATCAGTTCATAAGACTACTAAAAATCCTTACATTCAGTTACTATAATAATCAAAACAAGATTAAAACACACAAGAAGTTCATATCCTAATAATGGTCACTACTCGTGCTGAAAAAAATAAAAGTAATGTTCATGTATAGATTGTAACTATAATGACTGCAAACAAATTTACATAATTCTCTCTACATTTCCTATAATCTGGTTATAATTCCTTCTCTCCAATGATACTCTCCCTCACACTTAGGAAGTTGTACCTGTCACAAACAAATGAACAAAACATAGTTATCTAGGTCATGGTATAAAAACCACGTGATATGAAGAAGTAAAAACATGATAAATAAAAATTATTCCACATAATTGTATAACATCCATATGTATGAATAACATTAACTACATTTATTTTGTCACATAAGCATAGCAATGGGATAAAAATAATTAATCGAACTAAAACATGTAAAGGAAATTAATTAATAATTGATATCCCTAATTTCGTAGTAATAAATCAATACTTTCATTATTAATTATGCTCTATAATTATAATCACAGGCAAGTGCCTTTAAAATATGACACAAGAAAAGGTGAGATATGGTATCCTTCCCCCATGAAAATACATCATCCTAATGGCTTATTTAACTGAAGCTTCATTAGAAAGACAAGGGGGCAGACCTTAGAATATTTCTCATACTTATCCAACTATATTGTTCACCAAGAAATATATTTAGAGCATATTTTTTCAAAAATATGGGTGCACCCTTTCCATTTGACTTTCATTCAAAGGAAAAACAACAAGGTTTGGATTCATTCTTAATATAAAAAGCTCACTTTGCATTTTAAAATTCTTTCCCCTCTTTTGTAAGAAGTGATTAGATTTTCTTTTATTACATCATCTATTTATATCAAATACACACGATTAACAAGTTTTTCCCTTGTTGTGAACATCAATAACATAAAAGATCATCATTAAATCCAAAAATAATCTAGGGATAGTCCTCATAAAGCCTTTTATATTCCATGGACATCTCTCCTACCTTGAGAGTGCCCTCCCCTTTCATGAGAAGGGTATCTAAGAATACAAAAAAAATGACAATAAACATAAGTTAATAATGTCACTAATCTACATAGCTCTTGACAAGTACAAAAATGAATATGAACTAGAAATGATACATTTCTAATTTATACAAAAATAAATAATAAAAAATCCTAAGTATACATGTTTATGGCCATAAGACTGGATTTGACAAGTTCCCCTTATCGTATCCAAACTCCATGAGTCAATGTGATAATAAGGATTTACCCTAATCACTTAATAATCACATTCCTAGTCCGCCACTCATCCCTCAAATCTATCTGACCTAATGATCTCCAAGAAATGTCTATCATATAAGTGTTATGTACTTCCTTCTAAATCCCATATATGGAACATATAACCCCTCATGTGTTTTACCATAGTAAAAAAATTATAAGTTCCTTATTATCCTATATAGTTCTTATATAGACCATGTTTTTCCATGTAATTCAAAAATGTGAATGAGAACATTAGGTAAAAGTGTAAAATTTTAGATTTGATACCACAATGTAAGAACCTTCCTATCGGGTATCAAAAAAATGTGCCAAATTTTTTTGTTTAATTTGTTTCTTCAAATTATTATTTCAAAAGGTTTCTTAATGCTTCATTCCTTATGTTCATTAATAATAATAAATAAATACTCAATTTTTTTTGATAGAACCCAATCATATGTGAAAATTAAACCAAGAGCAAGTCATTCCAACACTTCTTAACTTTATTATCCATGTAATTATTTTCATAGTACTTCCATGTATAGTGTTCATGGAATATGTTTCAAAATCAACCATTCATAGTAAGTGGATGAATATAATAATTAAATATTTATTTTATTGTAAATGAAAATGCAATATTTTCTAAGTATGTTCTAAGTAAGATGAATCCACTTTCATCTTTTATTAGTGCAAAAGTTTAATTTCAACGTAATATACAATTTAAAAACAATCTCATAGTCACAATTAAATATAGCTTAAAAAGTTTACAATAACATTAATAATACATGGTTTCATATTAATAATACAATATTAAATAAGTTTAGTTATCTACCCCAAATAATCATATGTGAATAAGTCTTCATAAGGGAATCCATAAGAATTCTGAAGATCACCACTAGTGCTGAAAGATCATATAAAAGAGGGAAAGCATCATTGGAGGGCTATTCCTCTAACCACAGAACCTTTTCGATCCCTCGCACACCTCTCAACCAATGAGAGGGGCCCTACCCTTCCATGAAGGTACTAAATATAAAAAATTGATAGAGTGAGAGAGAATCCATGTAGATAGAATGAATAACATGTAGCTTCCCACAACAATGTAATTATGCATTCCAACTCTAGTACTAGGGTATGTCTAATAACTATAAATAATTGGTGATATTTTTATAACTCTAACCCAAATCTTAGGTTAGTTAATCTTCTCATAGGATTCTAATTTATCAATCATAATGTGTTATGACTTTAATCATCTTAATTAAGTCACAATATTGATTCTAAAACAAGGGTCTACATGTGTCATACATGCATTATAGCGCTAAACCAACACAAAATCTAAGAATATAATCTTAAGTTCATAACCATGTTTTATCATAAGGTATCTGACTCCCAAATGTGTTTTGATGACCAAAAGTGTTTGACTACTATCAACGAGTTTAGCATTATCAATATGGAATCAATATATAAGATGGTGTGATTATTAGTCTAAAAGGGAAGATCTTCAAATATGTATTTACAAGTAATAAAGGATTAACTTCCACAATTATTTTATAATTTATGTTAAATACATAAACACCTAATTTTTAAGGCATCATACAATGATTCCCTTTTTAAGACAAGAAGTCATTTCCCGAGGATACAATAATAATCGACCAAACAAAGGCAAATTATACCCAATATCCAAGCCTTAATTTTTTAAACTTAGGAATTATTAAAGGTTCCACAATCAAATAACATTATCATCTCACTGAATATAAAAATAAGGTTCACTACCCAAGATCAATGTTCATGTTTAATAAGGACTTATCAACCTAAAACATAATGTAATGGTTGATCAAAGTCCCAATATTAATTGTATAAATTTATCACTTCATAATGTGTTCAAACCCAATATAAGTTTAATGATATCCACATTAGTTTATTCTTCCAAAATTTATCAATAATCTAAGGGTTAAATGTTCATTATCATTCCACCTAAAAGTTTTAGTTTTCCCTGTGATCAAATTTTTTGTAAGGGACTAATATGGACATAACACATGGATGATAATGTATCCCATTAGTGTCTCATACAACTTATGAGATCCATAATCACAAGATAATATATAAGGTTTGATCCCTGTTATCTCAAAATCTTACACCCTAGAAGAGGATGTTCAGATCTCTACCAGATTTGGGAAACATTATGACATTTCTAGGCATGTGGGTATACCTATGTAGGAAATGAACCTCTAGATTTAGAGGGGTTAGCTCCCTTAATTTACCTCTGAAAAATAATCTCTATCTAAAACAGCTTAATTGAAAGGAAGAGGGTTATAAATTGCATAAGGGAAACCTATTTTAGGAATGGTGATGCACCAAGGTTAACTTCCACATGAATATCTTGTCCTATTGCACAATACAACAAAATGCACAAACCCTTTTCAAGCTTTAGAGATTCTAACATAAATATTTTAGTATAGAGGCAAGATGTATGAAATAATAGAAGGGAAATAAACTAAAAGGCAAACTACACATTCCAGGCATAATTAAACACTTACAACAATTCAACACACTTGAATGCACTCTAAATGACCTATCAGACCAAGAACTCTTGCTCATGTGCAAAGGATAAAGGACAGAAGGATGGAAGATCATCACATGTTATCACTATACATCACTTCTACACTCAGGAAATTATTTAAAAACTAAAATAAAGTACTATTCTAATCTTTAAAGGCAGGATATCATTCCAGTAGGGCTTCACCATACTCTGTGTGGGTGTCTTTTCACTAGCCAAAGGGCCATATATATAGTAGAGATGAAGTGAAAATAAGAGGCCTTTGGCACTAGAAAGAAGAATCATTCTATTAGGAGTCTCCATCTATAGCTACAACCATCTTTGTAAAGGATTCTCATTCAGGCCATATGATTGATCCATGTCATTTCAAGTAGTTTTACAACAAGCTTCCTCTCCCAAAGATGCTTTTCTAATGGTTGTACTAATAGAAATAAGAAATTCTTGGGCTAAGTCATGGCATCAAAATTATTATCCACCTATTTTAGATTCACCATTTTCATTCAATTAGATTTGTCTTCCTCCTTTGATTGGTCATTACAAAATGACACAGATCCTAGTTGATCAATGGTGATAAGGGTCCTCTCACTGCTTCAATAGATGAAGGATGTGAGCCTTTGGATATGCTTGTGAATCCTTTTGTTTGAACATCAATGGTTAGCTCACTATCTTGAAGTTAACATTTATTCAACCATCATTCCACATGGACAACTCCTTCAAAGGAATTTTCCTTTAGGATTTTTTTTATCTAGCACCTTCTTATTGTCCTCCCTTTGGACTTCACAAACATGCCCTTTGACACTCCTTCTATGGACTCTGTAAAAGTGTTTATACCCTTTGGACTTTTTTCAAAGGACACTTTGGCATGAAAATACCCTTCAAGACCTTGGGTTTAGGGTACTTTTTATGAAAGGTACCCTTCAGAGCTTTTGAAAGGCCCTTCAAACTTTTCCCAAGTGTCCCTTCAGACTATTTTCTTCAGGCATTCTCCTTAGCCATTTTCCCTGAAAGAATTCTCATCCATTTTCTATGAAAGAATCCACCTTTTAGGCCCCTTTGGATTATTTCACCTTTGTTGAGAATGCTCCTTCTGGTTTTTGTTTCAAATAAAAAATCTAAAGCAACTTGCCCATGGGCTCCTTTTCTTTTCTCTTCAAAACCCTCTTTCTATGGAATTTCTTTCATTGTCCCTTCAAACCCTTTTTAAAGGACACTTTTACATGGACATATCCTTCATCAATTTGTGTAGGGCACTTTGTAGGTGAAAAGATCCTCTCAAAACTTGAAGTTTTCTTCAGAAGAATGGAGTTGCCCTTTCAAACTTGTGCAAGTGACCACTTTTCTGAAAGAGAGACCCTTCGAAACCTTTGAAATATACCCTTCCTTGGAAGATTTCCTTTGGAAGAATGAAAGTGGACCTTTCTTTGAGGAAAAGGCCCTTCAGGCTTTTTTGAAAGTGTCCCTTTGGACTTTTTCTGAGGGACACTTTGAAGAAAAAAGACCCTTCGGCAATTTGTAATGTACCCTTCAGAAATATTGTTTTAGACAAAAGTTTAAAATAATTCCTTCAAAAAAGTTGTAAGAGACATTTCTTTTGAAGAAATTACAAGGATGAATTCCCTCAGAGAAATTGTAAGGGACACTTTTCTTCAAAGAAATTGAAAGTGACCACTTTTTCAAGAAAAATATCCTTCAAGAAGTTTGAAAGTGCCCTTCAAAAAAGTGCAAAGTGTCCCTTCAGAAACTTTGAAGTGGACCAATCCTTTGAAAGAATAAACCCTCTGGCAAGATTGTTTTAGATAAAAAGTCTGAAATAATTCCTTTGAAAATCCAACAAGAGACAATTCGCAAGAGAAAAAGACCCTTCGATGGAATGAAAATGTCCTTTGGAAATATTAAAAATGTCCCTTCACAAGAGAAATGATCCTTCAGGAAGTTTGAAAGTGACCCTTTAGAAAAGTGAAAAGGACCAAACAAAGGCTTCTTATGATAGACAAAATTTGAATGCTGCACTTAGCTAAAATGAAAGATGCAAAACCTGGGAGTGAAAAATGGCTAACATTCTTGGTGATTCTAAGGGGAGGCATGCCTACTATGCCTAAGACCAGTTGCCTAAATCCTTCCATTGGGTATGGAGTCATGCATTTAGGCACTCAAAATGGCTTGAACAGACCTTTGGCCCAAAACATAGGTTGGATTGATTCACATGCATAAGGTAGAGACACACACCAAATAAAAGGAAGGAAACACACTTGTGCTACAAAGCACATAGGGATCACAATAACAAACCAAAGGAAACACACACCTAAACTATTATTTACAAAATAAACTTGAAAATACTAATAGCATAGCTTTATATGTATCCCATTCATAGGGATAGGCAATTCTTCTCCATTCATCTTGGTCAACTAGAAAGAGTTGCTTTGCTTGCACCTACTAATGATGTAAGGGTCATCCCACAAAGTGTCAAACTTTGTATGTCTGCCTATTTTTCTTTGTCCTCATCCCATTTTAAGACCAAGTAACCCTATTTGAACACTCTTAGACTTGATCTCTTGTCGAAATACTTCTTCATAAATACTTGGTGGTGTTCCAGGGTCTTATGTGCATTGTCTCTTGCTTCTTGCAGTCGCATTAGTTCTATCACTTTAACCTCTATTATAGTATTTTCAAGTAGTTCCAGGTACTGTCCAAGTTCCAAAGTAGGGATTTCTTGAGATATGGACAACCTAGCCTCTCTCCCATAAATAAACATAAAGGGAGAATTACTAATTGACTTCTTAGGAGTAATCATGTCATCCCATAAGGTTGTCTTCAACTTGTTGTGCCATGCTCTTTGATTGTTCTCTAATGTCTTCTTGATGATCTTGATGAGGTTCTTGTTAGTAGACTCAGCTAATCCATTGCCTTGAGGGTAATAATTGGATGAGGTGCTCAAGTAAACTCCATTCCTATTTTCCCAATCAAAATTTTTAGCACTTATGAAAGCAAGTACATTATCAAAAATGATAACATGGGGAACTCCAAACCTTGTTATAATGCTCTCATAGAACTCCAAGATAGTATGTTCATTTGCCTCCTTCAATGCAATAGCCTCTACCTACCTTGTGAAGTAGTCAGTAGTAGTCAATATCCATTTGTGCCTAGCATTTGATGGAGGGTTAATCATACCAATGAAATCAAGGCCCCATTACATGAAAGGCTGGTCTACTTGGATAGGATTCAATGGAAGGGCTGCAAGTTTCTATTTGCCTACAAAGAAGGCACATTGAGGACACTTTTTCTCCCAGTGGTAACAGTCCTTAAAAAGACTAGGCCAATAGTAACCAGCCCTCATTATATTTGTAGTAATTGTCTTGGGAGAGAAATGACCTCCATCTGCACCATTGTGAAACTTTTCTAGCAGCATATCAAACTGATCATTGTTAACACACCTTCATAGCACACCGTTAACATTTTTTCTAAATAGAACACCATCTACAAGATAGTAAGGAATGGTATACAATCAAAAATACCTCCTTTGAGACTTTTTCAAGCCATTGGGGTAGTCACCATTTTGAAGAAAATTAATGATGTCTTGTGTCCAATTTTGTAATTCTATGTAATAGTTGGTTGGGGTTGAACTTGGTTGATCAAGAATCCCTCTTGATGATTTTTAAAATCTAAAGGTAAATGCTCACACAACCCTTTACCTCTCACTAAGTTTATCACCTTGATGTTTACGTCATACTCCATCACCTTAGTAATCCATCCAACTCTCTTTTCATTGAGGTCTTTTCTTAGAAGAAACTCCTTGGTGCTAAGATGAGAAACCATGATATGTATCTTATTATTTGAAACCATGTGTCTAAATTTTTTCAATCCTCTTATCATATCTAAATCTTGTTTCTCAACAAATGAATACTAGACCTCATAATCTTATAATCCTTGGTTGAAGAATGTAATTGGTTGCTCTACCTCTTCATCATTCTTTTGCATGAGCTTACCTGAGATTGTATCAAGGTTAGCAAAGGTATAGAGTATGAAATTCTTGGAAAAGTTTGGGTTTAAGAGAGTAGGATATTTTTTAATTTATTGCTTGATTTCCTCAAAACTACTCTTACCTTCTGTTGTCCAAGAAAAAGCTTGGTTCTTCTTGAGCATGGTTATGATAGGCTTTACCATAGCTACAAAACTTAGGATAAACATTCTTAAAAAGTTTATTTTCCCCAAGAAACTTTGAACTCCTTTCTTGTGTTGAGGCAAAGACAAGCCTAGAATAGCCTCAATCCTCTCAGGGTTAATTGACAAGCCTTCTTTGGAAACAATATGACCCAACAACTTGTCCTCATGGACAACAAAGATGCACTTTTTTGGATTAAGGGATATTCCAAACTCCCTACATTTCTCAAATACCTACCTTAGATGTTCCATATGATCAGCAGTATCTTTTGAAATAATAGTTATATCATCAAGGCACACAAGCAGAAACTTATTGATCAAACCCTTAAAAGCCATGTCCATTGCCCTTTAAAATGTAGCTCTAGCATTAGATAAACCAAATGGCATATTCTTGTAGGCAAAGGTTCCCCATTTTGTGGTGAAAGTTATCTTGAACTAATCCTCTTCATTCACAAATATCTGATTGTAACCTAAATAGCCATCAAGAAGTGAGAAATGTTGAGAACCTGAAACCACTTGCAGAATTTATTCCATGGAAGGTAGTGGGTAATAATCCTTAAGAGACACTCTATTAAGTTCTCAAAAATCCACATAAAGTCTAATTTATCCATTCTTATTTTAAACATGTACAATATTAGCCACCCAAATTGAGTGTTTGATAGGAAAGATAATCTTAGACTCAATCAGCTTGGTCAACTCTTTCTTCATGAGTTCCTCTATCTTGGGATTGATAGGACTTTGTTTCTGCCTAACTAGTTTAGCTCCAAGTTCTAACTCAATGGTGTGATGAACTAAACTTGGATCAAACCCTTTCAAATCTTTATATTCCCAAGCAAAAATGTCATGGAATTCTTTGCATAATTCAATAAAGGCCTACCTCTTGGATAGAGAATATACTTTACCAATTTTCAAGAGCTTGTCCTTGTAAATCATGACTCTCTCATAGTTCTCTTCTTTCATGAACATGATCACTATTTTTTTCTTCTTTTGATTATCTTCATTGAAAACACTCTCCAAAGTAATCAGTCCCTTAGGTATCTTGTTTATTTTTAGCTGAATAACTTTTTCTTCATATTGATCATGCAGTCTCTTGGGCTGGAAGGTCTACCACCACGACGTGTTGTAAAATAGGGAAACTTGGGAAATCATGTAGGAAAACTTTCAAACCTCTGACCAATCCCACTGTCTTGGTTAGATTCCCATCAATCTACAACACACATTTACTATGTGGTTCATACTTCAATCCCAATTTATCATCCACCACCTTAGGCATGACAGTGGTACTAGCTCTACTATCTACAATACAATTGTGAATCAACTTGTCTCCCATAATAAGTGTGAGGTAGAAGGATGGAGGATTTTCAAATTTGGTGGAAGGCTTTAAGATATGACTTAGAGAATTGGTAAGGGTCACACTATTGTGATTTGACACTTGAGGGGCTATATGAATAATCACTAGCTATTCTTGTAATAGCTCCTTTTGACCAGGCATATGCAAGACTTCCTAAAGAGATATGCTTGTCTTAGCATTCTTCAAAGAATCAACAATGTTTAGAGGGGAATTATTCACCTTTTCTTGCATTCTTGAGGGTAGTGGGGGAGTTTGAACCTATTGTGTTATAGGTTTGACAATCCTACTTACATTCTAAGTTTGTTGAGGAGCATGACTTGTAGCAAAAACTGCATTAAGAGTCACACCTTGTGGCCTTAGAGAGGCATCACTTGGAGTTACAAGTACTCTTGGAACATCTCAAAGATCTCTCTTCTTGGATCTTATGTTGGTTGTAATTGACGTGCATTGATTCAACATGTAGTCATCCTTTGCTTGAAAGTTCATCATACCTACACTTTGGCTGCTACCTTCTCCATGGATATTCATTTTATTGGTATTCACTTCTTCTGATGTCATGTAAGGAGTAGTTTCTTCTTATGCCACCAAAGCTTGGTTGTCTTCTCCACCATGATGCATAAACTAACCTTGAGGTTGTCCCCATTGGTCTAAATGATCCTCCCCTTAGACCAAGTTAGCATGTACTGGAATAAAAGCCTTTGTTAAAGGAGTGGAATTAGGATTATAGGCAATGGGATTCCTTTTTAAACCTTGTTGACCTTGTCCTCTTCCTTGGTAGTTGTATTGGGGTAGAGATCTATAGCCTTGTCGAGGATAGTATTGAGGATTAGGTGGAGTACTTACCTGAAACGAAACTTGCTTGAGCTGAGCTCACAATGATCGGATCTCTTCTTTTTTGTCCATAACATTATCCACCTTCTTGAGAAAGGCTCTTGGCTTGAAATTGGCATTAGGAACTTGTGCTACGCATGGAGCTTTAACTAAACTATGAGACAACAAAGACATGGAAACTCTTGGAGGTAGCTTTCCAGCCTATATTAAGCTATTTTCAACTTTAATATCTATCTCATATGCATCTAATAGAGTGAATCTTCTCATTCACTATAACATCACCGCCACATCTGTACCAATACCCTTGAGATGAGTGGGGAACACAAAACTAGGAGGATGTCTAATGATAGGCAACAACCTATGCCAAGTCCTTCGAAATCTTTCATTAAAATCTTCCATGGATTTGTTAGGACCTCTCTTTGTCATGTTTAGCTGATGGATCAATGAGGTATGGTCACTCATATTCTCAAATCTAGTTACCAACAACTCCCCAAAGCTATCCCAACTTGTAATGTAACCACCTTTCAAAGTCCTATACCAGTCAAGTGCCTTGTCTTTTAGAGATATAACAATCAATCTAATGGCCATATTGGCTTGAGTAAAATTATGGAAGTTACAAAAATTTGAAATGTCCATAATATGCTTAGATGGAGTAATGGGACCCTCTCTATTGAAACCAGGGAGACTCTTAGTAGCATTAGGAGGAATAGGGTCTTATGCAGGAAGGTCAATTGGATTTTAGGTGTTGAAGGCCAGGAAAGGTTGTTGCCTCTCCATTTCTCTTCTTTCCTTTTGATCTCTTGTTTCTCTAACTTCTTCTTTTTCTCCAAAACCTCCTTGTCAAATATCTCTAAGCATTGGGAATGGTTTAGGGCATTGTTCTTCAAGAAGAGCTTCAGCTAGAGGGGCTTGATTGGAAGTCTTATATGACCTAGTGAGGACCATGAAGTATAATGTGGGAAACTTGATCTACAACCATAGATTCTCACCTTTTGGAGTCACCAAATGCTAGATTAAGGATATTTTTACAACCCTAAACTTGTTAAGACTGACATTCTCCTTGACATGTAAATAATTGGTCCCATTGGGTGTGCCAAAACTGTTGTCTCTAAATCTTGCACCCTAGAAGAGGATGTTCAGGCCTCTTCCATATTTGGGAAACATTGGGACATTTCTAGGCATGTGGGTATACCTATGTAGGAAATGAACCTCTAGATTTAAAGGGGCTAGCTCCCTAAATTTACCTCTACAAAATAATCTTTGTCTGAACCAGCTTAACTAAAAGGAAAAGGATTAGAAATTGCATAAGATAAACCTATTTTAAGAATGGTGATGCACCAAGGTTATCTTCGACATAAATATCTTATCATATTGCATAATACAGCAAAATGCACATACCCTTTTCAAGCTTTAGAGATTATAACACAAATATTTTAGTATAGAGGTAAGATGTATGAAATAATAGAAGGGAAATGAACTGAAAGGAAAACTACACATTCTAACAATAGTTAAACACTTAAAACAATTGAACACACTTGAATGCACTCTAAATGACCTATCAGACCAAAAACTCTTGCTCAGGTGTGAAGGATAAAGGATAGAAGGATCGAAGATCATCACATGCTATCACTATACATCACTTCTACATTGAGGTAATTACTTAGAAATTGAAAGAAAGGACTATTCTAATGATTAAATTTAGGATATCATTCCAATACAGGTTCATTATTCTCTATTTGGGTGTATTTTCACTAGCCAAAGGGCCGTATATATAGCAAAGAGGAAGTGAAAAGAGGAGGCATTTGGCACTAGAAAGAGGAATCATTCTATTAGGAGTCTCCATCTATAGCTACAACCATCTTTACAAAGGATGCTCATTCAGGCCCTTTGATTGATCCATGTCATTTCAAAAGGTTATACAACAAGCTTGCTCTCCCAAAGATGCTTCTCCAATGGTTGTGTTAATAGAAATAGGATATTCTTGGGCTGAGTCATGGCATCAAAGAGGTTATCCCACCTGTTGTAGATTTGTTTTTTCATTCAATTGGCCTTTTTTTCCTCCTTTGATTGGTCATTACAAAATGTCATGGATCTTGGTTGATCAATGGTGATATGGGTCCTTTCACTACTTTGATAGATGAAGGATGTGAGGCTTTGGATCTGCTTGTGAATCCTTTTGTTTGAACACCAATGGTTAGCTCACTGTCTTGAAGTTGACATTCATTAAACCGTCATTCCACTTGGACAACTCCTTCAGAGGCATTTTACTTTAGGCTTTTTGTTATCAAGCACCTTCATATCATCCTCCTTTTGGATTACTCAAACATGCCCTTCAACACTCCTTCTATGGACTCTGCACAAGTGTTTATACCCTTTTGACTTTTTCGAATGACACTTTGGCATGAAAATACCCTTTAGGACCTTGGGTTTAGGGTACTTTGTCTGAAAGGTGCCATTTGGAGCTTTTAAAAAGGCCCTTCAAATTTTTCCCAAGTGTTCCTTCAAACTATTTTCTTCAGGCATTCTCCTCGGGCATTTTCCCCAAAAGAATTCTCATCCATTTTCTCCAAAAGAATCAACTTTTTGGGCCCTTTTATATTGGTTCACCTTTGCCTAGAATGCTCCTTCGAGCTTTTGGTTTCAGAAAAAAAGTTTAAAGCAACTTTCTCATAGGCTCCTTTTCTTTTCTCTTCAGAACCCTCTTTGTATAAACTTTCTTCCAGTGTCCCTTCGGACCTTCTCTGAAGGACACTTTTACATAGGCATACCCTTCAAAAATTTGTGTAGGGAAATTTGTAGGTGAAAAGATCCTCTAAAAATTTGAAGTGCCCTTCAGAAGAATGGAATTTCCCTTTTAGACTTGCATAAGTGACCAATTTTTTGAAAGAGAGACCCTTTAGAACCTTTAAACTATACCCTTCCTTGGAATATGCCCTTCAGAAGAATGAAAGTGGACCTTTCTTTGAGGAAAAGGCCCTTCAAGATTTTTTTAAAGTGTCCCTTTGGAATTTTTTTGAAGGACAATTTGAAGAAAAAAGACCCTTCAACAATTTGTAATGTACCCTTCGGAAAGATTGTTTCAGACAAAAGTCTAAAACAATTCCTTCAGAAAAGTTGTAAGAGACATTTCTTTTGGAAAAATTGCAAGGACAAATTTTCTCAAAGAAATTGTAAGGGACACTTTCCTTTAGAGAAATTGAAAGTGACCACTTTTCTGAGAAAAATACCCTTCAAGAAATTTGAAAGTGCCCTTCAAAAAAGTGCAAAGTGTCCCTTTAGAAACTTTGAATGGACCAATCCTTTGAAAGAACAAACCCTTTAGAAAGATTTTTTTCAGACAAAAATTCTGAAATAATTCCTTTGAAAATCCTGTAAGAGACAATTCGCAAGAGAAAAAGACCCATCGATGAAATGAAAATGTCCCTTCAGAAATATTGAAAATGTCCCTTCACAAGAGAAATTATCCTTTGGGAAGCTTGATAGTGACCCTTCAAAAAAGTGCAAAGTACCAAACAAAGGCTTCCTCCAATAGATAAAATCCGAATTTTGCACTTAACCAAAATGAAAGATGCAAAAGTTGGGAGTGAAAAATGGCTAACAATACCAAAATAATATCGTGCAAAACCTAAGTATAAAAACCAAACCTCAACATGCATATATCAAATTATCTAGTAATTAATAATTTCATACCCTTTATACTTCCACAAGACTTGATACAAGTGAGAAATGGATATTCTAAATGAATATGGATATAAGTAAAACCCTAATTAAATCTCATATTATGTTCAAAGATAAACAAGGTTTTATGACTAATTTTTGGTAGGCAAGCAACTTATTACATATGATAGTTCACTCTTTTAGAACTATATCAAATTTACGTATGCACTTAGTTGTAAGATAATCGAGCATTTTTTATTATGCCTATAATGATTTTTCATATTTTGGGTTTCCATTATTCCCAACTCTTTAATATCAACACTATATGATGATAAGAAAACTTTTACAAGACATTCCTTAGGAAAGATAAGACTGACAAGGTGGTTGACTAAGTACAAATTGTCATAAAACACATCAATTTTTAGGACAAAGTACACAAGGCATAACTAACTTATCATCTTATAATTTTTGGATAATATTAAATGTAACCTTCAGGTCTCAATTCATCATGATCTCAGTACAAGTTATTGTTTATACTTCAACAACCATTATCAACATTGCTCTAGTCTTATATTATTGTACAATCTTAACAAAACTACATGTATTTCATGGCTTAACTTGCCACCGAACTAAAAACACACATTATTAGTTAAACATTTTAACATAAGGGAATGGTCTCAATAATTTAATAGAAGTTAGGTAGCAAGCTTTGCATAATATTATCCATTCATTCTAGCAAAATATCAAGGGTATTATATATCTTTTCAAGTAGTAATAGTTCTTATTTCATCGACAAACATTTAAATTATCAAATAAACTCACAAATTGAAATGTTAATTTTCTTCTCCATCTAATGTTGATTGTTTAAGATATATGTTTCCCATCACTTTAGTTTACCGCATTACAAACTCATAATCATATTATAGGTTGTGCGAGACATTGTAAGGTAAATATGCCAAAGATAGGTTTGCAATGTATCACCTAGTATACATATCATAGGAGTAAAACTATCACATGTAAGTATCACTATGTTATGAATAGGGTTTACATAACATATCTAGATGGCCATAAACTAGTTGAGCATCCATACCAAAATAAGTTCCAAAATTTGATAACTATGTATATATATTATGTATGGATGTATGTCTATATGCACATGTGTGTGTGTGCACACGTGTGTACATGTGTGTGTGCACATGTGCATACATGTGTGTATGGGGGTGTATGTACACACGAGTGCATGTGTATATATAAATAGTCACAATATAATAATCATAAATAAGTATATATACATATATACATATCATAGGAGTAAAACCTATCACCAAGAATATATCCAAGTCCTAATATGGTATCAACCACATGCAAGTATCACTATGTTATGAATAGGGTTTACATAACATCTCTAGATGGCCATAAACTAGTTGAGCATCCATAGTAAAATAAGTTCCAAAATTTGATAAATATGTATATTCATTATGTATGTATGTGTGTGTGTGTGTGTGTATATATATATATATATATATATATATTATCACAATATATATACTTATTTATGATTATTATATTGTGACAATATATACACATGCACACACACACACACATATGTATATATGTGTGTATATGTGTGTGTGTGTATATATAGTGTCACAATATAATAATCATAAATAAGTATATATATTGTGATAATATATATATTGTTGGGTGAATATTTTGTCGTCAACTAACTGATGACAAAATGGGTATATCAACCACATCGTAGGGAGATTTACACCACGAAAAGTATGGGTTTACCAGATCTGGACAAAGTAAATCTCTCCTCTCATCAAAGGGAGGTTCTCTATAAATATTTACGTGTTGGATATATATATATATATATATATATATATATATATATATATATATATATATATATATATATATATATATATATAATTAAGCAAAAAATAACACATGGGGTAGTACAATAGCGTCTACCTCTCTTTTTTCAGAGGTAATGTACAAAGAACAAAAAGAGAGAAATCCTAGTCTTTAGCTAACAACACTCCTCTTCTTTCAAGAATGGTATCAAATAGAGAGCAAGGGATCACCTGAAGTAACAAAGTTCACAAGAACACTTATGTAAGCACAAAGTCTTCTGTAGCTTCTTTCACTGATCTAAGACAGGCGTAACTATAGAGTGAAACGAAGCACAGAGTCTTCGTCTGAAACTACAAAAGATAACTGAATCTCAAAGATAAAAGAAGCTCAAAGTCTATCCTCTACCTTTTAGAAGCACTCTCAGATAATATAAACACACCCACTTTGCTTATTAAATTAGATAAACAAGAGATTATCATGAAACAGAATATAATAAACTGTTTCCTAGACAACACAGATAACTTCAACACAAAGTCTAAAATAAACCTGCTTCTCATTCATTTAACAAAATATGATTTACAAGTTTGAGCACAAAGTCTCAAAAATTGCTTCAATTTCGGCAGAGTGTTTGCTCTCAATTTTTTCAAGATCAGTTACAAATGAGGTCTCCATTATATATAAGGAGAAAATCCTCAAAAACTAAAAAATAATAAAATACAAAAATATCTCAGTCAAAGATGACTCATCTTTGACTTTGAGATATTTTTCCAAAATATTTACATGTAATTACATCTTACAAAATTGCATGCACTTTTCACAAAACAAAAGTGCATAAGGAAAGAAGAAGAAAGAAGGAAAAAAATTCAGTTCTTGCTGCCAAATTTCTTCATATGGGCATCGTACATAGTGATGGATGCCTGAATTTCTACGTTGTCTGGCGCAACCATGTTCTTGGAGATGATTCTAGCTCTAATTAATGCATCTTTCAATGCTGTGATGGCCTTAGCATGACCAGTTAACCTAGATTTTAGATTTTTCAAAGTTAATTGAGCATCTAGAATATTGTCCACAGAAGACATTGAGAAGGATTTTTCTTCAAAATCTCTCTGAATCATCTCTTTCAAACTCTAAATCATTTTTTCTGTCGAGAGAAACTAATTGTCCTTAGAGGTTAGGTCGCAAGGTAGCTCTTCTAGTTTATTTAGTAGGCTTTGGTCGCTCTTCCCACTAGCCTCCTTGAAATCTTTGAGATCATCAATTAAATCTTTGAGTATTTGGATCCTAAAAATCAGTGACTCTTTGATCTCAACATAAGAGTCTTTGCTGGAGATGACACCGATAGATATCAAGGTACTTTTTTTTAGATCCTTCATCTCCTTCCATTTGCTAAGATCCTTTTTTGAACTATCAATCTCCTGAGAGATAAGAGAAACAAAGTCATCTAACTCTGCTCTTACCTTTTTCATCTTACCTGTCCTTTCTACAACCTCTGATAGCAAAGAAACTCCCTGAGTATGCATTCTTTCAATGTAGTCCTCCAGGGCTTTTCTCTTCAAGTAAGTCTTCTCTACTTTTTGAATGACTGGGTCATCAACGGAGAAGGCCTCTGGAGTTGCTACTTCAGGGGGAAGAGCGAACCTTCTTATTACTGTCGTTAGCTGCTCTATCTTGGCCTTGTAATAATCTTTCATCTCTTTCTCTCGATCGAATTTCTGAACCATGATGTCCATAGCAAACTGAAGGTCACTTTTCGCACCTTCGTGAGTAACTTTGCCAAGTTCAACATGAGAGATGGAATAGCTGCTCATTTCGAAATCCTCAAGGGTTGCGTCCTATGGAGGCTTGACAATTTCTTAAAAAATTTGCCCTTTTTCCTCAACCAATTTTGAGAGGATCCTTGGCCTCTTAAGAGCTTTAGCTTTCACCGACACTATTTTGCTAAAGTCAAAGTCATCTGGAGAGATGGCCAACTTTTTTCTTTTGGGAGTGAAAGTTGTCATTCAAGGCAGGAGAGAAGTATTTGCTGTGGCAATGGTTCCCTCAGTTGGTGTTACTGCGGTAGCTTCCACACTGCTAGTGGTGACAGTGGTCATAGTTAGACTAACCGACAAAACTATACCAACTACTGATTTTGGCTCTTGTGTAGGGCTTTTTGCCAAGTTGAAAGAAGGAGATGATAAACTTGGAATGGACCTAGAAGAGCAAGGAGAACCTCTAGAAGTGCCCTGAGGATCACCAAATATGACTCTGGAAGGAGAGGCGGCTCTAAAAGAGGGAACACTGATCGAAGAGATAAGAGAAGAGGGTACCACAAGAGACTGAGGGGGAGAAGAAGAGACGCTCTTGAGCGATTGTGCTTCTTCTTGTGAGAGCGGAGGTCCAGTGCTTAGTTGCCCTGACGGTTGATCATCTATCTCCATTAGCTAGGCTACCTATGTCTAAGGGCTCTGTTCCTTAGTTCTTTTGGTTGTCACTTCAGGCTCTTCAGTAGTATTTGGTTTCTTAGACACAAAGATGATTCTAGGCTTGTGAGGCCTAGAAGGAGAAGGTACATCACCTTTGTTCTTGGTTATGTTTTCTGCCTTCTTCTTCATCTCTGCTTGATATTCAGCCTCTGATCCTGTGGCAAATTTTTTTAGGATGATCCTTTTGGTTGTTAACCAATCATTGGTGTTAGCCAATATTTGTTCAAATCTTTTTCTCAGAGAACTTAGCTCTTTTTGAGACCACTGAGTTGGAAGAAAAGGGGAACCAGTAACCTTTTCAGCTAGGTATCTGCTATTGATAATATTTCTATCATCAATTAGACTAGAGGGGATCTTTGCAAGCTCCAAATATTCGATCTGCTCTAGGGTCAGCCTACAATAGTCTATTTTTTTTATTTTTTCTGTCGTCCTTAGGTCAATCTAGATATCTTCAATCATGGGCTCATGGAATTGAGTTTTCTATCTGATTTTATCCTTGACTCCCCTGTAGTCAAATTTATCTCTTCTCTTGAACTGCTTTAGGGTGACCATCTGCATTTTAGTTTCCATGACTTTGGCTTTGGTTGTTGTTGCAATTAAATACCTACCAATTTCGATTAGAAACCTGAAACCTAATTTCTTGAGCTCTATTTCTCTAGTATGCACGACAATCAATTGTCGGCAAAGTTCCATTAGTACCAACTGATCTGAAGGGAATTTGGGGAGCATATATGGGTAGCCTTGGAAAAAACCAACCTGAAGATAGCAGAAGGTGGAAAATTGAAAGAACATGCAGCCATAATCATTGACCACTGTTCAAGCCTCGTCTGATACTCTCTTCTGCTCAAACTGAGGGTCGAAGAGACATAGAAATACGGCAAAGAAAACATCATTTATCCTTTTGAAATGGCAGATCGATCCTTGCAGAGTCAGCTGGGGGTAATATGAGTACACTGGGGTTGTCTTTCTATCCCCCTCTATGGTTAAGCCTAGAAAAGTTTGCATTGTGATAGCTATGTACACAAAGTACAAAGTCATATAAAACTTGTAAGAAGTTTGTACCTTGGTTAGCTGCTCATGGAGGGCATTGTTGATCTGCTCTCCCCAAAAGATAACATGTTTGCCTTAGAGAATGATTTTAATGAATAGATATATCCATTCATGGAACAGTGAAGAAGCTGGGAGACCTCATACTCTACTCAAAAGGATGATCAAGTCACCAACCTTCTCAATAAAGTCACTTCTCAAAAAGTTCCATGGCCATCTTGATAAGCTGGTCCTAGAGGTCTTTAGCCATTTGTAGTTCATCACTTTCTTTGCCCTCTCAGGGTCTTTGTCATATTCTTTTTGGGCATCCACGAAGTCAATCTTGTTTACTTCGATGGCTGGAGGGCACATGAAAACTTTATCGATGAATTTGAGATCCAATCGAATCACCACATTACTACTGGCATCTGAGACCGACTTGGTCTCTTTATTGTAGAAGCGGGCACATTAGAGAACAAACTCTGTATGATGTGTTGCCACTAGAAAAGTGGCCACCAGGTGGATGTTACTCTCGATGATTCTCTTTATCCTAGTGCTTGGGTTCGTCACCTTTGTTCGAGCTATGAACTCGGCCATGTTCATGTGGCCAATTTCAGTGTCCTGGATGTCGTCGACATTTGAAGAGACCGACGTGAGCGAGAAGACACCTTGATATTTGTATTTCATGGTCTTCACCTTTTTCGAAGACACTTCAGACATGGGAACTGGTTTTGGTCGAATAGGGGTCGATGAACAAGAGTTCTTTAAAGGTACTGCATACATGATTACGAGATTAGAGAAAAGTGAACGAATGGAGAAAACACAATTTAAGTGATCATGGTCAACAGAGGTCACTTAAAAAGGCCAAGTTAGAAAAAAGACCAGAAAATGAGGAAGAAAGAAAAAGAAAAGGACACGACAGAAAATCCTCTGGAGTTAGGAAAATCTGGAGGAGGAATGCATGGGCGGCAAAATTTGCCGCCCATGCAAGTCGAGGTAACTGAAGTGCAAAGGTGGCAAAATTTGTTAACCATGCAGGGTCAGCCTGTATAAGCAGTGAATTTCACCACCCTTATAGGTCAGATTGGAAAAAAGTAGGGGCAACAAAATTCACTGCCCCTACAATTTGAAAAAGTGAGGGTAGGGGCGGCGAATTTTGCTGCCCCTACATAATAAACCTGCTTCGGTGGCGAAATTTGCTGCCGATGCGTATCGAACAAGGAGCGTGGGTGAGCGACAAAATTTGCTGCTCGTGCATGAAAGAGTAAGTGCGGGTGGCGAAACTCGATGCCTACGAAGGTGAAGAATGGGGGGGAACGAGACACATGGGCAGCAAAAATCACCGCCTTTACGGGCTTTGGGATGAAACCTGCAGGGGTACGAGTGGCAAAATTTTGTCATCCATGTGGATTTGAACAAAACTATGGGAAATGGAGAGGGACGGCATTTTTAGCCATCTCAACATGTAGAAAAAAATCACAAAAAATGATAAACAAACTGATCAAAAAAAGAAAAACAAATGCAAAAAATGAGACCGACCTAAAAAGTCACGTGTGCCACAAGCTCAAATCAACAAAAATGTGCTTCAAATTGCTCGTCAGATGGTCCAAATGCAGAAGGCAAGAGGAGAAGAGAAAGTAATGAGAAGAAATGGGGTTCAAATTGGTTTATATGAGGTGAAAAACAACCCCAACAACCCACCGCGTGTGGCAATAAATGTTGCGCATAGAAATTGAGGCATGCTTGGGCGGCAAAATTTGTCGCCCTTGCATATTTTTTGTGTGGATGAACGCAAGGGCAGCAAAATTTGCCGCCCTTGTAGGTTAAGATGCAAGGGCGGCAAAAATTGTCGCCCTTGCTTTACAAAGGTCAAAATGCACTGGCGGCAAAATTTGCCACCCGTGCACGAAGCGAAAGAAAAGACCAACTCTAGAAGAGGCAGTCTGGGGGAAGAAAACCTTGGTCGCAGTGAGATCCTAACCACACTCATGTTCCTAAGCCAAGATGAGAAGGAATTCAAAACTCGTCTCAAAAATAAACTTAGAGAGACAAAAGATGAAACGGATAAGTTTCGTAAGGGGTTGTTCCCAAAAATGGGCTAATCTGATTTTGAAAACAACATCTGGCTCTTGTTGGGGAACCTCTGTTAATCAAATTGATCAGCAGGAGTAGAAACCAGTCTCTAAGTGCCTTCATTCAAGCCATTGGGCTACGGAGTCAGGCTAAAAAATGAAAAAAATAGACAAAACATAAAAACTATACATATATACAAATGGGCTTTTCCAAGCCTCAAGGATTGAACAGCTTCAGATGCTGCCCACTGTGAAGTAGTACAAATAGGGTTCCATCTTAATACTCTAGCAAGAAACTAGCCTCACCACAGAGCTGTCGAACAATGAGCGAGCCTCTCCACAGGGAGTCGAATTTATCGTGCATCTTTTTTAGTTCTCGCCTCTTGTCCCATAACAAGACTTGATCTCCGACTTGAAATCCATGGATCTTAGTTTTTTTGTCAAAGAGTGCCTTCACCTGGTTCTGATGCTCTGTAATTCGATCCACTATCATAATTCGTCACTTATTCAGCTCGTTCAGACACATGATTCTTTTATCAATTGAGTTTTTGAAGGTTGAGTCTTCGATTGCCTTAGTTAACTTGAGTGATGGTAGTTCAAGAGTGATGAAGATTTCTGCATTTAAACCATTAAAAAACTAGAAATGGGACATACCTATCGCCTTTTTGGGTGTTATTCTATCTGCCCATAAAGTATCATACAATGTTTTGTTGCACATTCTCTGATTGTTATCCACCAACTTTTTGATAATAGTGACCAAGTTCTTGTTACTAGATTTTGCTTGGCCATTTCCTTGAGGGAAATAATCTGAAGTATGGGATAAGATAATCCCATAATAAAAGCAAAATTGAGTAATTTTATGTGATGAAAAGTACGCTGCATTATCTGTCACAATTTTTAGTGGGACCCCAAATCTAGAGATGATATTTTCTTTGAGAAAGTTTCACACCACTTCAAACGTAGCATGCTTGGTGGAGATGGCCTCCACCCACTTAATGAATTAATCTATTTTTGTGAGGACATAATCATGTTCGATGCTTGAAGATGGGTTGACTACACCAATGAAGTCAATACCCCACTGCTGAAACGGTTCTTTGATTACTACCAACTTGAGAGGCAAAGCAGGCAGCTTATGCTTTCCAACGAATTGTTGGCATAATTCACACCTACGCACCCATTTGTAGGCATCTTAGAAAAGCATGGGCCAATAATACCTTGCTCATAGAATTTTATGTGCTGTCACCGGTGCAAAAAAATGTCCTCCACAGGCCAGATTGTGAAAAAATTCTAAGAGTCTTTTTTGTTGCGCCTTGTCAACACAATGAAGAAATGCCCCATCCAAGTTTCTCTTATAAAGACCATTATCCCACAGGAACATAACCAACTGCTTTCAATTTAACATTGCATTTTTCTTTAAAAGAAAGATGAGCGGGACACTCACCATATGTCAGAAAATGAGCAATGTTCGAATACCACTCATCAATAGTGGCAACAAAGAGGACCATAGGCATGCTTTCGAATTTTACTTCTTCACTTTTTGCTTCACTTAGAATTTTATTGGCAATCAACTGGCAAAGACCCTTTTCCCGTACGAGTTTGGTTGGTTTGATGTCTAGATCAAACTCTTGAGTTTTGGCAATCTAGTTATCTCTTTTCATACTAAACTCCTGCTGAGTCAAAATAAATTTTACTGTTGTGTCTGGTACGAGAACTTTAGTGTGAGAGTTCATGATATAAAACCTGAAATGCTTGACCGCTTTGACCACAGCGTATGCATGCTTCTCCATAAAAGAATATTTTAGCTCATGATCCTTGAGTGGACAACTCATGAATGAGATAGAAGATTCTGCACTTTTTAGATTTTGTTGGACCAAAATAGCTAATAATATATGTTCAGAAGCATAACTATATATTTTAAAACTTCTAGTATAATCTAGACATACCAAGATTGGTGCACGGGTGATTGCTTTCTTAATCTCTTTAAACGTTGATTTACCCTCAGCAGTCCACCTAAATGTAGCATTGCCCTTCATCATGTTGACAATGTGACGGGTTTTCTCAGCAAATTTAGGAATAAACCTTCAGAGAAAATTCATTTTTCTAAAGAAAAAATGAACTGGGGTCTTGCTGGTAGGCAGAGTAAGTTCCTGGATGGACTTAACTCTTTTTGAATCAATTTTAATACCTTCTCAGGACACGATGTGTCTAAGAAGTTTCTCTTCAGTAACTCTGAAGACAGATTTCTTTGGGTTTAAAGAGATACCGTTCTAACGACAGCGTTCTAGTATCTTTTGCAAATGGTGAACATGCTTAGAACGATATTTTGAAAACACTGTCAGATCATCCAAGTATACTACAATGAATTTTTCCATCTCATCTTTGAAAGTGAGATCCATCGCCCTTTAAAATGTGGTGCATGCGTTTATCAGACCAAAAGACATTTTTTGGTAAGCAAATGTGCCCCAAGGTGTAGTGAACGATGTCTTGTGCTGATCTACTTTTTCGACTTTGACCTGATTGTACCTCAAAAAATTGTCTAACATTGATAACATTTTTGAACCTGTTACCATGTACAAGAATTGATCCATGATAGAAAGGGGGTAGTTATCTTTTAAAGACAACTGGTTTAAGTTTTTGAAATCTACACAAATTCAAATTTTGCCATTCTTCTTCCTGACGGGCACTATGTTGGCAATCCATGTTGAGTGATAGATTGGAAAAATTATCTGGGCATCAAGCATCTTTTATATCTCAGCTAAAATAGTATTTGAGATTTTTAGATTATATTGCCTAGATTTTTTCTTGTAAGGTACAGAGTTGGCTTTCAAGGGAATGTCGTGGCAGATGTCATTTGGCATGAGTGATTTTAGATCATCGTAGGAATAGGCCAATACATCCATATATTGGCAGAGTAGACTAGCAAGCTCAAATTTTTCTTCGAGAGTACAACATTTCTCAATGTTTACCATCTTAAGATTGCGCTTGGTTCCCAAGTTGACCTGATCAAAATCTTGAAAAGAATTTGAATCTGTTCGTTGTTGTTTAATAAACCTGTCATAGTTATCAAACAATTGCTCTAGGGAAACCAGACCTTTGAAAATCTTGTTCCTCTTAAGCTGTAGGAAATCTTCACATGAGTTAGTATTTGATTCGAGAGTTGCTTCACATTCTCAGAGTTCATTACCCTCAAAATGCAGTTGTTCAAAACTATCATTTTGCTCTAAGAAGGCGATGATTTGATCGTTGTTGTTAAATACTTGCCAGTGGCTGGCATTATCTGATACACTTGGTTGAAAGACTAGTTCAATAGTGTACCTATCTCTCTTAAAGTCTGGGTGAGGGACTAGAAGGGTGGCAGAGACAGCCAATGCATCTACCCAGTCATTAAATTCCCTTGGAACGGTAGAGATGTTGAAAGCGTCAAAATTTTCAATCTGATCCCAGACCAAGTTGCGATAGTGGCGCAACCTTTCATTTTTTATCTGATAGAAGTTGCTCACCTAGCAGACTATCAACTCAGCATCCCCTTTAGCATGGAGTAGTCTGATGCCCCTTTCTCTGGTAGCCTGTAGTTTGAGCAACAGAGATTCGTACTTAGCCGTGTTGGTATTATTAAACTATTAGAGATACCAACACAACCTCAGCTCCTGAACCATTAGAGGAGTAGTTATCGTCAAACTATAAGGTCCATACCTCATTAGGTGTTGTTTTTTCTTTGAAAACTCCTTTGTTTGGGGGAAGAGGCTCTTCCATGTGTTTATTTTGATTTGTTAATTTTTCTATTGTATCAACTGAACACAATCTCAAGTTATCACTCGAAAGAGTTTCATCAAATGCCTCATGGATCCCGTCTGTGGATAGGAAGTAGTTGCCCATGCCTAAGAACTCAAATAAAATTTGAGCTTCTGGTGCTGATGATCGAGTAACTACATACCTTGCTTCTTTTTCGGGAAGCAACTTGCTCATGACACCTTGAACTGGAATCCTTGCTTCTGACAAGTCCATACTTAGCTCACCTCCAACATCTTTGCAGAAATTTCACCCAAGCAAGATGCTGGAACATCGGCCACTAAAACTGTCATTTTTATTCGCTTTTTTAGAAAAGCCGCAAAGACATATTGAACATCTTTTATTTGACCAAGGAGAGGAACTTGCTTGTTTTCTATGAAAAAATACCTCCCAAAAGTTTTGGTCAAAGTCAGGCCAAGAGAATCTGCCACTTTCGTGGGCATGACATTATTTGAAGCTCCAAAGTCAATAATACAATTTCTCAGTTTATAACCATTTATAAGTAGAAAAACATAGAAAGGTTATATTTTCCTAAGAGCAATAGGAGGAGTCACAACAAGATTATTTTGGGTTGGTTTATCTTTAGGGAAATCATGAGCAGCCTTCAAAGAATATTGTTTTACTGGGATGATTTTGTTTTTCACATATTCTGCTAACCTATCAAACTGTTTGAGGTTAGCCCTCAAATATTCAACCTCTGTCATTTGAATTTTAGTCTTTCTAGCATGATCAATTATATCAAATAATTGAAAAGAACTTGCAATAAAGAAAAAGAGTCCATCATCAGGGACTTTAGTAGGCACGACACTGGTCTGAGTAACAGAAGTGAAAGATATCGGGTGATTGGGAGTACTTACTTTTTTATGGGTTACTTGATCTTTTAATTACAGAGGTAATGGAGTCCCTCGTTGGGCAATAGAAACTGATTGTCTGGGTTCCTCTCCTGCCTTTCCTTTGTCAGTCTGTGAAGTCGACTGATTTTAAGATCTGGTAAAAATAGCGTAAGATCCATCCAAACCCTCCCTTTTACTTTCAGCTTCGTCTTGGTAATATAGGAAATCGATATTAGATTCACCAGCTAATTCTTCTTCCTGCTCATCGAAGAGATTAGCATCTTCTTGTCGGTCCAACTGAGGTTGAAATGTATTATCGTGCTCAGCCTCCAAGTAATCGATCACTGAATTGATAGGTGCTGCTTCAATGGCCAATCTCCCTGGGGGGAGGTAAGCGATTGGATTGCCTTTGGTTCTAGATAGCGTTACCCTGATATTATTGATTTTGAAATGTTTTCCTAGGTGTATCTCGATAGGTAGGAGCAGACGTACCTTGGGCTATTTACCTCTTCAAAGCTATCAGTTCATTCATCAATTTTTGCACCATAAGATATGTAGTACCTAAAAAACTTTTAGCAGATGAAGAGAATTTATTTTTACTAGGGTCTTTTCTGATCTTACCTGCCAGGATAAGATCATCTTCAATCTTAGTAGCCAAACTTTGAGCCAAGGCTAGATCCATAGGGCCAACTCGCCTCAACAGAAAACTTACTTTGGGAAGCTACGAATTGATAAAAAAGTACTTGAAATTTTTCGGCGTGAGCTAAGCTACAGTAAAAATCTAGTTTCTCAACTTGTTGAATTTAGCTATGAAATCTCTCATGGGTTCCTGGGATTCTTTTTTCAACTGTGTTAGCTGAGCCAACAAAGCGTGTACATCTTCAGCAGGTTTAAACCTAGCTTCGAATTTGGACTTAAGCGTATCCCAGTCTATTACTGACCCAGCCTGCAGGTGATAAAACTAATCCATGACAGCTCCTTGTAAAGTTTCCACAAAAAATCTAACTGCTACATCCTCGAATTCTATGCCGATCATGCCACATGCTATAGAGAAAGTGGCAATATGCTCGTCGGGATGAACCTTTCCATCACCAAAAAACTTGAGAATTTTTTTTTTAGAACTATGAGGCAGTTCATGCAGAGGTGTAGTCAAATTGAGAGGACCAAAAGAATTACCCCACGGACCTTGAGCCATTATGTTAGGATGATTAAATGGTGGGATAACAAAATTTGGTGAGGTATTTATAGGTAGGGCACGATTAACAGTAGGAAAAGAAGCTCTACCTTGTGTCGGTGACCTGATAAGGTTAGGAGGAAAACTCTTAGAATGTTGGAGGAAAGGTGACGGAGGAAAGAGATCAAAGTTGCTTTGTTACGCCAACTCAAACACAGGGTCAAAAACACCCTTAGATCTCTGACTTCTGGTGTAGCGTGGAGTTGCCAAATTTTATATGAAAAAGAGACTGAAACTGCTTCAAGTTAGAGCTTGAAGCTTCAAAATGCACATTCATAGTCCCCAGCGGAGTCACCAAAAAATTGTTGGGTGAATATTTTATCGTCAACTAATTGATGACAAAATGGATATATCAACCACAGCGTAGGAAGATTTATACCACAAAAAATATGGGTTTACCAAATCTAAATGAAGTAAATCTCTCCTCGCATCAAGGGGAGGTTCTTTATAAATATTTACGTGCTAGATATATATATATAATTAAGTAAAAAATAACATATGGGGTAGTACAACATCTACCTCTCTTTTTTTAGAGGTAATGTACAAAAGACAAAAAGAGAGAAATCTTGGTCTTTAGCTAACAACACTCCTCTTCTTTCAAGAATGGTATCAAACAGAGAGCAAGGGATCACCTGAAGTAACAAAGTTCATAAGAATACTTACGTAAACACAAAGTCTTTCGTAGCTTCTTTCACCGATCTAGGACAGGCGTAACCGTAGAGTGAAACGAAGCACAAAGTCTTCGTCTGAAACTACAAAAGATAACTGAATCTCAAAGATAAAAGAAGCTCAAAGTCTATCCTCTACCTTTAGAAATGCTCTCAGATAATATAAACACACCCACTTTACTTATTAAATTAGATAAACAAGAGATTATCAAGAAAGAGAATATAAGAAACTGTTTCTTAGACAACACATATAACTTCAACATAAAATATGAAATAAACTTGCTTCTCATTCATTTAACAAAATATGATTTATAAGTTTGAGCACAAAGTCTCAAAAATTGCTTCAATTTTGACAGAGTGTTTGCTCTCAATTTTTCCAAGATCATTTACAAATGAGGTCTCCACTATATATAAGGAGAAAATCCTCAAAAACTAGAAAATAATAAAATACAAAAATATCTCAGTCAAAGATGACTCATCTTTGACTTTGAGATATTTTTTTGAAATATTTACATGTAATTACATCTTACAAAATTGCATGCACTTTTCACAAAACAAAAGTGCATAAGGAAAGAAGAAGAAAGAAAGGAAAAAATTCAATTCTTGCTGCCATATTTCTTCATATGGGCATCGTACATAGTAATAGATGCCTAAATTTCTACGTTGTCTGGCGCAATCGTGTTCTTGGAGATGATTCTGGCTCTGATTAATGCGTCCTTCAATGTTGTGATGGCCTTAGCATTACTAGTGAACCTAAATTTTAGATTTTTCAAAGTTAACTGAGCGTCTAGAATATTGTCCACAAAAGACATTGAGAAGGATTTTTCTTCAAAATCTCTCTGAATCATCTCTTTAAAACTCTGAATCATTTCTTCCACCGAAAGAAACTTATTGTATTTAGAGGTTAGGTCGCAAGGCAGCTCTTCTAGTTTATTTAGCAGGCTTAGGTCACTCTTTCCACTAGCCTCCTTGAAAGCTTTGAGATCATCAATTAAATCTTTGAGTACCTGGATCCTGAAAGTCAGTGACTCATTGATCTCAACATAAGAGTCTTTCCTGGAGATGACACCGATAGATATCAAGGTGCTTTTCTTTAGATACTTCATCTCCTTTTATTTGCTAAGATCCTTTTCTGAACTATCAATCTCTTGAGAGATAAGAGAGACAAAGTCATCTAACTCTACTCTTACCTTCCTCATCTTACCCATCCTTTTTGCAACCTCTGATAGCAAAGAAATCCCTGAGTATGCATTCTTTCAATGTAATCTTCTAAGACTTTTCCCTTCAAGTAAGTCTTCTCTACTTTTTGAATGATTGGGTCATCAATGGAGAAGGCCTCTGGAGTTACTGCTTCAGGGGGAAGAGTGAACCTTCTTATTACTGCCATTAGTTACTCTGTCTTGGCCTTGTAATAATCTTTCATCTCTTTCTCTCGATCGAATTTTTAGACCATGATGTCCATAGCAGACTGAAGGTCATTTTTTGCACCTTCGCGAGTAACTTTGCCAAGTTCAACACGAGAGATGAAATAGCTGCTCATTTTGAAACCTTCAAGGGTTGCGTCCTATGGAGGCTTGGAAATTTCTAAAAAAAATTGCCCTTTTTCCTCGACCAATTTTGAGAGGATCCTTGGCCTCTTAGGAGCTTTAGCTTTCACCGGCACTATTTTTCCAAAGTCAAAGTCATCTGGAGAGATGGACAACTTCTTTCTTTTAGAGGTGAAAGCTGTCATCCATGGTGAGAGAGAAGTATATGTTGTGGCAATGGTTACCTCAGTTGGTGTTACTGTGACAGCTTCCACACTGCTAGTGGTGACAGTGGTTGTAGTTGGGGTAACCAGTGAAACTGTACCAACTACTGATTCTAGATCTTGTGTAGGGCTTTCTGCCAAGTTGAAAGAAGGAGATGATAAACTTGAAATGGACCTAGAAGAGTGAGGAGAACCTCTAGAAGTGCCCTGAAGATTGCCAAATATGACTCTGAAAGAAGAGGCAGCTCCAGAAGAGGGAACACTGATTGGAGAGATAGGAGAAGAGGGTACCACAAGAGATTGAGGGGGAGACGAAGAGACGCTCTTGAGTAGCTGCGCTTCTTCTTGTGAGAGTAGAGATCCAGTGCTTGGTTGCCCTGACAGTTGATCATCTGTCTCTATTGGCTGAGGTACGTATGTTTAAGGGCTCTATTTCTCAGTTCCATTGGCTGCCGCTTCAGGCTCTTCAGTAGTCTTTGGCTTCTTAGACACAAAGATGATTCTAAGCTTGTGAGGCCTAGAAGGGAAAGGTACATCACCTTTGTTCTTAGTTCTATTTTCTGCCTTCTTCATCTCTACTTGATATTCAGCCTCTGATCTCATGGTAAATTCTTTCAAGACGATCCCTTTGGCTGTTAACAAATTATTGGTGTTAGCCAATATTGGTTCAAATCTTTTTCTCAGAGAAGTCAACTCTTTTTGAGACCACTGAATTGGAAGAAGAGGGGAACCAGCAACCTTTTCAGCCAGGTATCTGCTATTGATAATATTTTCATCATTAATCAGACCAGAGGGGATTTCTACAAGCCTCAGATATTCGATCTGCTCTAGGGTCAGCCTACAATAGTCTATTTTTCTAATTTCTTCGGTCATCTTCAGGTCGATCCAGATATCTTCAATCATGAGCTCATAGAATTGAGTTTTCCATCTGATTTTATCTTTGACTCCCTTGTAGTCAAATTTATCTCTTCTCTTGAACTGCTTTAGGGTGACCATCTGCATTTCAGTTTCCATGACTTTGGCTTTGGCTACTGTTGCAATGGAATACCTACCAATTTTGATTAAAAACTTGAAACCTGATTTTTTGAGCTCCATTTATCTGGTATACATGACAATCAGTTGTCGACAAAGTTTCATTAGTACCAACTTATCTGAAGGGAACTTGGGGAGCATATATGGGTAGCCTTAGAAAAAGCCAACCCGAAGATAGCAGAAGGTGTGAAATTAAAGGAACATACAGCCATAATCGTTGACCACTGTCCAAGCCTCATCTGATACTCTCTTTTGCTCAAGCTGAGGGTCAAAGAGACATAGAAATATGGTGAAGAAAGCATCATTTATCCTTTTAAAATGATGGGTCGATTCTTGCAGAGTCAGCTGGGGGTAATATGAGTACACTGGGGTCATCTTTCTATTCCCCTCTGTGGTTAAGCCCAGAAAAGTTCATATTGCGGCAGCTATGTACACAAGGTACAAAGTCATATAAAACTTGTAAGAAGTTTGTACCTTGGTTAGCTACTCATAGAAGGTGTTATTGATCTGCTCTCCCTAAAAGATAACATGTTTGCCTTAGAGAATGATTTTAATGAATGGATACATCCATTCATAGAACAGTGAAGCAGACGAGAGACCTCGTACTCTACTGAGAAGGGTGATCCCAACCTCCTCAATGAAGTCACTTCTCAAAAAGTTCTGTGGCCATCTTGATAAGTTGGTCCTGAGGGTCTTTAGCCATTTGTAGTTCATCAATTTTTTTGCCCTCTCAGGGTCTTTGTCATATTCCTTCTGGGCGTCCACAAAGTCAATCTTGGTTACTTTGGTGGCTAGAGGGCACATGAAGACCTTATCCATGAATTTAGGATCCAGCCGAATCACCACATTGCCACTGGCATCTGAGACCGACCTGGTCTCTTTGTTGTAGAAGAGGGCACATTAGAGAATGAACTCTGTATGATGTGCTGCCACCAAAAAAGCGGCCACCAAGTGGATGTTACTCTCGACGATCCCCTTTATCCCAGTGCTTGGATTTGTCACCTTTGTTTGAGTTATGAACTCAGCCATATCCACGTGGCCAATTTTGGTGTCCCAGATGTCATCAACATTTGAGGAGACCAACGTGAACGGGAAGATGCCCTGATATTTGTATTTCATGGTCTTCACCTTTTTCGGAGATGCTTCAGACATGGGAACTAGTTTTGGTCAAACAAGTGTCGATGAGCAAGAGTTCTCTGAAGGTACTACAGACATGATTATGAGATTAAAGAAAAGTGGACGAATTAGGAAAATGCAATTTAAGTGATCATGGTCAACGGAGGTCACTTAAAGAGGCCAAGTTAGAAAAAGGACCAAAAAATGAGGAAGAAAGAGAAAAAAAAGGACACGATAGAAAATCCTCCAGAGTTAGAAAAATCTAGAGGAGGAATGCACGGGCAATAAAATTTGCCACCCATGCATGTCGAGGTAACTGAAGTGCAAGGGCAATGAAATTTGCCGCCCATGCAGGGTCGGCCTGTATAAGCAACAAATTTTGCCGCCCTTACAGGTCGAATTAGGAAAAGATAAGGGCGGCAAAATTCGCCACCCTTACAGTTCAAAAAAGTGAGGGTAGAGGCGGTGAATTTTGCTGCCCCTGCATAATAGACATGCCTCAACAGCAAAATTCACTGCTGATGCGTATCGGGCAAGGAGCGTGGGCAAGCAGCAAAATTCACCACTCATGCATGAAAGAGTGAGTGCAAGTGGTGAAAATCGACACCTGTGAAGGTGAAGAATGGGGGGGAATGAGACACATGAGTGGAAAAAATCACTGCCCTTGCGGGCTTTGGGATGAACCCCACGGGGGTACGGGTGGCAAAATTTCATCATCCGTGTGGGTTTGAATAAAACTGCAGGAAATGGAGAGGGACGGCATTTTTAGCCATCCCAGTAGGTAGAAAGGATTCACAAAAAATGATAAATAAACTGATAAAGAAAAAGAAAAACAAATGCAAAAAATGAGACTGACCTGAAAAGCCACGCG
The DNA here is from genome assembly GCA_037957365.1 of Torreya grandis. Taxonomy (NCBI): domain Eukaryota; kingdom Viridiplantae; phylum Streptophyta; class Pinopsida; order Cupressales; family Taxaceae; genus Torreya; species Torreya grandis. Next base: position 4,965,580 of record JARHVA010000076.1, read on the forward strand.
CACCACAAGCTCGAATCAGCAAAAATACGCTTCAAATCGCTCGTCAAATGGTCCAAACGCAAAAGGCAGGAGGAGAAGAGGAAGCAATGAGAATAAATGAGGTTCAAATCGATTTATATGGAGTGAAAAACAACCCCAACAACCCACCATGCATGGCAATAAATGTTGTGCACAAAAACTGAGGCATGCTTGGGCGACAAAATTTGCCACCCTTGCATTTTTTTGGTGTGGACGAACGCAGGGGCAGAAAAATTTTCCACCCTTGCAAAAGAAATGTAGGGGCGGCAAAAATTACCGCCCTTGTTTTACAAAGGTCAAAATGCACTGGTTGCAAAATTTGTCGCCCGTGCATGAAGCGGAAGAAAAGACCAACTCTGGAAGAGGCAGTCTGGGAGAAGGAAACCTTGGTCGCAACGAGATCGTAACCACTCTCACGTTCCTATCATAACCACTCTCACATTCCTAGGCCAAGATGAGAACGAATTCAAAACTCATCTCAAAAACAAACTTAGAGAGACAAATGACGAAACAGACAAGTTTCATAGGGGGTTGTTCCCAAAAATGGGCTAATCCAATTTTAGAAACAACATATATATATATATATATATATATATATATACATACATACATAATGTATACACACACACACACACACACATATTATCATAATATAATAATCATAAATAAGTGAGGAATTGGAAGGCATAATATACTGAGGATATGGATGTATACAATATGTTGGTTGAAATGTGTGAGATCACAAGTATGGAGGTGGGGGAGGGGAAGAGGGTTTAAATGGCACACTCAATTCATTCTAGATAACAACCATAAATTGAGATATGTGTACATGTATAGACAAAATCAAAATACATGTATTTTTCCAAAATCCACTTAATCTATGGTTCAAACATTTAAGCAACTATCAAGGTTTAATACACTATTTTGTATCACCAGATGTGGATTACAAAGTTAGAGTTTTAAATTTTGAAAGCTTTGATTGACTTAATTTTTTGCCTATATTACATAGGAGAATAAACCTACTCCATGTAATCCAATTCACAATACCACCCATACATCTACTTGCCTATCCATAAGGCAAGATATTCAACTATATCTAAAAGGTATGCACCTATAATATATATCAACTATATGATAATTTCAATCACTTGACTTCTGTGATGTCAATTAAGTGGTAGCACAGTGGCTCACCTTGATAGTTTTGATGTAAGTTTGAGTGGAGGGATACATGGCCTAGACTTCATACTTCTTATATCAATAAGATTTGGAATAAATATTAATAGGCTTTGATGTCACACCAATGTATAATTAAATTACTTGATCCTTTAATAGCTTCAATTGTAGAGGATTGGTGAAGGTTCTTTCCATGGCCCATTGCACATGACCAATCCCTAACCAGCTATTTAACATCCTAACATTACATGGTTGAGCATCCAAGATAATGTCAACATACTTAATTCAACCCAACATGAGTCAGACCCTTGTGGACATCTAATAAGGAATATGACCTTGTATATAGATCCACTTGTACTCTGTCAGAGTGAAACCACATCCTTTCCTATACTCTGTGAGAGTGAACAAGTTTTTAGGGGTAGTATCTTACTTGACCCTTTCAAGAACAAAAAAAAAATACCATAGGCCATAAAATAAGAACAACTCAACCCATTGGGAAACCAAAATATGTTCTAATAGAGACTTTATCATTTTGAAAGTAAAATTAGAATATAATAATTAATAATGTAATTGAAATTAACTAACTTTGAACTAAAAATGGTCAATAACAAGGACTAACATAATTTAAAGAGTTTGAAAGGTGGAGAGAAGGCCTATACATTTGAATATGAATGGTACAAGAAGCCTCCAAATGACCCATTTATGCTCATATAGGACGGTATTCACCTCTGCCAACTACCCAACTATCTCTTTCATTTGTATGGAATAGTGACCTATCAAAGTTGTGCCCGATAGGCATGCCAACTATTGATAAAATGCTTTGAGGAAAAGTAGTTTCATGGAATACAAAAGTTCTAGGTGTTTGTTTCATTAGTGAATCAAACTGAATGTATCTTAAAGAAGGCTATGGTAGTGTCCTTATAGCCTAGTTCAAGTTATCCAAGCCACCATTCTCTCTGATTCTTGCACCTTATCTAAAAATAATGACATTGTAAGAGGAATAAATATAGGTTTTATCTATCTTAGAACACCGAACAAAAAAATAACATTCACAAATAAACTGAATGATAAGAAAGCCAAAATATCAATATATCTCAAAATATTAATGTTAGAGTATATCTACGCCATTGAGCAAGACCAAACATAATAAAATTTAGAGTCGATGATGCTAGATAGCTACCCCATGTGCAAATTTTTAATGATGTTTTCCCATTCAACTTGCCTTTCAAAGCTAGGATAATTAACAATTAAAAATGGAATCAAACATTTTAAGGACAAACCTAGTGATAACATTCATTGTCATTATGATAAAAGTAGATAAAATAAGAATCCACATTTCCAATGCTCCAAATGTAATCATACAATGCCAATGTAATTGCCATCCATCGTTAAATATTAATCTCACAACTTTATGCAGAGAGGGTCACTTAAAGAAGGTGATACAATTTTTTCCCTTGGAGATTATTACCATATAAATTATGATTTATAATTTATAATTATTCACTTTATGGGTCACAATTAAATATTTCCTATATAAGACAACTTAACCACATGGTGAGAATAAAATAAAAAATGAAGTTATGAATGGGATTGGTGACTTATACACGTGTGGGTCCCTTTTTCTTGTGATAATCCTTGTTGAATTATGCTACTAGGGTATGAACTATTCATAATGGTTTTTATGAGATGATGTAAACTCATATGAGGGTGTTAACCATATCAAAAACTTAAGTCTATTGATACCAAGTCATTGACCAACTGGGTTGAAATATAAAATGATAATATCGAATAATTGTTTAATAATTCACACAAGTTCATTGGGTCTCTGACCCAATGACCTATTATGAACAAACCCATTACAAATAACATAAATAGGGATGTAGATGCTTTTCAATAATCAAAAGATGCCATTTATTAATGCATGATTTAATGTAAAAAGTACATACATGGCCCCAATCAATTCACATGATTAATAGAAATCCTTAGAGTCAATTACTATAACAATCATGATGATTTAACTTTTTGGGGAATAATGGATTTTTATTCTCATTTTAGTTAAGGGTCTTGATTAATAAATTAGTACTAAATATAACAATAATTATAGTCCTAATTTGTATTATTATTTATCTTTTTCATTTTTCTAAAAATAAAAATAAATAGGAAGAAATATAACTTAGCTGGAAAAAGACTGAGATAGCTAATACAAAGGCTAAAAATTGTTGTGCAGGACTGTGAAGGTGTCATAAACCTGAATCTAAATTTCATTCAATGAAAGGATAGGAGCACCAAAAAGTGTATGCTTTAGTGTCTAATGCTATTATATGTTCCTACCATTGTTATCCAAGCTAATCACAGAGACCTAAAACTTTTTGGGTATATGAGTTGTAACTATATGAACCTGCCAATGAAAAATTGAGCACTGGTTGTTGATGAAACTCATTATAGAGTTGATTTTGTCTTCAAACCCTAATTCTCTATCATGCTTAATAAAATGATATTTGAATCACTTGGGGAAGAGGGCGTTAGTGTGTAAGATGCACTAAATGTGCAATCCACACCCCTTATGTGGGCATGTTACCTACATCCAATACCCTAAAGAGGGATTAAGCCATATGTAATTCTCCCACCTAGTGTGCTTTGTACAATAGTGTGATGCAAATGCAAAATGCCAAAATGATAGTGTTTGAGGTGGCTAAGGACTGGTATGAAGATTTGAGTAGGTGTGTAGTTATGTTGGGTGACTGCATATAGAGAATAGGGAAGTTTGCCTCAGTGCTTTATTTATATTCTTTCTTATTTTGTAAGTTTTGTCACCTCCTTTATAAATGAACTTTGAGTGGACTTTTATAGGAAACAATTGGTCATGGGTTAGATGTATTCATACTAAGCTGACCTAATTAAGGATAATGATTGGATGAAACTGACCATTGGGGCTCAAAGTGCAAAAGGATAGGGGCATCGATAATAAGACACTTTGGTACTCAATGTTATAGTCCAAATGGGGTGCTCCTATCCTATAGGCTCGAGACCTAGGGGAGTAGGATTGGCATAGGGGATATTTTCTAGTTGAAGGGGAATTAGGGTTTAGAAGGTTCTGAACGACTAGTAATGAGAAAAAAATTACCTATAAGGGTCACAATAGCATGCAAAAAGGACCTATGGATGGGGTCTCGCAAGCCACACTCAAAATACCAATTTGAACATTTTATATGACTACATTTGTCCCCCCCTTTATTCTAGTGATGCAATAAAGTGAAATAATAGGATAAAAGAAAAATAGAAAGTGTAGCTAAACTTACCTACAAGAGTGAAGCCCGTGAAGATGTGTGATGTTGAGTGTGCATAGAGAGAGCACAACGTGAAGCATAAATCTGCAAGAGAAAATAAGGAGTAGATCAATTCTTACTAGACATGCTATGTCTAAAATAAGAATGTATAAAGGCTAGGTAAAAGAGAGAGGAAGAAAAAGGAAGGAATACACCTCACCAAGTATGTGAACCAATATAAAACATGTTGTGATGTTGAGTGATGTTGATTGATGTGTTATACCAAGAGTAATATTATGAATGAAGCCAAGTGCTCAATTACTCAAGGATGGATCAAGAATACAAAGGCTGGCCCTTTGGCTCTATCATCACCCACTAAGTAAATCTATGTGATCATGCATATTTTAATCAATGTTTAGACTATGTGTCTAATCCCTCTGAGTAGGTGGCTCAAGAATACAAATGCTAGTTAGTCCTTTGGCTCCATCATTACCCATTATGTAGTGAACTATGAACTGAAACCGGTATGAATGTGTGTCATATGAGATGGCTCATGAATCACATGAATGCTCTATAATTTGATAATGTGGCATGGATAGTTGAATGTGTATTGAGAACTAGGCCAATCTTGGCCACTCCAAAAGGTGGAGATTAGACTTATATGATAGCCACTCTAAAACTAAGAACTATGCTTATATAAAAGCCACTCTTAAATGATGCTAACCACCTGCAGATGAAATAAAACTTACAACTGCTAAGAATATTTGGGTAATATAATGAACTAGAAAGAAAAGAAATCAAATGTGCCGTGCACATTGCCCCCAATCACTGGTGTCTATAACATGGATTCTAATCTAGAAGTTGTACCAACTGCCCAATCTCAAACTAGAAGTCAGAGCCATTATACTGTACATGATGCCCCTTATATCTGGATAATCTGAGTAAAATTATACTAAAAATATGCAATCTAAACTAAATTGTAGCTAAAAAATTGTAATTGACCTTACATTTATATGTTTTTTTCAAAATTCTAGGTTTTTGGTTGTTTGGACAGGAGCGTCAAAAAGTGGACAGTTTGGTATCCAACGCTATTATCCAATTCTGGCACTCTTATCCTTTACTATTTTTTATGATTGTTCTATATTTGTCACTATTTTTCTAGTCTGTTTTGTGTGTTTTAAACTTTAATAATTGTTCTGAGTGTTCTAAAAAAATATTTTTGGCTGGTAGAAAGCTCTGATGTCTATGACAAAACCCATGTTTGTTGCCCCTTCTTATGAGGGTAGGAATGAAGACCCTGTAATGATTGCCTCAGAAGAAAGATCCCTACAAGTATGTTATGCAATGAAATATATGATATAACAATGATAATCCAAAAGATGTCTCAAGATATAACATAGTTTGTGTTAGAGATTGTTAGATCAACAGTGGTATGCCTAGATAGATGTAACAATGTAATAGCATGTACAATATATTGAACTAAAACTAGAAATCTTGCTAGTTGTTAAGGAGAAATGGAGTATGATGTCCATCATGGCATCTAAGAAGGCAATATAATGGATGATGTGGATCATGGCATTGCAAACAAGTGAGAAGCAAATAAGCACACAAGGCAAGAAGTAAGAAGCATACAAAAGAGGCCAAGGGGATAAGCAAACAAGGGACATGGGCACATGTAACTCAAACTAGGAAATCAAGCATACAAGGCATGTTCAAATTCCCACATACATATACAATTGCAAACAAACAAGATTGGCACGAGGGCCACAAACACATATAAGAGTACAAGTAAAGGACATTGGTAAATGTCCTAAGACACACATATTTAACAAAATAGGAACTGAGAAATGCAATCACATCTAGCTACTCAAAGCAAGAAAAGAAGGCATGTAAATGCTAAAAATATTATCGCATCTAACTAATCAAAGCAAGAAAGAAAAGTATGCAAAACATATAGTACAAGATTAGGTAAATGCTAAGAAATACAAAAGTGTTATATACTAGTGAATGTCAATAGAATAATTTGTGTAAGCTAGTAAGTAATGTCTATCAACATGATAACTAGAGTGTGTGGTGTAGGAATGACATAACTTAGATGGTGTAGTCATGTAGAAGGTGAATTCAATGGGTAGATATGTTGATGTATGTCTTGAATGTAGAATTAAAATGCCCCCTCAATGGGTAGAGTGAAGCAATCAAGGATTTGGGTGTCACTGCACACACTCAAAGAAGATCAAGTGAAGCATGGTAATGTAGATAAATAAATAAACAATAGCATATAACATCAAAATGTAAGTTTAGCACGGTAGTATAAATGTAACGCATGGATAATGCATGCAATTGAAAAGTGTTTTTGGTGTTTCACATTATTTTAATGTTTTTGTATTTTGACATGTTATATTGTTTTTGGTATTTTGAAATATTATATTATTTTTGGTATTTTAAAATAAGTTATGTACAAGTAAGCAAAAAGACACTATGTACAAGTAAGCTGAGAAATTATATATAAGTAAGTAGAAAAAAATTATGTACAAGAAAGACTAAGAAGAAATGATACTAACTAATGAGTCTCATAAAAGACTCCCTATCATGGTGTCCTATATTAAGGAGAGGGATTGTGCATGATCATGAAGCATGATGGAAGGGTTGAGACTATGACTTTGAAAGCTATGTATGTTATAAGTGCTCTAAAATATCTATAGTAGAAACCAACTATGGGGTCCCCCTATAACTCTAAGAAGTGGATGCAACTATGGGGCTCTTAGGGACCCATCTAGAAGAAGCTCTCTAAAAATGTGCTATGTGTGTAGAAGCATGAGACCTCAATGATACTACCTTGGGTGTGAATATTATAGCTAGAAACTGTCTAGAATTTTAAAACTATCATTGATGTAGTGGTCACTCTAAGAGAGGCCTTCATGGAAGTGTATGAACTCTTTATGCTAGCGATGGAGGCCTCGACTATGTCTGAATCTCAACTGGAGGAAGAACTATAACTGGTGGAGGAGCTGAAACTGGTGACAAAAAAGTAGGAGATGGCTTTGAAGTGGGGAGTGGTAACTCATATGGAACTCCAACAACTGTAACAACTTGATTAACATGAATGTATTTCATGCATTTGTGAATTTTAGAAGGCACTACACAAAGTTTTTGGATCCATGGTTGACCAAGCAACATGGTGAAGACTCTTACACTGGGAACAATAGTAAATGGTGTGGCCACATGTGTTGGACCAACCTATATAGGAAGTACAATCTCACCTAATGAACTCTATATTTTCCCACTAAATCCACTAATAATTATGTCCATCAAGGTGATATCCTGCTTTAAATATCTGAAATGTTGAATTAATGTCATAGTGCACATGTTCACATTGGATCCATTGTCTATGAGAACACTATGAATGAGATGGTGATCAATGTAGGCTTTGATAAAGAGTACATAGTAACTTGAATCATCCTCAACTATCTCTTGCTCTGAAAAGGAGATCGAAGGTCTAGTAGGAACTCTAGAATTATACACACCAATCATGTTGCTCAAAAAGATGTGACTCAACTAAAGGTGCCTAGTGTGTGCCGGTGGAGGATGTGCATGATATGCATGGTGAACACCTAATGTGCCCTTTGTCTCCTATTTAGAATGTTATGGGAAAGGATCTAAGAAATTTTTAGAGCCTTATCCTATGTTTACTTTTCCTGAGGAAGCTCAATTGAAGTGTCAAGATCAATAAGGTTACCATCTATCAAGTCCTATATCTTGTGTCGTAAACTGATGCATCTTTTTATTATGTGGCTTGGTGCCCTATGAAAATTGTAGAATACATTTTGATCATATCCTTGTGGAAGAGACTTTATTCTATTAACTTCCTAAGTAGGAGGGAGAGATATGATATTGCATTCTAATAGCTGTTGTAAGACTCTGGTTGGAGATACTGGTAGATTGGTAAAGGCTCTCCGAGGAGGTGTTGACAAAACCACTCATTGAGGGGGCTCTGAAGCTGCATTAATTGTAGGTTGATTTTGACTTTTATTATCATTAACCTTTAATTTGTATGGGACTTTACTATTACTCTTGTTTGTTGTTTTTGATATGCTTGTGTACTTGAATTTGCCCATTGAAAGTAATTTGACTTCCCTTTCCTTTAATGTATGACATAACTCAGTGAAGGAAGAAAACTTTTTGAACATTATTGACTCATGCAAATCTGGCAAAAGACTCTGTTTGAAGAGATCTTGTAATTCTTGATCGGTCATGGGGCTAGTTATTTTAGCCAAGATAGTCTTATATCTAAGAACATAATTTGTGAGATGCTCATTTGACCTTTGTTTTTGTTGTGCAACTTGGGCATAAGAAACCTTATCACATATGTTAATGATGAAATGAAATAGGAACATGTCATCTAAAGGATTAAATGCATTGACCGACTAATTTAGTAGATTATAGAACCATTGTAGAGCATAATCCTTTAAACTCTATGAAAATAGCTTAGGTAGTAACCAGTCATTTGGCACATAGTCTAAGCATGTTGCATGAAAATATCTCAAGTGTGTCTCTAGATCACCCTTGCCATCATATAGAGTGAGCTTGGGTTTAACAAAACCTTGTAGCGAGGGTGTAGAAGCAATATGGCATGCCAATGGTGTATGGAGTAGAGCAAAAGAGTCCAAAGCTTGTGTTGGTCTAGAGGCACCTTGCTCAAGATGTAGCACTTTGGATTGAAGAGATTTTATCTCTTGCATAAGGGTAGCCACATCAAGAGGCAAAGATGTACTAGTCATAACTGGAGGTGCCACATATGAAGGTTGGGCTATTATAGGGGGTTGTTAAGACATAGTCGCCCCTGTAGTGTCATTGGTAACTTATTTTTTTGAAGAAATGAAAGACTCAACTTACTTAGCCTTTTTAATTTTCATGATAGATTGTTAGATAATGGCATGATCTTGGGGTTTTTCCCTAAGTCTCTCTCTAAAAATCTATAGAATCAAATCTTTGTTTATGACAACATAATTATCAACAATAGGTGGAAGTGGATTAGTACCCCCATGTGGTGGAGCACGATCATTGGCGTGTATATCATCATTATTATTCTTATACTGCTCATTATCAGAGTTATCCTCATGGAAATTAGTGTAATCTAGATGTGTAGGATCTATAGTAAGAAACTAAGTTGGTTGTTTATCCATAGTATATGGATAGGTTAGAGGAATGTGGGTGAATTTAGGAGGGTTGCCACTAAGTCTTGCACTTTGTCTCAAAGGAAGAGATGCAATGAGGAAGCTCACTAACAAGCAAGGTGATACCTCAAAAGCATAGGGACCTAGTATATTCAACTATGGGTTGAAAGAAATGATTTCTTTAAATTACTATGGTGAATTTTAAAAATTTAATGTAAACTTTTGATTTATATATGAGAGAAAAAAAATAGAAAAGTATTATGAAAATAAGCAAAGAATTTTCCCTAGGTTTTTTAGGGTTTTTATGTGTAAATTAAGTAAGTCGGGTTCACCAAATGATTTAACTTTTTTGGGAATAATGGAGTTGTATTCCTATTTTAGTTAAGGGTCTGGATTAATAAATTAGTACATAATATAAAAGCAGTTATAGTCTTGATTTGTACTACTATTTATCTTTTTCACCTTTCTAAAAATAACAATAAATAGGAAGAAATATAACTTAGCTTGAAACAGATTGAGACGTCTGATATAGAGGCTAAAAATGGTTGCGCAAGACTGTAAAGTTGTCATAAACTTGAATATAGATTTCATTCAATAAAAGGATAGGAGTGCCAAAAAGTGGATGCTTTGGTGTCTAGTGTTATTTTCTGTTCCTGTCGCTATTGTCCAAATTGATCACAAAGATCTCAAACTTTTTGGGTAGTTGTGTTATTCTTATGTGAGCCTGTCTGTGAAAAATCGAGCACTAGTTATTGATGAAACTCATTGTAGAGGTGATTTTTTCATCAAACCCTAATCCTCCATCATGCTTGATAAAATGATATTTGAATCACTTGGGAAAAAAGGGGGGTTAGTGTGTAAGATGCACTAAACATGCAATCCACACCCCTTATGTGGGCACACTGCCTACATACCAATACTTTGAAGAGGGATCAAGCCATATGTAGTTCTTCCACCTAGTGTGCTTTGTGCAATAGTGTGATGTGGATGCAAAATACTAAATTAATAGTGTTTGAGGTGGCTAGGGACTGGTATGAGGATTTGAGTAGGTGTGCAACTATATTGGGTGACTGTATTCAAAGAATAAAAAAGTTTTCCTTAGTGCTTTGTTTTTATTCTTGCTTGCTTTGTAAGTTTTGTCACCTCCTTTGTAAATAAACTTTGAGTGCACTTTTATAGGGAACAATTGGTCATGGGTCATATGTATTCATGCTAAGCTGACCTAATTAAGGATAAAGATCGAATGAAAATGACCATTGGGACTCAAAGTGCAAAATGATATAAGCATAAAAAATGGGACACTTTGGTGCCCAACACTATAGTCCAAATGGGGCACCCCTATCTTATAAGCTCAAGACCTAGGAGAATAGGACTGGTACAAGGAATACTATTTGGCTGAAGTGGAATCAGGGTTGAGAAGGTTTTGGATGACTATTAATGAACAAAAAGGTGTCTATAAGGGTCACAAGGGCATGCAAAAAGGACCTATGGATGGGGTCTTGTAAGCCACACTCAAACTACCAATTTGGACATTTTATATGACTACACATGACAAGAGTAAAATAGACAAGTTTGACTCTTGTCGATGGTCACTACATGTGCAAAAAAAAAATAATCAATGTCCATGTTTATAGTGAAACTAAAATGAATGCAAACAAATTCATAGGATTCTCTCTCCACTACCCATAATTTGCTTCTAGTTCCTTCTCTATGATGATACTCTCCCTTGCACCGAGGGGGTTATACCTGTGTCATAGATAAATGAACAAAAATGCAATATCTAGGTCATTAATTTGATACTACATGATATGAAGTAGTAAAATCATGATAAATAACAATTATTCCACATAATTGTATAACATCCATCTATCTGAGTGATAATTAATTGCATTAATTTTATCACATAAGCATAAAAACAAGATAACAAGAATTAACCAAATTATAACTTGTAAAACAAATTAATCAATAATTGATATTCCTAATTGCATAACAATAAATCAACATTTTATTATTAATACCTTTATAATTCTAATAACATGCAAGTGCCTTCAAAATTTGACATGAGAAAATGCAAGGTGCGATAGTTGAAGGAATAAACATTTCATCTATCTTTAATGTGGAAGATTTATAGTCCTACCACAAATGGCAGAGTATTGAGATTTTTTTTGAAGAATTTGATTGGAGAGCATGTATGTCAAAGAATTTGTGTGAGGAAGAAAAAAGGGTGGTTTATTTGAGAGTAAAAAAGTGAACACATGACGTAGAGCATAAATAATATTTGGTTAATTGAACAAGAGCTTATATTTATTTGTTACCCAAGGTGTATGGTGTAGAGCATATGGGTTCAATTATAATCCTACAGTAACTCTAAAATATTAGGTTAGAAAATATGCTAAGTCTTGTTGTGCACAAGCTTTGTTTGTGTTTTTTCTATAGCCTTGTGCATGCGTGTTTTTAGTTTATTTTGTTCTGTGCAAGTTTGTTGATGCGCATAATTTTATTCTAGATTTTTGTTACTTAAAAAAACATCATGCATCTATCTTCTCAATTCTACGTAAAGTATAAGTCTTGGAGTAGGGTTCTATTGCACAACCTTTCTTGTAGATCTTGTAATGTCTCATGGAGGTGGTTGTCATACATAAGTGTGAGTCTGTGGATCATGGGCATTGTGTGTGAGTTTGTTTTGTTTTTGAAGTATTACAACTTGGATTGTGAAGTTTCAATAGCTATGTAGGTTGTTATGAATACACACTCTATTTTTATGTCTTATGGATAAAGAGGCATTGTAGTTCTTAACTTTTTGCATTTAATTTCTCAGAGAATAAAAAAAATATTGTGATTTCATTTAATATCAAGTTGTGAGGTGGTATGTCATGATGTGTGTTCTAATATGAATTATAACCATCATGACTATAATATGTATTTAATACTTGTAAAGGGTCATTGAGCACATTAATCTAAGTAGATGGATATCGTATATATATAAACATGACCCTATGCTTGAGTTAGTTATCCAACAAGCTAGGACAATCTTAGATCATAGTTAGCATTTTGAGAGGTATCTAAACTTATAAAGACCATGAGTTAGCAAACAAATATATTAACATATGATGTTGTGAGACATGTCATTTGATATTATTGTTTTGTCATTATGTGTGCAAGCTATATTTACATTTATTGAAATCAAATACAAAATTGAGTTATTTATTTCACTATGTAACTCTGAAGGTTGCATTGTCTAAGGCATCTCTTTATTGAGACCCCTAATAATGATTGCATCAAATACTTTTAGTACTACAAAAAATAATGCTAAATAATATATTTGAATATATCTATTGTGGGAATAGGTGTCACATACCATGTATGCCTTGAAGTGAGTGAATTATGAGTGCCCTCTTCTATAGGAGTGACTTTTGGGTTGAATGTCTGGAGACTAGATGAATGTAATGAGTGGAATGTTTAACCCCATTTTAAAATGTGGGGCAAACATGTGAAGCACATATCTCAAAAGAAAGGAATTTTATGTGCATCATCTGTAATAAAATATATAAAATCAATTATTTAGACCAAATAAAGATGTCAATTTGGAAACATGTATGTTATGTATAGTTTGCCCCTATGCGGGCTTATGATATTGTAAATATAAGCAAGTGAGTAATATGCCCCATGTGGGTGAAATGTAAGCACCATAGAACAAAGGTAGCATGTCAAATATAAACACAATATGTAAGCAATGTAATATCAATAAGGGGTGCCCCACATTGACCTAAGATAAAATAAATGTAGAAATATTAACATAAGATAACATAATATATTAAAATAAAATTATGATCCTACTCATCCATAACTTCCATCATAATTCAATGCACTTGCATGCATGTTTCCTAAAAATATGTGCCATCATCATTTATAAGTTGGCATGGGAGTTTGGGATGGGATGAAAAAATCAAATCAAAGGAAACTAATAAAGAAGGTAAAATAAGAAGCAACTTGAGCATGATATAAAAATAGATGCAAAGAAGAAAAAAGAAACCATAGGAACAAAATTAGAAGGTAGTAAAAGAAAAAAAAAATTGAAAAGAGAAAATAATACCAAACATGTTGACGAGAAGTCAATAAAGCATAATTGAACCATGAAATTATGTGAAAAGAAGTGGCTCTAAAACCATTGTGAAATTTGAAGCGAAATAAAGATAGAGAAAATAATGAAAGCTTAAGGAGATTAGAGAGGAAACTAAAATTATGCAATTTGAGTAAAGAAGGACCCGAGTGGGTGACCTAACCTAGAAGAAAGTTGAGAAAGAAGCTAGGGCTTCCAAAAGCCACACACCAGACATAGGAATAGGGAGCACACAAAGATAAAAAGGAAATAATTGTGTCAATAGATAAATAATTAGTCAAAATAAAAGTATATACAAGAAATAGAGAGAGTTTATTTGAAAACATAAATAATTAGTTAGGAAAAAATAAGCAATAATTTGATCATAATTAGGGGAGTCATAATAATGACCAAAAGATATAAAGGTTGAAGAAAATGTATCAGTAGGAGTCAAATTAGGATGTCAAGGTACCCATAAGTCCAAGAAAGATAAAAAAATTATCACCATCATTTTTATTGTCATCGTCATTTACTATACCTTTTTGTGTATCAATATGATCCTTTGCATAAATATTACCTTGACTGATTGGATCATTTTAGGCTTTTCTATTTGTGGAATGACAATAGATTGTGATAAACATAACTTTGTAGGTATTGTCTTGTGTTCTTGAATCTTATGCTCTCTTTCTTGAAGTCCATCTCCAAAAAAATTTCAAATATTTTTGAGTGAAAAAACATCAATCCCACTTCCCCCCTCACACTAAGCTTAGAAAAGCCATTAAATCCTCGAAATATAATTTAAAACCAATTTAAAGAACCCAATTATATTAGACTAGTTGCTTTCACGTTGTCCCTTACATTAGTAAAATTGGAAGGCAAATTAAATGTTAGGGTGAAATAGCAGTCAACTATAGCTAGCTATTGTTAGACACTCTTTATTAAGTACAAAGTTCACATTGAAGATGCGTAAGTGATTGTTCTAGAGGATCATAATTTCAAGAAATGCTTAGCAAAGGTTAAAATTTTGGAGAACACCCAATTAATTTGAATAGGGATGAATTTTTGGCTTAAGCCACTTTTGGAGGCCAATTATCAACATGTTAGAAAAAGGCCCCTAATCTTGGAAGATACCCATTTCATATTTTTAAAATTAATGGTTGTAACCTTTAATGTTTGTAATGGTTAGTTATTTATTACAAACTTAATTTATCTATATAAAGAACTCTAATATACAATCTTAACATTTATTTTTTATAATGACACATTATTATTGATTTAAAAACTTTAATATAATTGTTTATAGTTCTTACTATATAATCTTAGCATTTTTTTTTGCAATGATATATATTATCGATTTACAAACTTTCATATAATTGATTATAAAAAAATATTTATGTACAAATATTATAAACTTCAAAAACATCATATATATATATATATATATATATATATATATATATATATATATATATATATAATAAAAAGTTTTATTTAATTGATAATGTTGCAATATGAGACCATATGGCTAGTATGTCGTTAGACTATAACCTTTACACAGAGCTCAAGGGATGAGCCTATAAATCCTATTTCTATATACCATCAACCAAGCATGCGAGTGGGTAGTTAGACTTGCTCTTCTTCAACTACTTCAACAACTTCCTCTGATGGGGCAGGTTGATCTCTATGTCCCTAGACATAATGCTAGTGGTGGAGATAAACTTTGATACTTGTGGTGTCCTCTACAAGCTTTTCCATATGACTCTATAAAGATTCTATTTTGTTAGTATTAATTCATATCATTGACAAGACCTATGTATGGAGCTTTGCTTCCTTTATGATGACCTCCATGATATTATTGAGATGTAGCATGTTATCATTCACAAATTTCATCATGTTATGAAAAATTCTTGGAATCGCTTAGTCATCACCTCTATTTCCTTTTTGTGCTCTAAGTTTTCACTATTTTGTTTCAAAAGTAGATTGTTGATACTCATCAGAGTATCGTTAATCTTTTGAAGGTTTTTCCCTTTATCTCATAAGTTATCTTGACTAGCACTATTCAAACTACTTCTTTGAGGGTGAGAGTCACCCTCCTGTTTGCCAAATTTCAATGCCTCTCCATCATCTATATGTATCAATTTTTTAAATGATCTGACCTCCTAATGAGACATCTTTCTCTTTATGGGCTCTTGCCTTTGAACTTTCTCTTAAATCTGCAATTCCTTTGTTCTTTTCCATCAAAATTCATTCCTCATTTTCTCTTTGGATTGATTTTTTGCCTTCTTAATAGATGGTATAAAATGTCCTTTGCTTGTGATCATATTCTGATTGGTGTTGGAAGGAGTTAGATGTGTTTCCTTGTTGCCTATTCTTATGCTAAGAGGCTACCTCTTTCTCTTTTACATCTTGACCCAGATTGATTTTGGTTTCCTCATTTACCTCAATGCTTCTTTACTCATAATTCCCAACCATGTAGAAGTGATGATTGTCTACATTGTTCCTTTCTTTTCCTTTAACTTGATCTTTATCCACCAATTCTATTAGATATTTGATGTGTTATAATACTAAGATCAAGATGGATAGTGCATAGCAAATAATATATAGGAGGGAGATAATTATTCTAACAAGCAACTAGGGCATCACATGAACTGAGCTAGGTATTAATATACTAACAATAACACCAATCCTTATGTTACAAAGGAGCGACACAACATCATGAATGATGTGATCCAATGTTTATCTATGCCAACTTTGCCACCAACTGATGAGAGGTAGTCTTGGCAAGAGAATTTCTATTATCGACTTAGTTTTGGCCAACACTTGCCTGATTGATTTTGTCAATCTGCTTTTTCACTTAAAGTTCCAATGCCTCCATAGGTATAAATAACTTGTAGTAAGCTTCTTTTTACCCTTCACATGATTGTCATTTAGTATTTTTCCTTTCCTATCACTTGTTGAAAAGGATTACAAAATTTTATAGTAACCTTCCTTTGGTGTGTTTTTTATCTTGTCACTTATGTATTATGCCAAAGGTGGATTTCCAACTAAGTTTCCAAAAGCATCCTCTAGAGTGAAGTTGCTTTGATTCATTTGCTTTATTCGATGGAGAATTCCAAATTAAAAATATAAACCAAATCTACCATTTATGGGTCTTTGGGGACTTCTACCCTTTTATTATTTCTTATTATCTTCACTTTCACACCCTAATTTTCTAATCAATCTATCGCTTTATTATTTTCTCTTAAAATATGGCATACTTGGAGTTTTTTGAATATTGGATGAAGATTTCTAGTTTATTTATAATGCTTCCAATTCTCTAATTTGCTACCTCATCCCTCTCCATTCTATGAATAATCAAAAGTGAGTCCCCTTTAACTAATATTTTTTTAATACTTGCTTTGATGGCCAATTTAAGCCCAACAATTAAGCCTTCTACCTATACAATGTTGTTCTTGTTTGTTCTCATGTAGAGTACCTCATAAGTAACCAACTACCTTGAATGGTCTCTAATGATCACTCCTACTCTCGAATGTCTTGGGTTGCCTTTTGAGGAACAGTCAAAGTTTAATTTGCACCAGCCTCTTTTAGGGGGGAGCCATTTCAATTTTTTCCTTAAGACACTCTTAATTTTTTTTCCATTGGTGATTAATATATATTACATTGTTTTAGTACCTTCCCAGTTGTTTAATATTTTTAAATCCTTTGAGGTTGCTTTTTTTATTTTTTCATTGATGGGATATGCCAACAATATATTTAATATTGTTTTGCAACTCTATCCAAATCCTTTCAGGAGACTTGCTCTTGACCTTTTGTTCAAATATTCTAGTGTTTTATTTAAGCCAGACTTTCCATACTAACATGCTCAAGCCCATTTCCTAAATGTCTCTTATTATGTTCAAATTGTAACTGGTATGCCAGAATTTGAGGTGCTTTAGCAGGTTTTAGTTTAAGCTCCATTCTAAATTAAAACTATGCAAGAAGAAATTCCATAGACATGACATGTAATGACAATGGAGCAAGAGATGTTTCACATTTTCTTCCTTATGATAGCATAAAACACACCTTGATGGGCCTTGGAAACCTCTTTTTTCAAGTTTTCTCATGTGAGGATTTTGCCATGTGTTACCATCCATAAAAAGGATTTGGATTTTGGCCAAGCTTTAGATTTACATATTTCATTCCAAACTTACATGTCTGAATGTTGGGTTGAGATCCTAGCTACTTGTTATAGCTTCCCTTGACCGAATATTCTCCTGACCCTCAATTATTCAAATTAATAACATCCTTATTTTTTATCCATAGGATTCTAAAACCTTCTATCATGGCATTGTTTTTCTTGTGCCCTTTACTTTGTATTCCTTCTCTATTCTGTATGGTTTTCTCGATAAATGACTTGAACCCATACTCAATCTTTTCTATCAAGTAGTCTTTAACTTTGTGCTCCCATTGCCTTATGAATTCATCTTTTATGTCCTTAAGGTATGCTTCCATGACTAAAGGTTTTGGAGAGATCCATCTATCTTCCCAAAAGTCTATTGATTCCCATTCTTTACATTGTAGAAAAGATCCTTTAGAATTATACCTCTAGCTTCCCTCATACTATTCCAAATTGTAGAGCCTAGAGGGAGATTCTTTGTTGTGAATATTCTATTCAGTTCCTTGTTATCCAAGTAATTTTTTATCAGCACCTCATTCCTAGACATGCCCAGACTATTTCCCAATCTCTAGACTAGGTTAGCTATAAGAGCTCTATTTAACTTATCCAAAGCTCTTATCGTTGTTCCCCCCTAACTTTTGGGTTTACTCACCTTTTCCCAATCTAGTAGATGCATTTTATCTTTTTCCCTTGTACCTTGCTAGAGGAACTTCCTAAAAATTCTTTTCATTTGATTAAGTACCTTTATAGGGGTCTTCCAGTAGATGACAGTATCTTGAAGCACTAATTTGATAAGGGTTATTCTTCATGCAAGAGTTAGGTATTTCCCTTTCTAGCCACTAAGATTTATTCTCATTTTTTTAGTGATCTCCTCCATAATTTCTTCCCCCCTTGTTGCATAAGAGAGGAAATCCCACATAATGGACTAAGAGAGGAATAATTTCAAAACCCAAGAACCTATTTAGAAATGATTGCAGCTTGGGGGACATATTAATACATTTTTTTTTCATTTTTCTTTGTTAATTATTTGCCTTAATGTTTTTTCATATCTGGAAAGAGCATCCCTAATTGTTTTGACCTCCTACATGGTAGGATTTACAAAATGTAAGGTATCATCTGCAAATTGGAGGTGGGTATGTCCTTCACCATTTATTATTCCTTGTAGACCTTTCAACTTGTTATTTATTTTCAAGGAATTTAACCTCCTACCCAATGTCTCTACCATCAAAATGAAAAGGTGCGATGAGAGTGAATCCCCTTGCCTAAGCCTCGTCAGGATGAGAAAAAACCTTTTGTAGATCCGTTCACCATGACTAGGAACATAGATTTTGAATAAAAACTTCTAATCCATTTTCTCACATTCATACTAAAGTAAAATCTCTCTAGGACCCCCTCAAAGAAGGTCCAATTGACCCTGTCAAAGGCTTTGGATATATTTAGTTTAATCAACATCCCTTACCTTTTGCTTACATGAAGTGACTGAATGACCTTATATACTATAGTTGTACCATCTGAGATTTGTCTACCCTACACAAAACCTACCTATTCTTCTAAGATAAATTTTAGAAGGATACACTGAAGCCAAGATGCAATATTTTTCAAAATTATCTTGTCAATTATATAGCAAAGAGAGACAGACCTAAAGTCTTTTGAAGATGTACTATCAGATTTTTTGGGGATGAGGGAAATAAAGGTGGTGTTAAGGGCTTTTAGAATGTTTCAAGATAGCTTAGATTCCTACACCACCCCTCTTATGTCCTCCCCAATAAGTCCCCAAAAATGTTGGAAGAAAAAAGAGAGAAAACCATCAGGTCCTAAAGCACTATCCCCTTTTATTTTGAAAATCACCTTTTTTTACTTCTTCTAATTCTATGTTTTTCATCAGCATTTCATTTTCTAGATTTGAGACCAACTGTGGGATCTGGGTCCAGAATTCTTCTTGCTCCTCACTTTCCTCTTTGTCATGAATGTACATTCTTTTATAGAAGTTAACTAAGTGATCTTCGATTACCTCTAGCTCCTCTATCGTAACCCCCTCATCAATTTCTAATTTTTGATATAATTTTTCTATCATCTGATTTTACAAGAAAGGTGGAAGAATCTCGTATTCCTATCCCTTCTATTAACCACCTTATTCTAGACTTATGATGCTAATAGATTTATTATTTTTTATATAACTCTTCCAATGCTCTAGAAACTTCCTCTTCTTCCATCTGAAGTTCATTCTCAATATTTCCTTCCATTCCCATTTCTTGAATTTCTTCATTTCTTCGCTCTAGGTCTCTTTTTTAATGAAAGATGTTCTTGAATGTGAGCTCATTCCAGTGTTTCAGGGCCATCTTGAGCTCCTTTAATTTCTTGTGTAAAATATACATCTTTGTCCCATATATAGAGCTAGGATTATTCCATTGTTCCTTTACAAAATCATCAAGACCAGTGTGTTCCAACCATGTCTTCTCAAATCTAAAAGGGACCTTGGTTAGATGCTCATCTTTAGAGAGGTATAAGGCTATATGCCAATGGTCTAACCCTACCTTTCTCAGGACTTCCACTTCGAGGATGAAGTTGATTTCCTTTTATTTTCTAGTGATCAAAAATTTGTCCAGTCACTCCAGGATCAAATCCCTTCTTTGCCTTTTATTACTCCATGTGAACCAACCACACTTAGTTTTCATGTCACACAGATCTGAGTTTTATAAGAAATTGTGGAAAGCTCCATTATTCCTTTCTTTTCCTTTTCTACCTTTATTTTTATAAGGGCCCAGTCTTGCGTTAAAATCTCCTCTAATTATCCATGGATAGTCCTTTTTAGTGTTAATTTTAGTTTCTATCTATTTCTATGCTCGTTCTCTTTCTCATTTACATTAAGAACCATAGAAATTAACCAGATAAAAAGATAAATTAGTCTTCCTGCTTTCCATCATGGCAATAAGGAATTGTTCTTATTATTATAATACATGTAGATCCACTTCATTTGCATTCCAAAGGAAAGTCATTCCCCCTGTTGGGCCTGAAGCATTCTTACCACTAACATTTCTACCCAAAACTTTGGCAAAACTTTTACGAAAAGTATTTAGATCCTCAATCTTAGTTTCCTGAAGGATTAACACTTCCGAATTGTATTTTTTGATAATATTTTTCAATGTCCTTATTTTTTAGGGGTTTTTTAGGCCCCTAATATTCAAAGTTAAGACATGCATCAGGAAGGGTAAAGGTTCTTGGTGCTCACCAAGATTGAGTCTAACTGAACTTGCATACCTATTCTTATAACTTTCAAGGATTCATCTTGTCTTTTCTTTTTTCTACTAGTTTGTCCTCTCCTTATTTTTCTAAAATTATCTATTATGTTCATATTAGGGGTTTGTGAGAATCCAATACTATCTTTGATATTTTATGAGTTTATTTCATTTGATTCATCCATGCTTGTCCAATTTTGTTTTCTCTTGCTCCTTTCTACTATACTGTTATTTTTGACTTGTTTCTCTTGAATCTCTTTCTCTATTATTTTGGGTTTGTTACCTATTCCTGGTTCTTTTAATAAATTCTCTAGATCTTCTTTAAACCCATAATTTGTTGCATTGTCTTCTAATTCCATGTTTTCCTTTTCCCTTTATTGTTGGGTTTTTGGTACCCTTTCTAACTCTTCTTTTTGGGGATCCTTATTTTTAGATTCGACTCTCTCTTCCTTGGGGACATATTTCTTGACAACCCTACCTTTTGCTTTATCTACATGTTTCTTCTTTATATTCATAAATCCTTCAGCATCATTTTCAAGGGCCTCCAGTAATTTCCCCTCATAGTTGTTCTTCTGGAGGGAGGGACATTCTTGAAATAAATGCCCATACTCATGGAATTTATTGCATCTAAACGGGATGATTTCATAATATATATCTTGATTCCATTTAATTTCTCTAGCTTTCAAAGGGATATTTTTTGGTAAAGGTTGGGTAAGATCTAATTTCACACAATTCTCACATAACTTGATAGACCTTTACCATGATGGGGTTTTGAAATATCAACTCAATGGCCTAAAGTATTAGCAACAGTTTTAAAGACATACCTAGACTAGAATTCTTGTGGCAGAGCATACATGCATATCTAGACCAAGACCGTATTAATAAATTCTTTAGTTAGTTTGAAGGTCATATGCTAATACTTCATAAATAACCTTGCATTTTTAAAGAAATAAGGTCCTCCCCCAAAAACCTTGTCTTTATCTGATTCATTTACAAAGATTCTTATGAAATATACTTTTGCACAAAACCTTAACTCATTCTCCATTTATTTTCTAGGTTCTCTTTATCCACACATGCAGTGCCTCTATTGTTAGTTGGGATCCCATGAACTTGCAGATCAGGGTTCATCCATAATGTTCATCTATATGTTTCCTGATCTCTGAAGGGTGAAACATCACTATTGGGATCATCTCAAATGTTTACATGCATGCATTTTTGGCTCCAACCCCAAGATTTTGTAACTTCTTTTTCCCCATCGCATTCATCAATACATCAATTTCCCTATCTAATACCACTAAGGAAGCTCTAACTGCCATATTTTTGAAAGAGGGTTTCTGGGGTGGTGGGATTTCCCCTTTACGAAAACATCTTCTACCTATGAATGAACCAAAAAATGCAATCAGAACAAAACTATCAATGAAAAAATGAAAACTACTAAATGATTAGAACATGGTTGTACTCATGCTCTCCATCTCTCGTGGATAGTCAGGAAACATCAAATATTTAATATTAATATATATACTTGTTTAATTATAATCCAATATTATTCATAGTCTTATAAACGAAATTATAATCTAACATAATTTTTTTTAAGGGAACCAAGAAGCACTTGAACTCATGAGTGAAAGATTTGAATTGTGCACTCATGAATGGATGGTTCATTATTGATCGATGTTATCGTAATTTCATAATGAACTACTTATAATTAAGTAGTAATAATCCATGTAAAATAAAATATATCACGTTTAATTAATTAAGACATTTTGATAAGATAGATATAAATCAAACACAGGTATAAATATGTAAATATCAGGCTTTTATCTCAATTATAGCTTTGTCATAATTTTATCCTAGCATCCCTATCCTCACTTTGCACATTTCCTACAGTAGGAAAATATTTTTACTCTAGAATAAGGAAAACAAAGATGATTCCAAGGTCTATACTCAATAGGAATCTATTGATTTATGAGGTCCTTTGAGTGAGAACATATATGTAAAAAAAAATTACATAAATGAAATAACTTTAGAATGTGCACCAAAAATGCTCCACAATAAAATGCTAGCTCAGATTATGATCATGAGTGCACTAATAATTTCCCTCTTTTTAACATGAAGTAGAACCCCTGTTTATTTATAATTACCATTTGAATTCAATTATAACAATATTGGCACTCATGGTAACTTCTAAGGACTAAGACTTAAAAAAGGAGAAAGTGGGGGAAACAAGTGCACCCAACTTAAAAAGATCTAAAGAACAAGATAAGCCTAAAATAATAACTAGAATGTATAAATAGAGGGATTTTAGAACACTGGAAATCAATGATAAGACATAATTAAAAACTTCAAGATTTTGCAATTCATAATGTTGAAAAGATCAAAATTTTGAAAATATTGTGACAAAAGATTAAGCAATGTTTCAGTCCAAACTATGTGGTCTCCCATCATTATGATAAAACAAATTTTACCAAATTTAGACCAAATTATTTATACATAAAAAAATGTGCTAAAAAATTCATAAAATAATATTAAATAAATACCAAGAGGTCATTTTAAGTTACTAATGCTATATGATTTTATATGAACCCACCTAATCGATTACCTACAATTGTCAAAAGGGATGAACAAAATTTGATTTTGTAAATTTTCATTTGAGAGTTAATACATTTACCATCTCATTTGAGAGTTTTTAAAGTTTTATTAATAATTATTTTTTAATTATCTTGACACTTTTGGGGTAGATCCAAGGATTGAGGATCGTCTATTTTGTCAAACTTTTTAGGTAATCTAACCCAACCTCATCTATTTTTAGTATCCCTTGGAACTTATATCTTGTTAGATAGCATGACATTGCAATTTATCATCATCTC
Organism: Torreya grandis; assembly: GCA_037957365.1. Lineage (NCBI taxonomy): Eukaryota > Viridiplantae > Streptophyta > Pinopsida > Cupressales > Taxaceae > Torreya > Torreya grandis. The sequence goes on from JARHVA010000076.1 coordinate 4,989,569, forward strand.
CATGAATTAGACTACAACACTTTCAATTTATTATTAAGAATTATTTATATATTAAACTTTATAAATCCACCAAACAAATCCCACAATAATAAAGAAGAGATGTTAGCAGAATAATGTCAACAACCATAAACTAAAGATGAAATTAGAAGAATATTTTTGGAAAAATTTATGGTTCTTCTAATTATGCTAATAAACATCCTATAATGATAGATGGGGGTTGTAATGTTCACAAATAAACAATTAAAAATAACCTTAAATTTGACATCCATTTGACCATCACAAGGTAGTTTCAACCTTAAAGTAGACATCTATTTGATCATCACTTAGAAGTTTTATGGTGGAGTTTGGAGCCCCCCATTTTTTTGAAAAGACTTTTTCTAGCTTGACACATTAGTATAGCTAGATTGATGACATTTGTCACCAGTTATTTGGAATTTTTTTAAGAAGGTACTATAATTATGAACCAATATGGTATACATAAAATCTAATATAAGAGCCTTGAGATTGATATCTATTAGTATTTTTCAGATAAATATATTTAAGATATCTATACTAATTTATAGATTACTAAAGCCTCAATTCTTTAACTCATGATAAAGTTAACACATTATTAACTTTACATGTAATAAAGTACATGTTAAAATGTTCCTCAAATTGTAGTGTAACAGTTAAAATAAATACATTTTGGATTGACAGAGCAAATATGTGGGCCCACCAATCTTAAAATTAAGATGTATAAATAATGATTCCAAATTAGTCTGAATTAACTTGAAGACTAATTTGGAGTCTTCCATCATTCTATGCCAGAAGATTATCGATATGACATGTGTGTTCAATTATTCACTTTTGGAAGCAAGGGTATATATCATTAAAGGCGAACAAAGGTTCACAATAGTTATTTTGCTATATGATTACAATATGTTGTAACTTATCTCTGGTTTCCTATTTAAGCTTGTTCACCTTTAATTATGGAATAGGAGAGATGATACTACTATTGTGTTTCTTACCACATTGAATCAACCTTTAAATTGGAGAGGGAGTAACATAGGAAAATAATGCTTCAGATGCATTACATGCATCTTCCTCATCCAATGGATCTAACTCAACAAGTTCATCTTCAGGATGATTGAAATAGATTTGTGATTCACTCTCTTAAGTAGGCTCCTCACATCAATTTGATCTTTTACTACTAGGTCACTCAAGATAGTCATTGCTTCCTCATCATCAGACTCATCATTGTTGCTCTTAGAGATTAACCTAGGCATTATATTTTGGTGAATTCCTGAAATGAATGGCACATAGTTAGTAAAAGTATCAAAAGACACTTGACTACTAAAACTAATAAAAACATCCTGTTGGTTGTGTACTGAATTAATAGAGTTATATGCATTAGTGGAGCAAGTAGGGTCTTCATTCAATATAGGGGAGTTACCTTGATAACACATCTGAGGTAATTCATGGGGCAATGTTTCATTATAAAACACAAATTGATCAATATTATTTAGAAAAAGATAATATCATTGACTTCACTGAATGAAGACTTTAACTCATTATGAAAGTTAACACATTATTAGCTTTACATGTAATAAAGTACATGTTAAAATGTTCCAAGATCATATTAAAATGAGCTTTATAATGAGGAACACCAATCGTATAATTAAGATGTATAAAAAATTATAAGTTTTAAGTGGAAAAAAGAGTGCCCAAAGAATTCAATTCCTAGACTCATAGATTCCTCATCTCAATTCAATTTATCAAAATTTTATTTTAATAAAATAAAATCTAAATGAAAATTTCTTTTTTTTTCAACCCCCTCCTGGGCAAGAGGATTACCATCCTGGTCGGATGATTGGCACCCTTTAAACCTAAAAGAGAAATGTACTCATTTAAAAAATATAATTTAGCAATTCAACTATAAATTTGATGTTCGTTTGAATATGGCAACATCATTTTATCATTAACTATTGATTTAATCTTAAACTAAGCTGATAAGAAGTTGGTTTAAGCTTAGAGCTATGAAAAATCATTTGCATATACTAATTCATAGGGAGTGAGGGTGTTTGTGGTATTAGCAAAGTAATTGGCATTGGAGGAACTGTAAATGGTCGTGTTGGAGTTGGGGCGACCATTAACTCCCCTTGACCGAAAGTGAAGATTTATTCTTCTTTAGATGCTCCTTCCTTTACAATCCTTGATGACTTGCAAGGGATTAAGAAGGATTCTAGACACACCCACATGCCCACATAGATCACCACCACCATCTTCATGATCATCTCATTTTTGGGTTGGCGCCAACTCAATAAAAGGTGATGGAAGCCACCTCAGATTTATAGAATCCCCTTAAATAGTAAGTTGATATGTCCCTTTTCCCACTTTTTTAATAGGGATCAGTTTTATAGGCTTTGTGCAATTTGGGTCTAAAAAATTTAATGAAATTGGATGTGGTTACAATGCGTTGAATCATGATTTAGTTCCATTAGTGTTAGAAGCACTACAACTGGCCATGTTAGAGTTAGGGTGGTCATTAACTCCTCTTCACAGAAAGTGAATATTTATTCTTAAGAGGCTCCTTCCTTAATAATGATTGATGACTAGGAGCTTGCATGGGAGGAAGAAGGAATCCAAAGCTACCCACATAAACCCCTGGATCACCACCACCATCTTCATGATCACCTCATTTTTGGGTCAGTGCCTAGTTAATAAGAAGTGCAAGAAGCCACCTCAGATTTTTAGGATGCCCTTAAAGAGTAAGTTAGTATGCCATTTTTCCTAGTTTTTCATTAGGGGTCAATTTTTTAGTCTCTTTGCATATCTGATCTTAAAAATTTAATAAAATTCATTGTGGTTATAGTGTGAAATATAGTTATTTAGTTTCATTGATTGGTGTTAAATGATAATTTTATACTTGGATCCTGCATTATGTGGCACTAACTATCATGACTTGAATCTAGTGTGACTCTACATGATGATATGAACTTAAATTAGTTTTAAGTATAATCATCAGGGAGGTCTAGTATAGGATGAGGATCTACTATGTTTCATGTACATGCATCTTTTGGTAATTATAATTAATGTAATATTAATGTACATTTACTTATTTGCTTTTTCACCTTGATTTTAAATGTCCATAACTTAAATTTCCTCATGGATATGATGTTGAGTCTAACATCTTATTTTTTAAGAAAAGGGTAGCGGATGGGAATGAGAGAAAAGCCTCCACTCATGACTGTATTTGTTTCTAGAAAATTAGTTTTATAAAAGGGTGCTAAGAGTCATAGTGTTGGATCCTGATTTATTTACACATATTGTTTCAAAATGGGAATAATGGTAAACCTAAATCCTTTTTCATTGGAACCCCTATTAGGATCAAACAGAGTTTACTAAAGCTTCATTTCATGCACATAAAGTTTAATAGAATCCATAGGCCAAAAATAGAGAATATTTAATCACACTGTATTATTTTTGCACACTTTGATTATTATAAATCATTCGAGACGTTACATATATATAAGAATATCATTCCTATAATCTCTCCATCATTATCTCACATGAAATATCTCAATCTTCTATATATAATATATTGTTATAATTCATAACAATATATCTAAACAATATTATATTCTAATCTATTATCGTAATATTGTTTATAATAATATTTTGATAATAAATTACTACAAAATTTAACTAACAACCAAGCTATACGTAATAATTAATTATTACTCACATAATTATTCATATTACGACATACAAATTACTATGAAGACTAACTATTTCCCTAACATTCCCCCCTTAAGCCTTACATGTTAATTTGTGTTTCACAAGACTTAATGAAAGTAATGAAGGAACACATCAACTTCTTATCTACCATTCATTGTCAAGAACACATCAATCAAATCAGTGTGGAAACTTAGAATAGGAACATCTACCATCAACCATTCACTAAGGGAACACATTAACCTAGCAATGTGGAAACCATGATAGGAACACCATCTATTCAACTTTCACTCCTACCTCCAAGAACTGGTTTGAATAGAACTATATGCCACCGCATACTCTTAGGTTTACATACTACTGACGCAATCTTATTGTACATAACCAATACTATGTGAAGGAATGCATCCCACATTTACTTTATGTGACCATACATACGTGTCACTAATGGATCATCTCCATAAAGAAGTAAGGTAGTCACAGGATCTCTATAGTAGTTGCTCTCCTAACTATTACCACATTCTTGTTTCTTATAAACACCTTTTTATGCAATGCCTTATGTCAAAAAATAGGAAATTCACCTCTTATTTGTCACACATACAAATGCTAAAAATATAAAATATATGTGCGTGTCACTATAAAAAGAAGCACCCCTTCATTAGTGGTTAATGAGAGGCATAGAAAGCCTCCATCCTCCAGTATCCTCCAACCTCTAGTAGGTTTTTGTTTACTTAGTTGATGAAGTCATGAAGCTTAATCACATGTCACTTTAAATGGAATAGGGTCCCCCCCATAAGATTGACACATTCGACATACAATAGATTAAGAACTCTTGACATGAACTGAATGACTCAACTATACAATATGATTTTTAAGAAAATGATTTTAACTCTTGACTCTTGATTTTGACACTTTTCAGATGACTTCTTAGACTTGTTGTTGAGTTGTGGAGCTAAAAGCTTCACCAAATGAGTAAATTGCAAGTTGATGGAGTTACACAGTCATCGGCGTCGGTCAAGGGTCGACTAGGAGCTACCAGCGTCGGTTATGGATCGACCGACATCAGTCATGTGTAGATAGGCAGGGACCGACGTCGGTTACCTGTGCGTCTAGAAAGTCTATTTTCATGGATGAACAGACTGTTTGCATGATTAGATTAACTGTTGGTATTGAGTCCGCGTTTCTATTTTTGGCAGGACTGATTTGAACCCTTGATTAAGAGGTATATCTAACGGTGGAGAATGCATGCTCATGAATCCTAATATTATATAATAGAGTTAGATCTTCATAGCTTAGGGTAAGATAGAATAGTACAAGACATTTATTGTATATGTGTATCAATCCAGGTTATTGGAATTGATTATAATTGAGAGAGAAAACTCTTGAGGGAAAGATATTTGTACATCTGAGAGGTGTGAGAAGAAAGTGTGATTTTCTTCATTGTATTTTTTTCTGAAAGAGTTTAATACAAGTTTTCAGGGTGGTTTCTTGTATCTCTTATTTTTTGTTGTTTCTGATTCTAGTTACTTATTATTCTGGTTTAATTTCGTGTTTAGTTGCTTACATAAAAGTAATCAAGTTTGTTGGTTGATCCCCAACAAGTGGTATCAAAGCTCAGGTTGACTAACAGGTGTTTCAGATCTGGTTAGTGTTTGTTGATTACAGGTTACTCACAGGGGTTTATGTTTGAGTGGGAGAAGCAATGGTAGAAGAAAGCAAACTGAGAATGGAGAAGTTTAATGGCAAGAACTATCAATTATAGAGAATGCAAATAGAAGATTATCTGTATCAAAAAGATCTATACTTATCGTTAGGTGGGGTTTCAAAGAAGCCCACAGACATGGAAGATGAAGAATGGGAAGTTCTTGATAGAAAGGCTCTTGGATCTATAAGATTGAGTCTGGCATCTACTGTGATATCTAATTTATCACAGGCAAAGTCAACGGTAGAGTTAATGACTACTTTAGCAAATTTATATGAAAAACTCTCAGCTTCATATAAGGTATATCTTATGAAGCAATTATTTAATTTGCAAATGCAGGAAGGTGGAACTATATCTAATCATCTAAATGATTTCCATGGAATTGTAAATCAATTAAATTCAATCAAAATAGTTTTTGATGATGAAATTAAAGCTCTATTAATCTTATGCTCTTTACCTGAAAGCTGGCATAGCTTGGTAATGGCAATTAGTAATACTGCATCTGCTTCAAATATTTTAAAAGTAGATGATGTTGTTAGTGTAATCTTGAATGAAGAAATTCACAGAAAAAGCACAGAGAAAATATCAAGGAATGCTTTAAGTTTTGAAAGCAGGGGAAGGCAAAGAGAGAAGAGCAAGTAAGAGAGATCAAGGTCTAAGTCAAAGATGAGCAATAGATCCAAATCCAGAAATGGAAAAAGAAAAATAACCTGCTAGAATTATGGAAAGAGAGGACATGCAAAGAAAGATTGTTGGTTGAAGGTTAATGAAGAAAATCAGAATGAAGGTAAAGAAGAAGCAAAAGTTGCAGGTATTGTTGCACAAGATGCTCTTATATTCTCTTTGCATAATAATATAGAATCTTGGGTTTTAGATTCTGGGGCCTCTTTCCATGCTACCCCAAATAGAGAATTTTTTAATGATTATGTCTAGGGAGATTTTGGAAAAGTTTATTTAGGGGATGATAAGCCTTGTAAAATTGTTGGCAAAGGAAAAGTGCAGCTGAAATTGCAGAATGGCAACACATGGGTGTTGAAGAATGTCATGCATGTCCCAGCCCTGAAGCAGAATCTGATTTCTGTAGGAAAGTTAGGTGATGAGGGTTGTACAGTAACTCTCACAACTAAATTTTGGAAGGTTACCAAGGGTGCACTTGTATTATTCAGAGGTAAGAGAGTAGGTACTCTCTATTTATGTAATTGTATTACTAATAATTCTCTTTCTGTATTATCTACTTCAGATGTAGATGCAAAGTTGTGGCACCAGAGGCTTGGCCACATGAGTGAGAAGGAAATGACTATTCTTAAGTCAAAAGGTAATCTTTCAAATTTGAAAAGCATAGATCTAGATTTTTGTGAGCACTGTATTTTTGGGAAACAGAAGAGAGTGAGTTTTCTCAAGACTGGGTCAACAAAGAAGAAGCACAAGTTGGAGCTTGTTCACACAGACGTGTGGGGACTAGCTCAGGTTGCTTTTATTGGAGGATCACAGTATTATGTTACTTTCATTGATGATGCTACAAGAAAGGTATGGGTTTATTGCATAAGGAAGAAATCTGATGTTTTTGACACTTTTAAGATTTGGAAAGCTTTGGTTGAGAATGAAAGAGGTATGAGATTGAAGTGTCTTAGATTTGACAATGGTGGTGATTTCTATAGCTATAAGTTCAACTGGTATTGTTATATGAATGGAATACATAGGCAAAGGATGGTTCCAAGGACACTTCAGCAAAATGGTGTTGCTGAAAGGATGAACAGAACAATATTGGAGCGTGCACGGAGTATGAGATTGCATGTTGGTTTGCCCTTAAAGTTTTGGGCAGAAGCTATAGATACTATAGTTTACCTGATTAACAGAGGACCCTCTACAGCTCTAGATGGTGGAATTCCAGAAGAGGTGTGGACAGGTAAAAAGGTAGATCTTTCATTTCTCAGAGTTTTTGGTTCTGAAGCTTTTGTGCACATTGATAAGGAAAATAGAAAGAAGCTGGATGCTAAGTCTATGAGGTGCACATTTATTGGTTATGGCTCTAGAGATTTTGGATTCTGATTTTGGAATCTAGGAACTAATAAAATAATTAGGAGCCATGATGTTGTTTTTAATGAAAAAGTGATGTATAGTGATCAGCTCAAGAAGCTGAAGAATTTTGAGTAGGGCCATGGAGATTTGGACGAGGTGACGATCAAATATGAGCTCACGAGAAAGAATAATCATAGATAGGAAAACACAGAGATCGACGTCGGTCAGGAAGGAATCGATGTTGGCAATACAGGAACCAACGTCGATCAGACAGTGACCGACGTCAGTCGGGAAAGAACTGACGTCGGTCATGTGGAATCGACGTCAGTCAGGTACAGGCCTGGAGGTGATCGAGGTCAGTCACTGTCAAATAATTTAGGCAGACAGGGTGTTGAGAATGAGTCTCAAACGCCCATTAGGAGGTCAGAAAGGGTAAGTAAACCTCCAATTTGATATTCCCCTTCATTATTCTATTTATTACTTACTGATGGTGGAGAACCAGAGAGGTTTGATGAAGTAATACAGGTGGAATCCAAGAATCAGTGGGAGCTTAGCATGAATGAAGAAATTGATTCCTTGAAAGAGAATCAAACATGGGATTTAGTTGAGTTGCCAACGAGAAAGAGAACACTGAAAAATAGATGGATCTACAGATTAAAGGAAGGAGAGAATGGACATATGAGATATAATGCCAGGTTGGTAGTGAAAAGATTTGCACAGAAACTAGGTATTGATTTTGGTGAAATTTTTTCTCCTGTAGTAAAAATGACTTCTATTCAGACTGTATTATCTTTAGTTGCTATTGAGGATTTGCATCTTGAGCAGCTTGATGTTAAGACAGCGTTTTTTCATGGAGATTTGGATGAAGAAATATATATGGATTAGTCGGAAGGATTTGAGGTCAAAGGTAAGGAGAAACTTGTGTGCAGATTAAAGAAAAGCTTGTATGGTCTCAAGCAAGCTCCTAGATAATGGTATTTGAAATTTGACAAGTTTATGACTGAGCATGGCTACAGTAGATGTCAATCTGACCATTGTGTTTATTTTAAGAGATTGGATAATGGTAGATATATTATTCTGTTGTTGTATGTAGATGATATGCTTGTTACAGATTCACACATGCAGGATATCTCTGAGCTTAAGGTGAAATTAGCTCACATATTTGCCATAAAAGATTTGAGAACAGCAAAGAAAATCCTTGGCATGAGTATTAAGAGAGACAGGAAAAATCACAAGTTGATTTTGTCTCAAGAGGATTATGTGAACAAGGTGTTAAAGAGGTTCAATATGCAGGATGCAAAATCGGTAAGCACACCTATGGCTAGACACTTCAAGTTGAGCAAAGATCAGTGTCCTAATTCACATGATGAGGTAGAGTACATGAGTAGAGTTCCATATGCTTCCGCAGTTGGGAGCTTGATGTATGCAATGGTATGTACTAGACCGGATATTGCCCAAGCAGTGGGAGTTGTCAGTAAGTATATGGCCAATCCAGGGAAGGAGTATTAGAAAGCAGTTCAGTGGATTCTAATATATCTGAGAGGGACCAGTAGTAGGCATTTGTGCTATGGAGGGTCAAATACTTCTCTACATGGATATGTAGATGCGGATATGGCAGGTGACTTGGATGGCAGGAGAAGCACCACAGGATATGTGTTCATTGTTGGTGGAACGGCGGTTAGCTAGATTTCAAAGTTGCAGAAGGTTGTTGCCTTGTCTACTACAGAGGCAGAATACATTGCAGTCACAGAGACTAGCAAATGGATGATATGGATGACACGGTTCATGGAAGAGTTGGGAAAGAAGCAAGAAAGTTGCAGATATACAGTGATAGTTAGAGTGCAATTCATTTGGCTAAGAACTTAGCCTTTCATTCAAAAACCAAACATATACAGCTTAGGTACCACTTCATTAGACAGGTATTGGAGGATGGTGAGTTGAAGCTAGAAAAGATCCATATAGATAAGAACCCTACTGATATGTTAACAAAGCCGATAACAAAGGAGAAGTTGAATCTTCATTCAACTTTTGTTGGTCTTCAAGATTGAGTTTGAAGATGGAGAAGCTAGAAGATGTTGTTGTATAGGTACTGGTGACGCTGTTTATATCCAAGTGGGAGATTGTTGAGTTGTGGAGCTAAAAGCTTAACCAAATGAGTAAATTATAGGTTATTGGAGTTACACAGTCACCGGCGTCGGTCAGGAGCGATCGACGTCAGTCAGGGGTCGACTGGGAGCTGTCAGCGTTGGTTATGGATCGACCGACGTCGGTCAGGGGTCGACTGGGAGCTATCAGCGTCGGTTATGGATCGATCAACGTCGGTCATGTGCAGATAGGTAGGGATTGATGTTGACTACCTGTGCATCTAGAAAGTCTATTTTCGTGGATGAACAGACTGTTTGCATGATTAGATTAACTGTTGGTATTGAGTTTGCGTTTCAATTTTTGGCAAGACTGATTTGAACCCTTGATTAAGAGGTATATCTAACAGTGGAGAATGCATGCTCATGAATCCTAATATTATATAATAGGGTAAGATATAATAGTACAAGACATTTATTGTATATGTGTATCAATCCAGGTTGTTGGAATTGATTGTAATTGAGAGAGAAAACTCTTGAGGGAAAGAGATCTATACATCTGAGAGGTGTGAGAAGAAAGTGTGATTTTCTTCATTGTATTTCCTTCTGGAAGAGTTTAATACAAGTTTTCAGGGTGGTTTCTTGTATCTCTTATTCTTTGTTGTTTCTGATTCTAATTACTTATTATTCTGGTTTAATTCTGGGTTTAGTTGCTTACATAAAAGTAATCAAGTTTGTTGGTTGATCCCCAACACTTGTCTCAAAACTAATATTTGAAATCAACATTTAAATAATAAAATATTATATAAATGCTAAGATTCAAACAAAAGAAACTTGAATAGTCAATGACACTTAATGACATACTATTGGCATACCAAACTCAAATTATTACTTATACAAAACTAAATCAATGACATTGATTTAGAATGTGTTTACATATACCAACTTAAAAAACAAATAACTGGTTAAAGTATCCCAATGCTTTAGTAAACAACTTAACATTAAACAAAAAGACTTTAACAAAATAACCTACTTATAAGATGGCAAACTTAACAACAACTTAGACTTGATAACCATGACTCACAATTATACAAGAAAATAACTTTTAGACCATGACTGACAGTGCTTTGACAAGGAATTAGACAAATTAATATTTACCCAAATGATCTTCAATTTTCAAGACATTTTTGGATAGCACCATAGGAGAGATGAAAATGCATGAAGATGCAGACATAATGTTGAATTGAGATCTGCTCACAGGATCAAATACAGTAGAGCATGTACAGTGAATAGATTTGTTAGACAAATGTATGAGCTAGTAGTGGAAATATTGATAATGAATATGCCTATATTGACTTGAATATTTTGATGCATAATCATAAATCTACATTAGTCAAGTGACGTAGCAAATACAGGTCATAAGAAAGCTCCACAAGGACACAAGTTTGAGCAATGAGGATAAAGAGCTCAACGTGGTCTTGATGCAACATAAAATACCAAATTAAATATCCAAATGCTAACCACAACTTCAAGTTCCATAATTCGGCATCTCTTGATAGATAATTTCAAAATTTTAAGCCCTATCATAATTTTTTTGTCAAAATTCAAACCCTATAAAAAACTACAACTCTCAAATCTGTAGCAATTTCTTTTTCTAATGCCAAATTCGATATAAAAATGTTATTCACCTCTTCCAACTGAAAATTTATCCAATTTACAATTTCAATCTTCCAATCCCTCAATTTTGATTGAAATTTAACCCTGAAAGCAACAAAACATTTGTCAATGACTAATCATTTTCCATGTTCGATGATTGACTCCCAATGACGTTGAGTCCTCAAATTTTTAAAATTTATGAAAACTAGAGTTATGTGTGGATTTGTTCTTTAGAAAATTTATAGGACTTTCATTGATATGGACAATAGACAACCATGCTCTGATAATAGCCTAATCTTATGCAACTGTTAAGATCAAACAAATTTTACCAAAGCTTTATTTCATGCATAGAAAGTTCAATAGAATGCACAGGCCAAATACAGAGAATATTTAATCACACTATATTATTTATGTACACTCTAATTATTATAAATCATTTGGGACATTACATATATATATATATAAATGTCACTCCTATAATCTCTCCATCATTCTCTCATCTGAAATCTCTCAATCTTCTATATATGATATATTGTTATAACTCATAACAATATATCTAAACAATATTATATTCTAATCTATTATCATAATATTGTTTATAACAATATTATGATAACCAATTACTACAAAATTTAACTAATAACCAAGCTATATGTAATAATGAATTATTACTCACATAATTATTCATATTACAACATACAAATTACTATGAAGACTAGCTATTTCCCTAGCAACCCCAATGTTGTGGTAGTAAACATCATGAGATGGTTGACCCTCTTATGATGCAAGGGGAATATTAATTAATATTGGTGTTTAGTCTATAATCTAATTTTCTAGAATAAGGGTAGAGGATAAGAGTGAGAGCAAGCCCTCCACTTGTGCTCCAATTATGGGTGTGTTTGTTTCTAGAAATGTTATTTTTTTAAAAGATGGCTAAAAGGGTGACATGATTATAGTATTACACCCTAATTTGGGTTCATAGATTGGTGTGAAATAATAATAGTGGTAATTCTGACTCCTTTTAATTTGGGATCACAATGTTGTGGTAGCAACCATGATGAAGTGGGTTTGAAGATCTCATTTTTGAAACCATTGTCATGCAACCATGTAGGGGAATATAAATTTAGATTAGTGTCAAATTTTAGAATCTAACTTTTTAGAATAAGGGTAAAAGTTAGGAATGAGAATACAACCTTTATTTATTATGGTGTTTGTTTGTACAAAACTAATTTTAAAATAAGGATGCTAGAATGATGAGATGATTATTGGATCTTGATTGGGGTTCATAGATTAGTGTGCAAGGAAGATAGCGGTAAACCTGAATACTTTTTAATTGGGGTCTTAGTGTTGTTGTAGTATCCATCATGAGGTTGGGCTGAGGAACTCCTTTCTTAAACCATTATCATGCAGGGGAATATTAATTTAGATTAGTGTCAAGTTTAGTCTCTCTTTTTTCATAATAAGGGTAGTGGTCAGGATTGAGAATAAAAAATCCATTTATTACAGTGTTTTTTTAGAAAACTACTTTTAGAAATAGATTCCAAGAGGATGAGATGATCATAGTGATAGATTTGTATGTGGGTTCATAGATTGATTTGAAATGGGAATAATGGCAAAGCCCAAATGTATTTCCAATCAGACCCTAGTGTTGTTGTAGAAGCCATCCTCTAGTAGGGTTGAGGATTTCATTTCTAAATCCCAGTGTGTTGTAGGAGGCAATTAATTTATATTAGTATCAAATTTGAAATATGGTTTCTCAGAATAAGGGTATAGGATAGGATTGATGATAAAACCTCCATTATGATGGTGTTTATTAAGAAAACTAATTTTATAAAATGATGATAAGAGGATGAGATGATTGTAGTTTTGAAACTTGATGATGGTTCATAGATTGGTTTGAAATGAGAATAATGGCAAGCCCAATTTTTTTTTCATTTAGAATGTAGTGTAGCTGCTATAGCCATTATGAGGTGGGTTTGATCCTTTCATTTTTTTGAAATCTAATTTCCTATAAGGGTAGAGGATATGGACGAGATTAAAACTTGGATTTGTGGCATTGTTTTTTCTAGATAACTTATTTTAGAAAAGGACACTTTGAAGGAGTGTTGTAATATGTGGCCAAATAGAGGTGAGATAATTTGGCATTTAATGAAGAGGAAGTTAGGGATGATTTAATGGGGTGTGCTTATTATTCTTGGGGTATATTTTATTGTACAAATGTTGTCAGTTATTCTTACAACATTGGTTTTGGGGATGGGAAAAGCATTGTGCCAAACCCAATGCGATAAAATTAGTTTGCAGAAAGTCAATTTTAGAAAAAAGTGGAATACTTAAGCATTTAATGAAGAGGAAGTTATGAATGATTTTGTGGGGGTGGTTATTCTATTGTAGAAATCCAATAACAAGTGATAGGGTTATTTTTATGTGTAGGTGGTTGCCTTGAGTCATTCTTACATTACATTGGTTTTAGGGAAGGGATTAAAATTATGTGAGATCCAATATGATGAGATTATTGTGCAAGAGCTTGGGATGCTATTAAAGTTAAAACAAAACATTTATTTACTAGAAAACTAATTAAAAAAATGCGAACATGTTGAGATGTGTCGAGTGGGAAGTGATAAGTGGCGTAGAATGACATTTAGTGAAGAACAAGCTGAGGATGATATTGTGGGTGAATGATTATTATATTTGAGGTTTGTTTTATTGTCCAAATATTGTTGGCTCTCTTAGTTTTGGGGTTAGCATTAGAATTATATGAAATCCAATGTGATAAAATTGATTTCTATAAAGCTAATTTAAGAAAATATTGCAAAGAGGTCGAGAATTTGTTGAGTGGGTAGATAGAATGAAAATAAAGCTTCCATTTATGTTAGTTTTTGCATGTAATAAACAATTATAGAAAATGATGCCCATACCTTGAGATGTATTGAGCATGCAGACAAAAGTATAGATAAGCCTTTAATGAAGGGGAAGTTAAGGATTATATTATGAGTGTGTGTTGATTGTATTTGAAATTTATTTTATTTAACAAATACGTTATTCTTGCATTACATTGGGTTTTGGGGGTTGGAGAAGCATTGTGCGAAACCCAATGTAGTAGAATTATTTTCTAGAATATTAATCTCAGGATGCTAGGATGTTGAGATGTAATTGAGTAGGTAGGTAAAATGAGAATAAAAATTTTATTTATGGTATTTGAGGTTTATTTTATCATGTAAATATTATTGACAGTGCGTGATTATTCTTGCATTACATTAGTTTTGGGGTTGGGAATAGCATTGTGTGAAGCCTGATGTAGTACAATTAGTTTTTAGAAAATAAATTATTGAAAATGAAGCTAAAAGGTTGAGATGTATTTCAGTGGGTAGACAAAATGAGTATTAAAAGTTCATTTATGGCATCTTTTTTTAGAAAACTATTTCTAAAAATGGATGCTACAAGGTTTGGATGTAATATAAGTAGGCAAGTAGAAGTGGTAGTCATATATTATTTCATTTAATGAAGATGAAGTTAAGGGATGATTTTATTGGTGCATTCTATTTTCTTCAAGGTTTATTTTTAATATGCATGTTTTATTGGTTCTCTTAGATTATTCATGCATTACATTGGTTTTGGGGTTGGGATTAGCATTGTGTGAAGTTTAATGTAGTAGAATTAGTTTCTAGAAAACTAATTCTTCTGAGAGTTTGAGATGTAATCGAATGGACAAACAAAATGAGTGTAAAACTTTCATTTATGGTAGTGTTTTTTAGAACTATTTTTAAAATAGTTGCTAAGAGGTTGAGATGCAATTTAAGCGGGCAATAAAAATGGTAGTGGTATAATATTTCATTTGATGAATATAAAAGTTGAGGGATGATTTTTTGGGTGCATGCTTATTTTCTTTGAGGTTTATTTTTAGTATACAGATTTTGTTGGTTCTCTTAGATTATTCATGCATTACATTTGTTTTGGTGTTGGGATTACCCTTGTGCAAAACCCATTGAAAATTTACTAGAAGCTATGCGAATTCCCAAGGTCTACAATAAATAATTAGCTCAAAATCCAATTGCAAATTATACAATTACAATTTTGAGTGCATCTAAAAAGTGTTTTAAGTTGATAATTAGAAAATATAGTATTCACTTTAGTCTTTAAAATGGATTTGGTTTTGGTAGGAAAATGTCAAGAACCCAAATGCCAAAGTAGATTGAATGAAAGTATAGATTGGTCAATATCCAAACCAACATAGTGGGAGAGTATAAAATATTTACTAGCGAGCTAATTTGAAATATTACATTTGTAGTAGTAACATTCACACACAACTTGAATGGGCGTAAAGGTGAAGGCTTATGTATTCCATAGTAAAGGTCACTAATTAGAATCGAAAGGGGGTAGTGTTGTACACCTTATTAAACATTATACAAGGTAAATGAAAGAATAATCCTCTCGTGAGCTTCCAAAAATGAGTCCCATACACCAATTAGTGTCTTGCTAGGCAAGGATAAAGAAACTACCTTTACCTTTTATCTATTACCCTTAAGCACTCAGGAAAGGGTTTCACATTGTGCCATTCTAAAACTATATAAAATGATGTAAAACATTTTAGTTTCAAGCATTGGATTCATTCCTTATTGCCCTAAAGATGGATCGAATAATGGGATCTAAAACATTGGACACTTTTTTTACACAAATGAATCCAAAATCATTTTACTCGTTGTATATAACAAGTTATATCATTATATCAAGGGGGTCAATGAAAGTCCTTATGGTGACATATATTATGGAGTTGATTTTTTCCAAATATGATCTTGATGCAATGTCCAACTAAAAAAATTATACTGATCTAATCTCGACATTGTTATATTGAGGGTGAACTATTGCCTAGATTCATACCCGATATGCAATGTTAGTCCTTGACTAGATTATTACCCAAACATTCCTACTCAACATATAAATGGATGAATTTGTGAAGATGATGCCCAGTTGCATAGGGTGAACCCTCTTTTTGGTACAAAAAAGTGACACTATTGTAATTTTACCATTTTTAGGGCTTAGGTGATTCCTCATGCATTTCAGGGTAACCCTTAGATCATTGAAATTGCTTAGCCTATGCTAATTAGTGTGTATACTTTGGTGGAGTATTCCTACACAATCAAGCTTTGAATTTGGGAGTCCTAAGAAGCATGGATTGCATGAATAAATTATAGGAACATATGTTCGAGAGGAAGCAACATGGTTTTGTTAGCTAATAAGAATTTTGGTATTAATGCAACACACATTTACCAAAACTAGTTAGAGTCATATCTTGGTTAAATAGGATGGAGGCGTAAAATAATGATGTAGTTGTGGTCAAGAGTCTCAATAAAGATATGTCTTACACCACACAACTCTCTGAATACACAATAGAATATGTAAATAAATGCAACAAAACTCATATCTTTATTAGATTTCAATCACTAGAATATAGCTTGCATGCACAATGACAACAACATAATGTTATGCAATCTCAAATGAGATGTGTTTACAATATCAAATTCTCATGTCTCTACCATGGTGTATATCCTTAAACTTGCTAAATTGTTGGCTCAAGTGTAAGGACATGCTTATATAAGCACAAGACCTAACTACTTATAATATTGCTAAGCAACCCACTAACATCATTGAATATTAATAACACATCACCATACGCCACATAAATTAAATGGTCATTACAATTTCAATGGACCTTAACACATCACAACAGAAGGCATCACAACATTCTACATCGTAAACGATATTAAATGAACCCATGAAAACCTCATGCATTTCATGGAATTAAATTTAAATGGTTAGTAATTACAATGACTCTTTCCCAATAACACATCAAAAGAACATATGTGCCTAGACCAAGCTGCACACGAGACAAGTCACATAGACATTGCAACATTGTAAGGCCAAGTTGTAACATTTCATAACCAATAGATGCATCACATAATCCTTGCATAGTGATCCTTGTATTCATATTAGGACACACCATCATCCTACATAAGACATTGTAAGCTTGCGCACTAGAACTTACAATACTTCAATTTATAACTGATGCAGAACTAAAAAATACCTTCAAAACACACTTGTGCAAAGCTTCACAAGAAACTACAAACTGACCCAAACCATGTGCACCATCATAGGCCATGCAAAACATTACAAATACCTAGGACAAATGCAAAATTATAGATCAAAATGACACAAAAACTTACGCATAGCTCATGACTTACACAAATCAATTTTAATTTTTTGACTAAGTGTAGACTAAGTCTCCCACATAATATTCCACTTGCCTTCCCTTGATATTTGTGTATTGTTTGTAATGTGCACTTTTTATGTCCAATGGTTCACATACTTGATGATGTAAACCATACATATACTCAACAAAATCTTCTACTTCAACACTTTTCCTTCCTTCATTTTCTATGTCACACAATTATGTAACTCCTCTTGGACTTGAACCATACCCATTTTAAAATGGTGGCTTTCTTGTACTACTAATTGAATAGTTATATGTGAACTCAGCTTGTGCCAAAATATATCCCATGTTCTTGGCTTATTGACTATCTCTATCTATCCATCCGTATGAGGATGATATGTCTAGTTGAACTGTAACTTGGTGTTCAACTTCTTCAACAATGTCCTCTAGAAATGTCATACAAATTTCACATCTATATATGATATTATGCTACATGGAAAACCATGCAGCCTTATAATCTCCCTAAAAAATAAGTTAGCAATGTTTGTTTCATCACTAGTTTTCTTACATGACACAAAATGTGCCATCTTTGAAAATTTATCAACTACCAAAAATACTAAGTCATTTCTTTTCTGCATTATAGACAACGCTAAAACAAAACACATACTTATATCCATCTATAGTCTTTATAGAACAGGCAACATTTGATTCAACCTTGCATTCTGACTTCTCACTTTTGCTAGCTAATAAAAAATACACTATTGTATAAATTTACGCACGTCTATGCTCATTTATGACCAAAAATAGTTTTGTGCTCTCTATGTTAATGTCTTGTCATAATAAAATGACCTTCCAAACATCCATTATGCTTCTCCTTAATCAAAATATCATGTATTGAACCTCTAGGTATCCAAAATAACCTTCCTTTGAATAACAAACCTTCTCGAATGGGTAGCCATTATTAGGATTCCCAATGAAGGGACGCCTTCCACCATGCAACCCTCAAAGTCACACATCAGATGTTCAAACTCATTTTATTAATTGTACAAGATTACACAATATTCTTAGTTTCAGAACTTTGTAATAGAGCACTTGATTCTCTACAACTGTGGAATCTTCATGATTTCCATGTATATTATGACTACAACCCTTACTCGAGCTCTCGACTCCCTCTTTCTTTCAATCTCTGCATTTGAATAGAGTTTCAACCTTCTAGTCTTGACTCTTCTCTCCAAACTCTAGAAACTATAACAACAACCTTCATCTCCAACAACTAACAACAACATTTTCTATTGGTCAAACTCCTCCTTTTATAACCATTTGTTATCGTGTCTATAAAGGAATGGGCAAGCATTGCCAACATGCCTACTCTAGATGTAGTATAACATCTTATGAATCTCAAGTTGTGTGTTTCTAATAACTAGAAAATAAAATTGACATGCATTAGATTTCAAAGATATGATATTTCCATGATCCATACAATAGTAATAATCTTCTGGAAAAACTATGTCAAGTTTTGAATCTCTATGCATTTTAGATCCACTTCTGTGATCCTTCATTATTTACCTGATGAAGGATCACATAAGTGGATCTGAAATGCATCGAGATTCAAAATTTGACATAGTTTTTTCAGAAGATTATTACTATGCATTAGATTTTTTTAGTTTATCCTTTGTGCAGTTGTGTCAATCACACAACTAATTCAAATAGCTCGATCCATGTGGCTAGATATTTTTTCTCAGTTTGGCTCCTTTGGGTTCTATGTCTAAGGCTCTACGCATTGCCTTTATGCTCCCATGTCGTTAGTATTCATCCCTACACAATGTTTGATGCCCTTGGTCATTTAGAACTTTTGCGATGACTTATCTTTTCCCTTTATGTTGTTCATGCACTTCCTAGTTCTTTAGCACTTTTATGTATTATTCTTTAGTACATAGTTCAATTTTACTTATGTGTGTGTTTTAAAACTTGTAACCCCCTTTGTTCTTCCAATTTTTATGTCACTCTCGACCACCTTTCCTTCCACATAAGTGGACTCTTGTATAGTCTAGATAGCTTTGAACTTTTGTGTCATGTGACTGTGCACTGATAAAGCTGGCTTATTCTCCTGGATGACTTGATTATATTTTTGGGTTGATGCAAGATTGCCATTTTGCTTAGGATGCCCCTGCATCAGACCCCCTAGGTAATTAAAATGTGAGCTTATGCTTACAAGTAAGGTCAAGTGGTAGAACCACTTTTTAGGCCAGCTGCCAAGGCCATGGTGTGCCCTTCCACTTGTTGCTTTGTTTTCCACTTCCTCTTCTAGACCCTTTTTTGGTCTTAAAATCATCCTCCTCTACCTAACTATGATACCTTTTCTCCTCTTCCTTATCCTCTTTCTTCCTCTCTCCCTTGTGGGTTTGCACCCACCTTTGA
The DNA here is from genome assembly GCA_037957365.1 of Torreya grandis. NCBI lineage: Eukaryota > Viridiplantae > Streptophyta > Pinopsida > Cupressales > Taxaceae > Torreya > Torreya grandis. The sequence continues at coordinate 5,009,361 of JARHVA010000076.1, forward strand.
CTACCCATCTCTACCAAGTGTTCTAGACACTTATCATTATTCACCTCCATCCATACTTCCTTTGTGCACACACTTTCCCTTCTCTTATCTTTGTGACAAGTATGAATACTTGCTCTTTATTCCCCTTCATACCTTTTATGAGGCATGTTTTTGTGTCACTCACGCTATACATGTTTTTCCACCTCCTTCTACTATCACACACTTTTCTCCACATTTAGATTGATATCCCCATCAATCACCTCTTATCATATTTAGGTTGACCTTTATCTACTCCTTCCTTTGGCAACCTCTCAATGCCATGCACAATGAAGATTGTGTCTCTTTGGTCAATTACAAGTTGACTTCTTCTCAACTTATTTTCAGACAACTTCTACATCTTGTGCTCTTCCATGCATGTCCCCATTATTTACCTTCAGGGCAAATGTCTCATCTTCTTCTCGCTCCTTTTTCCTTATGCTCTATTATAAGTGGACCTCTGCTCACATCTCTCATTGTTCCTTGATGTAACAATTTTTGGCTCCATGGGAAACTAGACTCCCCATATTCCTTCCTCATCTCCCTTTCTATCCTCTGTTGATGATATTCACTTCTTGTGTGGTACTCTTGTCATGTGTCCTCTTTCTCTTCATTATTGTCAGGATTAGGAGCACAATTGATTACCTTGTATAAGTAACTAAACACGAAATTTAACCAGAAGTAACAAGTAACTAGAAATCAGAAACAACACAAAATTTGAGAGACAATACAATATTGTATTCAACTCATCCAGAAAGAAAATACAATAAAGAAGATGCCACACTCTTCTCACACCTATGAGGCTTCCCACACCTCTAGGGCTCCCAGTAATTCTTGATCAAGAGTTCTCTCTCTCAATTACAGTCACAACAATCAACTTAAACACAGAGTTGTTGTTCACCTCCACCAGTCAGTAACAATACTGCTAGTACACAAGTACTCAAAGTACTTCAAATAGATCTCCCATGAACTTGCAACAACCTGCAACTCAAATGATCTTACTTACCATGTAGATCTAACCTGATCTTGCACAACCTGTAGATCAACCTGGTTTTGCACAACTGCAAACCTAAATCTTACAATCGAAAGGATCTCTTCCTTGTCCTTAATTACAATATAGCCCCATGAATCTATTATATAGATCCCATGCAAACAATAATTAGACATCTAATTACAATAATTAGACACGCAGCTCAAGACTAAAATTAGTCTTTACATGCAAACTGACCATTCAATAAACTAACTATTCGTCAACAACCAATTCTGGAATGCACAGGTGACCGACGTCGGTCCCTGTCTATCTGGAGATGACCGACGTCAGCCGACTCATGACTGATGTCAGTTGCTCTTGTAACTGGATATGATCGATGTTGATTGCGCCTGCCGACGTCAGTTGTTGTAACACTGAGCAACCTCCTCCATTTGCATCTGTGAAGCTTTTAGCTCCACAACCTAACAATCTCCCACTTGGAGATAAATAATTGCACCTGTACCTATACCTGTACATCATCTAATTTGTTTCCTGGCTTGTATCCCTCTTCAAGTTCAATCTTGAAGACCAACCACCACACAACCTGTGGTGCAACACATGTCATCCAAGTCCCCTGCCACATCCGATTCTACATACCCATGTAGAGAAGTGCTTGACCCTGCATCACATGTATACCTGTTGTTGGTCCCTCTCAGATACCTAAGAATCCACTGAACAACTTTCCAGTGCTTCTTTCTTAGATTGACCCCAAACTTGTTGACAACACCCACTGCTTGGGCAAACTCAGGTCTAGTACATACCATGCACTTAACCTCATTATGTGAATTGGGACACTGTTCTGTGAACTGTCCATCCATAGGTGTGCAAATTGGTTCTGCATCCTGCATCTTGAACCTCACCACTACCTTATTCACACAATCATCCTGAGACAACATCAACCTGTGACCTTCCATGTCTCTAGAAATACTCATGCCAAAGAATCTTGCTGCTCCCAGATTCCTCATGACACACCTCTGAACTAACTTTACCTTTAGCTCACTAACTCCCTGCATGTGTGACCCTACAACAAGCATACACACTACATACAATAACAAGATAATGTAGCTAATATTATCCAACTTGGTAAAGTAAACACAATGGTTAAACCTCCATTGTCCTGCAGCCTGCTCAAGACCATATACCCTGGGATTTCGTCTCACATGTCCATTCTCTCTCTTTTTTGACTTGAAAATCCATTCGTCTTTCAGTGCTTTCTCTCCAACTGGCAACTCTACCAAATCTCCCATTTGGTTCTCTTCTAAGGAATCAAATTCCTCGTTCATGCCATGCTCCCATTGTTTCCTAGATTCTACCTACTCTACTTCTTTAAAACTTCTTGGTTCTTGACCATCAGTGAGCAACAAGTAATCTAAAGAAGGGAAACAATGAATTCAAGGATTACTTACACTTTCAGTCTTCCTCATGGGCGTTTGAGACTCCTTGACAGCTTACTGTCTGCCCAAAATCTATTTTGACAGTGACCGTCGTCGATCACCTCTTAGTCTACATCCGACTGACGTCAGTTCCATGCGACTGACCTGACTGCCAATGTCAATTTTCTGACCGACGTCGATCACCACCTGCCTGACACCACCGATTTTGGTCTGCACATGACCGACGTCGGTACTTGCCTGTTTGACGTCGGTACCTGTGTTTACCTGTGAGCGATGACTTTTTATCTGCGAGCTTACCTTGGATCATACCCTTGTCCAAACTACCCTGCTCAAAATTATTCAGCCCTTGTGACTGATCTCTGTCTGTCATCTTCTCCTTGAACACTAAGGCTTTCCTGTTCTTGTCAAAACCATCAGATTTCCTCTTTATGCCATAGACCCGATCCTTTCTTGTAGCATGTGTATCAAGAAACCTACCTTTCTTTTGTTGCTTACAGAAATCTCGATCTATGCTTTTTGGATATGAACTCTTACCCTTTGACTCAAGAACATGCATCCCCTTCTTATTCATGTGACCAAGCCTACGAAGCCACATCTTCGAATCTACAGCTGAAGTAGATAAACCAGAAGGAGAATCAATAATACAAGTAGATAGATTAAGAGTACCTACTTTCTTACCTCTTGCTAAAATAAGTGCACCCTTGGAAACTTTCCAAGAGTCCGCTATGAGAGTTACTATGCATCCCTCATCACCGAACTTTTCAATAAAAATCAAGTTTTGCTTCAGGACTGGGACATGCATGACCTCCTTCAACACCCATGTGTTGCCCGTTTGCAATTTCAGCTGCACTTTCCCTTTGCCAACCATTTGACAAGGCTTATCATCCCCTAAATAAATCTTTCTAAAGTCCCCTTGGACATAATCATGAAAAGATGCTCTATTTGGGGTTGCATGGAAAGAGGCACCAGAATCTAAAACCCAAGATTCCACTTTATCCAAGGAATATACAAGAGCATCTTGTGCAACAACATCTACGTCTTCATTTCCTTCGCGCTGATCTTCAACCGACCTGCAATCTTTCTTTACATGCCCTGCCTTTCCACAATTCTAGCAGATTACTCTGCTATACCTAGATTTGGATCTCTTGCCTATCTTTGACCTTGATTTTCCTTGCTCGATCTTCTCTCTTTGCCTTCCCCTGCTTTCAACACTTAAAGCATTCCTTGATGATTCACCTGTGCTTTTCCTGTGAATTTCTTCATTCAAGATTACACTAACAACATCATCCACTTTTAAGATATTTGAAGCAGATGCAATATTACTAACTATCATTACCAAACTATCCCAACTTTTAGGTAATGAGCATAAGATTAAGAGAGCCTTAATTTTATCATCAAAAACAATATTGACTGAAACTAACTGGTTTACCAAACCATGGAAATCACTAAAATGACTGTGTACAGATCCACCTTCCAACATTTGCAAATTAAATAATTGCTTCATAAGAAATACCTTATTCGAAGCTGAGGGTTTTTCATATAAATTTGCCAAAGATCCCATTAACTCTACCATTGTCTTAGCCTGTGATAAGCTGGAAATCACAGATGATGCCAGGCTCAACCTTATAGATCCCAGAGCCTTTTGATCAAGAACCTTCCATTCTTCATCTTTCATATTCATGGGCTTGCATGCAACCCCACCCAACGGTAAGTATAGATCTTTCTAATACAGATAATCTTCTATCTGCATCCTCCATAATTGATAATTCTTGCCGTTAAACTTCTCCATTCTAAGCTTACTTTTTTCTGCCATTGCTATACTCCCACTCAATCAGAAACATCTGAGAGTGACCTGTAATCAACAAACACTTAACACACTCTGAAACCAAGGTGTTAGTAAACCTGCTCCGAACCAGGCTCTGTGACCCTGCAACCCTAGCTCTGATACCACTTGTCAGTTGGTATCACTTGGTGAACTAGCAACTTAGCTCTAATACCACTTTGTCAGGATTAGGAGCATAATTGATTACCTTGTATAAGCAACTAAACACGGAATTTAACCAGAAGTAACAAGTAACTAGAAATTAGAAATAACACAAAATTTGAGAGACAATATAATCTTGTATTCAACTCATCCAGAAAGAAAATACAATAAAGAAGATGCCACACTCTTCTCACACCTATGAGGCTTCCCACACCTCTAGGGCTCCCAGTAAAAGAAAATACAATAAAGAAGATGCCACACTCTTCTCACACCTGTGAGGCTTCCCACACCTCTAGGGCTCCCAGTAATTCTCAATCAAGAGTTCTCTCTCTCAATTACGGTCACAACAATCAACTCAAACATAGAGTTGTTCACTTCCACCAGTCAGTAACAATACTCCCAGTACACAAGTACTCAAAGTACTTCAAGTAGATCTCTCATGAACTTGCAACAACCTGCAACTCAAATGATCTTAATTACCATGTAGATTTAACCTGATCTTGCATAACCTGCAGATCAACCTGGTTTTGCACAACTGCAAACCTAGATCTTACAATCGGAAGGATCTCTTCCTTATCCTTAATTACAATACGGCCCCATGAGTCTATTATATAGATCCCATGCAAACAATAATTAGACATCTAATTACAATAATTAGACACTCAGCTCAAGACTAAAATTAGTCTTTACATGCAAACTGACCATTCAACAAACTAACTGTTCATCAACAACTAGTTTTGGAATGCACAGGCGACCGACGTCGGCCGACTCATGATCGATGTCAGTTGCTCTTGTAACTAGATATGGCCAACGTCGGTTGCGCTTGCCGACGTTGATTGCTGTAACACTGAGCAACCTCCTCCATTTGTATCTGTGAAGCTTTTAGCTCCACAACCTAACAATTGTGTGCTTCTTTTACTTCTTGGCTATATTAGTTGTTATCTTTGGGACAACTCAAGCTCAACTGTGGGTTGTCCTTCTCTTCATTTTTTTCTTTGAGGCTTCAAACTTGGGCCTTGCACAATCCAAACCTTACAATTTTTCCTTTCCATGTCACCTTTATGCCTCCTAATAGGCATGCTACTTTTGCCCCTTCATTGTTACTTGGACAATGGTCTTGCGCAACACTTTCTCTTTTAGTTGGTGATTCTTGTAGCTCTCTTCTTATTTTGTGTGTTCTCAAACAATCTCATCTCTGTTAGCTGCCTCACATTCGATGCTTTATTAGCATTCAATTAATTAACACACAACCCTTTGCCTTTATGCTTTACCTTTCTTAGTGTATTATCAAACATTTGTGCCTCTGCTAGCTACCTCTAGCTACCTCAAGTTTGATGCTTCTACTAGCATCTAGTTGCACACAATATGACTCTTCTTCTTTTGATGTACCTTTGGATACTTTCTTTGTCTGTGTTTCCTCTCGTATTAAGTACATCTCTCAGTACTTTGTGGTAAGAAAACTTGATTACATGCTTATCTTTGGCTCTTTTCTTCTTCCTTGGGTGTTTTTGAAAATCTTTTCATTGATCTTCATTATATTCTTCTATTGCTTGATGCTCTCCATAGCATTCAACTCTTCTTAGTACCCATTGGTTTCAATTTCTCTCCTTCCTCCTACTGTTGTGCCCTTTGTTTCATGTAATTGGATTGTTGTCCATTTTAGTTGATCTCTCCTCATCAAATCTTGGCTTCCTTTGGTCCTGCCCTTTATTGATAATGATCCTTTATCCTCTTACACAATATGGATTTTGTTCCCCCTAAATCAGCTTCTAGCCAGTGCTTCTCCTTTAGTAAGCTTCTTGGTTCATGCACAATAGAGAATTGTTCCCTCCACATGAGTTTTGGCCTTATGTTGGCCAACTCCTTCCAATAAATCCTCTATGATTTTGTGCAAACAAATTTTCACCCTCCTTTGTCATGCATCTCTATGGTTTCCTTCTCTTGCACCTTGCATCTTGGTGTGTTGTTTTGTTATCTTTGGGACAACTTAGGTTCAATTGTAGACTGACCTCTTCACCTCCCTTATCTTGGTCCTCGAGCAAATGGCTTGCATGGCTCAACTTACTTCCCTTTATAATTTTATACCCTTCATCCCCTTTCATGCCTTTTGTGAGGCATGTTCACAAGGTACTCTCACTATTTGTGTTTCTCTACCTCCTTCTATTGTCACACATGCTAATCCATAGTTAGACTGATATCGCCATCAGTCACCTTTTGTCAGTGTTAGGCTGATCTTTCTCCACTCCTTCTACCAACCTCTTAGTGTCATGCGCAATGAAGATTGTGTCTCTTTGGTTAGATAGTAGTCGACTTCTACTCGCCTTATTTGAAGGTGGCTTTTGCATCTTGTGATCTTCCATGCGTGTCCTAATTTTTTGTCTCCAAGGAAAACATCTCATCTTCTTCTCACCCCTTGTTCTTTACAGTCTATTACAAGTGGACCTTTGCTCACTTCTCTCTCATTGTTTCCTTGATGCAATAATATTTGGCTCCATGGGAAACTAGAATCCACATATTCATTCATTCCTCATTGCCCTTTCGATCCCGTGTTGATGATATTCACTTCTTGCATAGTTCTCTCATCACGTGTCCTTTTCCTCTTCATTATACACTTCTTTTACTTCTTGGCATAGTTATTTGTCATCCTTGGGACAACTCAAGCTCAATTGTGGGTTGTCCTTGTTTTCATTTTTTCTTCAAGGCTTTAAATTTGGGAGTTGTGCAATCCCAACCTTGCACTTTTTCCTTACCATGTCACCTTTATGCTCCTTAGAGGCATGCTACTTATGCCCCCTCTTCTTTGCTTGAGCAATGCTCTTGTGTAACACTTTTAATTTCAGTTGGAGCTTCTTATAACTCTCTTCTTATTTAGCATGTCCTTAGACAATCACATCTCTGCCAATTGCCTTGTATTTGACACTTTGCCAATGTTTAGTTGCTTCCTATACAACCCTTCTCCTCTCTGCTCTACTTTTCGTAGTGCCATATCATAAATTTGTGCCTTTGCTAGTTGCCTCGTGTTTGGCACTCTGCCAACCTTCAGTTGCAAACAAGGCAACACTTATTTCCTCCTTTGGTGCATCTTTAGACTTGCACTTCTGTTAGTTGCCTCGAGTTTTATGTTTCTACTAGCATACAATTTCACACAATGTAACTCTTATTTTGCAACACCTTTGGCTACTTTCTCAATCTGCACTTCCTCTCATACTAAGTGCATCTCTATTGATCCTTCATGGCAAGTAAACATGGTGTTTATTCATGTCTTTCTGTTGATCTTCCTTCTATTCTTCTCTTACTCGATGTTCTCCATAACATTCAAGTCTTCATGGGACCCATCAATTCCCATTTCTCTCCTTCCTCTTATTGTTACACCCTTTATTCCATGCACTTGGACTATTTTCCTCCAATCACTCTCTCCCCATCAAATATTAGCTCCCTCTAATCTTGCCCTTTGTTGATAGTGACCCTTTCTCCTCTTACGAAATATGGATTTTGTGCCTCCCAAATTAGCTTTTGGCTAAGGCTTCTCCTTTGGTAACCCTCTTGGTTCTACATAATAAATAATCACACCCTTCACATCAGTTCTGGCCTTATGTTGGATAACTCATTCTAGCAGATCCTCTATGTTATTATGCAAACAAAATTGCACCCTCCTTTGTTGTGCATCTCCATGGTTTCCTTCTCCTCTCATGCCTTTCATCCTGATGTGTTTCTCTGTTGTCTCTAAGATAATTTAGGTTCAGCTATAGACTATCCTCTTCAACTATCTTCTCTTGGTCCTCAAGTGAGTGGATTGCATGGCTCAACTTGCACCCCTTTCTAATTTTGTACCCTTGTACCTCTCTAAGGGTAAATTTCCTATGTCATTTACTAGCTCTAACTTTGCATCCTTTGTGTGTATGTGCTTCCACCTAGCTCTAACTGTACTCGACAACTTTAAGTTGTGCTCTCAAAAACTTCTCACCTTGATGTATCCTCTATGCTATGCATAAGAATACTCGTGTTCTTCTTAGGATTTTATTCCTTGCATCCTACTCCTGCACTTCATGCGTTCTCTTGCGCTTATTAGTTGGGTGGAATGATGTCCACCTTGCCTTCACTTATTGCGCTCCTTGGTAATTGGGACTCTTTTTGCTTCTACTTATGCACTTCCCTTTCACAATTCTCCCCTAGGTGCCCTTCCACTTCTTAGGATCCTTCACTCTCGAGACTTCCCTTCCATTCAAGGTAGCCTTCTGAATGCACTACTTAGTGCAGTAGTGTGGAAACCCTTTATTTTCATCTACGTACCCTTTCATTGCCTCTTTGTCTCTTATTCTCTTTAAAGTCTCTCGATCCCTTTGCTACGTCACCCCACAAATTTCTCTGTTCACACTCCACTCCCACATAGTCCCTACATTCATGACCCATTTCACCACTTCTTTTCCTTGAGGCTTCTCTCATGTAGGAATCTTCTTACCTTTCTCTGAAACCTCTCCTTTCGACATATCTTATTCTTTCTTGCATTGTCCTGCTCGATAGTGCTTGCATTATGAAGGCTATCTCTTTCATCTTCTTTTCTAAGAGTTGTGACTTTGGGCCACATCTTATCCTAACTTCTTGTTAAGTCATTTCTTGTGCTCTTTGTTCCATACTCATCCATGCTTGATGGAGAACTCTCTCATCACCTTCTACCCAATGCTTTGATTGTAAGATGTTTCAACTTCATGACTACTTCACATTCAACAATCTGTTGGTGTTGCTTGTTTAGTCGTTTATGCATGCTAGTTGCCTTAAATCGGTGATTTTGCTCATGCTCTACTCTACTTCTGTGATCATTTTCATTCTATCATCATTTCCACCTGTGCACCAACTTCTCTCTTGCACTCAACAACCTTTGATCGAAGATTATGTTGGTGCCTCATCTTTCTTACATCCACTACTGCATTGTCAGTGATCTGTAGATGCCCTTAACTTCTCATTTTATTTGATATCTTCACAAAGGGCTTTTGTATGTTGGGAATTTTATTAATCATGATAATGACACTCTAGACTGCCCACCTTCCAAACAAAATTCAAACTTTTCACCAAAGATAAAAGAACCTATGAAGTCATCAGGGACAAACTGGAGACAGTAAACATTTCTAGAGTGGGTTTGCTCTCTAGTTCTCAATGGTGGAATATTTGATGTTGGCCGAATTAGGATGTGTTATCTAAGTTTTCACTTAACAAGGCTACATACTAGATCAAGCCTAATGCTTTGCCATTTGCTAAACTCAATCAACGATGGGGAACTAATGATTCTGCAACTACTTGGGGCAAACGCTTCCATACTCTCTGGAATCATATGACTCAACGTAAAGTTATCTGTTTTGTTTGGGCTCTCTTCCATCAGGTTTGGCTATTGGGTATAGATTGCAACACACAGGGCTGGAAGATCCCTAATGCCCAATTTGTGGAGATCCGGATTCCTTTGAGCATGTTTAATCGCGGTGTTCCATTGCTATGCAAATTTGGAATTTGGTGGCTTCGATTCTAGGCTTTGAAAGTGGTCCTCGTTCTATGCATCAAGTTATGTTAGGATATGATATTGGCCAATGAAGGCTCAATGTGCTTTGGCATGCTCTCAGACCTCAGATCTTATTTGAAATTTAGAAAATTTATCTAAATTTTCATTTTCAACATTAGTGTACTGAAGCTTCAGTTCAATGATTGTTATAAGTGAATATAATTATCACAATCACTACGCAGTTACATATTCAAATCGAACAAAGACATTTAAATTTTAATTTCTTAAAAAAATCATAAATTTATTATAACACCTCTTAACTATCTAGTGACCTCTTATCAACATCGTTATTTTATTTTTAATGTTCTCGTAATCTCTAACCTTAATATTTTTTAAATGATATTTTAAGAGCCACCTCAACAGCCCCTAAACATTAATTAGATTTGAACGTAGATTGCTCAACCATAAATACAACACTTCAATTGTCACATCATAACCCACTTTAATTTCACATCATAACCAGGGCACATACGAATCCGTCTTTCGTTAACTTCTACTACGCGCCGAATCCTGGTTGATCGTGTCACACCTTGCCATTAAGTTCCGCCTTCGGGAATCCAACCCTCCTTTTATTTTTTCTAATCAATGGCGGTCGCGTGCCCGTTCCATTCCACATTCCGATTCTCTATGAATGCCTCCGAAAATTTAGCAATTTTATAGGCAGTGAGGCGGTCGGTGCATGTTATTGCAATTGGTAGACATGGGAGGAGGAGCTGTTCTGCGAGGTATCGCCCGAATAGTCGAGGCTGGGGGCACTACTATTCATAGGGTTGGAGCGGCTGTTAACTCCGCTGCACAGATTTCATGGTGGAATGCAGACAAAGCTGCCCTTAAACAGTAAGTTGGCCTACCCCCTTTTCCATTTCATTCATTTGTATTGGTTTTCTAGGCTCTGTACAAATTGGGTCTCTTTAAAATTCAATGATTTAGCTGTGGTTATGGTGTGCTGAATCCTGAGGCGGTTTCATGGATTGGTGTAAAATGAGAATAGTGCTAGGTCCGGATCCTTTAGCATTGTGTGAAACCTAATTTGTATAATTTGTAATTATCCGAAGCTAATTGGATTCCTCAGATCTGCAACATATAACTAGTTCAAACCCCAATTGCAATTTATACATTTAGGAGCTTCTTGCGTCTAACAAATGCAGTTATTAATTAGAGAATCTGGTATTGGTTTCAGTATTTAGGTATAGGTTTCAGTATATTGTGTCCAAATTATTGTAAGAGTAGTGCCGGAATGCATTTTCCTAGGTTTTGATATATTTTATTCATTTAGCACTAATTTGGGATTTACTCTTAAGTTTTTCAAATAATTAGGCCGGAGGCATCTACACTTAAGTTGTATCTTTTAATCATATGCAATCTTTCTATGAATTTCATACAAACATAGGCATGGTTGCAATATTTTCCAGTACCGTAGTCACATCCGTCATTTATTCCATAGCTTACATTAGATTGCCATCATATGTCATTTTTTTCACAATGGAAGTGCTCAAAGCCTGCAAAATTAGATTTATTGTTATACCGTCTATTAGAATTAAATAACTAATTTAGTACAAACAATACTTTGTATGGATTCATCATAATATACCTCATGTATACTTTATTTATATACAATTCAGATCAATTAACTTGTAAATTTAAGTCCACACTAAAACACCAAAAAAGTATTATTTACATGTGCAAGGACATTATTCAATGTCTCTTAAGTGCATCTTGGAATTTCACTAGGAGACCTTGTAATTAAGAGGTTCCCAACATGCAAAAGTGGAGAATAAAAGCTTTATTTTTTAAATCAATAAATCACATCCCATCCTTGATTTTTAATCAAATGTGTCCAAAAACTGTGATAATTAATCAAATGCGATTAAACACCATGAGAATTATCTCTCCATGTTATCTTCAGGGCATTCTCAATGAGAAGACCCCTCTAAATTTTTCCGTCCGCAACCCCAATGGATTCGCGGCATGGTCACAAAGTCAATATATACTTTAGAAACTGTTTTATTATGCACTCTCCAACACACATGGACAACTTATTCTAAATCATAACATTTTCCTTTGATCCATTCAACAATACATGCACTTTTGTTCGAAATGTGACATTTTTTATTTAACCAATTTCATGTAAATTGGACTTATATTTGATGTATATGTGTAGACACCTAAGTTTGATTGTTGTTCTAGATTAGGCTTTTATTGGTGTGCGTCCATGTTTTCCCCATCTATATGTGTTGGAATGTACGTTAATAGGGCCCTAATTTGAATTCACAAAGTATTCAAATACATAGGTGCATTAAACTTTATATTTTTTAAGGCTTAGTGTGAAAGGGTGATATATAGATAAATAGAGATTTGATAACGTCCATGACAATAAAACAATGTATAAAACCCCCGTACCCCCCCCCCCGCCCCCCTCCCAAAAAGAAAAAAAAAAAATCCGTATGTGAATTTTGATCAGAAGTTACCCAATTTTTTTAATGTTTTCTTATTCGAATATGGTAGCCATAATCTCTATCGCTATGTTGTGTATATGGCAGGTTTTCATTGGCACGCATTTCACATTTACAAAAAAACAGCTGTCACCCATAAAGGATATACCATTGTATGCTCATTTGAACATACATTATGGTAGATATTTGACACCATTATAACACTAGACATAAATTTCCACTAGCAAGAGGCAGTGACAGAAATTCAGAGCCAACAAAAGAGGAACGGATTCTTCTTGTGTCAAGAACTGACTCCTTCATATCTATAGAAGAACAACCACTACTACATGAAGTGCAATTTTTGCCAAAAATTGGATCATATTTACGTCGAAAATTGACTGTTTTTGATGTTTTCTATGGTCAAAATTTGAGGAATTGGTGTCTTTTTTATTGGTGCAAAGGTGGGGCAAAAGCGAAGTAGCTAAACATTTTTCGTTGCGCCACATTTGTCACCTTTGTGCCTTATGGTTGTGTGACATTTGTGACAATTTAATGTCAATGTTATGCCACTTTTACACCAAGCCAAAAACAAAAAAGAAAAGAAAATAAATGTAATTTAATTATTTGAAAAATCAAATAACTATATTACATATATTTTTTTAGTTTTCTGTAAGTAATAGTAGGTGCAACCAAATTTATTTTGAACACAAACAACCAACCATTTTTTATGCTTAATTGGTTGACATTCGAATTTCATATGGCAATTTTTTGAAAACAACTTTTTGGCTTGCATAAGAATTCTTTTTTAAAACACTTGAAACAAAATAACAAAATTAAAGTAATTTAAACAAAATGAACATTTTTGATTACATAAAAAAATAAAGAAATTAAAATAATTGATTAAAGAAAAGTATACTAATACTTGCCCCAAGCATCTTGTAATATTTTCATGTCATCGCAGACATATAATCTCAACTTGACACTTCCCTACACTCTATACCTATATTCATCTAGTCTTTTAGACAAGATGGTCAATCATCGTCAAATTCAGTTGGAGAATCTATATACCCCCTCAACACTACAGAAAACACAACCGCAAGGCTTGTGGGCGTGGTCTCCTGACATTTAAATTGACCATCATGAGATGGATGACGCTTTGAGGAAGTTGTACGAAAGAGGAGAATCTGCAATTCTACAATAAGGTTAAAAATGGATAAATAAAAAACCCAATAAATTAAAAAATCCAATCAATAAAAAAACAAATTTAAGAACACAATCCAAATATGATAAAATAAAATATTTCTCTTTGGCTCCATTAAAACAGGCAAAATACGAGTGGTCATCTTAGGTATCTCACCACTTGTAGACCGTTGAAGCACCTCAGGGATGCAATACACATCTGAATTGCAATGTACATTTGATCATTGATGCATGTGATGGGTGTGTTATTGAGGGGTGTGGTACTCCTGTATATCTCATGTGGCGGCTTCATGGACACTAATTACGCTAATAGGCATTCTACGATGGAAATGGCGGGGTGGTGTGTAATGGAGTGAGTTCACTTTTATGTTTAATCTTAAATCTGACATTTGATGTCTATTTGAATATCACATTTCAATTACAACCTTAAATTTGATGACCATTTGATCGTCACGTTTAACTTTTTTCTCTTTGCTTGAAGAAGTCAATTGAAAAATCATAATATCTTGGCCATATGTTGTAGTTTGGAGCCCTTTTTTCTTTTTAGAAAGATTTTTTTGAGCCCAACGCATTGGTGTAGCTAGATAGATGCCATCGTCACTAGTAAGTGAGATATTGGATGAGAAGGTAACGAATTTATTAAATAATTAATGTGGTATGTGAAAACTCCAAGGTAAAAACTTTAATATTTATATTTCTTGGTGTATTTTAGATGGATGTATTTAAATTATCTATGCTAGTAATATATTTTTGTATTATATATATTATAGTATATGATAATAATAATAATAATATTATTATTATTATTACATAAATTAATAGAATATATATATTAATAATTTGTATATATTAAATTAATGTGTATCGCTGGACTTTTTCGAGCCCATCACTTTAAACACCCTATCATTGCCCGTCACCATCACCACTCAACGAACTTTGAAATATTTCACCGTTTTCATGTTGTGTATGGCTTTGTCCTTCCCCACCACTTCATCATTGCTCAAGCTTCCAATTGTTGGAGAATTGTCAATGATGTCATGGAGGTGTCTTGGTGAGTGGATGATGTGCGTTGATAGCCTAAGTGACAATGACGGTAACAATGGCAAAGTGTGCAATGTGCTTGACAAAGTGTGCTTGAAGTTGGCTTGGTTGATCTTCAATTTTGGCATGGTTAGAGATGTTCAGGGATGATTTTGAGCATGTGCAAGGAGTCTTATAAGAGGTTTTCTATGCTTTGGAGAGCTTGTGTGCATAAGTGGAATTCACTCAGATCATCATTGTTCTCATCTAGACATTTTGGGTCCGATGACAAAAAATTTGAGTAGGTAGTTTGCTGACATCACTATTGCCACGTGTGGATGAGTCAGGTGGAGTTGGTCATAAGTGGAATTCATCCGGATCATCATTGTTCTCATCTAGATATTTTGGGTCCAATGACAAAAAATCTGAGTAGGCAGTTTGTTGACATCACCATTGCCACATGTGGATGAGTCAAGAGGAGTTGGTCATATAGTTGTGATCACATTAGTCCTTAGTTGCTATGTGCTAAATCTCAGGGCATGTGCCTAAGTGCAGTCAAAGATATGTGGGTGCAAAGCTGAGCTCTCAAAGATTTTGACAGTGTTTTCTATGTTCAAATAAAGCGAAGTAATGAAAGAACCTTTGAAAGAGAAGGTGCAAGTCAGTAAGGACCAGCAGAGAGTGAAGAGGATTAAACATGCTTGTTTGAGCAAGGTGATGTAGGTGATCACATAGGTCATTGGACCTAATAAGCCTAGAAGAGGCAGAATGAGTATGTTCAAAACGCTGTTTTGAGAGAGTGTATGGTGAGCGAAGGCAAGGTGAAGACTGTGTGTGCTCAGTGAATGGGTTGAAGGGCAGAGCAGGTTGATGGTGTGTATGACTTGTAGGTCATATTTCTGATGTCATAACAATGCTTTTGCAGGTTTGACTATTTGAAATAGAGAGTTTGTGCAAGGGTTAGATAAACAGAGATCCATCATCAGGGGTTGAAGACATAATTTCTAAGGTGGAGGATTTCTAAGTTGGAGGTGTTCAAAGGAGGGTCTAAAGGACTTGGTCTTTCTTAAGGGCAGTTGCTTTTTGTGAAACAAGTGTTTCACTAAATACCTTTGGTCAGGAGGATATGATCAAGGTTTGCTTGTCTAAAGGAGTTTATTAGTCTTTTGTTTGTAATTTCTTATAGGATAATAGTCCATTTGTGTTGTAGGCTTGAGAGTGGGTTTTATTCCCCAAGAGGGTTTCCCACAGGGACTTTGTGTTATGTGTTTGATTTTGTGTATGCATTGAATGAATGAGCTCTCTTGTTAATGTTATTTGATTAAGTTGATATATGCTGATTGTTTAAATAGATTGAAAGGACTGCAATTGTAATTGAGATATCTGGGCTCACTGATTCACCCCCTCCTCAGTGATTGTACCTCTAACACCAATGAAATGGAATGTCTTCCCCTGACACAGCGCATTGCTATGCCTTATGAAGGAATGCACCACCTCATTTTCCATCGTCACCTCTACCAAAAATATTAGATTATTGTTGCTTAATGCTGTGTGCACAAAAGGTGAAACGGGTCATGGGTTTCGAGTGAGGTAGAACTGTCTATTTACACGCTTTTGCTTTACAAAACCCCGCTTCACCAAGATATCGAGCCACACCCCTGCCCCCCGTCCTTCCCCTGCGCCCCCCCGGCCCTTGCCCGCCCCTAGCGAAACTTCCATCTTTGGGGCAACTGCTAGTTTACCAGGAAATTGCTTTTCACAGCAGCCAGTAATGAAAACAAAATGACAGTAAAATTGACAAATCCAAGATTTTTCTCAATAAGAATTGTATACTTCGACAAATTTTCCTTTTGCTTAAATGCAACCACTATCCGTGTCCTGAATTTTAATCCTACTTTTAAGACTTCCGTTTTCCTTAAAAGGCTCTTATGATTGGACTTTAATATTCCTTCAGTTGAAATTTAAGTGACTAGTTGCTTTCCTTATTGTGGTTATAAATTTTTAATGAGCAGAGGAGCAGTAAGTAGAAGAGGAGTGTAAAATTGTTGAAGCAAGACTAGCTACTTATTTTCAACATGCATGCTGTTTTGAATAGGTGTGTTCAAATGTTTCTTTCAGTCTTCCTTTCTACCGTCTTGTTTTTATTATTTTGTGTGCTGAGTTATTACATGATTTACTGGTGTTGTATTCAAGCATATTGTCTGATACGCATACACAATAATGTCATGATGGTTGTGCTGTTTTGGTGTACACAAGTTAAAATCCATGATCTATATCTGAGTTTATGTGTTGCCAGGTCAAATGCCATTTTAAACTATTAATATTAGGCTTCAGTTGACTGCTTACCCAGACCATTGAAACTAGATCGAGATTAAACTAATGTTTTGTACAGTAATTTTAGTTGTTGATATGTTTTTTTTGCAGGAACATCACCCCTGTTTCTCACACTGTTGATCATGAAACAGTTTATTCATCTTTCCATTCGGTGTATGATAATCCTGATTCAGTTGAAGTTTCAAACATTCAAGAGACAAAGGGCACATCATATGAGAACCTAGATAATCGAGTGGAAACAGAATTGCATCAAGATAATGACAAAATGTTACAGAAATGTGGACACTCCAAAGTTATTGAGGCATTCAATTTGCTCCAAGGCAACCCTGCTATCCAGGTTACTGAATTATACTTTTTTATGATCTTGGCTTCTCAAGGATTTGGTTGGTAACATATCAAATCTAGTTCTGAGATATGTTAATGAATGATATCTCTTGGAGTACTATTTTTTGGTACATGTTTGAGGATAGCCAACAATGGTAATTACTAATATTCCCCTGCCACTGGAAATTATGTAATTTGCTATGTTGATGAGAAAATAGCAGCTGCTCAGATAACCAAATGATCATTTATTTGTTTAAAATCCTAGCAATCATAAAGTTGATAAGATGAAGAAAACAACTAAACAATAAGGTGTACAAAAGAGACTAGAGTTTTTGTGAATTCCAAAACATTGCATACACAGAAAGTCTGCTTTTAAACCTTAAATTGCCTCATAAGAGTGGGTAAATTCGAGATGAGCTTATGCTTGCTTAAAAGTCCAGACATAGCAATATCCATCCTTCTGCCCTTGTTTTCCAGTCCATTGATATATGTGTGGTGGCACAGCAAGGGACTTGCTTTTGGAAATGAAATTGCTTATTATAACAATTAACATGGTGATTGTAAATTAAAAAGATGATTTGAATTTCTTCTGGGTGTGTAATTGACCAAGACAAGAGAATGTTCATCATTTTTTTAAAATCATAACTTCTGATTTATGTTTCACCTTGCCTAAGTCATTGTGCATGAGATAAAATATACAAGAGCTCTATACCAAGTAGGTCAGTTTCAGCCATTCTTAGTACCTAACATGGTAAACAGTATGTCAGTTTGGATTTCTTCCTGATCACTGAAAGTGCACGGCAGCATTGTAGTTAAGCATTCCTTATCTGCCTGGAGCATTTATTGGCTCTAGTATGCTCTTTTCAAAATTTGTCGCTTTTCTGCACTACCCACAATGCGACTTTCTTTCAGCTGTTATTGATAGTTTTCCATTTATATAAAATAAGATATGAAATATTCTTGGAGCTTTACTTTGTAGATGTGATTCTTGTTTATTTCTCAACTGTGTCAACCTTTTTGTAATTGTTATTGAAATTAAAAAAGTCTACCAGCTTGCTATTGCAATTCCAAGAGGTAGCTTTTGTTCTAGAGATCCTAGAAGTCATTCCAAGATTCATGATTTCCTTTTTATTTTTTTTTCCAGACGAACCTATTTTGGGATATTGCCAGCATATTTTTCCCTGTGATTCTTGAAAATATAAAAAATATTTGAAAATCTCTATAACAATATTCGTTGGACCTATAATGCTCCTTTTTTTCTCTTAATGAGAAAACATACAAGGTCATCAGATGCCTTTGGTTTCACTATGTAACCATATTTGTAGGAGCTTCTGCCCTAAGTTGGGGTATTCTATTTTGTATTCTACTCTATTCGTATTCTATTTGCCTATGCTTTTTCTCGGGCACTTCTTATGCCAGTTGAGTGTAATACTGTGAATTCTCCAATCATTACATTCAAGGAAGATTTGAAAGGACTTGTTTTATCCATTTGGCAGCATGGTATCTGAAGCATCAATCTCAACAATTAATGCATTTTCCTCGGCTTCCATCTTCACAATAAATCTGCTAGTCTTGTTGGCACTATTATCATCTGGCATTCTCTAAGATAAATTTCTCTGCCTCTGTCTATGACTGTTGAGTAATGAAATTACACACAAGCACTTGTTGCTATTCCCATTTTAATCACAATTGTCTGTAAAATTACATTTTTTCCTCGGGATTTTTAATATCGATTTATACCATTCTGGTCTTCTTATCAAGCAGATTGCTTCATCTGTTTTGGGTGTATTCGGAGATGTCATATTGAATTTAAGTTTCAAATTATCTATTAAATATGGTATCTGGTAGATCAATTAACTATAAATGCAGTTACTAGTAGCACTGAATGCTAAGTTAATTTAGATATGCATTATCGCTGATATGTAGCATCTTAATAACATATCTAAATGCTTTATGAGGTGCTCTATATTTGAGCAGTTGATGGATTATTCTTTGGGAATGCTCAGTGGCGTAGAATATATTTGAGTGACTAATGGATTATTCTTTGGGATTTTTTAATGCAGGGGATGGTTGCCTCACTAGCCTCAGACAAAGCTTTCTTGGATGCCATGCTGAAAAATGAGAAGGTTCTAGAGTTCAGACAATCGTTACTGGAAGGTTATTACAATCTTGATTTTGACATTTATTTAAGAAATCAACTTTTATGCGTTTATTTATCATATGGAGCAGGCTGTTACCCTTTTTGAATATGCATAAAACCTATAAATCTTTGACTTTGAGAGATTATTCTGCATAGCAGGTCAATCAGAGGTATCAGATGTCAACAAGCCGTCTTGTGATCATAAGAATCCTTTTACTGAAGCTATCAAGAATATAAAGGTGAAGGTGGTGGAATGCACACAGAAAATAACAGAAGTATGTAATCAGTTTTCAGGATTTGCAGACACGTTTTTGGAGAAAGATGGAGATTTTGTGGATAGGGTTTTAAAGGCCTCATCGATGCTTGGCATTGCTATCCTAATGATATTCCTTTTCAAACGGGTATAAGCTGGATAAGTATTGTCATGTAGGTTTTGAGGACACAGGCTAATATGGACAACATGGAATTATTTAAGTGAACTAGTTTCGTCCACAGTATACGTGTGATGTCTTTACTAAAAAAAAGTCACTGTATTGCAGTCATCAGAAAAGTCTTGCATGTATCCCTGTGCTATTTATTAGTTTTTTCACATACTGGGCCTTTTGGTTATAAGCGTCACTATACATGGAATCTGGATTACAATGTATATCTTGTAATTACTTTTTACAAGTGTCTACTATTGGTGTTTTCTCAGTGTTACCAGGATACAGGGACGGGTGCTGGTATACACCGTTTTTTCAAGATATAGAATGCATGCAAAATAAAAATTCTAGAGCACATGAGTTTAGGGCAGGGGGGTTAGTCAATTAGGGTTAGGTACTAGTGATAGGGGCCACTTTGTCCTATTTTTAATTTAATCTTTTTTTCATTTTCTTTTCTACATTTTAATAGGAAAAGGTAGCTTAAGTCAGGAGACTGCACAAGCTACGCAGGGAGACTCAGAACAAAGTCTCGTGAGTATTGGGATGCATCTTGGCACCAGTCTCTGTTGCCAGAGACATTTTTTCCATCTCCGAGACATGTCTCTAGGGATGCATCTCCTGGTAAAACCCGTATTTTCTTGATCTCGATGCTTGGAATACGTACTAAAGAACTTTGCTTATATCAATGCAAATAGTGTGTATATATGAGTTGTGTGGGGCGGTTTTTTCCTAGTTAAGGGTCTCATTGAGTCGTTTTAATTTCCAATGATCTGCTTCAGTTTCTTGCACATTAGTGCCTTCATATAGAAGCTGGCAAATTGGCATGCAAGCTTGTAAATGTGGATAGATGCACAGATGTTATCTTTTTATCATGGAAGTGGGAACAACTTTGACGTTGTGGTTATTTGACACTCACCGTGATTGAACACACCATGTCAGGATAAAAATGCACGCAAATATATATGATGGCCTTCAAAGCACGATAGATGATGTTCCATGCAAGAAAAATATGCAAGTTGCTGCTCTGTGATAAACCACCAAATCAACTGCTGTATGGACACTGCAAAGGGCCTTAACTAATAATTCATTATAATATCAAGTTTTTCAAGGTCATTTGTTGTGTGAGCATATTTCATAATACTCATCTGAGACTGGTATTAGACATTATGAAGGCTCAAACCAAAGCCTTGCTCTGAGTTTGTTTTATTAGCATGGTTTATTAAGTTAGATGATTTGAAGGTTTTTTTTTTTGGTTTATATTTGTTTTATTGGCATGGTTTGTGTTTGCAGGAGCTCGGGTTTTAACTGCGGGCAATTATGGTTGATTGCATTGGCATATATGGATGTTTATTGATATTTAAATTTGATTCTTAAGCTTGGTTTATAAAGTAAATTCATTTTTTTTTATCCCATTTGTTCGCATCGAATTGATGGATTCATAATTTCTTTAGTTTATTTGTTTATATTTCCAAGTGTTGGAGCGTTTTACTCCCGAAAAATTATGGTTGCTTGCATTGGCATTTATGAGTGTTTATTGATATATCTAGATTTGATTCTTAAGCGTGGTTTATAAATTAAATGTGGTTCTCTGCATTTGGTTGCATCCATAATTACCACTCCCCAAAATTCGTTCGAGCCCGACATATTAGTGTAATTTAGTTCTCTCCATTAATTTGATTCATAATTTCTCTTGTTTATTTGTATGTACACTTTTTTTAGTTAAATTAATTGTCACAAAAATGTGTCTGAGTTTTACACCCTGAGCGAAAGCATGCTGGGGCATATCCACAGGATTGGAATTTTTGTTTCATGTAGGAAATGTCTCAACTTACCACTCCACCAAACCTCTCAACCTACAGTTCCGTCAAGCCTTGCAGGGAATGGATGCACTACCTCAAAATGTACATGTCATTCTTAATGTATGATACGTGCAAATATTATTTTATGAAAATAAAATTATACTAATACCTTTTTCATCTGCAGGAAAAGGATTGATATGAACTTTCAATTTAAAGTGTGATTCCATTTCACACGGTAATTAATGACAAGTCTTTAATTTTATGTATCAGAAGGTGCTTTTCATTTAAACCAAAAAAAAATTTATATATATTTTATAAGTCATTAAGTATACTTGGCCTTTTCCTACGCTTGAAATACATGAAGGCAATTGTTGTAGGAAGACATTGATATGGACTTTCAAATTATTTCTCTTCATAAGATGAAGCAAAAGCCTCGTCTATTGAGAATCTAGGGTAGGCTTTTAAGTAGGTTATGTATGATCAAATCATGGAGACTTTGATTGTAATTGATTCGGATAAGGAGTAGTCTTAAGCAAAAGTGTGGTACTCTATGGTTTTTTATGGTGGTTCAAGTATATTTAGTACAAATGTCGTGATATATTACTTGATTTTTTTTTTTTTTAAAGATAAAACTTGAGGGATGTATTTTTAGATACCTAAAAATGGTCCATAGGGATTTATTAGTCATGTAATTGTATAATTTAAAGGTTTCTATGCATTTATTGGTTATTTGTCTAAATTAAACATTATTATTTGTAGATACCTAAAAATGGTCCATAGGGATTTATTAGTCATGAAATTGTATAATTTAAAGGTTTCTATGCATTTATTGGTTATTTGTCTAAATTAAACATTATTGACATGTTTTGTCCCTTTCTCTTTACTCATTTCGAGGATTTGTAGTTGTCTTCTCTAGATGCCATCAACAATCTTTTGGGTCCTAAAACATAGTATGAATTTGTGGTGTACGGTCCCGATTCAATAAGGTGCACTTGTGTTTAACGGTCTTGTCATGTTTGTTTTTGATCTTTTGATGTCAGTGTGCACGACAATAGGGTCTTAGTTTGAGTTTAGGGCATCTATTCACATACACCTTAACACATATGGAATTTGGAGCTCCCCTTTTTATTTGAAAGTTTTGCTCAAGCTCGACATAGTAGTGTAAATAAATTGAGGCCATTTCTCACAAGTCAACAATAATTTTTTTTTTGAAGGTGACAGAGTCCTTCATCAATATGATATGTGACAAATCCAAGATTGATATCTTTCAACATTTTTTTGAGAGATGTATTTAAGATATTTGTGCTAGCTTTATTATTTTTTCAAATCAGATGTATAATATGTTTACATCACCCAAGCTCATTGTAAAGCAAGCACAACCGAATTGATTGGCAACATTTCGTATATAACAAGCTTAAGTGACAAAAATGATAGGGTTACAAACCTTTATTTTTTAATTTTTTTTTAGGTGTTGTACATGTCATATGTCTATCGCATTAAGTAGAATAAATAATAAACAAATACTATGTATGCAATTTCATGCCTTGTGTGAACATCTTGATTGTGTTGTTATTTGTTATAATAAATTAAAAATTGTAAATTTATTATTTACTAATATTTAAATATTTTTTTAAATATTGATAAATAATAAATGTTCATGACTTATTCTAAATTATTAGTATTCTTGAAGGTATTTTAATTAATGTAAAATGAACTTATTTAGCTAGATAATTTTATATTAGATTGTTAAAAAACAAAGAACAAAGTAAAAAAACATTAAAAGTCAAACAAAATTTAAGTAATAGACATTTAGTGTATATAAAAATGTAATTTTTGGCTTAGGGTAATTGGGGACATCATGAGGCCTTAGGTCAAGCATGGAACCATCATCAATATTCGAGTACCATTATTCTTGACCACGACTTAAAGATCACATTATTGTGGCAGCTTTTTGAGTGGGTGAATCAAATTAGGAGGTAGGTTGGCTTTTTATCGTGTAGTGAAATTTGAACTTGGGTTTCCTATATTGCATGCATATCTTCTTACCATTAAACCATGACCTCATGGATATGTCAATGTTATTGATTAATATATATAAATGTGTAAAAAATAAAGAAGTGACCCCTAGATAAGATTTTATGCCTACAACTAGGTAGTCATCATGTAAATTGGTTGCATTTTCCTAGTACTCTACATGATGTTGAATGATGTCTCACTCTTCTAGAAGAACAATGGATGTTTACTCCAATTTGTTGTAAGAGGTAGTTGGCGAACACAAATACTACTACGAACACTCGTACTATGAGGGACAACACAAACATTTGCTCTGCTCTCACTATCATTGCCACTTCCAATTAGACACATGTATCAAACATTGACACTATTGTGAGGAGAATTATTATGGGCACTAATGTGATCTTGATGGCCAATGCTCCCCATCTCTGTCATGTGGACCTACAAGTGGTACTCTACGGTCATCTCCATCCATAGAGTGTTAATGGCTTGAGTAAATGGTGCTTTGCACAAAAATGATAAAAAATAATTATTATTATCAAATTTCTATGCAAAATATAAATAATAAGTGAAATAATTTAAATTGCCTCCTCATTGCTACGGATGTAGTCATTATTTAATTTAAGTTCCAAGGTTGATTCTCTGTACAAGTGACCTATGCATATGTAAATGTATCCATGGTGTCATTATTATTTATTTATAACCATTTTAAACCTTAAATTCTTTTGGACAACCTCCTAGCACACTTATTATACACCTAAATATTCAAAAATTCAAACTGGGCAAAATGGTGGGAAAACTAAATTTGAAAATCTAGACCTACCCTAGCACTTTAGACCACTTATAAAGAATTCCAAGGTGCTTGACATGACTCCTAAAACCTGTCAACCAACCTAAACATGATTATAGACTCTAAAACACTAATCAAATCAAAATTTCCTTGAACAAGCATCTAGTTGAGTCATCCAAGATGGATTCTATTGCATCATACTTATGGTTATGAAAAAAAACTTTATTTGAAAGTTTGTCAACTTGTCTTGATCTCCCAAACATTCATATCTAAGGTCCTCTCCTTCTATGCAATGGTACACCACTTGGATCCCAAGGTCTATGAGTAACACATATACCTCTTGGTGCTTTAACCAACTCCACCTTGCTTACTTCTTTGAGGTTGAGTTTTTGCATAGTGTTCCTCCACCTAATTTCCTTCAGCACCTAGTGATTTTCTTGCAACCATATTTCACATGGAACACACACATCAAATAAAACTAACACCTGATTATCTCCTTGTAAATCAAACTCTTGCTTTGGCATGCTTCTCTTGTCCATGCTTGGGTTTGTTGCTTGTGAAAGTACTGCTACTAGTTCCTTCTTTTCTTCTCAAAGATCTTCAACTAATAAAACCTATTTATCCACTTCTATCTTCTATCCACTCTCCCCTTGATCATTGTCTTATTTTTCCATCACCAACTTTCTCAACATAGCCACTTTCTCAACAAAACCTCCTAAAAACTCCTTGTTTTGTATGAAAGACAAATGAGAGTACAAGTTTGTAAACAATTCCTTAAAATGTTCATCTAAAAACAACTTACCTTGCTGGTTTGAGTGTAACAAATCCTTGTTTCTTACCTTCAACTCTTCAAAATGCTCTTCCATTGTTGCATTCTCTTCTTCTAATGGCTTGGCAACTTGCACTAGTTTGTCTTCTTCTTGGCACTTGCTTACAATTGTCATGTTCTTATCCTCCTTGTTGCTGCAATTGATTTCCTTAGGCAAGTACTTTTTCTCTCCAAATAACATGACACCACTTAGTGTCTCTCTCCATGCATTGTCTTTCAATGGTTTCAATGTATGACTCCAACCATCTTTCTCAATGGTATAGGTGTTATCTCTCCCATCATGTAAAGCTTTCCTATCATACTACCATGGTCTCCCAAGAATGATGTGGAAAACATCAACGGGAATGACATCACATAGTTTCCTATTCTTTTATCCACCTATTTGCAAGTTTACATGGCATTGTTCACTCATTAGGACTTGGTGGCTATTCTGAATCTAAGAAACCTTATATGGGCTTGGATTCTTGATTCTTGCTAGGTCTACCTTAGAAACCATCAATGAAGAGACTAATTTATCCATACTACCATTATCTACTATAACCTTACAACACTTACCTTTACTCTTGCACATGTAGAACAATGTCTTCTTTTATGATGGTTCTCTCTTCTCTTGGGTAGTTTTCAGAAGGACTCTCTTCATTAACAATAGCTCACCTATTTTAGGATCCTCCACATAGTTTGGAAATGCATCTACATTATCCTCTTCTTGTTTCACCACCTAATTTCTACTCTCACTCCAAGATCTTCCCCTTCACACATCTTCTGGGCACTCATATGCCCTGTGTCCTGCAAACTTGTTGCACTTAAAACACTTGCCTACAAACCAACCATTACCTCTTCCTCTACCATATGATCTGCCACCTCTATTTATATAACCACCCCTATTTGATGAACTTGAAGCCTCTGAACTACTACCCACTTCTTTGCTTTGACCTTTCCATTGACTTTTGTTACTTGGCTATCTTCTTCCTTCTTGTTGGCTTCTTCCTCTATAGTTTCTTCCACCTGTATCTCTATTCAACTGACTTTGACTTCTTGAAAAATTTATCTTCTACCCTCAAAGCTGATTGATAGGCCTCCTCAATAGTCCTAGGAGCCAAAATAATCAACTCATCTTGAATGGCAAACTTTAAGCCATTCATGTATCTAGAAACCTTCTCAACATCATCTTCTATCTGGCACACTCGAATGGTCAACTTGTAGAACTACTATGTGTATTCCTTCACTGTCATGTCTTTTTGCCTCAAGTTTTATAGCCTCTTAAACAAGTGGGTCTAATAATCCTTAGGCATGAACTTGCCTTTCATCTTGGCTACCATCTTATCCCATGATTGTATCTTATCTTTGCCTCTTCTTTTTCTCTCTTCTTGGATGCCATCCCACCATAAAGATGCGTGAAATTTCAGTGTTGTTACTACAAGCTTTACCTTATTATTCTCCTTCACCTCTTCATAATCAAATTATTTTTCCATGACTATGATCTAATCCACTAACTCTTCCATGTTAAGGCTACCCTCATACATGGGCACCTCTATCTTGGGATTTGAAGTCACCCCAAGCACTACTCTAATGAACCTCTCTTATATTCTTATTTCATCACCTTCCTTTGCTACTTATTCATGAGGAATCTCATACTCAACATCATATATATCACCCCTATTTATCTCTCTTCACTGTGCCAACTCCATGGATTGCAATCTTACTTGCAGGTTCCTCATTTCAACCACCATAACATCCACTACTTGCAATCTCCTTTGGATTTATACTAATTCTCATCATCCTATACCTACCATGATGAATTCAACCCTTCCCAATAGCTCCTAGGATCTGATACCAAATGATGCAGATAGATGGATCAACAATCTCTCTCTTGTTCCTTGTTTCTAAACAAGCTTTTGACAAAGGTTCTAGAGTTATCTTCACTCCAAAGATTCACTATCTTGTTTGAATGATCCTAAGGTCTTATTAATTCTCTTGAGGTTCCTATCACTCTATCTCTCTCTCTCATAATTCATTTCAAGCTTCGCATTACATCAAAGACAACTTTTTCCCTTTCTCTAGACATGCCTTATAACTTTTTTTTTGCTCAAAATCTCAATGTACATCTCTATACGAAGATGCATTATGAATAAAATTATTGATATCAATAACCTCTATCCAAATTTATATATTTATCAAATTTCAACCTCCAAATCTTCTTCTAAGCCACTTTACAACCCCTGATTTGTTCTCTGTTAGGCTTAATTAGGCATGTTTGGTCCTAGTCATTCAACAAGTGATAACAATTGTACGTACCCATATGAAACCAAACAAATCCTAAAAAATCCTTTCAAACACTTTTAAATCTATCAAAATAATTTTTTTTATGAATTTACCATGGTTTAGTCCCCTGGAAATCACTTTTCAATTTAGAAACCATAGTTTTGGTTAAACTGTCATAGTGAGGGCCCGAGACCACTCATTTTGTAGTTTAAGCCTTCAAAAGGGGTTTCAAAGCTATGTAAAACTTGTTTCAGGTCTATATAACCTATAATAATCTCTTCCAATCATTACATTGATTTCAACTTACTGCTATTCCACTCTTTTATGGCTTGTTTCACACCCCTATTAACTCAAGCACAGTCTACAAAGTTTAAAAGGCAAATTTCTTTGGATGTAGGCTATCAATATGGGACTCTAATCTCTGTATAAGGTTAAGTAAGGTTAAAAACACTTTCATAAACCTTTTCCTTGTGTGAAGTGTCCATTTTTAGACCTCTACTCATCGTTCATTCAAATTCTTATCTTTTTTGTTCACACAGTTACCATTTTCAAAGTCTGTAAGAGTTTTCTTGAGGGTTTTCGTTATATAAATGGATTTATAACTATGACTAAATATTATAGGTTATAAGACACCTTGTGACACCCTTATAACTATTCTCAATTGCTTTCTTTCCTAAGTTGATCTCTTTTAAGACACTATGTATACTCACTGCCTGTGTATGCACCTTCTAATAGGACTGTGTTGTCCTCAAACCAAATAACACAAAAGGTAATGAAAGGATTGATTCAAATAAGTTTGATGAAATATAAAATGACTCACTAGATTCAAACCACACATTGTAAAACATCACATTGTGAATCTTTTCCCTTGATCAAACAATATACAATCAGTCTTCATTTACATGCATAGAAAAATAGGGTTGCAGATTTGTTATCAAAACTTGGAAATATTAATTCATTCGTGTCTTATTGGGACTAGATCCCCTCCTTTGAATAAATATGAAAAAAAAAACTCATAAAACCAATTTTTTTCAAGTCTTATACCAAGCATAACTACCTAAACTACTTGCTAATGGCCATTTGCAAAGATATTTAACATCTTGGCACAAGTTCCAAGGTTGATTGTCTGTACAAGTGGCCTATGCCTATGTAAATGTATCCATGGTGTCATTATTATTTATTTATAACCATTTGACACATTCAAGACTTATGGACAACCTCCTAGCACACCTATTCTATGCCTAAATATTCAAAAATTCAAATTGGGCAAAATGGTAAGAAAACTAAATTTGAAAATCTAAACTTACCCTAATGCTTCTAGACCAATTGGAAAGCATTACAAGGTGATTAAAATGACTCATAAGACATGTTAACCAACCTAAACATGCTTATAGACTCCAAAACACTAATCAAATCAAAATTTTCTTGAACAAGCATGTAGTTGAGCCATCCAAGAAGGATGCTCCTGCATTAATAAATGAAAGATGGCAACAAACCACCCTAACCTAGCCTAACAACTAGACCCAATGACCCCACCAAAAATTTAGTAGCCTTCATATCCAGTCCTTGGAATTAGAATCTAATGAGGTTTTCCTTTTGCTTGTGTTGAATCTCCTTACTGAGACATCAAGACTGTATGGGTTGGCACTTTAATCCAAAATGAAACAAGCTTTTCATAACACATACGAGCTTCTAAATCTCTAGACATCAACTCACAAATAAATGACACACTCAAGTCGCTTATTGCATAACACTTTACTTAAACAAGGTTTTTGTGCTTACCCAATCACTCTCATGTGATAACACAAATAAGAGTCTAATGTGACAAGGAACCCACGTTCCATTAGTATGTAAAATCTAAAATATCAGTAATCAATTGATTATGTTACTCGGAGGAGCTCTGTCTCTCAAGAAGGTCTCTAATGGTGACCAAGGTCATGATGACAAAATATACACAAAAGTAATAATAATCAACAAGGGTCACTAATCCACAAGAAAAAAACATCT
Source organism: Torreya grandis (assembly GCA_037957365.1). Taxonomy (NCBI): domain Eukaryota; kingdom Viridiplantae; phylum Streptophyta; class Pinopsida; order Cupressales; family Taxaceae; genus Torreya; species Torreya grandis. The sequence goes on from JARHVA010000076.1 coordinate 5,038,904, forward strand.
AAGCATACCAACAATGAGAACTAACAAGATACACATATGCAAATAAGAACACTCAAATATTTGCATTGAAATAAGGATTTTGAAAGTTAGTTGTTGAAGCATGTGTTTGGAGAACACTCTAAAGATAGTTTTTAATTTATACACTAAGGAACATCTTAAGAGTTAGTTATTTATGCTTATGGTCATTGCCCGAGTTTCCATACATATCTATAATGGTCACCTACATGCACATAATAAGGGCTAGTTGTAGTTCACCAATAAGTTCATTTTCTCCCAACTCTTATCTCTTTACTATTTTTAAGAGATTACAACATTTTAAACAATTATATAGTTCTTGGAAAACTTAAAATATCCATATAAGCCATTAACATTCAGGCAACGTGATCAACACTTAAAGCTAGCTCAGTATGACAAAATTAAAAATATCTTCAGTTTTCTATCATTATATAAGAAAGGTTATTTCATGTTTTCATATAATTCACTTTCTTACTTGCACTATTATACATTACAACTAATGCCATTGTATATTATTATCATTTGTATACTTAACTATATGTTATGTCGTCGCTTATATTTGATTTCTTACAAACCCATCATATATGACATCTATTCAATTTATACACCCTTATATATCTCATCATGCAATATTATTCATATAATACATTAAAAATGACATTGTATACATATTACAAGTATTCTTTATACATGATTAAATTATGATACCACACTATCCATGAAATACATATTATTAATAATCAATAATCACCTATGTATTACTATCCCTAAGTAAAATTACATATTATTCATCTATTCTCATGAAAATCTTCTCACAGTTAACACCATTTAGATAATCTTACATTATTCTTATATACAATAACCTTTTATACCACTCACATAATAATCATGCAGTTACATGTATCGATAATTTCATAAACACACTTACAATATCCTTAATTATATAATCTCTCCTTAATCATTTTACTTATTCACTAATCTATCATATTACAATAAATTTCAAACTTTTCCAAAACTTCACATCCATCACAATGTACTCACATATTAACTAAACAATTTATATATACCACAACCAATACATATAAATACATATACACAAATGGCAATCTCCAAATCAACTATTTGTTTTTACCTAATAACTTCAATATTACTATAATTAATCCATCATTATAATACCATTTTAGGATTTATCATACTTATTCAACATCAATCTATCATTATTATATGTTTATATCAACATACTTTAAATTTATCAATTATATCATGGTTTTAGAACACAAAGGAATATTAAAATAACAATCCAATTTTCACGGATTCTTCTATAATTTAATAAATTTTATACATTACTAATAAAAGATTAAAATCAATTCTACTAGACCAAACTGCTTCGCATTAACACAACATACATGGTTTTACACGAAAAATTATTACGAAAACTCACCACAAAGTTTATAAATCATATAATCTAATTTTCCCTTGGTTTAACCATGTTTCTAAATCGCCCACTAAGAGCCAACTATAAATAAAATATTAAGTTTGAGTTGGCTAGCTGGTCTTAAAGCTTGCGTTACAGGTCTAATGGATAAATAGGAAGCTAGGATCTATCTATTACTCTAAAATTTTCATTAAGGCAAAATAAATGTATATATATATATATATATATATAAATATAATATGTATTTATTGGAATTAGTCAAATATTTTTCATGGAAAGTTGCTGTTAATAACTTAGTACAATTTTGATACTAAACAATATAAACATATCTTATACTTTCACATGATTCATGTCACTACAATAATTTATAACTTAATGCAACATGGATTATTTCTGTCATGTCCCCTTTTTCGTGGACATTGACAGACTTGATGATTAGCCTATTATGCGACCTTCGTAGGCTAATAGGATGGATAGAGGGTCATGATGGAAATTGGCTTGGCTTCGATTTGCAGAATTCCTACAGTTGGCTTTCATTCAGGTTATTTCAGACACATTTGGCCTGAGCTCCTATTATTTAGGGATATTTGACATGCAGCGGAGCGCCTTTATTTTGGTATGGTCATGTGCGGAATCACTCTCTGGTTCACCAGCTTCGAACGGTTCGAGGATCCGACATGTATTGAGGGAGATATTAATATTTGATTGATTCAATCAAGTATTAATTATTTAGCCTATTTTTAATTAGAAACCCTAATTCTAATTTAAGAAACCCTAATTAGGGCAAGCATATCTTTTTGAGGGTATAAGGGTTCTCATGGAGGCCATTATCGAATTATGAATTGATTATTGATTTTTGATATTGAAGAATTCTTCTGTGAAGACTGAGCCAAGGGTTCCAAGATTCCATCTGCATTGGAGAACGTCCACTCTCCAGTGTGTGCGATTCAGAGGCTGTGAAATATCAGCTGATCTATTACCAAATCAAGAGATAGCTTCATATAGAAGTTATCACAGAGGTTTACAGATTTGAGAGGTAACTTCATACAGAAGTTGTCACAGAGCTTTTTAGGTATTTATTTTATTAGGTTTTTGATTCAATAAATTATACAGATAGAGATCTTCTGTATTAGAGCCATATATCTTCAGATCAGGGGTTGAAAACAGACAGGTTGTGCTTTATTGGCGGCCGTACGAAGTCCGTACAGATCCGTGAAAAATCCGTAAGCATCAGCAGATTCGCTCAAACACCGACATCGGCAGGCAGAGATCCCCAGTGACCGACATCGGCCCACTGAAGACCGACGTCGGCAGAGAAGGACCCACAGTGACCGACGTCGGCAGTATATCGACCGACGACGGTGACTGTGTCTTCGACACAGTGACCCAAGAGCCGCACAGTCCCAGGGTTATTTCCAGTTGCTAGAGGAATCAAGTTTTCAAGGCTGTATTTTCATATTCTGTATATGCATGACAAAAGACAACTATTGTAATCATCTGGATGAATAATAAGATCTTTGATTGACAGTTAAGAGATTTACTGTGGTTTATTGTTTATCTTCTAAATTTTATTCTGCAAGATTGTATCTTTGTTCAGAGCTTTTGTGTTTCTATATTCCCTGTTTGAAGGGGACATTACAGTGGTATCAAAGCTTTTACTTAGAAAAAAAGAGCCCCTAAGTAAGGGACATTACAATTTCATACCTTTTCATGAGGAATCTATAGTAAAGAATTTAATTTATTCTATTTTAATGATCAACCAAGTATTACGACCTCTATCCCATGACAAAATTTAACAAAAGGGTTACGAAATTTGGATTTTGGTTTATATATATATATATATATATATATATATATAAGCATCTATAAATTATTATCTTATTGTTTCAATCTCCAAAGAGGTGATACAACTATCATTACCTCCCATTATATGCTCACAAATACATCCCACTAAGGGGCTTCAAGCCTTGGTTCTTCTCAACTTAAAGAACCATATTCTCATGAAGTAAACCTTAAGCATTTACAAATGCCTAAGGAGTAAATAACACCCAAAAAAATATCCATTTATAGCCTTTCAAATGCTGCACCACTTAGCATAGAAAATCATTTAACATTTGATGCATAACACATTGCATACTCTGCTATATTCCACCTTAACACCTTCAACAAACCATACATGTATCAAAACTCTCAATCTCTGCTTGCTAGTTAATTCTCGTTCTTGGTTCCATGTCATTCCCTATCAAGATATTTTGTCTATGCTTCTTAAATTCACTCTTCCTACCTTTGGACTCTACATATATCCTTCATGCATTCATATGTCCCATTCTATTCACTTCCATCCTCTATTTCATATTATTCTACATACCACTCCCCACTATGCTATAAGCTCAATATCCCAAATACCTCAATCTTTGTTTTCTACTTCTTTGAACATAGGTTGTGCCTTCTATAGTCTTCTAAGATCAAAACTCCTTTATTTAGTTCAAACTTAACCCTTACTTTGTGTCTAGACCTTTCTCATACAACTCTGCCTTCTTAATGCTTAACTCTAGTAGCCTTTTTCTGAGCAAATTCTACTTGTATGACTATGTATGGATTCACTTTGGAAAATTAACCTCATATTCAAATACCCTTTTTCACACTCTAGTATTCTACAACATTTCATTACCCAATTCCACTCTTAAGGCAACTTTTTAGACTTTTCTAGGTCCCTTTTAGGTCTATTAGGGCTTTGAATCAACATAGACCTTTGTCATGGTATGGATACATAGTAAACCATTTTAAAAACCTTAAAATATATTTATATATAAAGAAATACATCTTATCACAAAGTTTTGTGAGAATTCACTAGTTACTTTGCTCAAAAATTGATTTTGTAGCTTATTGTCAGTTTTTAGGGTTTCATGTGTCTATGTAACCCTGAGAGGGCTCAATATGGATTTTAAATAACTCATGGTACTTTCAAATATTCCAAAAACTAGTATAAGATTTGTCTATCTTCAATACACCTAATCCAAGTGTTGGCTATCCTTTTACCATTCTCTATTCAACATCTCTCAATCCATCTTTATATCATTATGTACACAGTCAGGGCACATGCAAGGTTTAAGAGCAAATTGTTAAATCTTAACCTCCAAACTGAGGATTTTATAATTTCTATGACCTTTTTATATATTGTCATGCTTTTAGATGATTCTTACACCTGATAAGTTCCTATTTGAGGTTCTTATTTTAGTTCAACGACCATTTCTTATTCCAAATTGTGTGCAGTCACAATCTAATACAAAATACATAAATTTTCACTCTTGATTACAAAGGGTACATATACAGAATAGGCTATCATCTTATAAACTATTTAAAATAATTCAAAGACCCTTCTTTCAAATCATGATATATTTTCATATTAATGTACTTATCCTCAGAAGGCAATCTATCTTGCCCATTATAGAGTACATGCAGGTCTATCCACACACATAATACATAAAACTTACAGTCAATTTTGTTTCCAAAAGAAACTATCCATTCATTATCACAAAAAAAACATTATTTATATTTCAAATTATGTTCACTCATTATCATGTTGCCACAACTACAAATTACATACTAATCATCTTATTCACTCAGTCCTCACAACATAGGAACATGATCTGATTGTTGGTCTATAACCAATCACTCATTCATTCATGTGAAAGGTAACTTATATAATGCAAAGAATTTTTTGAGCACCAAAATACTCTTACCATGATATCATGATGAAAACCATTCCTTTTTTAATGCACTAACATAATACTTCATTTATATTAACAATCTCCAAACATATTCAAATAGTGTAGGGTCTACAACATAACATCCTTCTACACACATAACTGTATATTCATCATTTTTGGGTTTTTAAATATTCACCTTCAAATCTAACCCCTCTACCCCTTTTAACTGACCTCTAATGACTCATTATACAAAAACCAACATCTATTTTAAGACTTTAAAACCTATAACTAACTTGACTACTACCTTTATACGTTGGAGAACCAACTCAACTACACAATAAAATGACTCAACATGGGTGTTGTTAACCCTTTATTGGAACCTAACCACCTATAAATAGGTGGAGGCCTATATCATGCTCTTTTAGACCTCCATCACATCATTATTCTATCTTTACAAATTTGAATTTTTAAATGAGAAAAAAGTGGGAAACTCTCTAATTCAAAATTTGACAAGTTCTAACACCTCAAAAAGACTCCTAGAGGTCTAACATAATTTTAAAAACCTCCAACCAACTCTAAAATATTGCATTTGAATTATATACATAATGTGGTAGTGATGTTCCTGCATCATACTACTGAGGAGCAAAAAACATTTGCATATAAGTTATAAGTAATGTTGACTTTGAAATCCTTTTTAGCATCCTTATCCAAGTGCACATCCACCTAGGTCCCAAGGCCTATTTATGATACCTAGGCCTTTTTAACACTTTCTTATGTTGGATCCTCTTTACTTCACTCCTCTCTTGCTCTTCCTCTTGCTTTGCTTCTTCAATCTATTCGTTGGCAACTATTACTCATTTCTTTGTCTCCAATAAATTGCACATGTAACAAACATGTCAATCAAAATCACCTCCTAGTTGCTCTCTTGGAGTTCATAACCTTATAACAGATCAATAGGGTAACTACTCTAATCAGATTATCCAAAACATACTAAATCAAAACTTGAAGTGAATCGATATAGTCAAAAAACTTCCTCAGATGTAATATCACTAACTAAAATTTTAGTTATACTAGAAACAACTAGTCAAACATTTATTATTCCAAACTAAACTCATCTATTGCATAATTATCAAAATGAAAAAACACAAAATGTAATTCTTTTTCCCAAAGACATTCATACAAACAAAGGGATAAATAACACCATGTTTCAGTTGATAAAAGACATCCTACAACTATTTTATTTGAATAAATACACCCAAGTAATGACATGATAACCTTACAATCAAAAGGCCAAGAATCAATAACATACTGGTATGTTTATCCAATTGAGATGCTACCACTCTTATTATGAACTTCTTTATTATTCCACAACCAACTAGAAACATACTAGCTTGGACTTAAATCTTGAACAACAATCTTGATCAATACAAATAGTTTACTTATAAATTACTCTTTCTTCCTTATTTCAGTTTGATTCTAACTTCTTCCATCAATCAAGTCTTCGTTCCTTAGTGTTGCTCCCTTGATCCCCTTACCTCTCAGAAGTCTATCCCTATCCTCTAACATCTAATGACTCAAATATTGTGCTCTCATTGAATGGACCAGCCTCCCTTGTATATGTCCAATCTGCTCTACCCTATCAAGCCCATGTTTTGGCCCATGCCTTCCACCAGGGCCATAAAATTGAGTTAATATAGTAAATTTTTTGGATAGAACACCAAATCCTCCAAGGATAAAAAATAATAATTTCCCTTAATGTTTCCTCATACTATTGATACTATATTAACATTATAGGTCATTGTTGAATAGGTAGCAATTGGTAAGATTTTTTATTATTATCATTATTATTTTATATTCAAACAAAAGTATGTAATTCATGTTCATATTTACAAGTTGATTGATTCAATTTTTTATGACACTCAATACTTTAAGATATGGTTGGGTCCATTAATAATGCAACTCAAATCACTTGTTAAATAAGACACTTTATTACTTGTTAACACTGTGGATTGCACCCTTGACAAGAGGCTGAGCTTCTGTCTTCCACACGGCATAATGGAGACTCCCCTTTTGCTATGGGTCTAACAAAACTGAGGGAAGAATATCTAGATAAGGGCTAGCTCCCTTTAATGCATCTTTATGGTCCTAGATTTTCTACTGCTAACAATGGGGGGGATGAAAAGAAAGAAGGATTACTAAAAATAGAACCTAAACTAAATCGATGATACACCAAAATGGTTGATCTAATTAGCTTTGACATACACTTTACACCAAGAAAAAGCTGATATACACTTCATTTGATACGAGAAACTCTTCTACATCAGTGATCTAGGGGTCCTCTGGAGATACAGGGAGGAAGAACTACAGAGGTGTTCTAAGATACACTATGGCAGCCTGTTCACATGCACCTATACTCTGGTGTGGACACTTCTGGCTGACTTGCAAAAGAAGAACTCAAAATACACTAGAAATGCTGGAATCATTCTGTGAAAGCATGAAATAAAATGACTTAACACAAGATAAAACCATAGACATATGCAAAAGTACAAACTCAAAATGGAGGTAAGAATGCTATGTCTTGATTCAAGGTAAAATCCTGTAGGGCTTCACCATACAAGCTAAGAGATATCTTTTTAAAAATGATAGATTACAATATATATCATAAAAGAAAGACTTCTGGCACCTTCCAGAACTAGTAGGCCATGCTGCATTGAATGCCTAGGGAAGAGGAAGTCACTGAAGGAACCATGCTATGACACTCACTAGTCTTGACTTTGGCATTTAAATCATATTAAATATCACTGTAAGAACATGGGTCACTTTGTCTATTTGAATGACCAGGCTGCTTCTCCATGAAATTCACGTGACTGCCTGCTCATTAATGCAAAATGAGGAAAAATGGGCCATTCTATTGAATGCCTATGCTCCCCTTGGCAGCCACTTGGTGGAGACTTTTCCATCTGTCTAGGAACTTCCTACCGACACCTTCTTTTGCCACCTAGGCTGATCTGATTCATGTTTGTGCTTGGTTGGGTGCATCTTTTGGAACATTCCAAATGTTGTCATATGTGTGCATGGCCATGTTCTGGATTCTCTATTTGTTCCCTCTTCCTTGCTATATTTTTGTCTCTTTTTGGCAATTTGAGCTCTTGGGCTCCCTTCTCATCTTTTGTTGGCTCCTTGGGCTCCTTTCTCAGCTGGTCACTGAGTTTGTCTTTGGGTCTTTATGCCTCTTTGAATTTTGTTGGGCCTGTGCCATTTAAAAACCAATGACTATTCCATTGTCCTGAATTTGACGTGCTCGGGCCCATCACCCCTTTGGCAATCCCTTTGGCCCTTTGCAATTGAACCTTCCTAAAGGGAAGGTGTCCCTTTAGAGCTTGGAAAAGGTCCCCTTTTTGGGCGCTGAGAGTCCCTCGCAAGGGCACTTACCCTTCGGGCTCCCTTGGTCATCTCAATTTCTTTGGACAAAATGTCTGAAGGAATTACTTTAGACATTTTTCCTGAAGGAAGTCTTTCCTTCATGTTTTAGCTCTTTCTTTTGGTCTCTTTCCCTTTGAATTTCCTTCGGAAAAAAGTCTGAAGGAAAACCTACCTTAACTTCTTCTTTGTGAATTTCTTCGGACAAAATGTTTGAAGGAATTCCTTTAGGCATTTTTTCTGAAGGAATTGACCCTTGCTTCTCATAGATTTTCTTCAGACAAAAAGTCTAAAGAAATCCTTTGCATCTTTTCCTTATGAATTTCCTTCGGACAAAAAGTCTGAAGGAATTCTTCATCTTTTGCCTAGATTTTTTTGAAGAAAACTTACCTTTCGGCCTTCTCTTTTATCCCTCCATAAGTGAAGTTCCCTGTCCTCTACAAGGGCACTTTTAGGTCCATAATTTCCCTCCAAATAATTTTTTTTGGCCCTTTTACGAACTGCTTAGGCCATTTTAGGTTTCTCAATTATGACTTTGAACCTTTCAATTGAACCTGAACCCTTTTCAAGAGCTCAATGGTTCAACGGTTCAATGGTTCAATAGTTTAATACTCTATGTTCTACAAGGAGTCGTGTTCACTCAATTCCCTTGTGAATTTAATGTATCTTTGAACCTACTATTTGAACCTACAATGGTTCAACGGTTCAATATTTCAATATTTCTAAGTTCAAAGTTCAAAGCTCCTGGAAAGATCATGTGACTATTGGTCGGTCTGTGTAGTTCATTTCATATCATTGAACCCCAATGTTGAACCACTTTTTCCAATTTTTTAGGAAATGTGCCTTCAAGTTTTAGTCTCTTTCCTTGTGAATTTCTTCAGACAAAATGTCTGAAGAAATCCCTTCGGGCACTTTGTCTTTAGAGATTTATAAAAGACTTCTATCTCTTTGAAGTTGGTCCATTCCCTTACTGAAAAGGCTTGTGTAATTGACTGCCTAAAGTGAAAAAAGCTTGTGGATTAACCCAAGACGTCTACAAGACTCAAGTCATTTGGTTCTTTACAGAAATAGGCCTATTCAAAAAGGGGGAAAGCATAATTGCAAAAAGGTGGATACATCAAAGACTGATTGCTCAAGATAGCAGAGAAGGAAGGAGATCAACTTTTTGGCCTGTAGGACCAAAAAAAGTCAACAAATTGGTGATTCCCAAGGGAAGCATGCCTACTATGCTTAGAAAGACTGGTAGCCTCAAAGTTTGTTGGGCACGGAGTCAGAACGCAGCTTGAAAAGGTTAGCAATAGCCTTCTAAAGACCTATGAACCAACAAAGCTTTACCTCAAACACAAAGGAAAACACACACAATAAAGGCTAAAAAACCACACATACATGTGCAACAACACTTAAGTAAAATTAAAAACACACAACTAAAAGCAAACTATTATGTACAACTAACTAGGTACATTTGCCTCCCTCTTGGATCAAAGGGAAAACTTATTAAGGCTCTTTCATGGCAAGAAAACTTACGGTGCTAGACAAGTGGCCGAATGGAAATGAGACTTGGTGACTTGATCTTCTTGTCTACCATCTTGATTGGCTTGTATCCAAATGAATCAGGGTCAAACATGCTTCCAACATATATGTATTCATCTTGCTCTTGGAGCTTATCCAATGCTGGTCCTTCATGCTAGCATGTTTCATCAAGAAATCAATGGTTGTTAGCTTATCACCATAAGCCCCTTGATATGCATCATGGATTGACTTGTCCCGTTCTGCTTCATTGAAAACCCTGTCAAACTAATCCTCTACTTCATAATGTCTTTATTGAAGAAGGGTGACTATTGTGATGTCTGTAATGAGATCACAAACTGCTTGCTCATCCAACAGAACACCACCTTCTTGCTCAAGGCTCTCTTCTTCAAAGCTTTCATCAAGATGGATAGGCCTCTCCTTTTCTTGCTAAAAAACTAGAGTCTCTAGTTGTTCAAAGACATCCTCCTGATTCTCCTCTAACTCAGGTTCCATGGCATGGTCATTTTCTTCATTAAAGTGACAAAGAAGTTCATCAAACAAGGGAGGAGAGAGCTCACCATGCTTACTTTCCTCTTCATATTGCTGGAACATCCACATGTATGCATGACCTGTGTCTTCTCCATTATTGATGATGTCTTCAAAAGGAACATCCATGATGATTTCCTCCTCATTATCATCCATGATAGCCTCTTGGGCAGCTACAAATTAGATCCTCTCTTCTTAATATGCCTATTTCAAAACAGGTTCCTCCTTGATGACTTCAAAAATATCATCTTCAAATTCACCAACCTCTTGAAAGGATAAATCTAAAAGCTTACAGCCCCTTTGCATACTTATTTGAGTCCCAATGCTACCTTCTCCACCCTTAGCCAGCTCATAGCCTCCTTGAAGAAGAGTGTAACCTGCCCCAATAAATTCAAACAAATCATTCAAAACATGATCAAGAATCTGTCCATGCTCCTCGATGACGTCTTGCAAAGTGAGAAAAGAGTCAAAGATCATCTCTTCCTCATCATAGATAGAGGCAAAATCTTGTGACTTGTCTTCTTGTTCATCAAAGGGGGTACCTATGGTGATTTCCTCCTCATTTGCACTCATGAAATCTCCTTGATCAGTCATGAACTGAGCATAATCCTATTCACTTGCTTCCTTCAAGATGGATTCCTCAACACAAGAGAAACATTCTTCATTTAGCAGGCAAGGAGGTGGAACACAAGGATTGCCAAAATCAGGTTGAGAATGGAAAGTAGGGGATCTTTTTGAAAACTTATGAGAAAATGGGGGCAGACCTTGGGCCAAAATCACTTGATTTTCTTCTCTCCACTTGACCAACACTTCATCAATATCAAAATTATCTTGAGGATTGGTAGAAGGGGTGTCTTTTGGCATATGCTCCTCTCTAAGGTCTGAAACTTCCATCTCTCTTTCACTAAGCAATCTCAGCTTTTCCTCTAATTCCTCAATTTGCTTAGCTATATTTTCTTGAAAGAGTATTTCTTGGAGCTCATAGGAATCATCATGGAAATGGGGAGTGCAAGAAGGCAACCATGGAGTACAAGAAGCTTCTTGAGGAAGGGTGGGAGGGACTTGAGAAGGACTAGCCTCATTTTATACCTCACACTCTTGAACAATGCCTTTCTCCTCCTTGCTGCTCCATGACTCAACTAATTTACTCCAGCTCATGATCTTAGGACTGGAAGTCTCCTTTTGGGGTGATGGGGTTGTGATGTGAGAGGGTAGTGAGGGTTTGGATTCCACTTCCATTGCTGCCAACATAGACTTCTACATGTGAAGATTTTCCAATTCAATCTACTTATCAAGATTGGCCTTAAACACAAGATTTACTATTTCAAAACTCTCCTCAACATTATTGGGGAAAGGACTTTGATAGGATTGACTTGGCTCATGAGTAGGGACTGCATATGGCTGATATGAAGCTTGGGGCAGTGGGTATGCAGGTTGATAGACTTGGTAAGGCTGCCTCTCACGAATACTCAGCTTCTCTTCCAAAGGTGCAATCAAACCACTCACATCTAGCATCTCATTTGTAAGCCTTTGCCAATTGGCTCTTTCAATAGGAGTCCATTCACTCTTAACCAGATCTAATGCATTTATCACTTGATGGATGAAATGATCAAGAATTTCTTGGCCACATCCCCTTCTAGTGTCAAGCTCTACTACATACTTTTCATACCCCAACAATGCTTGTTTGAAGGTGGAAATGGGCTGATTGGCAAAAATATTAGGTTGAGTAGGAGAAGTAACACATTGAGAAGACTGGGCATAAGACTGATATAGCTCATGACAGGGCTGAGACTAGTCATATTGGACCTGATAAGGATTAACACAAGGCTTGTAAGGATCATAGCCAGGCTGGCCAAAGACTTGCTCAAATTGAGGAGGAAGAGGCAAAGCCCACAATGTTTCACCAACCTGCAAAGGGAAAAACTCATAACTGTATGCATCCTTGTTGGTTGAGGTGATTCGATGAAAAACCTGAGCTTGATCAAAGTTATATGAAGGAACACAAGGCCCATGCTTCTCAACAATGAAATTATACATACCAAAGTGATTTCTTGATGGTACCAAGACTGCTTAACCAACTGATTCAACTCAGAGTCACCATTTGGTGTTGATTGAATACCTCCAAAGGCTGATTTGTTGAATAACAACCAATAATTCTTCAACCTCTTAGACAAAATGTCCCATCGAGAGTGCCAAAAATTGTTGACACTGTGGATTGCACCCTTGACAGGAGGCTGAGCTTCTATCTTCCACATGGCACAATGGAGACTCCCCTCTTGTTGTGGGTTTGGAAAAATTAAGGAGAGAATCTCTAGATAAGCGTTAGCTCCCTTTGATGCATCTCTGTGGTCCTAGATTTTCTACTACTAACAATGGGGGGGATGAAAAGAGAGAAGGATTACTGAAAATAGAACCTAAACTAAAGTAGTGATACACCAAAATGGTTGATCTACTTAGCTTTGCCATACACTTTACACCAAGAACAAGCTGATATACACTTCATATGATACGAGAAACTCTTCTACATCAGTGAGCTAGGGGTCCTCTAGAGATACAGGGAGGAAGAACTACCAGAGGTGTTCTAAGACACACTATAGCAGTGTGTTCACATGCACCTATACTCTACTGTGGATACCTCTGGCTGACCTGCAAAAGAAGAACTCAAAATACACTAGAAATGCTGGAATCATTCTGTGAAAGCATGAAAGTAAATGACTTAACACAAGACAAAACCATAGACATATGCAAAAGTGCAAACTCAAAATGGAGGTAAGAATGCTACGTCTTGATTTAAGGTAAAATCCTGCAGGGATTCACCATATAAGCTGAGAGATATCTTTTACAAAATGATAGAATACAATATATAACATAAAAGAAAGACTTCTAGCACCTTCCAGAACAAGCAACCCATGCTGCATTGAATGCCTAGGGAAAAGGAAGTCACTGAAGGAACCATGCTGTGGCAGTCACTAGTCTTGACTTTGGTATTTAAATCATATTAAATATCGCTATAAGATCATGGGTCACTTTGTCTATTTGAATGACCAGGCTGCTTCTCCATGAAATTCATGTGACTGCCTGCTCATTAATGCAAAATGAGGAAAAATGGGCCATTTTATTGAATGCCTGTGCTCTCCTTGGCAGCCACTTGGTGGAAACTTTTCCATCCATCTAGGAACTTCCTATCGACACCTTCTTTTGCCACCTGGGTGTCAAGATTGGTATCAACCTGGTCCACCTGCTCAACCTGCTCTGATACCACTTGTCAGGAACCTAGAACAATAAACATGCTCCGATGCCTACTTAGTCAGGATCTTTCTCTACCAATAGAGCACATATGATTACTTCTTGTATTAGCAACTAAACACAGAATTTAACCAGAATCAATAAGTAACTAGAAATATGAAACAACACAGGAATTGAAAGACAATACACAATTGTATTAATAATCACTCAGAAGAATATACAATAAGGAAGATGCCACTTCTTCCTCCACCTCAAAGGTTTGCCACACCTCAAGACCTTCTTCCCCCTCTCTCTCAGTCACAACAATCAACTCCAATACAAAATTGATGTTCACCTCTCCAACCAGTCAGTAACACGCTGCCAGTACGTCAAGTACACAACCATACTCCAAGTAGATCTCCTGCTCTCTACTGCTACCTGCAAATCACTAGACCTTACTCACCATGTAGATATCTCTACACCCCTGAAGAACCCTTGTCCTTGCCTCACCAAGTCCTTATGATTCTTCAACCAGTACCCCGGTGGATCAGCTCTTAGACCTTGCAGACCCTGCAACTCTCCCTGATCATACACTCTCAGCACCCCTTTGGAACTAGGAGGAGCTAATCTAGCTCTCTCTAAAAGCTCTATGGCTTTCTAGCACACTTTTACAATACAACCATGAGTCTCTTAAATAGATCTCATGCAAACAATAATTAGACATCTAATACAATAATTAGATCCGCAGCTCTCAGTCTAAAATTAGCTTTAAACATGCGAACACTTGGTTCGTCAACCAACTGCCTGTAATATACTCTCAGCTCGAACCACAGGTGATCGACATCGGTCCCTGTCTGCCTAGGGGTGCCGATGCCGGCCGATCTTTGACCGACGTCGGTTGCCTTCTATCTGTACCCTGTCGATGTCAGTTGTCCTGATTGACACCGGTGACTGTAACACTCAGCAAACACTCTACAACCTCCCTAACTTCTCCTGTTCGCATCCTGGTGAAGCTTTTAGCTCCACAACCTAACACTGGGTTGATCTGATTCATGTTTTTGCTTGCTTGGGTGCATCTTTTGGAACATTCCAAATGTTGTCGTATGTGTGCATGGCCATGTTCTAGATTCTCTATTTTGTTCCCTCTTTCCTTGCTATATTTTTGTCTCTTTCTGGCAATTTGAGCTCTCAGGCTCCCTTCTTGTCTTTTACTGGCTCCTTGAGCTCCTTTATTAGCGGGTCACTAAGTTTGTCCTCAGGTCTTTATGCCTCTTTGAATTCCATCGGGCCTGCAACATTTGAAAACTAATGGCTATTCCATTGTCTTGAATTTGACGTGCTTAGGCTCATCACCCCTTTGGGAATTCCTTCGATCCTTTGCGATTGAACCTTCCCAAAGGGAAGGTATCCCTTCAGAGCTTGGAAAAGGTCCCCCTTTTAGGTGCTAAGAGTCCCTCGCAAGGGCACTTGCCCTTTGGGCTCCCTAAGTCATCTCAATTTCTTCAGACAAAATGTTTGAAGGAATTCCTTCGGATATTTTGCCCAAAGGAAGTCTTTCCTTCATGTCCTAGCTCTTTCTTTCGGTCTATTTCCCTTTGAATTTCCTTCAGAAAAAAGTCTGAAGGAAAACCTACCTTAGCTTCTTCCTTGTGAATTTCTTCAGATAAAATGTCTGAAGGAATTCCTTTGGGCATTTTGTCTAAAGGAATTCACTCTTGCTTCTCACATATTTTCTTCAGACAAAAAGTTTGAAGGAATTCTTTATCTTTTGCCTTGGATTTTTTTGAAGAAATCTTACCTTTCGGCCTTCTCTTTTATCCCTCTACAAGTGAATTTCCCTATCCTCCACAAGGGCACTTTTGGGTCCATAATTGCCCTTCAAATAAATTTTGTTTCCCCTTTTGTGAACTACTTAGGCCATTTCAAGTTTTTCAATTATAACTTTGAACCTTTTGATTGAACCTGAACCCTTTTTTGGAGTTCAATGGTTCAACGGTTCAATAGTTCAATACTCTATGTTCTGCAAGGAGTCGTGTTCACTCAATTCCCTTGTGAATTTAATATATTGTTGAACCTATCGCTTGAACCTACCACTTGAACCTACAATGGTTCAATAGTTCAATATTTCAATATTTCTAAGTTCAAAGTTCAAAGCTCCTGGAAAGATCATGTGACTGTTGGTTGGTCTGTGTAGTTCATTTCATATCATTGAACCCCGATGTTGAACCACTTTTTCCAATTTTTTAGGAAATGTGCCTTCAAATTTTGGTCTCTTTCCTTGTGAATTTCTTCAGATAATATGTCTGAGGAAATCCCTTCGGGCACTTTGTCTTTAGAGCTTTGTAAAAGACTTATATCTCTTTGAAGTTGGTCCATTCCCTCACTGAAAAGGCTTGTGCAATTGAATGCCCAAAGTGAAAAAAGCCTGTGGATTAGCCCAAGACATCTACAAGACTCAAGTCATTTGGTTCTTTACAAAAATAGGCCTATTCAAAAAGGGGGAAAACACAGTTACAGATAGGTGGATACATCAAAGACTGACTGCTCAAGATAGTAGGGAAAGAAGGAGATCAACTTTTTAGCCTGCAGGACCAAAAATGGTCAACATTACTTATTTTCATTTGATTATAATTTATCTTCCAAAAGGTATTTACTTCCTCTACTAATATGGTGTATACACTTAATTTTGATAGAAGTCATGTAATTATAATACTTTTATCACATTATTATGTATTTAGAACATTGTCTTACATTACACTCTTACTTGTGCATTTCATATCTCAAGTTTGACACAACTTTATTGATTATCAATTCTAAAGTTGTTTTTTCTTGTTCTTGCAGACCAAAGGAAAATGATATCAAACTAGTCATATTATTATCTCATGTTCAAAATCCATTGCATGTTAAAATAAATGTGATTCTAAAATTTAATAAAATTGGTCACGACTGAAATCACTGCTCAAGGATAGTCATGAAATGATATCACTCACAAGAGACAAATAACAGGTTACAAAGAATACACTCAAGCTGCCATAATTACAACTACAACAATTATCAGATAAGTTTTTAAACCACATAGTTTCAATTATAGATTTTTAATACCCTTTTCTAGTTAGATTAGTCCCAAAGTTTTATTTTATTAAAGTTTTATAATTATATAATGCCAATAGTTTTATTATTATTGTGTAATTATATTAATCATGAATAAGATAAGGCTTTTAAGTCATTAGTTAATATTAATTTTCTCAAAGTAGCTCCCACAGTGTCGTAGTGTCATACAAATCTATCAAAAACCAAATGAAACCCCAAGAACTTCTATTTCTATATAAATATGATAAGTAGCATGCACAACCATAAATTTTTTTTGGTTGTGATAACAATCTAAAAAAATTGAGTGTTATCCCATGATAAGAGTGCACTGTGAAACATAAGGTGTCATCTGAATAAATAATATCAATACTAAAATAGAAGTGCAATCATTGTTCTCTATAAATAACCTCTTTAGACATCCTAAAAATAATCCTCCTTAGACCTCCCAAGAAATAATGAAGCAAATGTTATAGCCAAGTCATATATAAGAGCACATAATCTCCTTAGACATCCCAATAAAAATTCTACTTACCCCTGCCAAAATCAGGATAATATCATGTAACAACCTCATTTGGTGGGTGGGAAGGATGGGGACATGAACCTACTTATAGGACCATCTTGTAGTTATATTCTAAGCTAATTATTATCCCCCATAATATACACACTAGACCACATTACAAAACAAATGAAACAAAAATGAAACCAACATTAATCAATAAAAATATCTCCACAACCATCACAATAATAAGTCAAACACCAAGTGGTCCAAAATAAATTAGAAATAAAAGAATCAAATCAACATGCTAGTTTAAAAAACAAACAAAAATAAAATATCACATTAAAGGAAGCCATTTGAGGGGAGAAGGAATAAATAAAGCTCAATTACCTTCTAGAGGTAAGAGAATATCATCACTCTCCTAAGGCCTCTCAAAAATTCCACATGGCTACATCATAGGGTAAATCACAAGGGTTATTTTATGAAAAACCAATAAGGGGTAGGTGGAGGAATGCATCATTCATAAAGCAACCATTATGCATGAAGATCCCATGGTGCTCGTGGCACTCATGGTGTACACACCCAAAAGATTCAAGAGGCTACCTTGTGCAAAAGGGAAAAATGGGTTTTCAACCTATGAAAAACTCCACTTCCTAGCCTATACCCAATTTAGACCAATATAAATATACTTCTACTCCACCCCAAACCCCACACTTACATCAGTTCTCACTCACTAGAGAAACTATGTAGGGTTTCACAACACATTACTACATCACAAACTTTCATAGATTTTATATGTTTTCATGAACATACGTTACTATACATCACATCTACACATATGGGATTTTCACATAAGGTACGTCATGAACTCATTTTTATATTTATACGGGTAGTTTATGAACATATTTATGTTCACAATCACAATTGGGATTATCAACACAATGTCATACGTGTACTATGCCATATACACGTAATAATCGTACAATAAAGTTGTTTACATAGAATGATTCCATTGTTTACAAATTTTGGTGAATGATCAAATGCTACAGGTGTTAACACAAAATTTAAAATTTTAGATACACATGTTTAACTCATATACATTGGTTACATTGATTCACAATAATTGGTACAAATTTCACCACAATACGATTTCATAATTTACTGTTGTTATACAAGGGTCAAGGTAAACTCATCAATCTAACTAACATACATGTGTCATCCATGATGACATTACTAAAATCCATATGTCACTACTTCTGCAATCACAAGAAAATAAAAATTGGCAATCCTTGTACTTGGCATCACAATGCCCCAAGGTCTCATGTAAAATTTATATTTGTATCTCAAGATTGACCCATGAATAATCCCAACTGTGCCAACTCAAATCAAGGAAGGTTAATGATATTCTCAATTGGTAAATCAATATGGATGAGTATCATAAACATAATTTACCAAAATCATAGTACACAATTTATTGTTTATATATCATGCAAGGAAATTGAACAAACCATACCAATTTTTCCTAGTACACAATTTATTGTTTATATATCATGCAAGGAAATTGAACAAACCATACCAATTTTTCCTAGAGTTCCCAGTGCTGTACCTAAGCTTTGATACCAAAATGTCATGCTTTCTATCCAAAAATGCATGTTTTTAAATAAAAAACTCAATTCAATCATACTTAACTACAATTGCTTGGTGGTTTAACTATTGTATGATTATTTCAATATTACAGAGGAGTGTGACACACATAATTATGCAATGAATGATTATTTCATATTATATAAGATTTAATTCAAACATAATAGTACAAGCATAAATGAAGGATGACAACAAATCATCCTAACCTAGCCTAATAACCTAGACTCGATGCCCACACCATAACTTGGATAACCTACATATCCACTCCTTAGAATTAGGGCCTAATGTAGTTCTCATTTCACTTGTGTTTAATCTCCTCATTAAGACACCAACACTGAAGTGGTTGGCACTCTAAAACAAAAGGGAACAAGCTAATCAAAACACATATTAACTTCTAAAACTCTAGACATCAACTCAAGGTTAAACAACACACTCAAGTCACTTATTACATAATACTTTACTTAAACAAGGTTTGTGTGCTTACTCAATCACTCTCATGTTATTACACAAATACGAGACCAACATGACAAGGAACCCACAATCCATTGATATAACAAATCCAAAATCTTAGTAATCTATCAATTATCCTACTTAGAGGAGCTCTGTCTCTCGAACAAGTTTCTAATGGTGACCAAGGTCATGCTGATAAAAAATACACACAATTAAAAATAGTAAATGAGGGTCACTACCCTATAATAATAAAACATCTAAGCATACCACACAATAAGAACTAACAAGATACATATACGTAAATAATAAAACTCAAATATTTGAGTTGAAATAAGGATTCTGAAAGCTAGTTGTTGAAACATGTGTTCCAATAACAATCTAAGGATAATTTTAAATTTATACACTAAATGACATCCTAAGGGTTAGTTATTTATGTCTGCATTCACTCCTATATCTACCATACATATCTGTGATGGCCACCTACATGTGCAGAATCAAGGCCACAAGTAGTTCACCCATAAATTTAATAACTCCCAATTCTTATCTCCTTATTACTTATTAAGAGATTACAATATTTTAAACTATTATACACTAGTTGGAAAAATTAAAAAAACCATATAATCCATTAACATTCAAGATACGTGATCAACACTTAAGGCTAGCTCAATATGACATAATTTAAAACCTCTTCATTTTTCTATCACTCTATAAGGAAGGTTATTTCAATTTTTCATAGAATTCACTTTCTTACTTTCACTATTACACATTTAAACTAACACCATTGTATATTATTATTATCATTTTTATTCTTAACTATACATTATATACTTACTTATATTTTATTTCTCATAAATCCATGATATACTACATTTATTCAATCTATACACCCTTATGTATCTCACCATCCAATATTATTCATATAATGCATTAACAATGACATTGTATACGTATTAAAACTATCCTTTATATGTGATTACATTATAATACCATAATGTCAGTGAAATAACATGATACCATAATGTAATTTTATCTTGTCCAGTTCAACATAACATTATTTCACTTACTACCACTTCTTACCCAATACTACTAATTTTACCATCATATAATATCAATAATCACCTATATATTACTACCCCTAAGTAAAATTACCTATTATTCATCTATTCCCATGAAAATACTCTTGCATTTGACACCATTTACGTAAGCTTACATTATTCTTATATACAATAACCTTTTATACTACTCACACAATGATCATGCACTTACATGTATCGATAACATCATCAAAACACTAACAATATCCTTAGTTATGCAATCCCTCCTTACTGATTTTACTCATTCACTAATCATACTATTACACTAAATTTCAAACTCTTCCAAAACTTCACCTCTGTCACAAGTTATTAACATATTAACTCAACAATTTGTATATACCACAACCAATACATATAAATACGTGTACACAAACGCCAATATCTAAATAAGCTATTTATTTTTAGCTAATAACTTCAATATTACTATAATTAATACATCACTATAATACCATTTTGGAATTTAACATATTTATTCAATAACAATCATATCATTTTTACATGTTTATATCATTATATTTTATATTTCTCAATTATATCACAATTTTAGAATATACAGAGGAATATTAAAATAGCAATCCACTTTTCATAGAATATTATATAATTTAATAATTTTTATACTCTACTAATAAAAGATTTAAATAACGTCCACTAAACTAAACAGTCTAAGGAATCAAATGTTGCAACAAAATTACTTGTTAAACATCGTACATGGTTTTACATGAAGCATAATAATAAATCTGATCACATGTGTCATAAATCATATAATCTAATTTTCCTATGGTTTAACCAAGTTTTTATATCGCCCAATAAAATTCAAATAGAAAGAAAATATTAAGTTCGAGTTGCATAGCTAATCCTAAAACTTGGGTTACAAGTACAATAAATAAATGGTAAACTAGAATCTTCCTATCATTCTACAATTTCCATTAAAACATAATGTATGTATGTGTGTATATAAAGAATAAAATTAATCAAATATTTTTGATGAAAAGTTACTGCTAATAACTCAGTGCAATTTTGATAATAACAATTTATAAACATATCTCCTGCTTTCACTTGATTCATGTCTCTAAAATTATTTATAACTTAATGTAACATGGATTCCTTCATACCTTTTCGCAATGCTTAATTTATTCTATTTGAATGATCATCCAAGTATGATGCCCTCCATCCCACAACAAAATTCAACCAAAAGGTTAAGGAATTTGGCTTTGGGATTTTAACTAAATACATATATAAATGTCTATAAATTATTATATTGTTGTTTCACTCTCCAAAAAGGTGTTACAACTGTCCTAACCTCCCATGCTATGCTCAAAAATACATTCCACTAAGGGCTTCAAGCCTTGGTTCTTCTCAACTTAAAGCACCATATCCCTTGAAGTAAGCTTTGAGCATTTACAAATGCCTACGGAGTAATTAACACTCAAAAAAATTCCATTTACAACCATTCAAATGCTGCACCACTTATCACAGAAAATCATTTAACATTTCACCTTGCTAACAATTCAATCTCTCAACAAGGGAGGACAAATGGAATCTAAGAGTCAACATGATCATAAGATGACCTTAAAAATTGTTTTTATATATATTTAAGTCTCCCTGATATGGCGCTACAACTACACACTCAGTTCAAAACATCCCACCAGATGTCTCCACATTGCTACGCCCCAACATCAAATCTACTACCAACCATAATGAATTTGATTGCCATTTTGCCTATGCCACATCATCTGAAAATTATTCTATGAAAGTAAAATCCTCCACGGAGTAAAAAGAATAAATTAAGGAGTTGGGATTTGACATATAATTATTCTAAAGTGCCATATGGATCAAAGAAGAGAATGAAAATAGATTACTAATTGTAAAACTCATCACAATAACTGCAAGATATTTTGTAATAACATCATCACTCCCTCGACATTAAAATACAAACAGTAGGACAACAACGAACAAGATCAGAAAATGGTGCCATACAAGAGTAAAATAACATTTTATTGATGTACAAATCACACTCTAGTCAATTATAACAGAGGCATTGAGGTATAAAAATCAATAACATAGATATCAAGGACTGATCAGTTCATGTTCTTAGCATACTATGCAGGGTGTAACCTCATAAATGAAATGCTAAAGTTTTAAGAGTATTTTAGCTTCAATTTTACACCATCACAACCTTGTAACAAATCAATACGGTAACAACTCTAATCAACTTATCCAAAATAAACTAAATCATAAATTAAATTGAATCGATATGATCAATAGGCTTTTTGAGGTACTATATCACCATCCAAAATTTTTGTTCTACTAGAATCAATCGATCAAATATTTATTATTCCAAACTAAACTCATCTATTATAAAATTATGAGAATGAAAAAACACATAATGTAATTATCACTTCCAAAGACATTCATACAAATAGAGGGACAAAAAACACCATATTTCAGTCGCTAAAAGACATCCTACAACTATTTTATTTGAAGAAATACACTCAAGTAAAGAATAGGATAACCTTACAATCACAAGGATGAGGATCAATAACATACTGGTATGTTTATCCAATTAAAATTATACCACCATTATAATGAATTTATTTATTATTCCACAATCAACCATAAACATACTAGCTTGGATTTAAATCCTGAACAACAATCTTGATCAATACAAAGAGTTTATTATACCACCATTATAATGAATTTATTTATTATTCCACAATCAACCATAAACATACTAGCTTGGATTTAAATCCTGAACAACAATCTTGATCAATACAAAGAGTTTACTTGCATGTAAATCACTCTTTCCTTTTGTTTGACTCCAAATTATTCCTTAAATTAAGTATCCATTCCTTGGTGGTTCTCTTGATCTCCTTGCCTCTAAGAACTCTACCCCTCTCCTCTGACACCCAATGCCTCAAATATTGTGCTCTCATTAAATGCACCAACCTCCCTTGGGTATGACCAACCTGCTACCCTATCAAGATGATATGTGGGTCCGTGCCTTCCACCAGGGTCACAAAATTATGTTAATTTAGCTAAAAATTTGGAAAGACCACCAACTTATCCAAGGATAAAAAAATGATTTCCCTTAATACTTCCTCATATTATTAATACTATATTAACATTATAGGGCATTATTGAATAGGTAATGTAAGTGTAGGCTTTTTCCTACTATGTGGTTTTATCTACATAGTCTAGTCAACTTTCTTAGATTTAATAAAGGTTATTGGGGAAGATAATCCCACATGCATCAAGATGTTGGGACATGTCTATCTTCCACTTATATAATGAAATTTCCTATGTACTTTTTGGCTAATGCTTATTAATGCAATTTTCTTATTGTGAATACAAGCTTCTTCCTTTGGATTGTTCTTCTGCTTTCACTACTCCATACATGTTTTCTACATGAACTCAATCCTATCTAGTTGATCCTCAAGTGTGGTCCGCTCTGAAATGGTATCAAAGCTTTTACTAGTAGCTGAATGCCTTCATCCTTATTGTGAAATCTAGCATTTTGGCTTGTTTTGGTGTTTTTCATTGATTTCAATTTTCAAGGGTTTATTGGGATTTCTAGAAAATTCATACAGATCTAAATCACTGAAGTCTCCAAATGAAAAATGGATAACACTATTGGATTCATAAGGGGTCAAAAACCTAGGATTGGTTGTAAATATGACCTAGTTTCATGACATTAATTTTTTTCACCATTTTTGGAGGGTTTGAAGGAATTTTTTTGAAATCTAAAGATTACGTACCTTTTGGCACTTGAAATGGAAAACTATTTCTGGGTTTCCTAGGTTTTTCAAAATATGAAGTGAGTCTTTTCTAGTTTTAAAGTAAACCATATAAAATTTTCAAGATATGAGGTTTTCCTTGCTAGTTTTTTCACCTTTTTTTAGTTGGTTTGGTGACTTTAGAAAAAAATTGGACTTAGAAATTTTTATGAATTCCTTAATGCCAATGCATCTCCCATAGTTGTACCAAAATTCTATCACCACTGTGTCTTCTGCCATTGCACAAATGTGAATGTTTTCCCTCCGCACCAATGGCCTAGTGTCCTTCAGGCTCGCATAAACTTGAATGCATGTATTTTATGCCCATGCATCTATGATGCAAAGGTACATGGGAAAATAATTGTAATCACCATTCTATATTTGATTTATTCTGATCTTGAATCTTGATTTCATCTTCAAAAACTTTGCTTTCTTCACAAGGCTCTACCTTCTTTGATGTCTTCCAACTTGTTCACTAGGCTATATAGTCTCTTGTGCTATAACCCTATTATCAAAAAAAAAAAACTCATCTATACCTATCATTATACCCCACAATCAGGGAATATTTTAGTGGTGAATATCGTACTTTGGTGAATTAACATTTTGTCAGTGTGTTTTTTGGCGATTTCTATGACGTTTCATGGTTTCCTGGTCGCCAAGCTTTCTTGGGTTTCGTGATTGCCTAGCTTTGTAATCGCCAAGGCAAATGTTTCGTTTGAGTTTCTGCGTGGTAGTATTCACGCAGTCGACCTAGCACTTAATGTGGAATGTTCGCCTCACGTTATGGGAAGTGGAGGAGTCGGCTCTTCGCCAACACACTTTCATTTGTGATATGTATAAATCCATTCAGCAATGAGACATTCAATAATGAAGCGAACAGTATAGAAATAAAATTTCAAGTATAAGAATTTCTTATACTTTAAGTTATATTTTATTTTTCTTTCAAGGTGTTTGAGAGGGGTTTCGGACTGCTAGGACTATAATGCAAATTCTAGGTTTTGGTGGATCCTATCATTTCAGAGTTAGTCAGATTCTAGGGTTTCACAAACTTAGCCATATTTTAGGGTTTCAAGATTTCAAGGAGACATCATAGGAGGTATGAAGGCTCATGAAGGGATGTATGTGTGATAGAATAATGAAAATATCTCTTATCCCACCCCATTCCCAGTGCCCAAAAAATTAAAATTTTACTGATTATTATTTTTTGTTCGCCAATGTATAATTTTTTTGTGGTTTTAAAATGATTTTACACATTGTTTGAGAGACTATGAATGATTCGCCTTAAACTATTTTTTTCGCCACAAAAAATAATTTTTTTTGTTACACATTTTGCCAATTTTTTACACCTTTTCTCAAGGAGGGGTTTCAATAATTATCTCACTCATCTTAATTCATTCCATTCATTGATCCATTTCTTTTCACTTTCCTCACTCACTATCCTCACACTAGTCACCCTTCTTTTGGAAACACACACCAAATCTTGTCTTAGGTTTCATAAATAAAATATCCTATCATGGATGACTTAATCTCAAAAAACTTGTATTAACCCAATTTCATCTCTCAATCACTCCCCATTATTCCCTTGTACTCTTCACCTCATTAGTGCCACCATTCCCTTGTAGCCTTTTTTTCACTATTTCCCTTTATTTGACCACTCTAAAAACTTCCCAAAATATTTAAGACCATATTAGGCCACACTTTATCTCATTATAGGCATATATGAAGTTTAAAGACCTTACTCTTTATCTAGTTACTACTTTTATAAACACCTACCCAATTAAGCCTTCCTAGCCCTTCAATACACCCACAATACTGGTTTTGTACTGTACAAACGTGATATCAACCTAGAAACTTAAAAATATTTTAGAGAGAATTTAATTTAAAAAAATATGAAGTTTCAACCATTTTTCCATTTTAATCAAAAGCTATGGGATTTTGACATTTGAAACCCTAGCTAGGCTTATAACCTGGACTGTGTAGGCCAAGAGTACTTAAAATCCAATATATTTTGTTCTAGGGCACTCCAAAGTAAACCAAGACCTTATCTAGGTCTGTCTAGACAAATTACACCTTTTCCAATGGATAATCAACCTTGTTCAATCCTATTATAGTTGATAATGATCTAAACACAGATCTCTACCTACTCTGAGTTGACTGTATAAGGATTTAATTGACTGTTTGCATTCCCACGGTTTCAAAAATTCAATATGGTTATTCACAATAACTTAGTGTTATTTTAAATCATAATAAGACTTAATCAACTTAATTTCCATGTAAATTCTCATACTCATACACTTGTTCTTGTCTTGGACTGTGCAAACAGGGTTACAACTGTATAAACAAGGTCCTTCATATAATATACTATGCATTGAACATTTTACTTTGGAATATAATTAAAAATATATAAATCAATACAAAACTAAGGGTTATTTACCTATAGACTCATATCAAATAAAAACCACACACTATGTTTCAAAAAACATCAACGTACCACATTCTTGATAGTCATAAGCTTACAATAGGGTCTATGATCAGAGTTGTCTTTTCTTTGAGTTTCTCCATTCCAAATCACTATCTTACATAAAAATAGAGTATGAAATGTCTCAAATTAATTTGGAATTATAGTAATCTAGAAGTCTATTCTCTCACAATATCCCTCAACTTCTTCAAAACATTCTCTGTCATGTCTGTAACTTACGGTTCATTGTTCAAACCTACAACTATACAAAATATGATATGACTATGGCCTCAGGGGAATTTTCATGGAAACATATAGTAATAAGAGTCCACACACTTTATTGAAATAGTAAACACACACAAAATTACTTTCTTTCATTCGTATGAATCATCAACATTACAATTGCAGTTCAACATTACAATAAATATCCATGAAATGGACTCTACCACCTTTTCTTGGGGAGGTTTCTACGGTCTACTTTTATTGCTCCATTTACTCATTATCATATCTCCCTCCTCTCTCCATCACATGATACAACAATTTGACACTTCACTTTCCAACCAAATTCAATGTTGGTTATGGTAGTTATAAAATAAAAACTCTCTTCATGACAACTCAACGTGAGAATTAGTAGTTACTCTCTTTTTAAGATAACTCTTGATTTCCAAGTCTTTAAGGATTTCAAAATGAAATCAATTACAAAACTTTGACATGAATTATTGGACCCTTGAACCAACATTCCATCTCTTATTCACTTCCTACCATGTTTATGGTTCTTCTCGGCTTAGTTTCAACATTTGAATTTTCAAATTTGCACTTTTGGAGGGAAAACTCCAAACACATATAAAACTCACTCCTACGACCCTTGATGACTAATTTTGACTCTAGGAAAAAAATAGATCCTAATGGACCCCACACACATACTTACACCCCAAAATACTTGATCTATAACTCCTAACTGCATGTATCACTTCAATAACACAAAATGGTGTTTTGCTTACTAGATGCTTTTGCATCATACTCCCCAAGAGAGAAAAAAATTAACACATTATTTATTGCATTTAAATTCATTATTTAAGGATATTTCATTCTCACCTTAATACTTCTCTTCCTTTCTTTCTCCTTTTCTCTCATGAGACTCTTACATTTCTGCTTCTTTATCTTGTCTATCTTCCTTATCAACTCTTCCTCTACATCTATGAGGTGTATCAACTACTAAAACTCTTTGTTTTATGCATGTTTTACCTATTCCATGTAAATTTTTCCTTCATCATCCTCTGCTGCAAACGAATGGTTGTTGTTCTTATTGCTTACTCTTTTTCTATGGTTGTATTCTTCATGGATCTCACTTGGTGCTTTCTTCTCTATGTGTCTTGGCTTATTGGTAATGATTTTTAATTCTTATAATGGCTTCATATGCATCTTAATATTTTTTATTTTCTCACATAGACTCTCTTTTATTGCCTCTTCATTACACTTTATCATCTCTTGATGTCTCTTTCTATTACCTTGCTTATCTTGCAAGAATAAACTCTTGTCCAATTCATCTTCACCACAATATAGTGTGGTTTACCATCTCCTTGACTTGTTATTACCATGCAAATCAACTAATAAATCTACTATAACTTCACCAAATGAATAGATTACCTTGTTGACTTGCTCATGCTCTCATTGCTTGCTTGTGGATTTGATTGATTAACTTCTTGTGCTTCCCTATGCTACTCCATACCTATTTTTTCTTTGATCTCATCCATGAGCTTCACTTGATGATCTTCACCTACTTGTAGCCCTTTCAATGGATTGAAAATCTTCTCTATCCTCTCCATTTCCTCTTTCAACATGAGATCATCCACATCTTCACAACTTTCATCAAATTTTAGAGCATATTATTATTCACCTTCTTGGGCACCTTGATTCACCACTTGTCTTTGAAATCCCTCATTCATGAGAGTCAAATCAGTCTTATTATATTATATATCAAGTATGTTTTAATCACTCTAGAATGTGCCTCATCATAACCTTGCCTTTTCAAAAACTCATCCATCAATGCTATTGTTTCTATATACAAACCATCTTCACTATTTGAGTTATTCTCATATGCATCATCAAAAATAATATCAAAAGTCAAACTTGGAGTCCACTTATATTATTCACACTCATCATCTTGCTTACACAACTGCACCTTTATCTCTTTGTCTTTGATTGCCTCTACCATGTCTTCCTATTTCTTGGGTTTGCATCTTGACTCTTCCTTTATTCCCTCTTGAAGTGTACTTGCAACACTATCTCTTTGTAATTTTCCAATGCTCTTTGCAACACATTTTCTGCCTTGTACTCTCTTAAATTGATATTGATTGCTTATCTCACCTTATTCATGCTTCTTGGCTTAGTATCCTATCATGTCAACTTGATGTATTCTTCCCTTTGTTCTTTGCCTCCATGTTTGTTTTTATCTTTCAATTATTTGATTGGATTGCATGACTTATTGCTTGAGGTTGACCTTCTCCATCTCACCACTTGATAGCTTGAACCACTTAGGCCAAACATAACCATACCCTTGTACTCTTTTTGAGGGATGAACTTTGATCTTTACTTGTCCAATATGAATATTAGCTTCTTCTTATTTATATGTACAATCATAATCAATGCTCAAACATTCATTTACCTCCATATATGATTTCTACAAGGTCATTTATTCATTCATGTCTTCATGTTTTGCCTTCATGTCTTTATGGTTTGCTAACTTGTCTTCCTGGTTAGCTTCCTTTTTTAATTTTGATGCAATGCTTGTCAAAGCATCATAAAATTATTATTTCTTCTCCTCCTTATCATGCTCAGATGCTTCATTGTTCATCATTTTGTGTTCTTCAATTTGTTCTCTTCTATTGTCATCTTATTTTTGCTCGATGGGTGATATACTAGATCCATCCTTCATAAGATTGAAGGCCTTATACTTGTACTTCATCAAATTTGTCTTCATACCTGCATACACAAACTCAAAATCAACATTAGAATATAAAACAAGAGGCCACATAGTCTCCATGAATGCCTATTGCATAGACATTCTCCTCTTCTTCTTGTCTTCTCCCTCAAGTGCTTCTCTTGGCACTTCTCTCTCCTTATTCTCCTAAATGAGAACTCTTTTCTCAATTTATTTATCATGTTTATTTATTGTCAACTCCTCATCTCTCATATCTCTATGGGTTATAATCTATTTTTTCTTCTCTTTCCTCAAGACACTCATCTTGTGCCTTTTCTCTCTCTTAAGTAGCTCTAGTGGCCACTTCACCTTCTTATTTACATTTCAGCCAAGAAATTGGCTTCCTTGAACTTTCATGAGCTTCACCATGAGATCTATCTTCTCTAAATTCTTCCCCAACTCTCTTCTCATATATTTTCCCTCTTCTTCTACATCCATCTTGTCTTTTATTTCACTTTCTAGGTCTTGTTTAGACCTTCCTCTTAACAAGCTTACCAATCTTACCTCTTAGAACTCTCTTCAATATTTTCTCTTCATCTATTCCTTGTATAGGACTTTTTTTGTCTTCCTTGACTCTTTTTCTTTGAGTCTTTCCCTTCTTACTCTCTTGAGCTTCAATGCTCTTTCTACTTCACCTTCTCTAGTTCTCTTGAATAGTTTTAAAGGCCTTCTCATTAGACATAGGGGTTTTATATTCTCTTCACCAATTTTCTATTTCTCTATACTAACATCAATAGGTCATACCTACAACATATTTCTTCCCACACTAACTTTCAATGTCACTTCATGCATTCCTCATAACAATCTTTACCCATCTCAAATCAATAAGCTTTAAGAACTAAATACAAAATCAAACCAAGAGATTACCTTGCTTTGATACCAAATGATGTAGAGGTACATGGGAAAATAATAATAATCACCATTTTGGATCTAATTTTTTTTGATCTTGAATCTTGATTTCAACTTCAAAAACTTTGCTTTCTTCACAAGGCTTTACCTTCTTTGATGTCTTCCAACTTGTTCACTAGGATATATAGTATCTTGTGCTATAATCATATTATCAAACACCATGGAGTCATATATACCTATAATTATAACCCTAAATCATTATCTCACTCATCTCAATTCATTCCATTCACTCATCCATTTCTTTTCACTTTCCTCACTCGCTATCCTCACACTAGTCACTCTTCTTTTGGCAACACACACCAAATCTTGTCTTAGGTTTCATAAAGACAATATCATATCATTGATGACTTATCCTACTCTCAACACACTTTTATTGACCCATTTTCATCTCTCAATAACTCTCCATTATCCCCTTGTACTCTTCAACCTCATTAGTGCCATCATTCCCTTGTAGCCTTTTTTTTTACTATTTCCCTTTGTTTGACCACTTTGAAAACTTACCTAAATATTTAAGACCATATTAGGCCACCCTATATCTCCTTACAGGCCTCAATTAATTTTAAATACTTTAATATTTGTCTATTTAGTACTTCCTTTGTAAACACCTACCGAATTAGGCCTTCCTAGCTCTTCAATACACCCACAGTACTAGTTCTATACTATACATATGTGATATCAACCTAGAACCTTGAAAATATTTTAGAGGGAATTTATTGAAAATATAATATGAATATTTAACCAATTTACTAGTTTAATCAAAAGTTATGGGATTTTGACATATAAAACCCTAGCTAGGATTATAACCTAGACTGTGTAAGCTGAGAGTACTTAAAGTCCAATATCTTTTGTTCTAGGGAACTCTAAAGTAAAACAAGACCTTCCCCAAGTCTGTCTAGACAAATTAAACCTTCTCCAATGGATAATTAACCTTTTTAAATCTTATTATAGCTGATAATGATCTAAAAACAAAACCCTACCTACTCTGGTTTGACTATATAAGGATTTAATGGATTGTTTGGATTCCCAAGGTCTTAAAAATTCATTATGGTTATTAAAAATACCTTAGTCTCCTTTTAAACGATAATAAGACTTAATAAACTTAATGTTCATGCAACTTCTCATACTCATACACTCGTTTTTGTCTTGGACTGCGTAAATAGGGTTACAACTCTATAAACAAAATTCCTTCATATAATAGACTGTGTGTTGAACATTTTACTTTGGAATAGCCTTCAGACTATATAGATAAATATAAAACCAAGGGTTATTTACCTATAGACTCATCTTAAACAAAAACCACACACTATGTTTCAAGAAACATCAACTTACCATATTGTTGACAACCACAAGCATATAACAAGGTTTATAATCAGAGTTGTCTTTTATCTGAGTTTATCCATTCCAAATCACTATCTTACATAATAATAGAGTCTAAAATGACTTTGGAATTATATTAATCTATAAGTCTTTTCTCTCACAATCTCCCTCAACTTTTTCAAACATTCTCTCTCATCAATGTAACTTATAGTTCATTGTTCAAACCTAGAACTATACTAAATATGATATGACTATGGCCTCAGGGGCCTTTTCATGGAAACATATATTAATAATAGTCCACACACTTTATTAAAATATTAAACACACACAAAATCACTTTACTTCATTCAAATGAATCATCAACATTACAATTAACATTATAATAACAATCTATGAAATGGACTCTACCACCTTTTCTTGGAGAGGTTTCTACAATCTAATTTTATTGATCCCTTTCCTCATTATTAGAGCTCTCTCCTCTCTACCTAAAATTATAAAATAAATTACCACTTACCTTTCCAACCAAATTTAACATTGGTTATGGTAGCTACGAAATAAAAACTCTCTTCATGACAACTCAACATGGGAATCAGTGGTTACTCTCTTTTTAAGATAATTCTTGATTTCTAAGTCTTTAAGAATTTAGACTTGAAATGAATTAAAATATTTTGACATGAATTTTTGGACCCTTGAACCAACATTCCATCTCTTATTCACTTCCTACCATGTCCATGGTTCTTCTAGGCTTAGTTCCAACATTTGAATTTTCAAATTTGCACTTTTGGATGGAAAAATCCAAACACCTATAAAACTCATTCCTATGATTCTTGATGATTAATTTTGACTCTAGGAAAAAAAAAATATCTTAAAGGACCCCACACACATACGTACTCCCCAAAATACTTCATCTATGACTCCTAACTACATGTATCACTTCAATAACACAAAATGGTGTTTTGCTTACTAGATGCTCCTGCATTAGTTTACCATGTCCATGCTAACATAATAGAACCCTAGTTTACTCTAGGCCCATGAAAAATTAAAATAATTCCCTTAGTTCTCGCATGACCATGAAGACCACATTGCTATTCCCACTCAACTAACCTACCTACACTTGGGTGCCATGCTTAACTGTGACTATTTGTCTAGTGTCCAAATCCATGAACATGCACATTCCTCATCAATGTCCATACAACCATTAAATTTAAGATCATGAAGGGTGAGATTATTAATAAAATTGGGGGGGAGATCACCCACTTTATGTCTTATCCTATGTTCATATGGGAGTTAATCACTTGGTCACTTCTAACCTAAAATTAACTAACTTTTTCTCCATGGGGTTATAAGTTTTTTGTGGGGAAGTTGATTCCAATTTTTTTTCAACCCAAAAATTTGTACACCCATTTTTTTTCAGATTTATTCAAGTGGAGATTATTACTTTTTTCAAGCAATAAATATTTAAACTTCCATAAATTTCAGTTGACAACTTCATTTCAAGCACCGTGTTTTTAGAAGCATGAGTTTTTTTGAGCTCTACCTATTGGTGATATTATCATACCTTGTAAAATTAAACCTTTGTAGATTCAAGGGGTTACATGTCATCTGATTTCAACACACTTAGTTTATCACATAATTTTTACACCATATATCTAAGTTCAATTTTTATTCTTACATCATTCAACTATCACAAGTGGAAATTCAAAGTGAAAATCCTCTTGAGGAGTAAAGGCTTATACCAAATCATGATAGGTATAGAAACAAAATTAAAACCTAAGGTAGAGAAGATGAAGTGGTATAATATAAGTGATGAAGCTTAAAATATTCTATGTATGCCTATGTCTCTTTAATTTCTCTTTCATATCAAATCTGAAACAAATCCAAATCAAGTGTGGACTTTATTGGAAAAACTCTCTAGAAAGTAGGATGCCATGAGGGGTCATGGGTTGGAAATGAGTTCATTAATTTGATCCAAAGAGAATTTGATACAATACAAGACTTATTCATAGAGTTTAAATCACTCAAGTTGTAGTTGAAGCTATGTGGCATTGATATAAAGGATGATCAATTGATTCTTTCCATCCATACCAAATTGGGATCTGATTATTCTATATTCATTTCTACCATTTATGGCACCTTGTGTGCTCTTAGAGCTACATGGACTATGTAGTCTTTAGATGATTTTATTGTCGAGTTGACTTAGGATCAAGATAAGATAATTTAAATTGGTACATTGAAGTCATCTATGTTATATGATTTAATTGTGAATCATGAAAAATAGAAGTTTTCCAATAGTAAAGAGAAGAGATAGAAACAAGAAGGACCTAGAGTAAAGAAAGGATTAGAAATCTAATGCTAAGTTAAAAGAATCAAAAGAGTCCTCCTCCTTAGAGAGGAAATCTAAGAAATAAAGACTCACATGTGCCTATTTCAAGAAATTTTGGCATGATGAAACCAACTGCATGAAGAAGAAGATTGACCAACTAAAAAAAAATTCTCGAGAAACACAATATTAGTGTCCCTAATTCTTCCAATTAAAGTTCATCAGCACAGGAGTCTTCTAAGGCCAAAAATAGTAAGAAGGGAAAATATAAGGTAAAATAACTTGTTGTATTTGCATCTTAGCCTTTCGCATGGTTAATTGACTCTGGTACCTTGCACCACATGGATTCATCACATGACATGTTCTCATCTTTGGAGCCTTATTCTATGCCTTCTATCTTGTTGGGTGATCACACTTTTGCTGAAATTAGTGGGAGAGGATATATTGAAGTGAATGATAGGACATTTTGTGATGCTCAATGTGTTCCCTCTTTATCCACCAATATCCTATCTATTAATTAGATTATTAACATCAATTAAGGTAAGAGAGTTGAGCTCACACCCAATTTAATGGTTATTATGAAAGCTAAAAGTGACTCCATAATTGTACTTGGGAAAGTATATCACCAATCACAATTGTATACTTTCTCACATTTTTGACCTGATCAAATGTCTACTACACTTATCACACATTGTGATTAAATTATGGCATGAGCAATTTAGCCATCTTAACTATCACTACCTATAACAACTTAGTCATCATGGCATGGTTTTAGGGTTTACAAAAGTCAAGTTTTTTGATGGAGTTTTCCAAGGTTTCATAGTTGGTAAGCATCCTGAGGAGAATTATGACAAGGGTAAATCATAGATAAATGAATAGATAGTGGAGCTTGTTCATAGTGACATTGTTGGTCCATTTCTAAAACTTTCAATTAATAGGACAAAATACATGCTTACTTTCATTGATAAAATTTTTAGGTATACTTGGGCATATTTTCTTAAGTAAAAATCTAAGGTCTCTGATCATTTTTAAGACTTCAATGTGTTTTTAGAAAAATAATTAGGTAAATCCATCAAGATTTTATGCACTAAAAATGGTGGTGAGTATGTTACTAATCATTTTGAGCAATTTTTCACATTAGACGGGATTGAATTACAATGTATAGTTCCATATTGTCCTCAATATAATGGTGTTGTAGAGCACAAGAATAGGTACTTGAAGGAAATGGCCAATTATATGCTACACTCCAATTCTATTGCACCTTAGTATTGGGCCAAGGCCATCAAATGTGCTTATTATATTCAAAACTGAGTTCCTCATAAAGCATTAAAGAGAGTCACTACTTTTTAATCATGGAGTGGTTGGAAACCCATAATGAATCACTTCTAATTATTGGGATCTCCTTTTATGGCCCACATTATAAATAAGAAATGTAAGGCAATGGAACCTTAGAGTCAACCTTGCATCTTCATTGAATATACTAAGGGTGTTAAGGGTTACATGATTATACATCTTACCACTAATAAGTTATTCATTGAGAGGAGTGTTAATTTTCAAGAAGGTACTTTGGAATCCACACTTGAATTCTCACACCCTTCCTTAGATGCATTGGGATTTGATGACATTTTTGATGATTTAAATCATCCTAAAAAACTTCTTGATGATACAAATTGTTATTCTAGTTATGATGATGAGAGTAGTGATGAGGATTCACCTCCTCTTTCTCCATTAATATCTTCAGAGGATGAGGGATCTCATCTTGAATCTCTAAGCACTGGTCCTCTTTGGGCTAGACAAAAATTACAAAGTATTGACCAATGGTTTGGATATCCATTAGATAAAAAATGAACTTGTTCTTAATTCTCAGATGCCCCACATGATTTCATTGCATTTTTTTCATCCACAATCATTTCATGAGCCATTAGGCAATCTAGAGTGGGAAACTAATATAGAAGAGGAGTATAGTTCCTTGTAGAGGAATAACACTTGGGATTTAGTCCCACTTATTAAGGGAATAATTTTTTAATGTAGGTGGATCTACTGAACAAAATTTGTAGTAAATGGATTAGTAGACAAGTTCAAAGTACCTTTGTTAGCAAAGGGTTTTTCTCAGGTACCTAATATCATGTTGAAATGTACCCGACCAAGTCATAATACTTGTTTCAACTGACACAATGGAAACACTCCTAAGTGTGGGTGATGTATGATAAGAGTGAATATTTGGAGAAGGCCATCTCCTTCTCAAACCATAGTTCACCTAATTTAGTATCAAGTTGATTCCCTAAAACCCACAATAACAAAGCCTATGCAAGCTACAATAATACTCTATTGAGAGAGAGAGAGAGAGAGAGAGAGAGAGAGAGAGAGAGAGAGAGAGAGAGAGAGAGAGAGAGAGAGAGAGAGAGAGAGAGAGAGAGAGAGAGAGAGAGAGAGAGAGAG
Organism: Torreya grandis; assembly: GCA_037957365.1. Taxonomy (NCBI): domain Eukaryota; kingdom Viridiplantae; phylum Streptophyta; class Pinopsida; order Cupressales; family Taxaceae; genus Torreya; species Torreya grandis. The sequence goes on from JARHVA010000076.1 coordinate 5,075,734, forward strand.
AGAGAGAGAGAGAGAGAGAGAGAGAGAGAGGCTAAAAACATGAAAGAGGTGATGCACCAAGATTTGAGGATCTCCTCTACTTGTCTATAACAACACAATTGGATTGATAAAAACTAAATTTCATCGTACATAATCTCCAAATTAGGCATCTCTTACATAAGTGTTTCATATGAAGGTGGTGATCTATGCTATAACTATAAGGGATAGCCAAAATGTCTTGCACAAGACATAATTGGTGAAATTCCATAATTAATTACTTGCATAACTAGCTATAACACATCATATGACCTCCAAAAGACTTGCCTACTTACACCAAGGTGAAGGAAAATGGACATACACAAGGGAGAACACTCTCTACCATAAGTGTAGTTAAAAAAACACAAGAATTCACATAAAATACAAGTATGGAAAAGGTAAAATCCAATCTTCTATTAATCCAAAGGCCTTAATCCAACATTTAACTATCTCCACTGGAGTAGAGTTTTGTTATACCTAGTAGAGGGATTACAAAATAAGACATTTCAAACCATTTTTATAAGAAAAATGAGACAAGAGAGGAGAAAAAAAACTACTAGATTTCATAAATGTAGTTATTACATCATAACTCAGCCTATCCAAGAGAGAAAACAAGTCAAAATAGGAGCATTCACCTCTCATCGATGCACTAGGCCTACCACCTTGATGGTCTCTTATGGAAGATGGCATAGGAGTGGAGGAGAAGGCTTAATTTTTGCCATTTTTTTCCTTTGGAGTTCTTGAACATATATGCATATGCTCTTATAGGGCTTCTAAACTTGAAAAACTCTTGTATTGATTACCTTAACTTATCCCTTTCTCCACACATGCATGTCAAGGTTGATTGAAAGGTTTCTTAGAAGTAAACCTCCTATGCCATTTGGATTCTTGAGGGTTGACTTGCCATGTTTATAGGATTAGTTTATAACACCTCATGTTCTCACCATGCTCTTAGTGACCATTGATCTACACTCTTAGTAGTGTTTGATATGTTGAAAAAGCATGGAATTGAGGTCTTCACCTTTGATTATTGGCATTTATACTCATAAGATCTCTTGAATGGGTTAAGAAACATGTATCTACATGATTATAAGATCATATTTTACCTTCTCATATCCTTTGCAAACCTACACCAAGCTTAATAGAGTCTTTGTTCTCATGCATCTCTTAACCTACTATCTTCTTCAATGTGATCATGATGCATGTATGTAGAATCTTGTTCTCAAGATTTCGTAATGCCTTTGACTTGTGTGAAATCTATTAAATCTACCTTGAAAAATAGGTTACAATCCTACATTCTTTAGGACCATGCTTGAGACTTACTCAACCTATCAACTAGGCATACAAGTGAGGTTTATTGAGATAAGACCTTATTATATCATTGTGCATCTGAGGAACAAGACTTTACCAACCTAAAACTATAGGAACCTTATATCCTCAAGAGACTCTTTGAAACTTGTTACAAGCCTCTTGATGTTGAAGCCATGATCACCCTTATTTTTCAATCTTCATGCCTTAACATGCTTGTTCTTCACATTTATTTTCATATATTCTCCAACATTGGCCAAGACATCTTAAAACTTATTCAATCTTCTCAAATGGGCTTGAAAACCAAAAAATTACACTTTAGTAGCCTTAGGGATCTATTTAACCTTCTCAAAATTGGTAGACATGTATTCTTACTTTTAGCTCCTTAAAGAGTCCTAGAAGGATTTGAGAATAATGTTTCAAGATTAAGACTTTCTTACCCATGTTTTGGAGCATTAAACCTTGGTGACAGGCCTTCTTAAGCTTGTAACCTTGTAATTTCATCAATATCACCTACAACTCTCAACATCACCTTGCATTTACTCCTTATCAACCATGAAGTTTGTGAGACAAACCTATTGATTACAATCCTATGTTGATGGCGTTAACAAGAATTCATTCTAACTCTTAAGACATTGTGTAGGCCTGTAACTTGGAGAGGTTTGATTTTAAGAACCAAATATAACTTATTAAAGGTTGGGTCATGATCCATTTAAACCTCCTAACCTTGATTCAATATGCATGAAGACATGCTTGGATAGGCCTGCAGGTGAGTGAGAAATAACTTTAAGGGCATTGATGCATTGGTCATTTTAAAAAACCTTCTGTAGGGATTGTAACCTCTAAGTATTTTTTGAATGGGTTTGGATTACTTATTACCTTCAATTAGAATTAAATTTGATTCTCTAATTCTAACTAGAACTAGATTTTACAAACAATTAAACACTCCATATGAGTTGACAAACACTCTAAATGATTTTCTAACAATAAAAAAAATGCTTTCAATAGGACTCCAGATATTTCTAAAATATAAAAATAAAAATTTAATGATAGTTTAGATGCAAGGTTACATGATATTATAGTTGATTAATAAGCTCCATGAATATAATAAAATTTCAATATTTTTTCAAAGGTGTTGGTTCCAGTGAAACTAGGGTGGGTTTGTCCTCCTAAACTATATTACAAGAATGAAAATAAACTATATGAGAGCACAATAATACATCATGCCTAAATGAGAATGAATATTGTATTGCATAAAATACACCAAAACATAACTTGAAAAATTAATTATACTTAGTAGTAAAAAAATCATGAATAAATAAAATTAGTCATTCAAAAATGAAAATATAACACTTCAGTCTTGTACACTTGGATAAGTCAGACCTTGGTTATTCCTCTCAATTATTTACCTTTCTCACTTTTTCAAGTCTCACATCTACTCTATCCTTATGCTTCTTGGCCTATATCTCTTAGTTTGACAAATCTTATATTGATGATCTAGGTCTTCTATCTTAACCATAATGCTTAAAATGTACTTATCTTCCATCTCTACAAGTTCTGAACCTGTACCTAATTTCCTACTCCTTGGACACTAACGTCCATGTTAGACAGTAACATTGATGCTAATGTATTATCCTGACACAAGTTTATAGTGACCATCAATTCATCCAATTTAAAAATTGAATGTATATTAATGGTCAACTTAAGTGATTTAATGCAAGTTATTACTCCAAAGGGATTGATATATATACAAGATCAACCCTCATTCATTCTTCACCTAGAAAAAGACCAAATAGACCAAGGCAACTTATCAAAAGCACTCTATTAAGCATCCAATTAATCAAATCTTTGTTATTTACATATCAGTCATAGGTACAACACATTTATAGGTCTAAAGTACTAAAATAGTAACCCAAGAGCTTGATTTTCTAAGTTACAATCTAGGTCATTGTTATACTTGATTTACACACATTATATGATTCAACACAATCCAACATATAGGGTAAAAATACATTAGTTTAGGGCCCTCTTTAGAGTATTAGCTATATATGTAGCATCATTTGATAGTGGGGTAATTGGGGTCAGCTCAACACCATGTGCCTACTAACCCATTCCCCCCCAAAGGTCACATTGAAGATGGAAAGCTAAGGTTTTACCATTTCACAAGCAATGACTATCCATGACCAATATTTGAATGAAATAAAGCAAAGGTGAAGAAAAACCTGAAAGAATCCAGGTGGTTGCATCTTATTTTAGTATATATTCCATAAATGACACTAGCATCGAACATAGATAGTAACATCGATGCAACCATCTCAGACTGATGTTATTGTCTAGAGATCTTAAAGCATCAAATCCAAAATCTGATGATTATTCCAAAATCTAATGCTTGCTTTCTTTCAACTTGTTCCAGATCTAGAACCACTTTAGCATTAGAAAAAACTAATTACTTCACTTTTTGGTGAATTATTTCTATATCTAGCATAGTTGTACTTTCCATATTTAGATTATCTTAGCATAATAAATTCATTGTATGCTTATATCTATGTTTTGCATCTAATTTTCTTGTCATAGATCAGATTATCACCCTTGTGCCATTTCATTTATATATACCCCTTTAATGTAATCTAGATAACACCAACCTAGATTCACCATTTTAGGGTTAAATATTTGGTGATCCCGATATTTGAACTTCAAAAACCTAAGCATAATCTTTGGGATGTTTGTTACTTGCTTTGTGTTAATCTTTATATAATTCATATCTCTTATCATGGATGATATTGATTGCTTTGATGACTATGATTATGAAACCATCCAATTCTCCCTCAAGGAAGGAATTAAAATTGACTAGTCTTGTATTCTTCCAAGTGCTAAAGCATGCAATCTAAAATCCTTGAATGGTAGTAGCTGTTATCCCTTTAATTAGGTCCATGTTCCCACTAATTCAAGAGATGATTTCATCCATCTTAAGGAAGATGTAAAGCCTTTACCCATACAACATATACCACCATTATATGACTTTGGCATTTAATACTTGCAAAAATATGGATACCAAGGCCAATGATTATGCAAACATGAACAAGGTATAACCCACCCTATATCCCTTAAACATAATAATAAAAATAGGCAAGGGTTGGGATTTTCCCAAACATACTTGGCTCAACAACCATTTATGCCAAATAAACATGTACATTTTACCAAAATAATGGGTATATATGACCAAGAAATTCCTTTATTTGATCATCAAAAATTCTAACTACATAAAGAGATTATGGCTGATGTGAAAACAACTAATAAGGGGGTAATTTATTTAAGAAAATTCAATAAACCCCCTAACATTCCTACATTTCTAAACAATATCCCTTTATTCAAGGGTGATGGTTTTTTCCTACCTTTATTTGAAACAAATTCCATATCAAAAAAGGAGTCCTTAGCAACCTTTTCCAAAGATCAAATTGTTATACCCTTACCAAAGGAAAACAAAACAAATTTTTAAAAAAATGGTACAAGCTATTCATATGATATACCAGATGTACCAAAATTTAAGGATCCCATACCACTACCAAATGTCCTAAATTTAGTGATCATGAACTTGCACTTGTTATACATAAGGATGATGATACTCATATGCTTGAATTCAAAAGAGGTGGTGGATTATAACCAATGATAAAACCTATGAGATATACCTCTATCCCCATAGAATATTTAATGTTTATGATGACCACTATTGGGGACCTCCAAAATCAAGTTTCTTTACTCCAAATGCAAATGGCTTTCCATAATGATAGTACACATGTTAATCCATTTAATAATCATCCTCTTTCACAATGTATACTTGAATATCCTTATCCCAAAGATTTTAAATTACCAGATTTACCTCTCTTTTTGAGACATAAGGACCCATTTGACCACATTATTAGCTATGTGCAGTATTTTGGTCAATGGGCACAAGGTGACATACTATTGTTAAAAGTTTTCCATATGAGGATTTTGGATGAGGCTCAAAATTTATTCTATACTTTACAAAATGGTTCCTTACTATTTTATTACAATTGAAAGATGCATTTTTTATGGCCTTAAATATCCACAAGGTGCCAAAAATTACATTAGAACATTTGCACAATTTCAAAGAACATGATGATGAGTCCCTTCAAGACTATACTATTCAATTCAAAAGTACATCATATGAGCTAGCATTTAGACCCAAATATTTGGAATTGCAATTTATCTTTGGTAAAGGCCTTCTTTCCCCATTAAAAGAAAGGACATTACATAAACAATATGAAACATTTACCCTTTTACATAATGATGTGCATTGATATGCTTCCTTCATAATTATTCATTAAAAAAAACTTAACATATCTGCCTCTAAATATAAAAGCTTTATCCCTCATACAATGGATGGAGATAGCTTACCTAAGGAACATTATGAATAAAAATGTGGTATCCCTAATATCTATATGACTAGTTCACAGATGTTACTTAACATGGGGCTAATTTAAGGTCTGAATCTTATGCAAGAATCTCAAAGTGAAAAATACAAAAAGCATCTACACCAACAATATTTAACAACTAACTTATACATGGGTGGTGATTATTTTTGGCATAACCATATTGATCCCACACAAGTAAAAATTATTTGTAATATAATACACTTACAAAAAATGGGCTTCAATCTCACAAACTTATTAAAAAAAGAGGTTGAAAAGATTCCTTAGGTGACATAATAATACCAATTGCTTGTGGTCCTAAATTAATTCAAACATGGCTTTGGGTTATGCCTACCACATCTCTGTATGCATTTACACTAGGAATTCTTTGGCTATACCAAATGGAAGCAAAATTTGATCTAAATCAATAAGGTATTTCCTTTCCTCATGAAGGGACATTAATACATATTTCAAATGATAGCATTACATATTCTACTACACATGTAAAACGTGAGGAGGAACATGCTATGTACATTTTCAACCTATCTAATCATGATGCAAACAATGTAAAATATTGAATTTAAGGTTGTAAGGTTCATAGTGGGGGGATATATATGGACATCCACTGGATGGCATCTTAGGATGATCTTTCCTATTCAAAAAATATCAAAATATCAAAAAAAAAAGAAACATTCAAAAATACAAAAAACACTTTCGGCACCTACATGTTCTATTGGATCTTTGGCATCCATGTGTTAGTTCTATGTTGATGTATGACATACTAAGTTACTCCTACATACACATATGTGTCACACTTCTACTTGAGTGTGATATAAGCATACACATACACATGATACATTCCTATTTTAGATGTTGGGACTTCCTTCTACTCATGTCATATGGACATTGGGGGCATCCTCTTCTTTGATATTGATACACACATGCTATATAATTTGATGATCATTCTACATGTTTGAGCTTACATATGTACTTACACATGTCCTATCCATTATTATATCTTACATAAGGTACTTGATATGTTATACATGTGACATACTTTTCCTAACACATTGTATCCATGAGCTACTATGACATGTTTATGTTGGTTGCTTATGCTTACTTTATGCACTTTCTTGATTGTCTTGTATTATTTTTTTGAGCATTTGAATACGCTCCTTCTCTTGCAACACCCATGGATATGTATGCTTTCATTGACATTTACATATTTCATTATTTTTTGTATGGACATTTGAATGTAATTCTTGTTTTTATAGACATTTGACTAAGTCATGTCTCTTCAATTGTGCGGTATTTGAACATGCTCCTTGTTTATTGTTTACTTAGACCATTGACTTTTGACTTGATTTTGAGTGTTCTTCTGTGTGTGTTTTTTTCCTTTTTCATCTTATATTTTTCCTATATATATGTTGAGATGATATTTATCATGCATCTTAGGCATAAATGTGATCACATGGGTTCTATGTGCTTCAATGCTATATCTACCTAGACATGTTCCTTCTATATGTTACTTGGTTATAATCACAGAGTATATAATTGTATTATCCTTTTGAGGTGAGGTAAATACCAATTCCTATCCTTCCATCACCTCAAAGGGTGGGGGGTATTAGTGGGAGAATATCAGATGGACATGGCTTCCACACATATATAGTTCTCATATTTAGTGGGGGAATGCTTTGGATTCATGTTATCCACATTCATTTAGCAAATTGGTACTTATATAGTTTCAAAATTAGTGGAGGCATGCTTTGGAAGCATGTTATCCACATTCATTCAGTATGGTAATTATATCAGTTCTCATATTAAGTGGGGGCATGTTTTGGAAGCTTGTTATCCACACTATTTAGTATTCAACATCTCTAGTTTATAGTGGGGGCATGTTTTGAAAAAATATCCTCCACATTGGTACTTATATTAGTTTTCATATTTCTCCAATATAGTGGGGGCATGCTTTGTAAGCATGTGTCTCCACACATATTTATCTGAATTGGCCAATGCACATAGTTATATGATTTAGATTCATAGTTGTGGTAGAATTCTATACAGTGGTACTATTGTTATAAATAATTTTAACATGAGACATATCTAAGGTACATATGTTATGAAACATGTGCCTAATATTAAAAAATTAAAGCAGTTTCATATTCTAAGACTCTTTTATGGACTATTACCATATCATGGACTTTTTTTGTATTGATACTCCACATTCTTTTACAGACTTTTATTGAGCCAATCTATTACAATAGTTGGTTCATATTTTGGTATGGTTGATGTGATAAAATCACTCAATCTTGCCAAGTTTTCATATTGGAATTGATTATCTAGCCTCACCATGTTATAAGTATCATTGGGTTGTATGGTTGAGCTAATTTCAACTTCTAGGTGGCAACTCACTTTTGCTCTAAAGTTGGGGGCATATGCCTTCTAATCTCTCTCTCTATTTATTTATCTATCTATCTATCTCCTTAGATATATGGACTTTACATATTTATCTATATTTATCCTAATCTTAGTTTTTAAAGCTTTAAAATGATACATATTTTATAAAATAACTTGCCAATAGGCAAGGTGGTTATGTCGACACACGTGTAATCCTAAACCTTTCTCTTTCAATTTTAATATATTTCAAGTAATTTAAACCCAGATTATATGCATTTATTTTACAATATAACATGATCTTGGTTGTAGCTCAGTCACCATCAAATCACTCAAGTTGGGCAACCATAAAGACAAGGTGTGAATATACACCCAGGTATGCATTTATTTCCTTTAATCTATCAATTCCATTACTAGATTAAAGGAGGGAAAAGGTAAATGATATTTTATGATTATATAACACCTTAGTCTTGTACACTTGGTAAACTTAAACCTTGGCTTTTATTCTTAGTTTGTTACTTTTACCACTTCCACAAGTCTTGCATCTATTCTATCCTTGTGCCTTTTGGCCTATATCTCTTAATCTAACTAGTCTTATATTATTGACCTAGATATTCTATCTTAAATAGAATACTTAAAATTTTGTTATCTTCTATCTCTAAAAGTTTTGAACCTATACCTATTCTCCTACTCCATGGACAATAATGTTTGGATTAGACACTAACATCGATGCTACTGTATTATCTTGATGCAAGATTCCAGTGCTCTAAATTCATCTAATTTAAAAAATGAAAAATATCCTGATGGTTGGCCTAAGTGCTTTAATTTGAGTTATTAATCCAAATGGATTGATATAAATAAAATATCAACCCTCATTCATACCTCACCTAGATAAATACCAAATAGACCAAGGCAACTTATCAAAAGTACTCTATCAAACATTCAATTGATCAAATCTTCCCTATTTCCATACTAGTCATAGATACAACACATACAAGTCTGAAGTACTAAATGAGTAGCCTAAGCACCCAATCTACCAAGTTACAAGTTAGGTCACTATTGTACTTACTTTGCACACATTATATGATTCAAACACAAGCCAACATATAGGGAGAACTAGAATATTATGAGGACCTCTTTGAAGTATTGGTTATGTAGGTAGTGTCCTTTGACAATGGGATCATTGGGATCATCTTGACACCATGTGCCCACTAACCCATTTTCCCCCAAGGTCACATTTAAGATGAAAATCTAGAGTTTTTCTATTTCACAAGTAGTAATTATGCATGAACCATATCTAAATCCACCAAAGCAAAGGTGAAGTAGAACCCAAAAGCATCCATTTAGTTGCATCTTATTTCAATAGATATTCCATACAAGACACTAGAGTTAAACCTAGACAAGAATGTTGATACAACCATCTCAGGATGATGTTACTATTTAGAGAGCTAGAAGCATCAAATCTAGAATTCGATGACTATTCCATAATCTAATTCCCACTTGCTTTCAACATGTTTTAGATATATAACTAAAGTAGTATCAAAATAAGATAATTACTTCACTTCTTTTTCATTTATATATCTAGCATAGTTGTAATTTTTGTATTTAGACTATCTCAACATGATAAATTTATTATATGATTATATATAATTTTAGCATCTAATTGGCTTGCTATAGATTTGATTATCACCCTTGTGCCATTTCATTTCTATATACCTGTTAAGCATGGGATATACTGAGAGGGGGGGTGAATCAGTATATCATATATCTTATAAATCTTTTCTTTAACCAAATTCCACTTAATCAAACATTCAAGATATGCAATAAAACTCAAACAATAAACACCACACAAGATAGAGAGAGACACCAGATATAACGTGGAAACCCAATATGGGAAAAACCACGGAGAACAATCTCAAGTATATGAATGAGCACAAACCCAAATAATATTTGTAAGCCAAGCTTGTAAGAACACCATACCCCTTTGCCGAACACCACCCCATCTACTATTCATGAGCACCAACCCATAGGAGCACCACACCCCTTTGCCGAGCACTAACCTAGCTACTATTCGTGAGCACCAACCCACAGGAGCACCAACCCCTTTGTCGAGCACTAACCCAACAATAATTCGTGAGCACCAACCCATAGGAGCACCAACCCCTTTGTGTATACCACACACCTATCTCTCAATGTTGCTATCTCAATAAATGATAGATCAATACAACATCTCTTTCCTATCTCTCACCTTTGCTCTTCTAAGCTAGATATAACAAATACAAATCATATTCATCTCTCAGAATTGCTCTTCTAAGCTAGATATTACAATATCAAATCAACCTCTATCTCTCATATTTACAAATGGCTTCTCAAGCCTTTATTTATAGCTTTCCAAATGACCTTTGGCCTTCCCCCTTTGTGACCCTTCAATCCTCATGGAAAATGGCACCAAACTTGTATGACCCTTCATATTCAAGCCTTTGAAAAGTCATGTGGTGACCCTTCATGACCAAAAATGTCCTTCCCACTTTTGTCCTTATCTTTGGTGACTTTTCATATTCCTCAAAGTGTCCCTTCATGAGAAATTATGCCCTTCCTCTTTTTTCTTCACTTGGTGACTCTTGGTATTCCCCAAGATGACTCTTCATGGGAAAATGCGTCCCATCCTTCTTTTGTCTTTACCCCGTGGCTCTTCGAATTCTCCATGGGCCCTTATTTTGTCGCATATGCAACTAAAAATATATTCGTTAATATTAAATAAATATTAACTCATATTAGCCAAGATATATTTATTACAAACAACATTAAATGCAATGGGGCCTTTATCACCAATAATGCTAAACCTTTGACATCAATGACAATATTTCCAACAATCTCCCCCTTTGTCATTGATGGCAACCTCAATCTTGAAACTGCCACATCCTGTCACCTGCACATACTATCATTTGAAAACATACAGTAACTCCCCCTTACTATAGCAACCTGTACTTGTTTCTTGTACCTATTTTTTGCACCTATAATTGTACCTATTATTCTCCCCCTTTGACATCAATGGCAAAGGGCCTACCTGGAGCTAACACTTAGCTCCCCTGCAACTGATGTTGAACATCAATGGTAGGAAGTAATAGAAATTACTCCCAATTCCTCTCACAGATCTTTGAATGTATCCTTTGATCGTGCCTTTGAGAAGATATCTTTTCTGGCTATCCTGGTAGTGGTTTTATGTCTAAATCTCATTGTACCACCATTGATCTTTTTTAGAGATATAAACTTACTTTTATCACCTGTCATATGCCTCGAACATCCGCTATCAATTAGCCATGGTTGATCTTTACCTCTTACATGCAGGGCTGTCTGAACCATCATAGAATCTTCATGTTGTTTCTTCTGCCATGAACATGTCTAAACCTTCTTCTTAATGAATGGTGCTTTGAAACTCTGATCCTTTTTGACTGACTTGAACACGCTTCTACAATACTGAGCTATGTGTCCAAAGTTGTTGCACTTGTAGCATACTATGGTCTCTTCATCAAAGCTTGATAGAGGAGCAAAAGAGTTGTGGCTTCTGCTTGACTCTACTTGACTTTCCTTCTCCTTATTTATAAAATTGTTAGCTTTTCTTCTACATTCTAATTTCTTGTGACCATATCCATTACAATCAAAACAATAGCCATAAAAATAAGACCTATCTGTATATCTATGACCTGATTGCCTTTTGTAGCTTTGTTCCTTCCAACGTTCTTTATTTGAAATGTCCTCTGTATTCTTCACTTCTCCTCTTTTTGTTTCCTCTTGTGTAAGAGCTTCAACATAGCTCTTTTTCATCTCAAAACTGATCCTTGTCTTATCTAAATATGATTTTTGACTTTCCAATATCTTATTCAGCATGTTAGTGCTATCTTTAAATTTTGAATCACTGACTACTTTATCACTGACTGCTTTCTTAATATCTTCTTTTAAAGAGGCAATTTCAATAACATACCTTTGACATTATTTTATTGCTATTTCCAATTGTGCTGTGAGATCTTCTTCATTCTTCTTGGCTTCTTCAAAGTGTGCTTGTAGATCTACAATCATTTCCTTTGATTCCTGTTCATTTTTCTCGATCTGGTGCTTTAATCTTTGATTCTTCTTCTGAACAACTTCTAACTCTTCTAAGGCACAAATGAGCTCTCCTTCCATATTCACTTCAGCTTCTTCCTTTTCTTCTTCTTGATCATCTTCATGTATGGCCAAGAATAGAATCTCTTCTTCTTCTGAATCGCTGACTCCACTATCTTCGACTGAGCTAGGATCCTTAGAATATAGGCTCTTCTTCTCGAATCCCTTCTTAGATTTGCATTTGAAATTCTTCTTGTATGTAGGCTTTTCTTCTTCATCATCATTAACCTTATCTACACATCTAGCTGAAAAATGTCCAATCTTTCCATAATTAAAACATTTAAAAGGTAATTTTCCTTGATATTTACCTGTTTTTCTTTTCGGCTTGCGAATGAAAAGTGCTCCATTTCCATCTTCATCATCACTAGAACTATCACTTGATTCTTGAATCTTAGCTTTCTCCTTCTTTTATGTCTTGAAAGTTGCTTCTCTCTTTGAGGGTTTATCTTGTTTTGTCCACATCTCATATGTTGTGAGAATACCATGAAGCTCATCCATCTTTAGCTTGGCTAAATTCTTCATCTCCTCGATTGCTGAAACCTTTGCATCATATGTCATTGGTAGAGATCTCAAAACCTTTTGCACCACCATTGACTCATCCAATGTTTCTCCAAGACCTTGAATCTGATTTACGATTTGATCAACTCGCAAAATATAACTTGCTAAATTTTCTTCTTCTTCCATCTTCAAACTTTCAAACTGCCTTCTAAAAGTCTACAACTTAGCTTGCTGAACCTTTCCATCACCTTTGTAAATATTCTCAAGTTTTGCCTAAGTTTCATTAGCAGATTTACATTGCATAACTTTAACAAATTTAGATTCACATAAACCACATAAAATGGCATATAACGCTTTAACATTACATTCACTTGCCTTCTTTTCTGTTGGAGTAATTGTAGATGTCTGTGGCTCTTCATATTCTTCCACCACTAATTTCCATATGTCAAATCCAAGGGCCATCAAATAAACCTTCATTCTCATGCTCCAAAAATCATAATTCATCCCATCAAACAAAGGTGCCTTATTTTTATAAAATCCTTCCTATGACCCAACCATCATGCTTTCCCAATCTACCTTCAAGCTGTAAAACTTTTCAAAAAGGAACCTGCTCTGATACCAATTGTTAAGCACTGGATATACTGAGAGGGGGGTGAATCAATATATCATATATCTTATAAATCTTTTCCTTAACCAAATTCCACTTAATCAAACATTTAAGATATGCAATAAAACTCAAACAATAAACACCACACAAGATAGAGAGAGACACCAGATATAACATGGAAACCCAATGTGGGAAAAACCAGGGAGAACAATCTCAAGTATATGAATGAGCACAAACCCAAACAATATTTGCAAGCCAAGCTTGTAGGAGCACCATACCCCTTTGCCGAGCACCACCCCAGCTACTATTCGTGAGCACCAACCAACAGGAGCACCACACCCCTTTGCTAAGCACTAACCCAACTACTATTCATGAGCACCAACCCACAAGAGCACCAACCCCTTTGCCGAGCACCAACCCAACAACAATTCGTGAGCACCAACCCACAGGAGCACCAACCCCTTTGTGTATACCACACACCTATCTCTCAATGTTGCTATATCAACAAATGATAGATCAATACAACATCTCTTTCCTATCTCTCACCTTTGCTCTTCTAAGCGAGATGTAACAAATACAAATCATAATCATCTCTCATAATTGCTCTTCTAAGCTAGATATTACAATATCAAATCAACCTCTATCTCATATTTACAAATGGCTTCTCAAGCCTTTATTTATAGCTTTCCAAATGACCTTTGGCCTTCCCCCTTTGTGACCCTTCAATCCTCATGGAAAATGGCGCCAAACTTGTATGACCCTTCATATTCAAGCCTTTGAAAAGTCATGTGGTGACCCTTCATGACCAAAAACGTCCTTCCCACTTTTGTCCTTATCTTTGGTGACTTTTCATATTCCTCAAAGTGTCCCTTCATGAGAAATTACGTCCTTACTCTTTTTTCTTCACTTGGTGACTCTTGGTATTCCCCAAGATGACTCTTCATGGGAAAATGCGTCCCATCCTTCTTTTGTCTTTACCCCATGGCTCTTCGACTTCTCCATGGGCCCTTATTTTGTCTCATATGCAACCAAAAATATATTCGTTAATATTAAATAAATATTAACTCATATTAGCCAAGATATATTTATTACAAACAATATTAAATGCAGTGGGGCCTTTATCACCAATAATGCTAAACCTTTGACATCAATGACAATATTTCCAACAATGCCCATTTAATGTAATATAGATAACATCAACCTAGATTCACCATTTTTGAGTTAAACATACATCATGCCTAAATGAGAATGAATTTTATATTGCATAAAATATACTAAAACACAACTTGGAAAATTAGTTATACTTAGTATGGAAAAATTCAAGAATAAATAAAATCAGACATTCAAAAATAAAAAGATTATTTTTTAAAATATATAGTTTTTTAATTTAATATCTGGTAGTGACATAAAGATATGTAGATGGTGCTCAACCAAATATTTTCAACCAATCTTACTCTAACATTTTAAGTTGTGTCAATTTTACTAAACATTAAACTAATTTAATCAAACATTGATAAAATCCTTCTTGAACCAAATTTTAATTAGATTCCAGCTATACAAAACTAAATTAGGAAATAAATAAAATTACATTAAAAGAAAACAAAATTACATTACAATTATCACTAAATTATTCAATGGGGAACCTCCTTTGAGTAAGCTCAATTCAATATTATTTTTGGATGACTTCCCACTAGTCTAAACTCCTATTTATACTAAGTTATCATTAATTACTACTTCCCATGAATGTTATATTATTAAAATTGACAAAATCCCCACTATCTAATTGTTGTCACTCTGAGTTATACCCTTTGAGGAGGTGTTTCAAGTCTCCTCATCCAATTGACACAATGGGAATTATTTAAGGCTGTGGGTGACTTATGACTAAAGAGAACCTCCAGAGAGGGATGGATTCCTTTATGTTACACCTAAGACTAACACTAAACCTACTCAACTAAAAGGAAAAGGGAAAGAGAGAAAATTATCATGAAAGTAAGAGAGGTGATACACCAAATGTATTGACCACTACCACTCATTTTTAGATACACAAATGAATAATATAACTGACTTAACACTACACAACTCCTAAGTTGATCCTCTTGCATCAGTATTTTGTAGAGAGGCTAGAGATTTAATGCACAACTAGGAAGGAGGAAATATATCCACTAATAATCAATGCGTAAAGCATATATGACACCAACTAAAACCTATAAGAGTGAATTCAAAATACATAGAGGTGAGAAAATGGGACAACAAACAAGGATCACTGAATCATCACATAATAATATCAATCATTCATAAATAGACACTAAACATAGTCATAGAAGAAGGTAAAAATCATTCATATATTGATTCAAAGGGATTAAAAAAGGATTAGGGCTTCACCATACTAATGTTGAGGATCATTTCAACTTCAATTTCAAGAGTACATATAGGAGGAAAGAGAAGAGAGAGATAAAGTGGACATCTAGGACGCTCATGATGGATCTCATCCAATCATGAGATCAGTTACAACATAAATGGAAGGTTAAAAGATAGTCATATGATTATTTATTCAATATGTGTCAACTTTGATTGATGATGTCTTCATGAAAGGTAGCATAGGAGTCTCTTGGTCTTCTATGACTCATCTTGTTGTCTTAAAACTAACCTCCTTTCTTGATACATGAGTTACAAGTTGACACTTGCCTCCAGATTCTTTTGGGCTTCTTAAAACTAATTATTCAAACTTAATCAATTTTAAATCTGATTTTTCAGGTGTAATAGGTCTCTTAGTGTCCTCAAGAATATGTTTAACTTGAGACAAGCTTGAAAAGTCTATTACAAGGTCTCTATGAGAAGCATTTGGTGGAAAACCAGTTTTAAGACCTCTCTAGGCTTCTTAGAGATAAAACACAAGTTTTTCGAGCCATTAACCTTCATTAATACCTTAAAAAAACATATTATAAATTGAATTTACACTAAAATAGTCTTGGAAAGGTGGATATAGATGATTATGTTCACCCTTGAGAGCTTTCACCACTCTGACACTAACAAACTACCTATGTAATTGCTCTTCAAATATACCATCAATCAATAAAATGAGTTTGTTTATGACTTTAATATTCCTCCAAGGATGTAATTATATGTCTAAAAGTGTGTCTAAAATATACTTATGGCTTAAATGACCTTAATAAAGTCTATAACTTTATTTCTTCAATGCAAGTGAGAGGGCCATCTTCACTTGGTTTAGTCTCTAGCTTGAGAAAATGTCATATCACCATGATAAATTATTGTGTGGATGGTGTAAGGTAATTATAAATTTTTCCAAGATTTAAAAACTTCTCCAAGTGTTCAATAAAATCTCACACACTCAAACACCATGCAAACTAGTCAAGAACCTTGATTTCCTTCAAGGTACAAACACTTGTATTAGATTTGTATCCAAATTTATAAAATATGAAAACTTTTTAAAAATTACATAGATTTAGGGACATGAGAAATATACATCCATGTAAATTTTAATGATGTTTAATTTAGTATAATTCAAAATATGCACTTGTTTGTGAAATCTAGGCTCGTAGGGCAGCAAACATGCTAGTTTGCTAAAAAAATTATATTTTGAGTTATAGTGGGTAAAAAGAGACGATTAATTTTATATTTGAGTATATATGAACCCATATAACCATTAAAATCACTATTTCATAAATATAAAGAACATAAAACATCAATAATACTCCTTTTCAGGTTTGCAACAATCCAAAAATCAAGAACAATGGACCTAGAGAGAGAAATGTGCATATCTTGAGTTTTATGGGGTCTAAAAACCTCATTTTTTTTATAGGAAATAAATATACCCATATATATCTTTAAAATACTTTATTAATTAAACAAGTTAATTAAATCTCATAAAACACCCTTTTTAGGCTTGTTACAACCCGTAAACCAAGGACAATGGCGAAATCCTCTTGAAAGGGTTAATGACTTCTTGGTTTGAGTTGTTTGGGTGATCATATTATATTTTAATTATGTTATAATATAATTTTTAAGGTTTATATACCATTAAAATTCATCTTTAATCCCACTCTCCTTTAAAAACACTTCACAACCTCTAAACCTACCTGTCATGTCAAGAAACAACAAACCAATGAGATTGTCTTGCCAATGGAGGTATGATCATGGTTCCTCATTTTGGATTTGGTGTTTTAAAGTATCAAAGGATTATTATTAATTTTATTCAAATATAATTCTTCATCCATTAATCTCAAAATTTAATCCAAAAGGATAAAATTGAACTGTTGGGGTTTGTAAGGGTTTTAAAGGTGCTAATCTTATTTGCGATTGTTCATAAAGCTTTGCCCCTAAAACTCAAAAGTATTGCCACAAATTTTTAGGAAATAGAGGTTACATTCAAACCTAATATCAATATTCCTCATGCTTTCTCCCCTCCATAAACCAATGCTAACCTTCTAACCTTCTTTGCTTATGAATCTCCCGATGAAGTTCTTGAGCAATATTTTGAATTTTTTGGACTTGCACCTTCGGCCTGAGCATGGTTTTGGGACTGAGAAGGTTATATGAGATCATGGTAGGTTATTATCACCTTGTGCCATGATATAATTGATTGAATATACCTGATCTAGTGTTGAAACCTATAAAATCTCATCCACATGTGCCTTCTTTTGCTATGAAACATGTTCATTTGGATAGATGTATTGTTGTAGATACTTAAAAGATATCCAATGGAGTCATTCAATGATATTTTATTGTACCAATATTCTCTTTTTCCTGACCTTCCTTCCATTTATTACATCATTCCAAGTTTGTAAATTAAAACCATGAACAAAACTATTTTTCAAATATGAGCAATGTTGGAAATATATGAAGTTGGAATTTTGGCTGAGTGTATGGGCATAATAAGGCACCACATGATATTTATCAAATGTCAATGGCTCTTTTAGGACCTATTTGACCTCTACCAAACTTGAAGCAGATTAGAATTGATACAAAATGACTTAAACAAGCATAATTCAATGGACCATTAACCTTAACTTTTGTAAAAATACCTTCAACAATGTTAAAACCTTCATAAATGACCATTTGCAAGGTTAGACAACTCAAAACATTGTTTGAACATACCATGTTCAAGGGTGGCTAAATTAACCAACATTTTTGGAAACCTTTGGGGATAGTTTGCTTGCTAAACATCTAGACTAGTAGCCTTAGAAGTCCATTGGATATGGAGTCACCTATCACTCAACAAAAAATCATGATTTATACCTTGAAAATTGACTGTAATACCTTAAAATAAGTTGATACAACTGATATTACCCTCAAGACACAAAAATAAAACAAGACACACACAAAAAATCAAGACACCACACTATACCAAGAGGCATTTAGGGAAAAGAGAACAAAAAAAAACTAGGCAAAAATTATGCTAGAAGCACTTGGAGAAAGAAAAAAACTATCTTACTATGTATAAGACATCAAAGGCCTACTCTACTTGAATCAAAAGGAAAAATTTCAAAACCTTCTTGACTCAATATGAGAAAATTGGCACTTGATGGTTGGAATATTACTTTTAAGGTGAGAGGTATGCCTTACCTCTTGACATTTTATCATGCTCATGATCCCTTTGACTAGAAATCAAGCCTATCTCCTTCATTTTTTTACCTATGGACTGATCATGCAAGTTAAGAACAATGTCGTACCTTATCCAAGCTTGATTTTTTGATAAAAATAATATAATTTATGCCTTACTCAAAGGCTACTCTTGATTAGTCATGATAAATCAAGGTAATTCTATTTGCAAGTCAGCTGGTGTATTGTTATTTGTGTTTTCATTCTACCCTATAGGAGATGTAGGTCTACCAAGGACCTTAAATTCTAGAACAAGATGATGGTATTATTTCCACAAGTTAATGGAATTTTTTCTTGTCCTCTTGGATAGAGAATAAATCCAGTAGCATCCTTATTCTACCCTATAGGGAATGATGACTTGTTAATAATCTCAAACTCTTTGAAAATGGTAAGGTACTACTACCACATGCCATTAAAACCTTCTTGATCCTCACTTTGAGTTTCTTGAGGGTCACTAGGAATCACTACATATTATTTTGTGTCTTTACTTAGCTCATACTTAGGACACTACAATCTGATCTTCTTCTTCTTCCATGTTGAATAGAAGCTCATTTATTCAATAAAGCTCTTGTTCATACCATTGAATACACTCTTTACTAGGAAGGATTGCATTCTCTTCATATAGATGCTCCTTTTCTTGGCCACTTGATACATATTGAGGAATGTTCAATTGCACCTCTACTGTAGCCACCAATTGAACATCTTCATCATAGCCTTCTTGAGGCTCATTTATAAGTGCAACTGAAAGTTGAAGCTTTTTATCATATTCACTTGAATAGTTAGTTTTTTGACTTGGATGCTCCTCATCTGCTTTCCATACAATAGGTCCTCCAATGCAAAAGGATATGGTGGGAGAGTAAGGGGTTCCAAATAGTGGATTAGGGGTATAATATTCATTAGCATATGGAAAGTGAGTCATTAAGGTCTCCCCTTCACTTTCCTTTAATACAACGGGTCGTCCTTTAAAAAGGGAGATGGTGTGAAGGCAAAATGGCTCATTTAGTAGAGTGGGATGAATATGATCATGATTTGATTTGGGGTTTGAATGAGTAATCTTCTAAAGTGGACACTTGGAGGTAATGAGCTCATTTGGGAGTTCTTGGGGAAGAGGAAAAGAGGCTTGTGCTAAAGTTTCTTTATTTTCATCTTTCCATTTATCAATCATCCTATCAAACTCTGATATACCTTCATCCTTATGAATAATTCCAACTAGAAGAGTGGATGAGGGCATAAAAAAACTTGTTAACTCTCTTGGTTTGGCTTATACAAACTTTATCCCTCTCTTTTTTTTAGATTGGAATATGAGGAATGGGTGAGAATCTTGGAAAATTCCTTGGTTGAGGAGTTTGAGGAAATTGAGGAAGCAATTTTCCAATTTTTTTCTCTTCTTGATCAATTGTTGTAAGCTTGGCCTTGATATCACTAACAATTTGGGATAGACTAAAATAAAGATAAGGTTGAATTGGAGTAAAATTGTGGTATATAAGAATGATGGAATGCTTGGAAAGGCTGGTATGAAGGTTGACAAGTTTGGTAAGGTTGTTGAGGAGGAAAGGAAAGATAACATCTTTGGAGGTGATGCTAGTTAGATGCATAATTAGAGCCATATGAGGGGAAACTGGGATAAATATAGGGCTGGTATAGATCTTGATAGGGTTGATATAGATAAATAACTTGGATCAAGTTGAAACCTACTTTAAACTCAACCATGAAACTTCACATGGAAAGCAAAAATAAAGGGTAAATGCCTGGAAATAGTACTTGGACTACTAAAACCAGCTGAATGAACTCAAAGTTTCCATTGATGCTTGTATAAATGCCTCAAAAGGATAATGTATTAAAGGAAAACACCAATAATATTTATATAGATGAGGTATTTTGAATACTTATCCCATTGGGCATGCCACAAAGTTATTTTCCAATCTTGATTATTTGGTGAAGAAATATGAGTCAATGTGGGAAATACAAAAGGTTTAGAAGGAGCAGGGGGATATTATTATAGAGATAAAGGAATATGAGGCCTTGGAATAATATTAATTTATTATATGAGATAATTCTCATCCCTTATTTCTAATTCACATGCATTAGGTAGTGTTTCCCCCCCATTGATTGGATCATTACTACTATATCGTTATTCAAAGCATCAAGTAGTACAAGAATGCATAGTTTGCAGTGGGATTGACTATAGATGTGATCCTATCCTAAGTATTTTGAAATATATATTTGAAAGAAACCATGAATTACTTGTTATCATCTTTATAGTAGTTAATTACTCTATTAATGACAAGTGATCACTCTTATCTTAAAAATGCTTGCACAATTTTCATCCTAATTCATCCCAAGTAGAAATAGAATTAGACCTCAAACCTCTATACCACTAAAGAGAATTAAATTTTAATGAATTAGATATAAATATTATTTAAACATTCTCTTTTATCACATGATGTACATAAAAAATATTAGCAATGTGATGTCATGGTAAGATAAGTGGTTCACTTACTCAACAACTATTTTTGTTCAATTTTCAAATGATTATTTTAACTAATATTGATTATCACAAACCTCTTTTTAAGTATTGGAATTAATTTAATAATAAAATTAATAATATTTCTATCTTTTTATTTTTTATAAAACAAAATCTTAAACCTCTATATTTAGATGAAAAAAAACATTCTCAATGACAAATAGAATACTCACTCATAAGACTATGATCTTCCTTGAAACCTCTTCAATCAACCCCTAAGAAATCAATATACTTCCACTATTATTTTAAACAAGGTTATATGGGTCTCCTATATGTTTTAAAATCAATTTTTTCAGTGTATTTCTCTGATCATGAAGAGTCTTAAAACCCAAGATTCAAATTACTACCCAACTATATATAGGCCTGTTAGACCTAATTCTGTCTCGTAAGGAATACAACCAATTTGAATATGAAAAACTTAAATTTTATATAATATATAATAATTACCATCAACATATAAAATTTTTATGGGATCAATATATCAAATCACAAGAAACACAGTCCTAAATCTCTTTATTATGCCCTTTCTCAATGAGTACATACAGTTATGCCTGCCTTAAAAAACCTTGTTTTATTTCAATGGTAAATGGAATTATTTCACTTTATAAAGTGGTTTAAAATAGTAATATTTTTTTTAAAATACTCATACAATATTATGGAATGCATAATAATGTAAAAATAATCAAAATCTCTCTCTTGACCTTGTAACCTAGTATAGGTTGTCTATTAGGTCCGTTTGATACCCAGTTTATGATTAATTTAATAAAACCAAATATATATTTAAAAAACCATTGAATAATGTTTAAAATAGTATCTAATCCATTTACACCAATTTTTTAGATGATTCAGATCATAATAACATCATAACCCACTTTTTGGTTTCTTAACCTTGCTTAAGATTGTGACATATAATTTGCCTTTTATACAGTCAATTATAGATGAAATTATAGGTTATTATAAAGATTTAAATAAATATAAATTCATTAAAAAACCATTATAGGGTGATAAAATATCATGGAAACACTTTCATATGAGTTTTGGAGTTAAATTACTGTACAAAAACAAATGATTCTCCTCAATTTTTGAGGTTTCTTGCAGACACCTACAGGAAACACAGAACTCAATCAATTTTTTATTCCAACATAGGACCAATTATAGTATATTAACACTTTTAATAGATCCTAAATACAATTTTTGACCTTCCTATAAATTTATATGAGTTTTACTATCTAAAAATAAATATATTGCTCTTTTACTGTCTCCAACCTTTGTTTTAGGGTTTCTCGGGTTACCAAAAGCTGAGAGCTTCTTGCAAATTATTCATAAGACCTGGGAGGTATTAGATAATTGTAAAAATTAAAAAAATACTATTAATATACCTTTTAAACTATTCCAATCATTAAATTCAATGCATGTATTAATCTGCATGTTATTCAAGTGTCTGTTACGACTGTGCATACACAAGAAAATAAGGCATGAAGAAGGTTCAATAAGAAAGCTTCAATATGAGAACTAATTAAACTCAAAATTGGATGAATTATATTTGTTCATATGTAAAAAAAAATGGATAAACACATTTAAAATGATATATTATCTTTAATAACAATAAAATAACATTTAAATACTCAAAGAACCATGTTTTAAGACTACATATAGTCATTAGTCCCCAAAGTGATGTGAACTCCATCCTTTTATTATTGTTATATTATTTAAATGTGTTCCTATTTTATTTTTTTGAAGATTATCTATTTTTTAGATTCACCCCAAGCTTATAATTAGCTTATTTTAGTTTGAGGTTCTTTTCAACAACTTTGCACCAAGTTAGGAAAATGACCTTGTTTACTTTATCTTTCGTTACACTTAGATTGGTTTGGTATTTGTATAGACATTAACTATATGAAAATGAAAGGACACTCAATAAATTTCATAATACTTATAAAAAAATCATTATGACCATTTATTCATCATAATTATTCATAAATTTACAATAATAGTATTTGTAATTTAATTCTAGAATTGGAAGGGAAAACTCTCCAAAGCATCTAAAACAACTCCTAGTGTCTTAGTAAGGCTTATCATGACTAGAAAAGCTCCCTAAAAGTCCTAAATACATTGACAAGTCTATTTTTACTTATTTATCAAGATGATCTTGCATCATAATGTCTCTTATATGCCTAATAGGAGTGGTAAAATCCTCTTCAGTGAAATGTGGAATGCTTTTAAGGGCATAAATAAAGATATAATCATATTGAGCTATCTTGAGGGGGATACCACCGTTGAAAGGAACAAAAACCTAATTTATAAGCACTACCATCTTGAATATTAGAGGTAGATAAAACTTTTATATTGATAAATTTGTAGTAAAGGACATTTTTGGATAAGGGTGTGTAGTAGCAAATCTGTTTTTCTTAGCTAAATGATAAGGTAATTATACAAAATTAAAAGAAGTGCCCTTAGCAAAGGATCTTGTAGTTACCTTTGGCATGAATACTAGACACTAATCTTGTAACCAAGGTCCTTGAAATATTTTTGGAGTTTCTAGATTTTGAATGTAGATGCTATAACAGCTACAAATATGTCAAGACCATCACCAATATTGAACAATCTTCTTAAATTTTGGTCCCACTAGGTATGCCAAAAACTATTGTCACTTTGAATTGCACCCTTTGAAGAGGTGTTTTAGGTGGCTGAACCCAATTTACATAATGGGAACAATTTAAGGATGTGGGTGACCTATGACTAAAGAAAACCTCTAGAGAGGGTTATCTCCCTTGATGCTACACCTAAGACTAACACTACACCTACTCAACTGCAAGGAAAAGGGAGAGATAAAAATTTAATATGAAAGAAAAATAAGTGATGCACCAAATGTATTGACCACTACCACTCATTTGTAGATGCATAAATGAATAATATAACTAACTTAACACTACACAACTCCTAATTTGATCCTCTTACATTAGTATTTTGTAGAGAGGCTAGAGATTCAATGCACAACTAGGACAGAGGAAAGATATACACTAATAATCAATGAATGAATTAGATATGACACTAACTACAACTTGCAAGAGTGACTTCAAAATGCATAAAGGTGAGAAAATGGGATAGTAAATTAAGAGAACTAAATCATCACATGATAATATCAACCATTCATGAATACACACTAAATAAAATCATAAAATATGATAAAAATCAGTCATATATTAATTCAAATGGATTAATAAATGATCATGGATCCACCATACTCATGTGGAGGATCATTTTAAATTCACTTGCAAGAGTACATATAGCAGAAAAGAGAGGAGAGAGAGAAGGTAGACATATAAGAGGCTCATGATGGATCACATCCAATCATGATACTGGTTACAACATTAATGGAAGGTGAAAAAATAGTCATATGATTATTTTTTTAACATGTGTTAACTTTGATTGATGTTGGCTTCATGAAAGGTGGCATATGAGTCTCTTGGTCTTCTATGACTCATCTTGTTTTCTTCAAACTGACCTCATTTCTTGATATAGGAGCTATAAGTTAACACTTATCTCCAACTACCTTTGGGATTATTGACACCTCTTATTCTAACTTAGACACTTTTCAATCTGATGTTATAGGTGTATTAGGTATCTTATTAGTCCTAAAGAACATGTTTAACTTGAGACAAACTTGAAAAGGCTACTACAAGGTCTTTATGAGAAACATTTGGTGGAAAACTAGTTCTAAAACCTCTTTAGTCTTATTAGAGACAAAATATAGGTTTAAAAATACATTAACACTCCTTACTACCTACAAAAACATAGTATAGAGTGAAGTTACCCTAAAATAGGCTTGGAAAGGCTGATAGATTATTATGTTCACCCTTCAGAACTCTTACCACTCTGACACTAGCAAATTACCTATGTAATTGGTCTATAAATCTTCCATTAGTTACTAGAATTAACTTGTTTATGAATTGAAGATACCTCCAATTATGACATTATATGTATATATGGGTGTTTAAAAGATCTGTATGCCTTAAATGACTTTAAGAGGGTTTGTAACTTCATTTCTTCAATGGAAGTGAGAGGGCAGTCTTCACTTGGCTTAGTCTCTTGCTTGAGAAACTATCATATCAACATGATTAATTATTGTATGGATGGTTTTATGGTAATTATACCTCTACCCAAGCTTTAAAAAATTCCCCAACTGGTCAGTAAACTCTCACACACTCAAGCACCATGCAAACCAATCAAGAACCTTAATTTCATTCATGGTACATACTTATGTTTTTAATTTTTATCCCTAATAATTAAATTTAAGGAATTTAAACCAATAAAATAGATTCAAGGACATAAATAAAGATCTCCATGGAAAATTTCATGAGGTTTCATTGAGTAGAACTCAAAATATGCACTTTTGGTAAAATCTAGGCTTGGAGGGCAACAAGTAGGCTAGTTTGCTAAAATATTTATGTTTTGAGTTATAGAGGGTATAAAGAACTTATTAATTTTGTATTTTAACTTATATTAACCCTATAAACATTAAAATAACTATTTTTTCATGATTAATAACAAAAAACATCAAAAACACTCCATTTTAGGTCTGCAACAACCCAAAAATTAGGAACAATAGACCTAGAGAGAGAAATAAACATATCTTGAGTTTATTATCTAAAAATGCTTAATTGTATTTTTGATATGAAACTAATACCCATATTTATCTTAAAACTATTGGATACACTCAATTAGTCAAGAAAGTCTCATAAAATGCATGAAAATAAAAGACAAGTGAAAAGACTTTAGGGTCGCATTTGAATCACCCAAATCATTTGGATTTGAGGAGGGCATAAATGATGTTATTTTCATGATTTTGTACTAAATTAACTAAGGAAATGAGTGAGAAATTTTGATCACCTAAGTTACCTAAAGGGTATGGGGGGAGAGCATACACACATCAATCATTTTACACAAACAAACAACTTCAACAGATAAGCAATGAAAATGAAACTCTTAAGATCATTTACCTAGTGTGAGAGTTCATTTTAATCACCAAAATGAAATGTGTTGTGAATTTTAGGCCCCTTGGCATTAGTTTCTTAAAAAAATTTTAAAAAATTTGAAAACATCTAAGGCATGAAAATGAATTAGGTTCATTTTAAACATCAAAGATAAAGTGTGCAAGATTTTATCATGTTCAAACTTGATCTTTCACACCTTAGGACCTAAAATTGTTAGTGGGTTTTTGCCTACTTAGAATCACAAAAGTGAACAATTTTTTTTTTTCAAAGTTTACTCTCGAGTTTCTCTATTTTTTGTCTTAGAGATTGATGTTGATCCATGCAGGGATTGATGTTGGTCTACATGGATCGATGTTAGTCAATCCAAAGGGATCAACATCGGTCGATATAGATCAACTTTAATTTATTACAAAACATAGTAAAACATAACATGGATTTTTAAAAAAATATGGCTAACAAGATGAGTATAAAACCAACAAACAACACTAGATCCTACACGCAAATGGTCAGTAAAACAACATTTAGGCTCTTAGACACAAAACAAAAACTAGAAAACTCAAAAAAAACCTTGTTAAACATGTTTTTGCCATGCCCTTTTATAAACATACGGGTTGATGTCAATTCTGGAAGGATCTGATGTTAGTTCTGGTAGGATGACATCGGTCTTAGTAGAATTGACATTGGTCTCTGTGTAAATTATGTCATTAAAAAATAGAATGTGTGAAAAACAAAGTTAGAAATCAAATTTTAAAGATTTTCAAGCATCCATTGATGAAACTAAAGGCTACATATTAATATCCTTGCTTGTATAGGATACTCCATAAGGTCCCACCAAGTGTGCCATTTGTGATCATAAGAATCCAAGAAGGGAGGTTAGTATAGTTTTAGTTTGAGCATTAAAACTTCAAATAAACACACTAACACTTACACTCCTAGCCTAGAACTTAGGGAGAGCTTAGTAATAAAAGACTGAATGAGAGCAAAACTAAAACATAAAAGACACAAATATTTAACTTCCTTGGGAGTTTTAAATGCTTTGTTGAGTGGCTTTCTTGGTTTGTGCATCAAGAAGTCTTTGACAATGGAGGTTGTGTAGCTTATTATCTCCTTGGCAACTTGGATTGGATGTGGCTTGTGATTTCTTGGCTTAATATTTTAGAATTATAACATTATTGACATGAGTCTTATGGACCAATTCTTTCATAATACCTCTGCAATACTCAAGCTTAGAAGAAGAGGCAGGGCCTTGTATTTATAGATTTTAGAATTAAATCTCACCCAATGTGAGTTAGGGTTGAGTTATGGCTTGGAATGGGTTCAAAATAATCCTAGGAGAGTCAAATCAAACCCTAGTAGAGTTAATAATTATCAAGTAATCATGAATTGTAATTACTAAGCATGGCTATCCAAAAAAATAGATATTTTCAAAGAGCTTGACAACTCATAAAGGAAATGATAAAAGGCTAAGATATTTTCAATTTCCTTTTTTAGTTATTCATTAATTTAAAATGGATAATTCAACTAGGCATTTAATTTGGTTTATCTTGCTATTTAATTTTGATTTAATTGTGCAAGTGCCCCACTTAATAGGTCCATAGGCCAAATTGACTGTTGTGATGCTACAAGGTGATTAGGGATGAATCTATTAGAGTTTATTTTTGCATACGATATAATACCCAAATTAGGGATGCCTCTATGTGATTTTGAGCTTTTATGAATGGTGTACAAATAAATTTGGGATGTTTAATGATTCCTATGCTTAATTTGCAATGGTTGGTAGGAATCAACCTAAAACCCAGTCAAAAGCCAGTTATGGCCAATTTTAGGAGTCTACATATATCACTTCAAGTATCTGATAGTTAACCTAGGACAATATAGCACATTATACCCAAATCAACACTATCACTATGGTAATAAACATAGAAAAAGATCATGTTGCTATTGTTTGAATAACTACATAAATTGTTTTGAAAAAAAAAAGAAAGAAGATAAGCTAGAAGAGCAACTCGTATAGATTACCAAAGATATTCTATAGTAATAAATTACTATAATGACCATCCTAGCAGCTCAAGATCTAGTACGTCAACCAAATTTTGATTGGTTAAGTGAGACACAAGAACATTTCCTTAGATTTACATTTTATATGTGGGATAATAGAACTAGTGCAATTAAATTTAAATTAATTGTTGAAGTATTATAAAAATAAGAATATCATGTAATTTTGGTAGAAAGAGCTAAAGTGATAGCTGTGTGAAGATCAAAACAAAGAAGACCATGTTAGAGAGCACTCCAAATGCAACTTGCACCTTAACAACAATAGTTTTCCTTCCAAATTGGTAGAAAGATGATTTATTAGGGAAATTAAATCTCAAGGTAACACAAATGTCTTATATCAGTTGTAAGATTTATAACTTAAAGTTAGATCTTGAGAAAAAAGAAAACTCAATAAGTTAGTTGTTATCCATTCAAATCCCAAGAAAATCAAACAACTATAGGGCGGGTTAGTAATAAGTCAATCTCTTGTCCTATTAAGTGTTTTTCTCCCATTGTAGGTATTTTTTATAACCATGTAAATGTTTTAGGGTAATGCAATTGGTACATTATCTTTAGGACAATTACTTGAGCTTCCAAAAGTATCACAGAAGAATTTCCCAAAAATAACATGCAATGGTAAACAACATCTAAATGAACATTTATTGCCTTTTCTATAATATGTGGAATTTTTAGAGTCGAATAAAAATATGTTATGGTAATATTGTTTTTTGATACTCTTAAAAGTGGAGCTTTATATTGGTTCTTTCATCTTTATATATGAGCCATTACTAATTGGAATGCCATGAAAACCAAGTTTGAGAGTAGGTCCAAACCAGTGGAGGATTCTCCTGCATTATTGGCCCAACTCACTCAAATGAAGAAATAGGCTTATGAACTTGTGAGATATTTCATATTTAAATTCAACAAGTTACTTCACAAGATACCAATAAATTCTAAGCTGATGGAAGGAAATCAAAAGTGTTTTTTTATCAATTTGTAATTTCTAGAAGTTGTCAATTGAAAAGATTCATATTAGTCGACTTGAGTGCAACTTATAAATTAGACATTACTATCAAAGATGACATGATAATGTCTAGTAAAATGAATAAGGAGCCTTCAAAAGGTAAAGCACAAAGCTTAGGTTAGTCTTCCACTAAACAAATTCTGTAAAACATGGCCAATGATATAACAACTTTGAAGAGGTAACTATCTTTGAAAACTATCACTACTTCTTATCAAGCTATTCCCAAGACAAACTATGTGCCTTACCAAGGGAATCATCCTTAATTGAAAGTTCTTCAAGAAAATATTTCCATAGAATCTCCTCTACATCCAAATGTGAATGTTGTTGTGAATGTTGTTTTATAAATATAATAGATTTTTAGATATGAAGAAGTAAAATAAGAATAAATAGAAAATCTATATCCTCAATAATTAGAAATAGAAGAACCTTGTGGAAACTCCAATATCACATACCTCAAATATGACTCAACCAAAGATGATTGAAATGACATTGTTGGAGATATGAATATCCAGTCATTTGCAGTCTTTAATAGAGCACAAAATTAGAAAAAACAACAAACTGATAAACAAGAAGACTCTAAAAGTTATTTTTTCATGAAGATTTTTTTTCACCGAGATAAAAAAATTGAAAGCAACCAATGGATAATATATGCCAATCTCCTCAAATAACTTCTACCATTTATCCAAAAGGTAACAATGATGTGAATGCTTCTCAAACCATTGAAAGTTATTCTTCTACTAGCTTTCTTGCTTTTGATATTATTGAACATATAAATAAAACCAAAATCAAAATGTCATATGCTGAGTATTTAAGGTTAAACCCTGAATAATTATATAGGCTAATAGAGTTTATCAAAGTTAAATTTCCCAACATTTAAAAGGCCAATGTCAAAGGGATACTAACAACTCCATCATACTCTAATCTAGTAAACACCATGGTGGTTTTCACAACAAAATATAATAAAGTTGAAAAATTATATATTTCCCTATTCCTCAAGAAATGAAAAGTAAACAATTGTATCATTGATACTGGAGCTTATGATAATGTAGTGCCCACTAAAATTTCACATCCCCTTGGTTTGACCTACATAAAGACCTTTGGTCATTACTCTCCATAGAAGCTATTGTGGATCAAATTTTCACACTTGAGAGGGTGTTTCAAGCCCTCTCACTTGAGATATACAATGGGATTAGTCCTAGGTTGTGGGTGACCTCTAAGTGGACTAAATCTCTAGATTATAGGGCTATCTCCTGTTGATGTATCAATTAATATCACAACACTACTGATTACTAGCTTGAAAAGGAAAAGGGAGGAGAATAACATGAAAGAAAACTAAGTGGGTGATACACAAAGTCAATTGATCACTACCGACTAACTACATGTGCACATGTAGACCGTGAGACTAATCTGAACATATATTACTCTCAATCCGAATCTCTCACATCAACATTTCAATGTGGAGGTTATGATAGATGTTTAGGCTAGGAGGAATAATCAAGAGGTATATAATGAAACTAATGAATAGGTAAAATTCATCAACCCTCACACTTCACATGACCTATAAATTAAGTTTTCAAATTGCATATAGGTATTAGGATAGGATAAAACATCAAGGAAGACCAAGCAAATCACTAAACAAGATCAACTATCCATGCATACACAATAAGTACAGGCAAAGGAAGAGGTAAAATGAGTAGTATTTATTGATCCAAGGCATAACAATGAGCAAGGATTCACCATACTCAAGTGGAACATCCTTTACAAAGCCAAACAAGGCTGTATATAGAGAGAAAGAGTGTGTGTGTGTGAGAGAAGGATGTTAGGGTAATTCAAATGACAAGTGTACTCTACTTCAAATCAGTTACAAGGCCAAATGGAAGAGTCTAAGATCAGTTCCATCCACCTCCTTAGCATGTGTTGGCTCAACTTGATGAGGAACTTCACCAAGTGGCATAGGATCTCTTGTTTGGAGAGTTACAAACACTTCTTGAAAGACCAATTACCATTTGGTAGTTTGAAACATGTCATATTAACCTCACAAAGTAACCTCCACTCCATTATAAGATTTTCAAAGCTTCATCAATATCCCATTGGCACCTTTTCTTCACTCCTTTCAAGGGTGAATATCTCCTTCATTAGCCCTATAGGCCTCTTAGTTCATTAAGTATGATTTGTTTAGTGTGAGACATTGGAATAAAAATAATACCTCCATGAGAACCAAAAGAAAAAAAGTGGGTTTTGAAATTTAAGAAGATGTATGGTTCTCCACACCAACCTCTCCAATGGTCTTCATCAGCTCATCTATCTAAAAACCATGTTTTGAGCCCAAAACCCTACAAAAACACAACATTAAATGTAATTGTAGAGCTGAAAGTACAAGAAAATCTCATGGTGAGGATATTATTGGAGAGAGGAATGACTATCAGATGTTTAAAAGAGAAATTAAATTTATTAGGAGGCATATTTTCACCTTTTTTCCTTTCAAACTCCTATAAGGGTTTTAGGAGGGTTTATAGATGCTTGGGTTCTTAACAATAGTTCATAAAGTTTAGGGAATTAATATCTAAAATAATGCCACTATATTTTATTAGATAAGAGTCCCCAAATATCCCTAAGATATTTAGGTCCCATGCACCTTTTCTGTAAAGTTCCAACTAAATATTTGAGGCTCTCAAGTGGCTAGTAGGCATTCTGTGCACCTTAGAGAGAGTTTTAGGCCAAAATGGATAGTTTAAAGCCTTCATATGAAAAATAGTACCTCAATAACATCAACCAATCCCTTTTAAAACCTATTAATTTGGTTTAAATTCCTATTCAATGCTTTCTCACCATTTAGGCTAAGTTTTCCAATGGTAGGGTTTAAGAATGGTCTTAGGCCTAAAGACCTAATTGTTGTGTTTTCTAAGTTTGAAACTAATGAAGACATTTTAATTAATTTTAAAACTATATATACATGAAAATCACTAATTATAAGTCCTTTATCATCTATTTTGGCTTGGGAAATCCATTTGACTCTCTTTTCCACACTATACATAGTCAACAACAAGAGATGAAAATAATATTGTAGGTGCCTATTTGGTTTTCTTACCATTAGTGGAGGGAATGGATGGAATGGAGAACTTGAATAGTTTTTTTAATAATTAATTTGTCCCTTGGTACTTTTTAATTTTCATAAAACATCTTTAAATTTGGGTACTATCTCCATCTCTGTCTGCCTATGCATTAAACAAGGAGTCCTAGTTGGGTGTAGGTGGTCATCTTAGGATTTTATAATATTTTGAGAATTTGAAACATATTTGGTGTCTTTTAATACCTTGGTGATCTCAAAAAATATTATACGGTTATATTCATACCCCATTTTTCCTTTGCAACCTATTATATCCTTCATCTAAACTCATAGAAGTAGTCCCTTTTCCACTATATCCATGACAAGCCTGTGAGGTGTCTTCCCTGAGTTCATTTGGTTGATATAATCCTTAAACACATTTTAAAATTAATTAATTATTACTCAAATCCATCTCCCACACCTAGATTAAATATTATTTACACCTATTTTTCAAAACCTATTCATGTAGTGTACCTTTTTGTTTATAGGCTTGTAAGCTTCATTTGGGCTTTTTTTTACATTTTGTCTTTCTTGGGATAAATTGTTCACTTGAGACACTATGATAAATTTATTTACATGTTACAAATCATATTTAAACATTTAATGTTCATTCAGACTCTAAACCCAACATTAATTTTGCACACTTTTTTCAATTTGCCTAAAAGGGCCTGTAAGTGCTCATTAGGTTTGTTGATTGTCCACCATGTTAAAATAGAGACTTTGTTATTTTAGATTTCCATAACATGATGTTTATTGGAAGAATATGTTCACTATGAGAATGATATTATTCACCTTAGAGTACCCTTTTTCATATCTACAATTATTAGATCAATGAAGAAACCATAATCCTAGACCTGTAAGTATAGTGCATCATATAAGAGTAGGCTCATTTGAGGCTTGAGGGGATTGAAAGTGTTTGAGGATTATTGAGAATAACCTCATAAAATTTTAGGGAGAGATAGGATGGATCCTACTGCCCACTAAGGGCACACTTGATTACCTTTGTATTAGCAACTAAACATAGAATTTCACCAGAATGAATAAGTAACTAAAAATCTGATACCACTTTGTCAGGAATCTAGAACAACAAACATGCTCTGATTCCACTGTTAGGATCTAGGAAGCACAATTGATTACCATGTACAAGCAACTTAACATGTGGAATTAAATCAGAAGTAACAAGTAACTAGAATTCAAAAATAACACAGAATATGAGAGACAATACCCAATTGTATTAATACTCTTCTAGAAGGAAATACAACAAAGAAGATGCCACAGTCTTCTTCCTTACACACCTCTAGGGCTCCCACACCTCTAGGGCATAAACAATAAATATCTTCAAGAGCTCACTCTCTCTCTTATGGTCCCAACACACAACTCAAACACAGAGTTGGTGTTCCCCTCCAACCAGTCAGTATCACTACTGCCAGTACACAAGTGCTCCATGCACTCCAAATCTGAGTACACACTGTACTCCAAGTACACAATGTACTCCAAGTAGATCTCCCTGATCTTGCTCCTTGATAAGTTGCTATCACCTTTGATCTTACTACCTCGCAGACCTCCTTTGACCTCGCACACACACACCTGTAGATCAATCGATCTTACTTACACATGTAGATCTCCAAACATGGCCTTGCACACCTGCCGACCAAGATCATACACACATGAATAAATCTTCTGATTCTCCAAACCAGCACCCCTGTGGATCTCTACTAGACCTTGAAACAACCTGCGGATCTCCTTGATCATACACACTTGGCACTGTGGCACTAGGAGGAACACACCTTGCTCTCTTCCCTCTGAAGGAGCTAACCTTGCTCTTACTCAACTAGCACACTTTACAATACAACCCATGAGTCTATTATATAGATATCATGCATACAATAATTATACTCGCAACTCAAGACCAAAAATAGTCTTTACATGCAAACTGCCTGTCCAAAAATAGACCGGTCTGGAACTTGCGTGCAAACTACATGCACACACAGGTTGCCGACGTCAGTTCTTCACAGACCGATGTCGGCCAACTTATAACCAACGTCAGTTGCTTCTGCATTGTAATATGACCGACGTCGATTGGCCTGACCGATGTTGGTTCTTATGCAACTCACTCTGCAACTTAGCAACCCAGCAACCTCCTGCATGTTTGCATCAGTGAAGCTTTTAGCTCCACAACCTAACAAAAATAGAGACTTTGTTATTTAAGATTTTCATAACATGATGTTTATTAGAAGAATATGTTCACTATGAGAATGATATTATTCACCTTAGAGTACCCTTTTTCATATCTACAATTATTACATCAATGAAGAAACCATAATCCTAGACCTGTAAGTATAGTGCATCATATAAGAGTAGGCTCATTTGAGGCTCGAGGGGATTGAAAGTGTTTGAGGATTCTTGAGAATAACCTCACAAAATTTTAGGGAGAGATAGGATGTCTATAAGGTCAAAAATGACTTCTTTGTAATGACTCTCACACAAGAATAGGTACAAATATTGACCTACAAGTCTACAGACTTGTAGGTCTCCATTCCTATTCATTTGGATGATCCAAGCCTATTTAGGAGTCTTACTATAACATGATTTCATCACCTTATTTTTATTATATATTTAGGTAGTGCCAATAATTTCTTCAAGACATCTCAATATGTCATTCACCCCTACTCTACTTGTAAGCACTTAAAAACCATTCGTTGACCTTGCCTACCACTCTCAACACCATTAAATAGAGGTTGTTTCTCTCTAAATTATACACACATGCCAAAATTGGTGGATAAAGGTTTGATAAGGATTTTTATATGTTTTATGGGTCTCTAAAATATTTAAATTGACACATTTATCTTGTAATTGCACTCAAAATACCTAGAACTGAGCTTTGAGGGTTTTTTAGGGTTCAAGACCACCTCATGGTATTAGTGATTGTTTATAAAGGAGGGGCCACCAACATGAGAAATATGGACATGAATTTTAAGGCCATTAGGACCCTCTCCTTTTCCCAAGATCTTAGGTCACCACTCTCTCTCCTCTATATAGAATGAACATACAAAACTTCCCATTATGAGTTTGCCAAGGGATTGATGGAGATTTTGATGCAAATTTTTGCTTCTTTGGATTTATAAAATCTTGATAGTCATGAAATTTATCTAATGGAGGTGAAGAGACACATTTTTATGCATTTAAACCTGAATATGGATCTTTTCTATCTGTACAAGTGACCAAAATTGCCTTCTTTGGAGTGATTCATCCTCTTTTGGATGTTGAACTACAAGAATTCATGATTTTGACCAATTCCTAACATTATGCACGTTATAAATTTATTTAAAAAGTTTTAAAAGTGTGATTACATGTATATTTCATCTTTTTTAGCTTTGAAATTAACTTGACAAGCCTAGACATATGTTAGACTTGACCATATGCACCTTTAATGTAATATTGACCTATGTGACATGCTTACAAAATATTTGATGACCTTAGAGACTTATTTACCTTTGAACCATGATTGAAAAATATAACACACAAGATGACCTTGGATACAAAGTTAGACCTCTTGTCAAGACTCAAAATGGTGAATTGGACATCCCTTACACCCTGTCAATAATGACCTCCACAAGAAGTAGCTAAGACAAGCAAAAATTCAGTGAGAATAAGAAACCTTAATATTTCCAAAAACCTTAATATATGATAATTTACCTGAACATTTACAAAACATGAGATATGCTATTTTAGACCTCTAGAGACTTTTTAATCTCTTCTTCTCACTCAAGCATACTTTCTTGGAGGATTAATGCCTCATTTCATAACCCAAAACATGGATTCTCATGATGAATCTGCATACCACTCTAGTACACACTATGAAACCTTAAAATATGCTAATCAAGACCTTCATTGAATAATAAGACAATCATAAAACCTCATGATGCAAGCATAAGACATCACACGACATGGGATGGCTATCAACAAAGTTAGGAGACATGACAATTTAAGTTTAAAACTATAGGGGTTGTTTATTTTTGACCTGAGAGTTAAAAAAGAGTCAAAAATTTGATGATTCATAGGGGTAACATGCATGCAATGCTAATAAACCAGTAGACTTGTCCTTCCATTAGGAAATGGAGTCACTTTTACTCAATTATTTATTGATTTATGCCTTGACCTTTGAGTGAAAGCTCTTGAAACCATACAAGATAGTTGATTACCTCACCAAGGCAACCAAAATAGAAAAAAACACCAAATCAAAACACAAAAAATAAACAAGACAAAACAAGAAAACACACTTGTGCTTACAAGCACTTAGGTAAAATAAAATAAAATCAATCTACTACACACAACCAACCTCAACATATCTTTTTCCTCCAGGATTAGATGGAAAGCTCTTGAGATTTTCATGCTCCCATGAAATCAAATTATCACATGTTGAATAGAGTCTAATCAGGTATTGCTCATAGAGTGAGAGCTTTCACCTACATTTTGAGTTGTTATCATACTGATAATCTCCTTGATTGATAATCAAACCTTCTTGCTTCATTCCTTTGTTCATGAGTTGACTATGTGAGTCAATAACAAAGTTATACTTATCCCAAGCTTATATACTTGGCACTAACAATGCTATCTTTGTCTCATCAATAGGATGCTCCTAATCAAACCGAGAAATTTGAGTTAGATCTTATGGCATGCTTATAGGGCTGGATTTAAAGATAAATTCACCTTGCTTCTTGAGAGATTGAGACCAATGAAGCTCATTTATCTTTTTCAAGAGTGAACAAAAGTATACAAATTGATTGAGAGTTTGATAACCTTCATTAAGAACATAAAAAAAGTCATCATTAAGTGGAAATACCTCTTAGAATGTTGGAATTGAGGAATTAATCCTTTCTTATACCTTGACTTACTTACCAAAGCTACCTTATTCTATTTTAATCATCCTATATCCTCCCTACAGAAGAGTGAAACCTGATCCAATCACATCAAAAAATTATTCAAACTTCCTTTCATTATCTTGTAGATCAATTAGGTCCTCTTGTAGTACATTAAATTCCTCTTTATAGTAAGGGAGAGGTTCATCAGCTTGAGGAAAGCAAGGAGGTTAAAAGAATAAATCTACCTTCTTAACTTCCTCATACTTGGTTGGCACCTCACCCATACTGTATAGTCATCTTGAACCTAATCATTACCATAAAACACATGCCAATGTGACTGATCCATTTGTTCATTGATGGTACTTTGAAAACCTACCTATGATTCTAACATTTTCAACTCATAAAGTCTTGCCTTCTCCTTATCTCTAAAGATTGAGTTGCATCCATCTTCACCAAGTGGTGTTCTAATGATATATTTTTCATCATATACACTTAAATTATCTTATTCATAGCCTTCTTGGGAATGATCTATAACTATAATTTGACTATATTCCTCAAGGAGGGGATGCTCAAACTCACAAACTAGTTTTGAGTTCTCATGATCAATGAGCTTATCCCTCTCTTCCTTCCTTTCACCAATGAATCCTTCCAACTTTGAAATGTTTTATTTTTCAACTTTCTCCACAAGGAATTCCTTATTCATATGAATTCTCTTTTGAATTTATTTCCAAGATGGGAAAATTTAGGTTCTTCAAGCTTATCAACAAAGTTTTCCTTTTTGATTTGGATTGCTTTTTGAATTGACTTCCAAGATGGAAAGGGTTTAGGCTCTTGAGGAGGGATGAGTGGGGATTGAATAGGTTCAAGTTCTTCTTTGGTCTCAATTACCAAATCTAAACTTATTCAACTTTGTTTATCTCATGATTTCACCACTTGATTCCAACTTGGAATCTAAGGAATCTTTTGGGGGGTTCTTGAAGAAGGGGAATGGAGTTTTATGCCAAGATAACCTCATTAGTTTCCCTCCAAGTAGCAATCAAACTTTCCAATTTTGATTTGTCTTGATCCTCAACCCTCTCAACAATAACCTCTTTCCTTTTTAGATGTTCTATTAGATTTATTTCCATGATGGGTAGGATTGAGGGGTATATTAAAGACTTGGAAAGTTTTGAAACTCATTTTACTTGGTCTTTTGAGGAGGAATGGGTGGCATAAAAGAGGGTTGAGGTGGTATAGGATAAGGCACATGAGGCTGATAACACTGAACTTTCTGCCTTTCATGACCTATTATCTTGTCTTTTATGCATTAAATTAGGCCACCTATGTCCATCATGTCACTAGTGAGTCTTTGCCAATTTTCTCTCTTAATAGGTGCCCACTCTCTCCTTATCAGCTACAATGAGTCTCTCACATTTTAAATGAGATGACTAGGAACACTTTGACCATACTCCTTTTGTGTATTAAGCTCTATCATATGTCTTTTATAGCCCAAGATATCTTACTTTAAGATTGAGATAGACTGATTTGAAATATGACCATGTTGACTAGGGGTAGCATGGTCTTGAAAAGGTTGATTAGAGGGATGAAAATGCTTCCACAGAGGTGGAATATCTTGGTAAAGTTATTGAGGAAAAGAAGGAAGGTAATATTCTTTATAACAAGGTTGATAAGAATCAACATATTGTTGATAAGGTTCAAAAAACTACTGACAAGGATCAACATGAGTTTCATATGGTTCATTAACTTGTTTAAAAGAGAAATAAACACGAAACGTAGCCATGAAACCTCATGAGAAAGGAATTTTTGAAAGAACACTTGTTTAAAATGATACCTAGACTATTAAAACTAGCCGAATACATTCAAAGTCACCATTGATGTTTGTCGAAATGCCTCTAAAGGCTAGTGCATTAAAGAACAACACTGAAAACCCTTCAATTGATTGTCAATCTTATCCCACTGAGTGTGCCAGAACTATTATGGTTCAAATTTGCATCCTTGAGAGGGTGTTTCAAGCCCTCTCACTTGAGTTATATAATGGTATTACTCTTAGGTTATGGGTGACCTCTAAGTGGACTAAACCTCTAGATTATAGGGCTAGCTCTCTTTGATCTATCAATTAGGCTCTCTACACTACTAACTACCAGATTGGAAAGGAAAAGGGAGAAAATAACATGAAAAAAACTAAGGGGGTGATACACTAAATCAATTGATCACTACCAACTAGCTGCATGTGCACATGTAGACCATGAGACTAATTTGAACATACACTACTCCTAATCTAAATCTCTCACATCAACATTTCAATATAGAGGCTGTGATAGATGTTTAGGTTAGGAGGACCAATTAAGAGGTATATAATGACATTAATGAATAGAAAAACTCACTCAACCCTTACACTTCACTTGAACACTTCACATGACTTGTAAAAGAAGCTTTCAAACTACATATAGGTGTTAGGATATGACAACATGTCAAAGAAGACCAAACAAATAACTACACAAGATCAACTATCTATGCATACACACTAATTACAATCAAAGAAAGAGGTAAAAAAAGTAGTCTTTATTGGTCCAAGGCATACAAATGAGCAAGGCTTGCTATAATCAGGTGGATCATCCTTTACAAAGCCAAACAAGGCTGCATATATAGAGAAAGAGTAAGAGAGAGAGAGAGAGTGAAAAGGATGATGGGGTAACTCCAATTACAAGTGTCCCTACTTCAAATCAGTTACAAGGCCAAATGGAAGAGTCTAAGATCAGTTCCATCCATCTTCTTGGAATGTTTTGACTCAACTTGATGAGGAACTTCACCAAGTGGCATATGAGCTCTTGTTTAGAGAGTTACAAGCACTTATTGAAAGAGCAGTTACCATTTAGAATCTTGACACATGTCATATTAGCCTCATGAAGTAACCTCCACACCATTATAGGATTCTTAAAGCTTCTTCTATCTCCCATTGGCACCTTTTCTTCACTTATTTTAATGGTGGAGATCTCCTTCATTATCCCTATAGGCCTATTAGTTCTTTAAGTATGATTTGTTTAGTGTTAGCTATTGGAATAATAATAAGATGTCCATGAGAAATTATAGAAAGGTTGATGGACCTATTTGAGAGGATAAAAAAAAACATGTTGTGATATGAACCATGGCCTTCAAGTGATTTAACTCGCTGCTCTATCTCTCCTGGGTGACAACATCACCTTTTCACAAGCATTTTTGCACTATCTATAGAAGTTAGACCTATATGTGTATTTTCAAATGCAAAAGAGTGGGTTTTAAAGTTTGAGAAGATGTAGGCATCTCCACACCAACCTCTCCAATGGTCTGCATTAGCTCATATGTCCAAAAACCCTATATTGAGCCCAAAACCCTACAAAAACACAACTTTAAATGCATCCATATAGGTGAAATTACAATGAAATATCATGGTGAGGATATTATTTGAGTGAATAATGATAATCAGATACTTTCAAGTTAAATTCAATGCATTAGGAGGCACATCTTTCACCTTTTTCCCTATCAAGCTTCTAGAAGGTTTTTAGGAGGGTTTATACATGCTTAGATTCTTAATGATAGTTCATAAAGGTTAGGGTGTTAACCTATGAACTAATGCCACTATATTTGAGTGGACAAGGGTCCCCAACTATCCCCAACATATTGAGGTCCCATGCACCTTGTATTTATAGTCCCAAGTAAACTTTTGAGGCTCTCAAGGGGTTAGTAGGTATTCCATGCACCTTAGAGAGAGTTTCAGGCCAAAATGGTCAATTAGGAGCCTTCATCTAAAAAAACTAGTACCTCAATCACATCCACCACTTCATTGGAAAACCTCTGAAGTTGGTTTCAAGTCCTCTTCAATGCTTTGTCACCATTTAGGCTAAGCTTTCTAATGGTAGGGTTTAAGAATGGTATTAGGCCTAAAGACCTAATTTTTGTGTTTTTTGCCTTAGACACCAATTAAGATATTTTCTTTACTATTTCAACTATGTATATATGAAAATCACTCCTTATAACCCATTTATCATCTGTGTTGAATTGGGAAATACATGACTTTATTTTTGACACTATACAAAATCAACAAGACATGAAGACACTTTTGTTGGTGTATATTTGGTTTTTTTACGTTAAGTTATTAGAATTTATGCCAAGAATGTTTAACAACGATAAAAAGAGTGAAAAAATTAATGAAATCAAGAAATAATATTACTTCTCTTGGAACAAACCAAAAATGAGACAAAGATTTTTAAGTGGAAAACTGAATGTATCAGAGAAAAACCTATGTAATCTTATTAGAAGGCTTGCTACCAAAATCTACATAAGTATAAAATTGAATCAAGAGCACAAGAGAAGAAGAAAGAGAGCTAGATATTCTAGTGAGGAAAAGAGGAGAGGAAGAGCTCTTTTATAGAACAAGAGGAAGAAATGAGAGTTACATAGAACCCCATTATGACCTTACAAGCCCTCCAAGTGTGTGCCACTTGTGTCCTAATCTTTTACAAAGAGAGAGAAGTGTGTGCCATATGAGGAAGGGAGAGTTACATACTAATAACTCTAAATCTAATAAGTGGATTATGGAGGTGAGTGACACCTCATAAATGTAGGAATAATTTATATTTTATAAATACAATAAATGCACACATAAACAAGATTTAGGATAAGCCTATAAACTTATAAAAATGACTCAAATTAAAGTCAATTCTTCAACACTCCTCATTAAGCTTATTTTGGGGTTACAAAAAAAGAGAGAACCTTTACAAAGAAGAAGGGACTTGAAACTACAATGATCTGCCCCTTAATAGAAACTTCCTTCAAGAGAAATTACATAAGTTTAGAGAGAAGAAAGAAGAGAAGACGCCGCCAAAAGTCACAAGAAAAAAAATGTGATCACCAT
Source organism: Torreya grandis (assembly GCA_037957365.1). Classification (NCBI taxonomy): domain Eukaryota; kingdom Viridiplantae; phylum Streptophyta; class Pinopsida; order Cupressales; family Taxaceae; genus Torreya; species Torreya grandis. The sequence continues at coordinate 5,118,201 of JARHVA010000076.1, forward strand.
GAATCTCTGAAAAATCCTCTTTGAACAAAGTGGTCAATCCGCCATGGAACAAAGACCAACAAAAAAGAGTAATGATCCACAAACCTGTAAAACAAGCAAACTAACACTAATATTTTAATTCAAGTCACCAATATGTCATAAAAATATAATCTACATACATAAAGTATTAAAAGTAGATGTAAAAAAAATGGAGTAAAAATAACTTCCATCACAAAATGCGTAAACCTGCACGAAAAGAAGTTAGTCAACATATTCAAGCATATTACTTTTGCAATAAAAAAATAAAGAATGCGTAAACGAGATTTAGTTAATCAAAATGGAGACAAAGAAGATGTGTCATTTTCAAAAGATATGTTGCATAAAATATTAAAAGAATTATCACAAGAAGATATATCAAAGTCTCTAGAAGATTCATTTTCTTTAGGAATCCAAATAATTTTATCCTTAGAGGCAGGAGATTTATTCGTTTTTCAATAATGCAAAGTGTTATGCATGGATTTACCATAAAATTTACAAGAATGCAATTACCAACATTTAGATATTCGATGCCTGTGTTTTCCATAATACATACAAGGTTTATCATTTTTAAGCAAATCATGAGTATTAGAAGTATAATAATCAAAAGAAGTTGCATTATAAGCTCTTCAATGAGGAGGACAATAAGATGTCAATTTTTCATTAGAAGTATGTGAATCATTATAGCTAAGAGCTTTAGATTTTGCATTTGATTTAGGCAAAAGAGGTTCAAAAATTTCTGTTTCACACTTACCAAGCCCACCACCCGCATAACCCATAGAGTGCATGATTTTTAAACTGGGGTTGGTAGAAGGAGTGTGCACATGAGGTTGAGTGTGTTTAGAAATACAAGTAGATTCATCATCATTAGAGCTATTGACATTAACCAAAGACACAAATTTATCATTTTAATGTGTCAATAGACAATTGCATTTTCTCCATGAGTAGTAAAAAAGGTTTGTAAAGCAATAACAGTGTCATTTTGACAAGCAATTTTATGTTTAAGAGCAATAATCTCATCATTTTTTAAATGTATTTGAAGCGAAGCATTTTTAAATATTAAAAAAATGACAAATTTAAAAACCATTACAAATGAGATCTAAAAAAAGTGAACAATACTTTAAAAATTTGCATAATTATAATCCAAAATATTGTGTAGTTACAAAACTTTGAAATCAAATTTAAAAAAAAGAGAAGAAAAAAAAGCCCAAATAAAAGCACTAACTTTCTCTTATTAATGTAAGCAAAAATTTATTATTAATAAAAAAGACTTATTTTTAAAAAATATTAGATGAAAATCCAATACAATGCTTAAAAGCTTCGTGGAAGATTCAAAACAAGTCTTGAAAATATAAAGGGAAAAGACATATTAATATGCCAACTTTTGTTTTTCTCTTGTTTTTTTTTTAATTTAAAAAAAAACAAACAAACACTCCTTTTTGTTTTATTTCAAAAGTCTTTTTGATGGAATTAAAAATTAATAGTTTTATTTAACATGATTATATAGAAAGAAATAAAACCAAAACCACCACAGAACTAAAAACTTCTTTTTATTTGGTGGAGTGGAAAAAGTAATTATTTTAGAAAAAAGGTTACATTGAAAACTGGCACATAATAATAATTTGACAAATAATGTTGAGCGATCAAAATAAACTTTTGGAGATTTGTTTATGTCGTGGAGACCAAAAGAAATTCGTGGCAAATGTATATGAAAAACTAACTGAAACAATTATATGCAATAATCAAAGTCAAGCGTTATAAATAAATAAATCAGGTTGCGTTAAAGAGAAAAAACTTTTGAGATGGAAAAAAAAAAAAAAAAACACCCAGACTTAATGGATTTGAATGTTCAAAACAACTCTTACGTTACGCGATCTCATCATTATAGCCTGTATTTAACAAAAAGCTTAGAAAAGCATATTCATGAGTTATATTTTGGGAGGAAAAAACATTACGCCAAGTTTAAAGAACGATTGAAATTGAAAACAAACAGCTTTAAAATGCCAGTAAGAGGGAAACTCAGTGATCAAATGTAGAGGACGCCAATGGGTCTGCAAATGTATTTTCAACGTACCTTTCACTGGATGCCAACGCCTCTGCTAAATGGAATGCCAACGCACCTGTCTGATGCACCTCCAAAAGGGGCTTCAACGCTACTGAGATTACACAGTGCCAATAATGAGCAGAGACTTACAGGAAGGACGAAGGAGGGATCTGGGGAAGGATTACACAGTGCCAAAAAAAAATTATGCTAAACAAAGAGATGGATTGATAAAAATTTGAAATTTCTTCTAAAGTGCTTGCACAAATCACAAATCAACGTTAAAAGAGACCAAAGCTCTGATACCAGATTATGATTTATGCTAGGAACATTTAACAATGACAAAAAGAGTGCAAAAAATGATGAAAACAAGAAACAATATTACCTCTCACGGAGCAAACAAAAAATGAGACAGTGTTTTAAAGTGGGAAACCAAACGTATCAAGAAAAATCCACGTGATCTTATTAGAAAGCTTGCTACCAAAAACTATACAAATACAAAATTGAATCAAGAGCACAAGAGAAGATGAAAAAGAGCTAGAGATTCAAGTGAGGAAAAAAGGAGAGGAAAAGCTCTTTTTTAGAATTAGAGGAGGAAAATGTGAGTTACATAGAACCCCATTATGACCTTACAAGCCCTCCAAGTGTGTGCCACTTGTGTCTTAATCTTTTACAAAGAGAGGGAAGTATGTGCCATGTGGGGAAGGGAGAGTTACATGCAAGTAACTCTTAATCCAACAAGCGGATTAGGGATGTGCGTGACACCTCATAAATGTAGGAATAAATTGTATTTATAAATACAATAAATGTACACATAAATAAGACTTAGGATAAACCTATAAACTTATAGAAATGACCCAAATTAAGGTTAATTATCCAATATAAGTGGAGGGAGTGGATGGAATGGAGACCTTGAATAGGTTTGTTGAGACTTCCTTTTCCCCTTGGTCCCTTGTAATAGTCACAAAACATCTTGAAAGTTGGGTATTATCTCCATCTTTGTCTGCCTATGCATTAAGCAAGGAGTCCTAGTTGGTTGTAGGTGGTCATCTTAGGATTTTAGAATCTTTTGAGAATTTGAAACCTATTTGGTGTCTTTTAATACCTTGGTGATCTAAAACAATATCATAGGGTTATATTCTTACCCCATTTGTCCTCTGTAACCTATTAGATCCCTCATCTAAACTCATAGAACTGGTCCCTTTTCCACTATGTCCATGACAGGGTTATGAGGTGTCTTCCTTAAGTTCATTTGGTCAATAGAATACTTCAACACATTTTCAACTTAATTCATATTTATTCAAATCCATATTTGATGCTTGGAGTAAATATTATTTCCACTTATTTTGCAAAACTTGTTCATGTGGTGTACCTTTTTGTTGACAGGCCTGTAGGCTTCATTTAGGTTTTTTCTTACATTTTGTCTTTCTTGGGCCAAATTGTTCACTTGAGAAACTATGAGAAGTGTATTTTCATGTTACACATCCTCTTCAAACCTTTCATGTTTATTCAAACTCTGAACCCAATATCAATTTTGCACACTTTCTTCAATTTGCCTAAAAGGCCATGTAGGTGTTCATTAGGTTTGTTGATTGTCCACTGTGTTACACTAGAGACTTTGATATTTGAGATTTTCATAACATGATGTTTATTAGAAGAATATGTTCATTAAGTGAACATCATATTCACCTTGGAGTACCCTTGTTCATCTCTGCAAGTCTTAGATCAATGGAGAAACCATAATCGTAGACCTATACGTATAGTGCATCATATGAGAGTAGGCTCATTTGAGGCTTGAGGGGATTGTAGGTGTTTGAAGCTTCTTGAGACTAATCTCAAAATATTTTAGGGAAAGAGAGGATGTTTATAAGTTAAAAAATGATTTCTTTGTAATGACTCTCACACAAGAATAGGTATAAATATTGACCTACAAGTCTGTAGACCTTTAGGTTTACATTCTTATTCATTTGGTTGATCCAAGCCTGTTTAGGAGTCATACTATACCATGTTATCATCACCTTATTTTTATTATACCTATAGGTAGTTCCAAAAACTTCTCCAACACATCTCAAGATGTCATTCACCCCTACTCTACTTTTATGCACTTGAAAACCCTTCATTGACCTTGCCTTCACCTCTCAACACCATTAAATAGAGGTTTTCTTTCAACTATTCACACATGCCAAAATTGGTGGATAAATATGTGAGAAGATTGTGTAGATGTTTTAGGGGCCTCTACAATATTTGATTTGACACATTTAGCTTGCACTTGCACTCAAAATGACCAAAATTGATCTTTGAGGGTTTTGATAGGGTTTAAGACCACCTCATGGTCTTAGTGATTGTTCATAAAGGAGGGGCACCAATCTGAGAAATATGGCCATAGGTTTTAAGGCCATGAATATATCCTCCTCTACCCAAGATCTTAGGTCACCACTCTCTCTTCTCTGTTCGAATGAACATATGAAACTTCCCATTGTGAGTTTGCCAAGGGCTCGATGGAGTTTCTGATGCAAATTTTGGCTTCTTTGGATCTGTGCAAGCTTGATAGTCATGAAATTGATCCAAGGGAGGTGAAGATACACCCTTGCATGCATTTAACCCTATATATGGATCCTTTCTATCCATATAAGGGACCAAATCTACCTTCTTTGGAGTGACTCATCCTCTTTTGGATGTTGAACTACAAGAATTCATGACTCCTAATTATTGAAATTATTCACATTAGAAATCTCTTTCATAAGATTTAACAATGTACTTGAAATCATCTTTCATCTTTGTTAGCTTAGACATTGACTTGAAAAGCCTAGACTTATGTTAGACTTGACCATATGCACCTTTCCTTAAAGACTTCTAAAATGCAATATTGACCTATGTGAGATGCTTACAAGATATTTGATGACCTTAGAGACTTATTTACCTTTGAACCATAATTGAAAACTAGACCACATAATATGACCTTGAACACAAATCTAGACCTCATGTCAAGACTTAAAATGGTGACTTGGACATCCCATACACCTTGCCAACAATGACCTCCACAAGAAGTAGCTAAGACAGGAAAAAATACATTGAGAACAAGAAACCTTAATCTTTCCAAAAACCTTAACATATGCTAATTTACCTTAACATTTCCAAAACATGATATATGTTATTTTAGACCTCTAGAGACATTTGTATCTCTTCTTCTCACTCAAGCATACTTTCTTGAAGGACTAATGCCTCATTTCATGACCCAAGACATGACTTCTGATGATGAATATGTAGACCACTCTAGTACACAATTTGAAACCTTAAAATATGCTAATCAAGACCTCAATTAAACAATAACACCATCATGAAACCTCATGAAGTAGGCATAAGACATCACAAGACATGATATGGCTATCAACAAAGCTAGGAGACATGAGAAGTTAACTTCCAAACTATAGGGGTTGACCTTTTTTGACTTGGGGGTCAAAAAATGGTCAATAAAAGCAAAATAAATATCCCTAGTTGGTTAGATCAAAGATGCTCAGGTTGTTCTAGCCTCTTTTCATCAAAAAAGGATTAATATAACTATCTTAGTAGCATATATTTGAGATAATTATGTAATTTTTTTTAGGAATAAACTTTTGCAGAGAACTTGGTGGTGAGATTTACATAGATCTTTCTCATGCTTTGATTCCTATTAAATGAGTCAAACAATGCATAGAGCCTAAATTAAAGATCAAATATACTATGTAAAAAGTATATGATGCTAGGACAAACATTATGTATGAATATGCAAGAATAATTATCTACACATGTAAGAGAAGGATTTAAATTTGTCTGAGGTGATAAAATTGATTCTAATGACGTTTAGATGCTTAAATTCGAAGACAATTTTTATTTAGTTGGTGTAGGTGTAGGAGATATTCTAAGATATCTAAGTAAGATTTTTTTTCCTTTCACATACAAGTTGTAATTTGAATGTACTAAAAATACTGCTGAGTACAAATCTATTATATTTGGTTGATAGGTTGTTATATAGATTGGAATAAAAATTTAAAAGTTCTAAGAGATGCATAATTAGTTGTAAGGCAAATCAAAGGTTAGTATCAAGTAAAGAATAAACACTTGAAGCATTACCAAAACAAGGTATTGGATAATATAGAAGCATTTGAATCCTTTTCTGTAGAAGCCATCTCAAGAGAAATTAATGATACATTATACATGCTTGAAATATTTACTTCCTTGTTGATTCCACACTCAAATATTGAAAAAGAGAAGTACAAAATTGAGTTGGTGTATAGGCCTAGTGTATCAGATAACTCACATAACTAACAAGTTTTTAATGATGACCAACAATTATCACTTTTCTTCAAAAAAATCAATGTTATGAAAAATCATTATTTTGAAGGAAATGAATCACCATACAAGAATCTTCAACACAAACTAAGAAAGAAGGTATTATTGAAGAACATGATGTGAGAGGAGTAATCAAACTAAAAAGAAACAAGATTCCTAGATATTTGGTTTCTCTATAAGAACTATTTCATAAGCATGACATATTTATCAAAAAGGAAAGGTATAAAGATTCTCTCAATTCAATAGATTATGAAAAGGTAAATATCAGTTATGAAGAACAACCCATATTAGTAAATACTAACAAATATTACTCACATAAAAAAATAATAAAATTTATCACACTACTTTGGAAATATATTGATACACATATATCAAGTTGTTTCATCAAAATTAAATACAACATACAGTTCTTTTCAGTCATGATGCTAAAATTTTCAAGCAAAAATAGAGGCAATACCATCCAAAAAAGCGGGGACCATTTTTGAAGAAATTCAAAAAAAATTTGAATGCATGAATCATATTTCCTATTCATTATTCAATGTGGGTTGCAAATATAGTACCTATTCACAATAAAGGTGGAGAAATTAGTATTTGCATATATTTATAGAATTTAAATCAGGCATCCCTAAAAGATAATTATTCATTTCCCATCATGGATCAAGTTATTCAAGTAATTATAGGTTCATATATGCTCTTTATGTTAGATGGCTTCTATGGATACAACAATATACAAATTGATAGAGAAGATCAACACAAGATAGAATTCACAACTCCTTGGGGTAAATTTACATATTAAAGATTTCCATTTGGTTTGATCAATACATGAAATACATTATAAAGAGCCATGGACCTTGCCTTCAAAGATATTAAAAATAAGAAAATTGTGGTATATTTGGATGATTTAACAATGTTCTCAAATTAAAGGGAAGATCACTATGAACATTTAGAGAAAGAGTTTGAAAAATGTCATCTTCATGAAATTTATCTCAAATCTAAAGTCTATATTTGGGTAATTAAAATAAAACCCCTTGGGCATATTGTCTCAAAATAAGGAACAAAGACTAACCTAGAAAGAGTCAAGACAATCCAAAAGCTACCTTTGCCAACTAGCAAGCTAGGTGTAAACTCATTTTCTAGAAAGGTGAACTTTCTAAGAATATTTGTTCCTAATTTTGTAGAACTTACTACACACATTGATGAAATGATGAAAATTATACCCTATTTCAAATGGAATAATGAAGGCAAATAAGTATTTAAAGAGATTAAAAATGCCATTGACATGCACCCACTCTAATCTATCCATATTTCAAAAATGTGTTTATCATCTACTTTTATTCTTTAGATCATACCCTTTCATGCATTCTAATTCAAAATAAAAATGAAGGGATTGGGTCACCAATCGCCTTCATGACTTGTGGTCCAAAGGATTATGATTTAAAATATTCTCCATAAAGAAAACATGAATATGACATGAAACAATTCAAGTATTATATCCTTCATTCATATTTATTGTGATGATGCCTAATATGGAAGTAAAGTCTATTTTAACTCAATAGGAAAATGACTCAAAAAAGGCAATTTGATCAATAAAATTCAAGAGTATGATATTGAGATCAAACCCACTAAATTATTTATAGGTAAAGGATTGTGTCAACTCATGTCTAAACAAAAAAATAATCAAGTATTTCTAAATCAATAGATGAAGAAGATCAAAAAATAGAAAAATGACCTTTAGTGTTATTTGTGGACTCTACGAGTGAATGGTTCTCAGATATTACATTTTTCTTGACATACAAAGAATGTTCTCTAAATATGGATGCTAAATAATGAATAATAATAAAGTTAAAAATAATTATGTGATTTTGTATAACACATTGTTTAATAAAAACATTGATGGTTTCTTTATAAGACGTGTGGATCAAGAAGATTTTGGAAGCTTTCCACAATTAAGCTTGTGGTGGGAATTTTTTATTCCAGTGACAACATATAAAATCTTGAGAGATCACTACTATTGGCCATCGCTATTCAAAGATTCTTATGAATGGGTGAAAAAGTGCGAATCTTGCCAATAATTTATTGGTCGACCAAAACTTACAACCTTTCCTCTCAATCTTGTGGTGATAAAAAATCATTTTCAGCAACGGGGACTTGAAATCATTGGAACAATGAATCCTTATTCACCACTGGTCATACTCATGTTATTATAGCTATAGATTACTTTACCAAGTGGGTTAAGGCAATTTTGATCAAGTAGACAACTTCAGAAGTTGTATGTAACTTCATCAAAGACAATATCTTAGTAAGATATAGTATGCTATAAAATATTCTAACTGATAATGCACCCAACTTATCTTATGTCTAATTTGTTAGATTTTGTTATGGTTATGGTATATCTTTGTCTCACTCTTCTAACTACTACCCACAAGGAAATGCTTAGGTGAAATCAAGTAATAAGAATTTGGTCACCATCATCCATAATTTGGTTTACAATAATAAGATAAACTGGCACAATAAGCCATACAACATATTATGGGTAGACTATATTACACCTAAGAATCCCATTATCATGTCTCCTTTTAAATTATTTTATTGGATTGATGTAGTGATTCATATAGTACTAGAATTTCCTGCACTACAACTGGCAAGAGCCATTGAGAATCAATTTTTTTAAAGTCCACTGGATAACAAAATCATATATTTAAATAAACTTGAAGAAGATAGAACACAAGTTGTAAAAAGGACTTTACAACATCAAGCTCAAGTTAAATTTTTATTTAAAAAAAATGTAAATAAAAGAGAATTCTAAGTAGGTGATCTAGTACTCCTATGGGACAAGCAAAGAGAACTAAAGGGGAGTCATGGTAAATTCAACTCTCTATGGATGGGCCCATTCAAAATTAGGTATTTTTTGTGGAAACAACACTTTATACCTATCATATCGATATGACACACTTATCCCATTGCCCTATAGTGGGAAATACTTGAAATGTTACTTCAAGTGAAATAAAAATTTTATTTCATGTAAGTGCATAAATTTTTTGGTTGTGTTTCCTATCATTCACTCTTTTTTGTTGTTTCATTTGCATCTCCCTCCTTGTTTGGTTAGTTTTGATTTCTTAGTCTCTGTTTTGTGATGTAAGTAGGCTTCTTCTACAAGGGTTATCTAATAGGTCTATAATTTACTTATAGTTCCTTAATATGATACTAGTTATTGAATAAAAAGACAATTTTCTCAATACTTCATCTCTTTAAGCTTCAATAGATTATTGCATTCTTGTATAGATCTTTTCAATTGGGTTTTCTATGTCTTTTTGAGGTTTTGTAGCCTTCTTAGTCAATAAAATTATTAACTCAATTATTTATTACACTAATACTCTTGATTTTCCTTAAAATATTATTTCAATCTCATCAAATTTATCTTTATATTCCCATAGTTTGATCTTTCACATCTAATTCTTGAAAGAAAACATTACACACGGGCTTACTAGACTTTGTTAATTTAGGTCTGAAACCTCATTACATTTAATATTTCTTGATTGATACATATTATACATTAAATATATTATTACCTTCCTTATTTGGGTTCTCATAGTAATGATAAATATATCTCACTCAAGATAAAATTCTTCTTTGATTTCAATTCTTGATCAAAACTGATAACATGGTTTTAGACTTTAATTTTTTAAACATATAAACTACGTTATTGTTATATTTCAAAAAAATTAAGTTAAAACACTATTATAACTACCTAAAATACATCATAAATCCCCTAACACACTTTTATAACAAATTTCATAACATTTGGTTGACTCTCTTTCAAAGAAAACAAAACTAAGAAAACACAGGTTTCTAGCCCTTTATCAAGACCTATAGAACTGAGAAACATAAATATCTTCCCCTATAGATGTCTTAAACTCATAATACCATTTATACTACCTCATAAACACACACACACACACACACACACACACACACACACACACACACACACACACACACACACACAAAGTTTCAAACATTTTGACTTGTTCATTTTCCATTTATAACAGTGCTAATGTCTTGAAACCCTAGTTGAGGTTGCTAAGCCCTATATGCAGGACGAGAGTAGAAAATAAGGGATAATTAGGACTCTTTAGAGTATTTTTGATTCTTTTCTACTGGAATGAAACCCTTACACCTATTTATTATTCAAATAATCAATTTTTTTTACTTGATTATACTTGAAAAAGGTTGTAAACCTAACTTTTCTCCTTGACTGTCAGCACAACCCTATAGTATAAGACCTAAGAGCAACATTTTAGAGATTGATTCAAATTTTAGTGAATTTTATAAGTTATTTAACCTTTAATTAATCCTATTACACCCTCTCACATTTTTTACAATCATATTAAGTGTATAAATAGGCTTAAAAGACTATTAAATCATAACCTATATGAACTATTCACATTCACAATATTAAGTTTTAGACCTGAAATAGTCATAAAACATTACAAACACAAGAATATGATTCAAGAATCATAATATCATTAAATTATATGTAAAAAATCTTTATATTTCAAAATATATCACAACAAAGTTTCTCTTATTGATATATCTTCAAAACTAATACAAAAACACCTATAGATTGTCATAGATTATCCATCCAGACCTAGATACATACAACCCCTTTATTTAATTATTTTCCTCCCTATTATTAGATAATTATTGATATTTTAAAGCCTTATAATATTGTTACTTAATTTATAATCTTAGTTTCTTCTAGATACATAAGCCATAAATTTCTTAACAACTTGAAAACTCATTCAACGTGCCTAATTTAGTATTCCACCTATGTTGGATACTTCTAGATGGGGTTTAGGATATATTTACATCGATTATAAGGTTAAATAAATTTAAAATATATGGATAGACTTTAAAAACCTTTTAAAAAATTACAAATCCCTTTACAACATGCCAAATCACTCAAAAATCTTGACAATAATTCAAATTTTTGAATTCCTAGTTTTATCAAGAAACTAGGAATATAGCTCTTATGACCTATAAAAAAGGTGATGAAGAATGAAAAAAATTAAAAAACATAATAAAAACTTTATAATCCTATTTAAGACCTACTTAACCAAATATATACTTATGAAATCAAATTTACATTATATTTGATGATGTCCCTGTATCATACTCCCCAAGTGGAGAAATTAGAGCTCCAAATCAAATTCAGCTTTTATTTCTTTTTTATTTTCTTATAGTTGTGTTTTAATTGCAAACTTATTCATTAATTTATTTTTATATTCTCTTTATCTTTAATATTCTCTTTTGGATTGCATTTTTCTTCCATCTTCTTTTTTGTAGTTTTATCCTCCAAGATGAGGATGTCTCCCCCTACAACTTGTATACTCTTTACTTGAGCTATTTCAAGAGCTTATCTCTCTATGATTTTCAAATACTCAACAATGAACATGCACTTACACAACTTAAAAAATAATTATATATAAAATATGGAGACCTTTGGGTCTCATCAAGTGTCTCTCACAACAACACTTATCCTTCCAACTTTCAATCTGATTTATCAATTATTTTATCTTCTTTTTCTTCTTCACTTTCTATCCTTCCAAGCACTATCTCAGGTGTCTCTTGATCATACTCCACTAATTCATTATTCAAGGCATCCTATAATTTTTCAATTTTAGCCTCTAACTAATCTGCACTTACATAGACAAATAAGTCATTAGATTTAAAATCTTGTTTCCTTTCCATGGACACTTCTTTCTTCAAATAATCCTTTTTATTCAGGCCTTCAATGAGGTTTATTAGTTGGTCTTCCTATTCTTCATCCATAGTTTTCTAAACTATACGTTATTGATCACTTAGCCTTGATGTTGGCTTGAAATCTACTACATTTTCTTTTTGGCTCTCTTGAAATTTCTCTTTACTACAATGCTCTTTATCATCACTCTTTTCTTCCCTTGGACTCTTGGTTACCCATAATTATTTCTTCATCTTCATGCATGGTTCTATGTATGGTTTGTTCTTTTCATTTGATCTAATTTTTTTCTATATTTGTCCATAATTTCACATATTCTTATTTTCATGTAGACTTGTTCATTTCATTTTTGTTTCACTACCTGCTTTTCAATCTGCTTGCATTATTCTTGAGAACTTTGTTCATATTCTTCATTTATCTTTATCATTTCATGATCATCATGTAACTTGAATAATGTATTATTATTCATATCATGCACTTGCTCTTTGCCTTGTTCCTTGTCACTTTCATATTTTTTTATTCTACTCTCATCCTCTTGGCTGAGGATCATTCTTTTATTTTGCTCTTCATGTTTGTCATCTGCAAACATCACCTTGTGGTTCATTATCAGTTTATCATGTTTATTCTTTTTAGAATTCGAGTGCTCAAATTGAACCCTCTTTTCATAAACTTGCATACCTGTAATCACATATTTAGATATATTGTTATAATAAAAAAATTGAGACTTATTTGTCTCTCCAAGTTCTTTCTTGGGTCACTTTTCTATCACGCATATCATCATTTTCCAATTTCTAATTTCTTGTTGCCTATTTCTCCTTTTTACAATCTACTTAATTGGCCACTTGACCATCTTATTCATTTTTATGAATAACCCTTGTTATGATTGATTTCATTCTTTGAAAAATTGCATTAAATATGATAAGATTTGCTTTATTCCATCTATATTTTTCTTAATCTCTTCTTTTTTTCTCACCTCACTGTTCCTCTATATTTGGTTCTTTTCTCTTTTCGGTCCTTTCATTCTTCTTCTACTTCTTCTTGTGCCTCACCCAAAGTCTTTACTTGGTATTTTAACACCTCCAAGTCTATTTCACCTTGGAGTTTTTTGCCTTGAGCCTCAATATGCTCTTCTTATTACATTCTTAAGCCTTAATAGGCTATAGGACAATAAAACGTCATCTTTCTCAGATTTTTATGAACCTATTTTAACTTCTCCTTTCTCAAATCGCCTTCAAACTTCTTCACTCTTGTCTTTCTTTCACACTTCCCAAGAGCTTTTGCTAAGCTTTCATATCATCTGATTTTAGTATGCTTATTATACAAGGGTTATATAATAGGTATGCATTTTAATTATATGTATATGCTCAATATGATACTAGTTCCTAAATAAAAAGACATAATTTTCTCAACACTTGGTCTTTTTAAGCTTCAACAGGGTATTGCACTTTTGTATAGGTCTCCTCAATTAGGTTTTCTATGTCTTTTTGAGGTTTTATAGCCTTCTTAGTAAATAAACTTAATAACTCAATTTTTACTTAAAATAATCCTCTTGATTTTACTTAAATATTATTTTAATCTCATCAAATTTATCTTTGTATACCCATAATTTTATCTTTCACATCTAATTCTTGAAACAAAATATTACACATAGGCTTACTAGACTTTGTAAATTTAGGTCTGCAACCTCCTTACGTTTAATATTTATTGATTGATACATATTATGCATTCAAGAGATTATTTACTTCCTTATTACGGTTCTCATAGTCATGATAGAGCTATCTCACTCAAGGTATAGTTATTATTTGATTTTAATTCTTGATCAAGACTAATAACATGGTTTTAGACTTCAATTTTATAAACATACAAACCATTTTATTATTATATTTCCAACAACATAAGTTTTAAAACTATTATAACTACCTATAAGACATAAAAAATACCCTAATACACTTTTATAAATACTTTTAGAACACTTGGTTGACTCTCTTTCAAAGAAAACAAAACTAAGAAACCACAGGTTTCTAGCCCTTTATCAAGACCTGCAAAACTGAGAAATATAAATGTATTCCCTTGTAGATGTATTAAAATCATGAAACCATTTATAATAACCCATAAACATATTAAATGAATATATGTACCAAGTTTCAAACATTTTGATTGGTTCTTTTTCTATTTGTAATAGTTTTAGTGTCTTAAAACCCTAGTTGAGGGTTTTAATCCCTATATGCAGATTGAGAGTAGACAAGAAGGGATAATTAGGACTTTTCAGACTGTTTGTGATTTTTTAATAGTGGTATGAAACATTTACACCTTTTTCTTATTAAAAAAATCAATTCTTGGTGGCTCTATGTGATAACGTAGTGATGAAAATGTAGTGGAAGAAAACATAGCGTAGACATAACGTTGTAAGATAAAATGTAGCAAGTAAAAAACATAGTGACATTTAAAATGTAGTAACAATATAGTGAGAATCATAATACACCAAATTTATAAAAAATAAATAGATAAAAATACAATTTCATAAATTAAGAGTTGTAATTAAAAGTTGTGTGTGATGTCTCATAAATATTCCAAGTGATTATCTGGTGAATAACTTCCTACTAGTCTTTCTATTTTCAAGGCAGTGTCCTTGTATTTTTCTTCTATGAGGGTCCTTCAAGTCTTGCTATGTACTATTCCATGGTTACAGCAGTGAGGTGTTGTTCCTCTTGTAGAGTTTTTATGAATTTCTAGAGTGTTGGGTGTTGGCATATGAAGAGTTAGTTGAATCCTCTATACCACCTTTATATGGAATTGTTAGTATGGGGTAGACCGGTGGTAAAAGCTTCATAAAAGTTACATAAGTCAATTTCAAATCTACCTCTTCTTTGGTTTGTATGGTGAATTATCTGATCAATCCAAGTGTTCTAATAATACTTTACGACTTCTTGAAGCTCATTTTTTATTTCTCCATTTGGCATGTCGGGTTTATAGTATGGAGAGTTCCAAAAATCTTAAAATGTTTCAAGTACATGATCCAATGGAATGTATGCTAGTGCAACTAACTGGTAGAATTGGAGTGAAAAATTTTAATCTCTTTCATACAAATTTTGGAGCCCTTCTACTTGGATTTTTCACCAAGGGTATTGAGTAAGGTGAAAGAAACATCCTCTTTGGATACTGGTGGGGAATGTAAAATGAAATGATTTAATTGCAATTATTTCAAAGTATGTCATGAGAGTTGCTGAATGTAGGGAGTTTTTGATGTCTTTCAATGCTTTGAAAAATCTCTTGTATGTTTTCTTTTATTAGTTTGGCATTAGAGAATATATTACATGTATCACTGTATGATTCTTCAAAATATGGATGGTGTATAGTTGATTGAACAATGGCAAAGTACATTTGAATGTGCCATTTACAAACTAGTCTGGAGTGGCAACCATTGCTTCCAACATTTTTTGTGTGCCAAAAATTATGATACAATATTGTTTAGGGCCACTATCAAACAATAAGAATTCTTCACCAACCATAGTTTTCTTGAAATGCTTTGGTATTTCTATTATTTATAGAGATGATAAATTCATAGCTATTTTTTACCTTATAGTATGACAAATTATTCTTTTAATATTTGTAATTGGTGGGAGTTGAACTATAGCTACATTCAATGCCATGGCCATATTTTTAGCAATAATATGTTTTGGGGTTTCAACACTTATAGATGCTTGCTCTTTCACATTTATAAGTATTTGCTTGGATTCTACCTTTACAATGTGATTTTTTTCTTGAGTGATTGTAATAGTATCTAGCTCTGTATGCATGTGTCTTTTACATTTTATTTTCTAGCTAGCATATTCTGTGCATCATCTGATGCATTTTATCTAAGTCTCACATTCCAATTTATATGTGTGGCCTTCATAAAGTAATAAGTTTTTCCATTTCTAGCTTTCCACAAATTCTAGTGGCATGATATACTATGCTTTGTATTATTGTGCTTAAATTTTTTTATTTGGTGAATATACTATTATTTAAACTTAGAAAATGTTTAATAGCAATGTTCCCTTTAAAAATAGATCAGAGTATAAACTAGATTACATATAAACTGGACTGCATATAAATTGGATTGCATTTATTATTCCAATTATTTTTAGCAATGTTTGACCAAAATATTAACTGGACTGCATATATTATTTCATTGGTTAATAACAATGATCAATGAGAATATAAACTGGACTACATTTTGTTGAGTGAAGAATATAGATATTATACCATTTTATTGAGTGAAGATATTATACTATAAACTAAAATTTCAAACAAAACTTTAAAGGAAAATGATTTATTTTTACACTTATTGTATTGGTGAATGGAAATGATATGTGCCACTATATTATTATAGAAATACCATATATACATGCTACATTATCACCTACAACCAAATGGTGATGATTTCTCCTGTGACATTATCTACCGCTACTATTTTGTTGGGTACCATTTTTGGTATTTGATAATAATTTAAAAAGGTTGTAAAACCAACTTTTCTCCTTGATTGTCAACACAACCCTACAGTTTTAGACCTGAGAGTAATATTTTAGAGATTGATTCAATTCATAGTGACTGTTATAGGTTATTTATACTTGCATGAACCTACCACACCCTCTCACACATTTTACAATCCTCTTTAGTGTGTAAATAGGTTTAAAAGACTATCAAACCACAACCTATCTGAACTTCTCACATTCATAGTATTAGGTTTCAAACTTGCAACAATCATAACACCTTACAAACACAATAATATGATTCATGAATCACAACATCATTAAATTACGTGTAAAAAATCTTGAGATTTTAGAATATATCACAACAAAGATTCTCTTATTAATATATCTTCAAAATTGATACAAAAACTCCTATAGACTATCATAAACTATCCACCCAAAACTCCTATTGTTTAGGGCCACTATCAAACAATAAGAATTCTTCACCAACCATAGTTTTCTTGAAATGCTCTGGTATTTCTATTATTTATAGAGATGATGAATTCATAGCTATTTTTTCCCTTATAGTATGACAAATTATTCTTTTAATATTCGTAATTGGTGGGAGTTGAACTATAACTACATTCGATGCCATGGCCATATTTTTAGCAATAATATGTTTTGGGGTTTCAACACTTATAGATGCTTGCTCTTTCACATTTCTAAGTATTTGCTTGGATCTACCTTTACAATGTTTACAATGTGATTTTTTTCTTAGGTGACTGTAATAGTATCTAACTCTGTATGCATGTGTCCTTTACATTTTATTATCTAGCTAGCATATTTTGTGCATCTTCAGATGCATTTTATCTAAGTCTCACGTTCCAATTTATATGTGTGGCCTTCATAAAGTAATAGGTTTTTCCCTTTCTGGCTTTCCACAAATTCTAGTGGCATGATATACTGTGCTTTGTATTATTGTGCTTAAATTTTTTTATTTGGTGAATATACTATTATTTAAACTTAAAAAATGTTCAATAGCAAAGTTCCCTTTAAAAATAGATCAGAGTATAAACTAGATTACGTATAAACTGGACTGCGTATAAACTGGATTGCATTTATTATTCCAACTATGTTTAGCAAAGTTTGACCAAAATATTAACTGGACTGCGTATATTATTTCATTGGTTAATAACAATGATCAATGAGAATATAAACTGGACTGCATTCTATTGAGTGAAGAATATAGATATTATACCATTTTACTAAGTGAAAATATTATACTGTAAACTAAAATTTCAAACAAAACTTTAAAGGAAAATGATTTATTTTTACACTTATTGTATTGGCGAATGGAAATGATATGTGCCACTATATTATTATAGAAATACCATATATATATGCTACATTATCACCTACAACCAAATGGTGATGATTTCTCCTGTGACATTATCTACCACTACTATTTCGTTGGGTACCATTTTTGGTATTTGATAATAATTTAAAAAGGTTGTAAAACCAACTTTTCTCCTTGATTGTCAACACAACCCTACAATTTTAGACTTGAGAGTAATATTTTAGAGATTGATTAAATTCATAGTGACTGTTATAGGTTATTTATACTTGCATGAACCTATCACACCCTCTCACACTTTTTACAATCCTCTTTAGCGTGTAAATAGGTTTAAAAGACTATCAAACCACAAACTATATGAACTTCTCACATTCATAGTATTGGGTTTCAGACTTGCAACAATCATAACACCTTACAAACAAAAGAATATGATTCATTAATCATAACATCATTAAATTACATGTAAAAATATTGAGATTTTAGAATATATCACAACAAAGATTCTCTTATTAATATATCTTCAAAATTGATACAAAAACTCCTATAGACTATCCACCCAGACCTAAAGACCTATAACCCCTTTCTCTACTTATCTTCCTCCATATTATTAGATAATTTATTGATGCTTTCAATCCTTATCATATTTTTACTTAATTTATAATTTTATTTCATTATAGATACATACACCATAAATTTATAAACAACATTATAACTCATTCAACATGCCTAATTTAGTCTTCCACCTATGTTAGATACTTTTAGATGGGGTTTAGGATAGATTTACATTAAATATAAGGTTAAGAGACATTTAACACATGGATATACCTTAAGAACCTTTTAAAAAAGGCCCGATCCCTTTACAACATGCCAAATAACTCAAAAATCCTTATAAAAATTCAAAATTTTAAATTCTCACTTTTGGCGGGAAACTAGGAATAGAGATTTTATGACCTATACAAAAGGTGATGAATCATGAAAATGATTGAAATACCTAAGCACAATTTTATAAGCCTATCTAAGAACTAATTAACCAAGCATTGACTTATCAAATCAAATTTACATTAACTTTGATGATGTTCCTGCATATCCTTATCCCTATTTAGTCTCTTTGTTAAAGTCAAAATGACTCCATAGCAAAATGAGTTTAATACTTGTCTATGAAACTAGATCCTGGAGATCTACTTTATGCCTTACAGTTTAAAGTTCCCTAGTTAGAGTCAGTCTTTATCCTCAAAATTGAATTCCTATGATTCAATTTTTAAACTCCTTTTTAATAATTAATTTCAAGTTATTAAATGTTTTTAGCCCTCGTGGATGCTATCAAAATATTTCATTCATTTATTTGAATGAATTCCTTGATATACCTTTAGTTCTCCTTGATCATGTATGTAACGAGTCTCATGTAATAATATTTTTCCTTTCACTGGTTTCTTAAATTTGATTTGTAATTGGTGAGTTTCACAAGGTACAATTTCATGACTATTCATATTTCAAGCACTTTCCAAATCCTTCGAAATGCATACAAGGTCTTTTACGGGTTTTTTTATTTAATAAATTAAATATTTAATAGCTTTATATCCCACCACCTTTATCAAAAACACCTACAAAATACTTATGTGGTCTTATTTTAGGCCTTTTACTTTAAAAAGACTTCTCTTAAACTTATATACTTGTAAAATGCTCGATAAAAGTTTGCCAACCATTATTGAAGTTTGATCCCAGTCTAGATAAGGCAAATATGAAGGTCAAATGGTCACACGATATAAGAAGTAAGTGCACACTACCAAATAGATGTAGCAAATTGAAATTACAAAAGAGAATTGCATGAGATAAATCAAAATGGATAAAGCCAAAATATTCATTACATAGGGAGAGAGGTACATATATAGGTGGAAGAGAGAGTGAAACTCCACATTATAGTGAATGTGGGACTAATCTTCCCAAATGACCCAAATGGCCTCTAAGACCCTAATCAATCATAATGAACCATGTAGACAAAACCCATAGGATAAAAGTTTACACCGAGACCCCCCTTTAAGCATAGATTAGTTGGGTTGGAGAATCAGGTCCTAGTAATGAGGCCTGATGAGGTACCCAAGTACATATTAATCTCTCATAAAGTAGAGAAAAGGAGAAAACTTGTAGGAAAAAATACCCCCAAAAAGAGAGACATAAAAGAAGTAAATAGGCTAGAAGGCCCCCTTGAAGATGACGATGTTGTTGATGTAGAGCACACCTGAACAAGAGCCCAAAGATGAATAAACGTGCTCTTAGTGAAGGGTTTGGTAAATATATCCACAACCTACTCTGAAGATTGGAAAAATCTCAAGTTCATGACTTGACCATGAATAAGCTCCTAGATAAAATGCATGTGAATATTAATGTGTTTATTCCACCGATGCTGAACCAGATTCATGCATATTTGTATGGTACTATGGTTATCACAATAGATGATGGTGGGCTACCTAAAAGGAATGCCAAACTCAAATAAAATCCCCTAAAGTTAAATAGCCCTAGTAGTTATGTTAATAGCTCCCCTGTAATCTACCTCTATGGATAATATAGCAATAACATTTTGCTTCTTATTAGACCAACTGATGGGACCAAAACCCAAAGAAAAGTTATAACCTAAAGCGGACTTGTAATTCTAAGTATTGCTAGCCCAATCTACATTTGTAAAACCAACAAAGTCAACCTCTATGCCAAATCTATACTGAATCCCAAATCTATAAGAGCCTTGAATATAATGCAAGATCCTCTTAAATAATTTCCAGTGCATCTTATGGGGTTCTTGCATGAATCTGGAGATAAGTCCTACTACATATGAAATATCAGGCATGATATGAGTAAGATAAATAAGGCTACCAATAAGCTGTCGATATTGAGTGGCATCAATCAAAGGTGTAGAATAATCAACCTCAAGTTTCATTCCTAATAAAAATTTAGTCAAATATGACTTACGATAAACTAATGTGAAACTGAGCCAAAAGATCAAGAACATAATTGGGTTGTGCAAGTGAAATCTTTGAATCAAACTGTGAAATCTTGATGCTAAGAAATTAATGCAAAAGACCCAAGTCTGTCATGTCAAATATGTCTTATAGAGCTATCTTCACCATTATAATAGCCAATGGAGAATTCCTGATGATCAAAAAATTATCAACATAAAGGACCAGTATCAATAAAGAATAATCCTAACATAAAAAATATACATTGGGGTCTGAATGAAACTTGGTGAAACCTAAAGTAAGGAGGAAGGAATCCATCTTGGCGTACCAAGATCGAGAGGCCTGTTTGAGGCCATATATGGATTTTATAAGTTTGTAAACTAAGGATGAATACTAAAGAAATCCAAGTGGCTACTCCATGTATATCTCCTCCTCAAGGTCTCTATGAAGAAAGGCACTCTTCACATCCATCTAGTGCACATCCTAACCCTGTGTTGTGACTATAGCTAGTGCGAGTCAGATCAAATTCATCTTTGTAATAGGTGTAAAGGTATCTAAGTAGTCAATGATGGATACTTGTGAAAAAACCTTGGTGACTAATTTTGCCTTATATTTATTGACTGACCCATATGCTACAAACTTGGTCTAATATATCCACCTACATCAAACCATTTTCCTTCCCTTAGGAAGTGAATTCAAATCCCAAGAGTGATTTTTTATCAAGGAAGAATATTTTTATTGCATAACACTATCCCACTTAGGTATGCCTAAAGCCTCTTGGAATGTATTTATCTCTAAAACTAAAGTAAAGAAGGCATTTTGACCACTCTGATAATCTGCCTATGTACATCTATCATCTACTGGATCCCCTACCCAAGTGCCTACACTCTAAATTATTTGCTTGGCCTAAAGGGGCCTAGATGTGGGTGAGTCAGGTGATAACTCCTCATCCTCTAAAACATGACTAGAGGTGGATGTATAAGACTCCCCAACACTACCCTCACTATTATAACTAGAAGAAGAAGAAGACCCTAGCTCAGAAACCTACTCTAGATGATCTGAGTCAGAAGAAGAATCATCAAGTCTAAGTGAATCCAATGAAAGAGAAGAAGTGTAAAGTGTTGAGTCTATGGGACTCTCTTAAAAGTTAACACTTCTCTGTATGAAAAACTCATGTGTGGTTGGATGTAGAAGGAAGTACCCTTGACACCACTTGGATAACCTATAAAGATGTAAGGTTTGGATTGAGTTTCTATAGCTTTGCTTATCTTCTTTAGTATACGTGTCATAACTGGAGATCTAAAACCCCTGAGGTGATCAACATCAAGTTTCCTTTTATACCAAGCTTCAAAGGGTGTTATGCCTTTCAAATATTTATGAGGAACCTTGTTCTGAATATATCAAGCACAATTAATGGCTTCGATCTAATACTTAGGTTCTAAGGACTTAGAGTGAATCATTCAACTAGCCATCTATTTCAAGGACTTGTTCTTGCATTCTAAAAATCTATTCTATGAAGGACTATAAGTAACTATCCACTACAAATCAATCCCACCTTTGGTGAAAAATTTCTCAAATCTATTGTTGACATAACCTCTATTGTTAGTTTGAAGAACTTTGATGGATTTCTCAAATTGTCTCTCAACAAGTGCCTTGAAGTCTTCAAAATATTCAAACACTTTAGAATTTTTCTTAAGAAATTAGACCCATGTATATCTCAATAAATCATCAATGATAGTGAGAATGTACTTAGCCCTTGTAAAAGATAGACTGGGAAAATGCCCAAATACATCACTATGTATTAACTCCAATGCTTTTAAATCCCTTCAAGCTTTATTTTTGTCAAATTTTACTTTGGGATGCTTTCCAAGAGAGCACCTCTGACAAAGTCCCTTATAGAATTAGAATCAAGGAAAGCCTATGACCATGTCATTTTTACTAAGTTGTTTAAAGTAGAGGTTGTTAAGGTGGACAAGCCACTCATGACATAATTTTTAAACTCCATCTAGATGAGTTAGCAATGCTTTCAGAGAAAAATCAGGTGTAAAATGTGAGGTGTATAACTTGGGTTGGTGATCTTCCCTACCCATTCCCATTGTAGTATCACTATGTAACTCCCTGATGATAATTAAATATAGTAAAAATTCAACCCTCATGACTTTGATGATATGAGTGATTTGATACACTAATAGGAGATTGGTTGAAAGGGAAGGGACACTTAGAACATTATCAAATGTTCCTCCTTCCATTTCAATAGACCCTCTCCTTGAAATAGGTATACGTGTAGCATCACCCAAATTGATAGAAGACATGCTACAAAGCTCTAAAGAAGAAAACTCAACTAATGAAGAGCCCATGTGGTGAGAAGCACTTGAGTCAATGACCCATGAAGATGTTGAATTTATAACTGTTATAAGAGCCTTGCCCTTTTCTTTCTCTTTCCCCTTTCCCTTTGCCTTAGTATAATCTTGGGTAGATGAATTCTATTTGATGGACTTAGGAAAACCTATGTTATTCTTCTTTAGGAGATGAGTTAGATGATATATTTACTTCTTTATGAATTTACTTTCATCATTCCCATTTATATTATAGTAGGCACACTTAACCTTCTCTTTTTTAGGTTTGCCATTAGAAGAGGAGGCTCTAGTGTTGGTTTTAGTAGAGGTTGATTATTTCTTCTTTTATTGATCTTTATTCTTCTTCTTCTTCTCTTTGTTGGATGTATTTGATTTCCCATTCCCAATATTTAGGGCTTGAGGTTTTGTGGACTTCAATGTACCCATCTGGATCAACTTGTCTTGCTCTCTAGTTAAATTGGTAGTGGAAGCATATGAAAGGATCCTCCTATAATAATTAATAAAAATGTATGAAATAATAGGAGTTAACAACATGAATTAACATATTTACATAATTATTATAACACTTTAAAATATTAAATTGATCATAGGCCACTTTGAGGGGGCAACCTCCTTTAATCAAGATCAATACAATAAATTTGTGGATGCATTGATTGGCCTCAACACTTACTTATATACGAAGTCTAATCTGAACAACTACTACTTCCCATGAATGTGGGATAAAAAAATGCTCACAGGATGACTTAATAAGCATATGCATCCATATAAATTACTATACTAAAAAAATAAAGAGAAGAGATATAGTGGGTTCATAACATCCCCTCCCTCTTAGAAAAAGCTTTGTCCTCAAAGCTTCATACGTGGGAATTGGTGTTGAATCTGAAATAGTTGTTCCCATGTTGCATTCCATACCACTAAATTAAAACCTCTGTGATGGAGTAGGAGTGAAGTTGGCATGTGCGCCTATCCAAGATTGCCTCCAGCTCAAGAAGAATGGATCCTTCATTATCAAGTTATAATAAAATAGTTTGCACTATGATGTTTGTGCCAATAACTTTCTTTAGATAAGATACATGAAATACTAGGTGAACTCAGGAAGAGGGTGGGAGATTCAACTTATAATCAACTGAACCAATCTTTTGAATAACCTTATAGGGCCCATATAACTTGGGAGCTAGCTTATGATGCCCTTTGAGTTTTAAGGAGGATTTTTTGTATCGATGCAGGTGAAGAAAAACCATATCATCTACTTGGAAACTGCACTCAGAATGGTGTTGATCAACCTATTTTTTCATTCAATTTTGTGCCATATGAAGATTATCTCATAGGGTACTAAAGATCTGATCCTGGGTTCAGAGAATCATGTCGATCACTTGAATTGATGAACTATTCTGGGTGTATAGAATGAACATTGGTGGTGCTTGACCATAGACTACTTCATATGGAGTCATTTTTGTTGAAGTGTTGTAAGAGGTATTGTACCACCATTCAATGAAAGGGACTCATTTTTATCATTGATGTTGTTGTTTTGAGGTGAAGCAATGAAGGAAAATTTCTAAACATTTGTTGATATTTTTAGTTTAGCCATCCATTTGTGGATGATACCCAGAACTCATCTTCAATTGGGTGATGGTGCATCAAAATAATTTTATCCAAAAATGACTGGTGAAGGTTTTATCATGATCTAAGATAATGGGCAAAAGAATGCCATGAAGATGGAAAATTTGGTCCAAGAAAATTTGTGCTACTGTGGAGGCGGTATAGGGATGGTTGAGGTCACAAAAATGACTATATTTGGAGATGCGATCAACCACAACCATGATCATAGTTTTACCTCTATATTTAGGGAGCCCTTTAATGAAATCCATAAAAATATCTATCCAAATCTTGGTAGGGATGGACGAGGGTTCGATCAGCCTAGGGATGATTGTTGTTTCACTCTTGTTGTGTTGGTGGTATCACATTCAACCACCATCTATTGAATTATCTTTTTCATTCCCTTATGAAAGAAGTTGCATAATTCTCACTCATAAGTTTTAAGAAACCTTGAGTTCCCTACAGATGGAGAAACATGGAGTTCATAGAATACAGCCTGATGAAGATCTATGCTCTACAGAAGCACCAGATGACCCTTGTATCACAAAAAACCACCATCCTAAGAATAATGCAGTATAACAGAGGGGTTAGTGGCCAACAGTCTAATGATTTGAGATAATGAGGAGTTATTAACATAGCCTTATTGTATATCATCCAACTAATTCAAAATAGGCATATAAATAGTTAAAAGGGAAGTTTGGTCTACATATGTGCAAGATAGAGCATCAACCATAATATTTCCCTTACCATTCTTGTAAGTGATCTCATAGTCATAACCCATGAGTTTGTTGACCCATTTCTATTGTGATGGGGTGGAGACCCATTGTTACAAAAAATATTTTAGACTTTGGTGATCAGTTTTGATGCAAAAATGATTCCCCAGTAGCTATGGCCACCACTTCTGTACGACATGCAAAATGGCCATCATTTCCTTCTCATAAGTAGAGAGAACTAAATTCTTGCCAGAAAGGGATTTTTTGAGTAATGTAATGTACCATATTTATTGGAGGAGAACAATACCAAGTTCATTGTCGTAAGCATCACTCTCGATAGTCAAGGTCTTGGAATAATATGGCATAGCTAAAACATGTGTATTACACATAGCTTGTTTTAATTCATCAAATACACACTTAGTAACTTGTATCCAAGTAAAAGCATCATTTTTCAACATAGATATTAGTAGAGCTAAAATATTCTCATAATCTTTGACCAACTTATGATAGTATCTAGTCAACCCCAAAAAAACATGAAGGCTCTTGAGTGTTTGAGGATGAGGCCAGTTTGTCATTGCAGCTATTTTTTTAGGATCCACTCAAACCCCTTGGACTGAAATAATATTCCTGAGATAATCCAATTCATCCTAGACATAAGTACATTTGGACTATTTTTCACAAAGATGATGGTCAGAGATAAGTTACGGTGTGAGTTCTAGATGTTGGAGATGCTCAGACCATGTTTTACTATAGATGAGGATATCATCGAAGAAGACTATAATAAATTTTCATTGGTAAGGCCAAAATATTTTATTCATCAATGCATAGAATTTTGAAGGAGCATTAGTGAGGCAAAAGGGCATGACTAGAAAATCATAGTGGCTATCATTTGTGAAAAAATCTATCTTAAATATATCACCCTCTTAAAGTTAGATCTGGTGATATCTAGAGTGAAGATCTAACTTGGAGAAAAAATGAGTGCCATGAATTTCATCAAGAAGATCATCAATAATAGGGATCATGAACTTATCCTTGATTGTGATGTGATTAAGTGCATGGAAATCAATGCAAAGATGCCATGACCCATCTTTTTTCTGAACAAGGAGAACTAGGAAAGAATATGGGTTGGTACTGGGGCAAATAATGCTTTGCTTCAGTAAGTCTCAAATGAGCATCTCGATCTTAGTCTTTTGCTAAAATGGATAGCGATAAGGCCTAATATTGGGAGGAATGCTTTCAAGAAGGAGATGAATACAATGGTCCTCCTCTAGCTGTGAAGGTGGAAATCCCACTGGTTTGGCAAAAACACATGCATAACTCTGAAAAATGGTTTTTAGATCAAAAGGAGTATTGGAGACTGTTGATGGTTACATTTGAATGGAATGGAGCTGGGCAATGATATCGTATGAATTATTATTAAGAATCTTTTCTATGCGATGTGAACTTATTATGCTAAGAGATCTTAGTTGTAAGGCTTTTAATGTGTGTTTTTGCCCATTATCTAAAAATTGCATCCAAAGTTTATCAAAATCCCATAAGATGGGTCTAAGTGTGCATAACCATTAGGATCCCAAAACAACATTACATCCACCTAAGGGTAAGGCAAACATGTTGGATCATAAGTTATAATATCCAATAGAGATATGCATATTGTGACACTTCCCTTCACAAGGTAATGTGCCCCTATTGGCAACCATGACTTCAAAGTTGGAGTAAGGATGGGTAAAACAATCAACCTATTTGGTGATCTGAGGGTCAATAAAGTTATGAGTGTTACCCAAATCAATGATTATTGTTAGAGAGAGATTATTGAAGTAACCCCTGACCCACATGGTTTATGGGGTAGTGATTCTTGCTAAGGCATGGAGAGAGATCTCTACTTGGTCTTCTTGAGAAGCAAGTTCCAAAATCAACTGAGCTTCTTTCAGATCATCTATTGTATCCTGAACATCTTCTTAATCTTTAATTCTTAGTGGAGAGTCCACATCTAATAGGTAGAGCTTTTACTCGACACATCTATATCCCCGAGTGAATTTATCATCATAGTTATAACATAGTCCTTTTTCTCTATGGGTTTGCATCTCTAATTCAATCAAATGCTTGATAGGAGTGGTTCTGGGGGATGGTGTTGTTTCAGATAATTGTGGAGCTATATTTTTGAATGGATCAAAATTAGATTTGAGTCACTACTGAGTTGTACTCTTATCCTCTACCAACTTAGCCAACCCTAAGGCTTCCATCATCATGTTAGGCTAAAACTTTTTGACCTTAGATTGAATTGCATCCTTTAGTCCACTAACAAAGTAACTCTCAAAGAATTCAACAGATAATCCCTCTGTGTGATTAACTAGTTTTTCAAATTCTATTTGATATTCTTTCACGATTATTATTTGGTGAAGTTTAGTAAGTGCTCCAGTGAAGCCATCAAAAATACTAGGGCCAAACCATTGTAAAATGAGGGTGCAAAAATCAGTCCATATGGGTTCATCATGAGCCTTGGTATACCGATGATACCAATAAAGGGCTTCAAGTTCCAAGTGAAAGGATGCAAGTGGGACCTTGTTGGCATCAAAATTATTATGCATAATAAAATATTGTTCTACTTCATAGATCCATCTAGTTGGATCTGCACCATTGAATCAAGGAAAATTAAGCTTTGGCCCATGCTAATTGCTAGAAGAAGAAAACCTAGCATTTGAAGAAGACTATGGATGTCATATATTGTTCATGGTGGTATGTTGAAGACTGAGGCCAAATTTTTTGTTGAGTTGTGGAGCTAAAAGCTTCACTAGATGAGCAAATTCAGAGGTTGCTGGAGTTACATAGTCATCGACATCGGTCAAGACCGACCGACGTTGGTTAGGGATCGGCCAACATCGACAATATGCAGACAGATAGAGACTGACGTCGGTCATCTGTGCATTCCAAAATTCTAATTTTGAGGAAGAACAGTCAGTTTGCATGTAGAGATTAACTGTTAGTCTTGAGTCCACTTTTCTATTTTTGGTAGGATAGATTTGAAACTTTGATTAAGAGGTGCATCTAACGGTGGAGAATGCATGGCTCATGAATCCTAGTTTTATATAATAGGGATAGATCTTCATAGCTTGTAAGAGAAGAAGAAAAGTGTAAACAATTCAAGGATTGAATTGGTTGTAATTGAGAGAGAGAGAGAACTCTTGAGGGAAAGAGATCTATACATCTGAGAGGTGTGAGAAGAGAGAGAGATTTCTTCATTGTATTTCCTTTTGGAAGAGTGTTAATACAAGATTGGTTGTTTCTTGTATCTCCTATTCTTTGCTATTTTTGATTATAAGTTACTTATTATTTTTGGTTTAATTTTGTGTTTAGTTGCTTATACAAAAGTAATCAATTGTGCTATAAAATCCTAACAATTGGTATCAGAGCCAATTTGTTATTCCCCTTATTTATACTACTTGTTGCTCACTGATGGTGGAGAACCAAAAAGTTTTGATGAGGCAATGCAGGTGGAATCCAGGAAATAGTGGGAGCATGGCATGAATGAGGAAATTGATTCCTTGAAGGAGAACCAAACGTGGGATTTGGTAGAGTTGCCAACTAAAAAGAAAGAACTGAAAAACAAATGGATATACAGGTTAAAGGAAGGAGAGAATGGACAAATGAGACATAAGGCCAGGTTGGTAGTAAAGGAATTTGCATAGAAACCAGGTATTGATTTTGGTGAAATTTTTTCTCCTGTAGTAAAGATGACTTCTATTCAGACTGTATTGTCTTTAGTTGCTATTGAGGATTTTCATCTTGAGCAGCTTGATGTTAAGACAACAGTTCTTCATGGAGATTTGGATGAAGAAATATATATGGATCAGCCGGAAGGTTTTGAGGTCAAAGGTAAGGAGAAACTTGGGTGCAGGTTGAAGAAAAGCTTATATGGTCTTAAGCAAGCTCCAAGACAATGGTATTTGAGGTTTGACAGGTTTATGACAGAGCATGGCTTTAGTAAATGTCAATATAACCATTGTGTTTATTTTAACAGATTGAATAATGGTAGTTATATTATCTTGTTACTGTATGTAGATGATATGCTTGTTGTAGGTTCACACATGCAGGATATTACTGAGCTTAAGGTAAAATTAGCTCACACATTTTCCATGAAGGATTTAGGAGCAGCAAAGAAAATCCTTGGCATGAGTATTAAGAGAGACAAGAAAAATCACAGTTTGATTTTTTCTCAAGAGGATTATGTGAATAAGGTGTTGAAGAGGTTCAATATGCAAGATGTAAAACCGATAAGCACACCTATGGCTGGACACTTCAAGTTGAGCAAAGAACAGTGTCCTAAATCACATGATGAGGTTGAGTACATGAGTAGAGTTCCATATGCTTTAGTAGTTGGGAGCTTGATGTATGCAATGGTATGTACTAAACCTGATATTGCCCAACAAGTGGGAGTTGTTAGCAAGTTTATGGCCAATCTAGGAAAGGAACACTGAAAAGCAGTTCAGTGGATTCTTAGATATCTGATTGGGACCAGCAGTAGGCATTTATGCTATGGAGAGTCAAACACTTATCTACATGGGTATGTAGATTCGGATATGTCAAGTGACTTAGATGGCAGGAGAAGCACCACAGGATATGTGTTCACTGTTGGTGGAATGGCAGTTAGCTAGATTTCAAAGTTGCAAAAGGTTGTTGCCTTGTCTACTACAGAGGCAAAATACATTACAGTCACAGAGGCTAACAAGGAAATGATTTGGATGACTTGGTTCATGTAAGAGTTGGGAAAGGCGCAAAAGAGTTACAGATTGTACAGTGATAGTCAAAGTGCAATTCATTTGGCAAAGAATTCAGCCTTTCATTCAAGAACCAAACATATACAGCTTAGGTACCACTTCATTAGATAGGTATTGGAGGATGGACAGTTGAAGCTGGAAAAGATCCATATGGATGAGAACCCTACGGATATGTTAACAAAGCCGGTAACAAAGGAGAAGTTAAATCTTCATTCAACTTTTGTTGGTCTTCAAGATTGAACTTGAAGATGGTGAAACAAGCTAGAGGATATTGTTGTACAGGTACAGGTGCAGTTATTTATCTCCAAGTGGGAGATTGTTGAGTTGTGGAGCTAAAAGCTTCACCAGATGAGCAAATTTAGAGGTTGCTAGAGTTACACAGTCACCGACATCGATCAAGACCGACCGACGTCGGTTAGGGATCGGTCAACATCGGCAATATGTAGATAGACAGAGACTGACGTTGGTCATCTGTGCGTTCCAAAATTCTAATTTTGAGGAAGAACAGTCAGTTTGCATGTAGAGATTAACTGTTAGTCTTGAGTCCACTTTTCTATTTTTGGTAGGATAGATTTGAACCTTTGATTAAGAGGTGCATCTAACGGTGGAGAATGCATGGCTCATGAATCCTAGTTCTATATAATAGGGTTAGATCTTCATAGCTTGTAAGAGAAGAAGAAATGTGTAAACAATTCAAGGATTGAATTGGTTGTAATTGAGAGAGAGAGAGAACTCTTGAGGGAAAGAGATCTGTACATCTGAGAGGTGTGAGAAGAGAGAGAGATTTCTTCATTATATTTCCTTTTGGAAGAGTGTTAATACAAGATTGGTTGTTTCTGGTATCTCCTATTCTTTGTTGTTTCTAATTTATAGTTATTATTTCTGGTTTAATTTTGTGTTTAGTTGCTTATACAAAAGTAATCAATTGTGCTGTAAGATCCTAACATTTTTTTCATCAAGATACTTGATGTGGGTCTTGAGGGCAACAATTTCATCTGACTTATTTTTTGCTCTTATTTGAGTTACTACCATAACCTGAATATATATATATATATATATATATATATATATATATATATATATATATTACAATGGATAGGAAAATTAGAGTTAAGACACGTTTAGTAAGGAAAGTTTTGAATTTGGGTGAAAATAGAAGGGATAAAGGGGCTTTTAATAATTTTTTTGCATAGTGGGAGTATGATTGACGAAGGCGAGGGCAATTTTAGGAGTGAAAATGGAAAAAAATGGAAAATTTACCAGAGAGGGACAAACGAGTAGAAAGAGATGATGAACACTATGGAATTTTTTTGAGGCAAATAGACAAAAATTGAAGTTATGGCAAAACCCAAAAAAAGAGAAAATTGAGATTTATGAGAATTAGGAGTGGAATTGGGATATGGGACCTCAAGGAATAAAATGTAGGAAATAAAATTTCAGGTGTTCAAATAAAGTTTGAGGATCAATGAGGCTACATATGGAGAGATATTGTTAAAAAGAGAAAAAATTACTATTTATTTTTTATTTTCTATCTGGTGGTAAGTCATCTGAGAGCAGTAATACTTTATAGATAGTTTGCAGATTTTAGTTCCTATCAAATATCTTCTTGAAAGTCCTCTAACAATCTATGGATACTCTACTGATTGATTTTTTTGAGTCTACAATAATATTTTTAAATTGATAGAAATGGGCCCCGAGTTTTAATGGTTGCCCAAGGGTTTTAAAAATATCACTCTGGCCATCAATACCATTTAATTAAGTACTACTCTTTAGAATTTTTTTTGGCCATGAATTTATGTCTAAGCAGTAGCTCTTGGTTTTCCTCATGGATGGGAACTACTCAATTGGGAAGGGGTCATTGCCTATTTTGTTGGTAGGTCCTCTCAATGGGCCAACTACTTCAGGGTTATTGTGGTACTCCTCATGATGAGTTTTAGGGATTTCACCCAAGTACATCCTAAAGTTATGCGATCAAGTTTTTACCTTGATCTAAAATAGATTACATAACATTACTTAATTGAGTTATGCATTAGAATAGAATTATGATTTTCTAAAAAAATACTAAAATGAAGTATGCGACAGAACATAGTTAAGACTTTTTGAAGGAAAAAAATTGTAGCCTTGGAAAGCACTCTGATACCAGATGAGAGGATCCTCCTACAATAATTAATAAAAATGCATGAAATAACAAGAATTAATAGATTTAGATAATTAGTAGAGTTCTTGAAAAGATTGAATTGATCACAAGCCACTTTGAGGGGTAAACCTCCTTTGAGCAAGCTCAATACAATAAATTTGTGGATTCCTTCATTGACCTCAACACTTAATTATATACGAAGTCTAATCTAAGCAACTACTACTTCCCATGAATGTGAGATAAAACAAAATGCTCACAGGATGACTTACAAAGCATATACGTCCATAACAACTACTATACTAACAAAGTAAAGAGAAGAGATATCATGGGTTCATAAGAGCATCTCAAGAGGGTATTTTTCATGCAGTGCCTAAAATGCTTTTAGTGGCATGAAAAATAAAGACAAAGACTAAATAGTAAGGACCTAATGTAGAGAGTATAGAAAGAACATGTTGGTCATCTTCTTTCTTTATCCCACATTCTTTCAACCCCAATCTCAAGGACCTAAACTTAGTGAAGAAATTGAAGGGTGTCAAAGTTACTAGGACTTAAAATAATGAGTTCATTCTCAAGCTCATGACCTCTCATCCCATATTTATTCCCAAATAATTTACCCAAAATGGTTCATACATCATGAGGTGATTTGGCAAGCTTTAAGTGAAAAAAAAGATCAGTTGCTATAAGAAGACATAATAACCCATAAGCTTCGTCACTATGGTTATACCACTTAACTATGTCTACATTTATGCTAGGTTTAGTTTCCTATACAAACCCTTACTCCTTATAATGATTGCCATCTTGATTTTTCATTCATGATAGTTAAAGGGAGTTAGTGGGTTGATTGAACTTGAATCCATTAGTGTAGAAATGAGATGTAGTAGTAGTGCAATTTGAAGTTGTTGCAAAAATGAAAGTAAAATTAGAATGTAATGAGGGACCAAAAAGGCACAACACACCCCCCTGAACTATGAAATGGTGAACCCTACCAAATGTTGCAAATGCACACTAAAAAAATTCAGACTTAGTTGATAGTTCATCTAGAGCAATTAGTGCATGTGTTGAAAAAGACAAATTTTTGAAAACAAGGTGAAGATGTTAGACTCAACCGATAATGCATCCAAGGAAGCAAGTATAATATGAGTAAGTGAAAAAAAGAATAATACTTTCTTTTTAAATATTACCCACAAAATATTGTGGTATAAATAATAATAAAAAATATCCACTAACAATGTTAAACTTGACCAATCTTCTTATGCATTACTTGTGCATTAAAAGAAAAGTAGCATAGTTGCCATTATTTTAAAACAAGCTATTAAAAAAATAAATTTAACATGTTGAAAACATTATGGCAAACTTGAATAGACTTGGCTTGTTTTAAAAGAAACTTTCAACAATAATCTCTAAATTATAAGATTTAAAATTTTTTAGTAGTAGTTACTAAAAATGTCATTATGTTTGCATTTATTAACTAAATTAAAAATGATTTGAAAATATAATACCAAGGTGTACCAAACCCAATTTTTTTTGGGTGAAATTCTTTGTAGTTCAAGAGCAATAACAACTTCAATAAGTGAATGGCAAACTAGGCATGAAAATGAAAAATCAGATATGAACTAGGAAGCCACAAAAAAGACAACATGATGGAAAATGTGTTTGCTCAAGAAAAAAATGCCTTCTTCCAAGCCGTAGTGAATTTGATCAAACTAAAATAACATTATGTCTCCAAAGAGTTTCCATATAACAACATTACAAAGCATGCAAATTTATAATAAAAAGGAATGGACAAAGCTTAATGACAAGCAATACTGATCTATAATCCTGATTATACAATAAATCTTAAGATTTCATAGAAAGCTTAGTATTGAATAACCAGACAAACATTTACCATGGGTAGATATGATACCATATTAGAGTTTGATCCCATTATGGATAAGGTTAATGCAAAGGTTGAATGGTCACATGAGATAATAAGTGAGTGCACACCACCAAAGAGATATAGCAAATTAAAATCTCAAAAGAGAATTACACGAGACAAATCAAATGGAGAAAGCCAAAATATTCATTAATTTTGGATTTTGAATACAAAGGGAGAGAGGTACACATATAGGTGGGAGAGAGTGAAACCCCACATTCCAGTGAATATGGGACTAATCTTCCCAAATGACCCAAATGACCTCTAAGACCATGAGCAAGCATAATGAACCGTGTAGACAAAACCCATAAGATAAAAGTATACACCAACAACCATGAAAAATATTTATAAAAACACACCAATACCTTTCAAAAAACCTCTTTCCTCCACATGGAAACCTCAAAACTCATGAAAGACTTTTAAAATGGTTGTTATTAACCCATGTTTGTGGTTTTTGCTTTTCAAAAGGTAGGTTTAAGTATGCAATTTGTTGTATTCACCTTTTATCATGCCCAAATTCATGGTATTTAGAGAATAAGGGAATTTTTATCAATTAACCTTGTGGTATTGAGTAAAAGTAGATGTTTAAAAAGTGGTTTTGGTCTTAAATTTGTAGTATTGGCTATTAATTTATGGTATTATTTGTGTAAAGAATGGTTTGTTTAAAATACAACCCATGCGGCCTTTTTGAAGCCATTTCATAATATGTAGACTTTATAATGACTTTTTTCATGCAAAAGGCTCCTAAGAACCCCAACAAATTCCTTAAAATACTCCCCTAAGCTGTTTTAAGGTGGTTTGGATAGATAATTTGTGGTATTGGTTGTGGTTGGTGATTTTCATAAAAAAAGAATCGATTTGTGGAATGAGGTGGTATTCAACAAGTGTTTTTCCTTATGAGGCCTTGGGAAGGATCTTTTACATATAATAAAATCTTTATAAATTTGTCATTAGTCCTCATTCATATACATTTAGGTTCTCACAAGGTGGAGAAAATGATGTGGTTGTTTCAACTTGTTAACAATCCTTTTTAGAGTATGCATGTATGGTTTTGGTGTGATATGGTTTTTATCAAATTTTTAAGTCCTCCAAACAACTCTCTTAATCTTTCAATGTGGCCTATTAAAGTTATTCATTGCTCGTCAACTCCATTCCTTAGTTGTTTCTTCTTTTCTCTTGCATGCAAGACATTTTGAAAAAGATTGAGATGATTTTCAAAGGTAGAACATGTTTATGATAATATATTATAGGTCTTGACAACATATATAGAATTTAAATATTTGTATACACAAGGAAGTTCTTAAAATATTGTTTGATTTGATAGCCTTTACAAATTTGTATTGGTCTTCATGTCCATTGCATAAAATTTAGTTCTACACACATATTTTCTCTCTCCAAATTTTGTCTACAACAATTTCATTCTGCTTGTTCAAGTTATTCTTTTGACCTCATAAAAAATGAAGTTCAAGTATATAAGGTACAAGCCTATTTATATTCTATACATAGACATTTCGAATGCCTCTGATAATAACATGAATCACATGAACATCAATGAATTATAGGAGATGATGGATGCCACAAAAAGGACTCCTTTGGGAGAATAAATTTGGGATAGTGGTCTTAGACATACTCCTATTTTTATGACATATTTTTAGTGTGAAAATATAATTATTTTTAGTGTGAAGATATAATAATTTCATGTGTGAAGTACTAAAATTAATAGAGAGGGGAAATAAGGTTTATAGATAATCACTTGATGGCTAAAATGGATAGAATCTCCATAGTCATCACTTTGACCATCAAACATCATGACAAGGCAGTGAAAATTAAGAAAAACATTACTCAACAATTCTAGGAAAACAACCGTGAGAGATGTGAAAAGATGCTAATAAATCTTGGTTGATAAATAAAATAACATTGAATATAAAACATACCAAAACACTATACATGTTATATTTCTAGGAATAATTATCAGATATGATTACTTTTTTAAGTAGAGTTATGGGGAGCAAACTGATGACTATGTTTTATCATTGGATGCACATGTTCATGAGCATCATCTATTATGGGAAATAGTTCATTGATTAGGCTTTAATCATCAACAACAACACTCATGAACCATTGACCATGTTGGAATCCACATAATAATTCTATATGACATCATATTTGGACTATTCCATTGTAATATTCAAAACCTATACTAGTTTGACATTAGTGAATAAGAACCTCCATGGTGAATTGGTCTATGACAAGTTCCCTTAGCTCACTCAAAGGAAAGGGAAAAGTCATTTCAAGAGAGTAAATGATGCATTCTCCATGATGATAGTCAAGACATTATATGTAAACGTTTCGATTAAGATTTATAATTAAGTAGTTGCTTTAATAAAAAAATATAGGAGCTACTTCATTTAGTTCCTAAATTTCACCTATATCAGGGTTGGCAGATTTGAAGGTGTTCCCATTAGACTATCAAGAAATCCTAGTGACAATATTATTTTGATCGAGTTTTGTAAATAGTTAAGTTAGGTTCATAGGAAGTGTATCAACCAAAAATTTAGAGGAATAAATTTTTCTATCGACATCAGATATTTCATCTAAAAATCAATAAGAGATGCCACTAATATTGAAAATTCACTCTTGTAATTTTTTTAATGCAACCTCACACGAGGAGACTTTCTTTGGATAGCAATATTTTTATGATAAATAATCTTATAATATCACCATTTATACTCACATTTAATAAATTGAAGGTTATTAGGAGACTGTGAAGATGACTTCAAGTTTAGAAAAGGAGTTTGGTCAAGGATAACCTTAAAACAAATGAAAGCCTTTATATTTGAAAGGCCCAAAACAAAATTTGAGGATGATGGCACTAACACTATCAAGATATTTTATCTGAAAATAATCATTTCACAGCTATTCCTCTACTCAATTGGTTAATAAGAGAATTGATAGACATTGTAGAATGCACATAAAACATGATATAAATATTGATAGCTTGGTATGAAAATAAAGTGATAGAATATATTTAGGAAGTCATCAAAAGGGTGAAGGAAGTTCAAAAGGGAAATAATAGACTTCTTCTACTCCAATCACTCAATATTTTGGAACCAAAATCTTCATAAAAAATCTATTTTTGATGCAATAGGAGGAGAATATGGAGAAAATACCAATAGAAATAAAATTACTAAAAATACATGTGAAGGTGATCCTCCAAGGCAAACACTCCAAATCAAGAAGCCCTCTCCATTTGACACTAAAAATGTCACATAGCAAATTAATCCTTCAATGTTGATTGACAACACTAATTAGGATTTCTTGGCTTTTGATTCAAGTACAATACCATTTCTTATTTTTCTTACTCCCATTGAATCATCTATGTTTCACCACTTTAATTTTCCTCTCCATTTCCACCATCTTAATTCTTAGTTCTGCCTCTACCTCCACATCCTATTTTCCATGTATAACAAGGTGTTGACCCTCCACAATCAATTAAACTTAGATCTATTCTTGTATCATCCTTGTAACAATCATCTTCATTGACTCCATTTGTTTTTTCAAGTAATCAATTGGATACGTCATAGGGAGATATGTCTTCTTCATGTGTATAACATATAATCAGCAAGAGAAAATTTACTTTCACACCAACATAAATTGATTTTGATGTTACCAAATGTAATCCAAGGTCATAAAAAAATTGAAATATGAATACTAATTAAAGGTTGATGATTGATTCCTCAGGGGCATAATATGTAGATATTTCTCAACTTCTTGTATAAAATAATCAAGATGAAATGACTTTATCCAATTACAACATCATCAAGATTCTTGGTGAATCCACTTCTAAAATAAATATTCACAACTTCAAGGTGACTACAACCAAGCTGATCCTAATGATATAAAAAGTTATGTAAAATCAATAATAATTGGAGGAGAATTTATGTATTCTTTCATCTTATATCAGATAGATCTTGAATATAGGTGATACCTCCTATAAAGTGGTCACCATACCTGAATCAACCTATTCCACAATATAGATACCAAGCTATAAATTTGATATTAATAAGGAAATTATCACAAAAATTAGTAGCTTTAACAATCATTTTAAAATAATGGATTCTTGGGTTGAAGATATAATTCTTGATAGTTTGAAATTTCTTGATGAGAATCGAATAATCTATGATCTTATCATTTCCATTCAAGTGAAACTTGAAGAGGAATTCACACCTACCAAGAAAAAACTTGGAATATGGAATGCCCTGATCACAAATTTAAATTATATGGCTGCCATGGATGATAATTCATTGGTCTCAAAAGGTATCCTTGATAAAATTGAAGACAACTATTCATGCTTATGGGCTCAATGCATGAATTATAAAATCTGCACTTTGGATGAAGATTTGGGAGACTAGTAACGTCATGAAAAAGGTTGTGTGAAATTAAATCAAAGGTACATGCCAAAATTTAGGCCATTCATTTTGAACTCTTAAATGAAGATGAATAAAAAAAATATGCATCCATAGAATTGAAAGAACAATCTCAAAAAAAAGGTGAAAGAAAAGTTGTTTGGAATAAAAACATTCAACAAAGAAATTATGAGTAAGCTGAACAGTATTCATTGCATGACCAAAAGACTCACTCTAAATTTTTATATACATTTTAAAAGGATAAAAGAGGCTACTAATGCATTGCATGATTGGAATTTATGTTTATCTCATACAATTGTTCCTAGAAGAGAAGGGATTATCTAGACTATTCATAAGCTTAGAATATACTAGTTCAAATCATCACAAAAGGAGGAGTGAAATATAGTTTCAGTAGTTGAAAAAGTTCCCTCTGAGTAAAAATACTTGTCTTCTTTTTTATAACCACTAAAAGCCACTTTTTCTCTCTCTAACTTTCTATTTTTCCATTTTACTTTTTATAATCACTTAAAAGGGTTATGTTTTACTTTTTTAGGTTGTAAATGAAAAATTAATAGTAAAATAGAAATAAATTACTAAATATATGGTTACGTAGGTGGTTAAAATATGGTTGCACCCTCCTAAGCTATAAATACAAGATTTGTACATTGTAAAGGGGTTTTTGATGATAAAAAAAATTATGGAAAAGATAGAAATAAGAGATTGTATTTTTAACCTATGAAATAATCAATACAAGGAAAAAATGTGTAGACTTTATGCCCAAAATTTCTCTCACCGAATAATTTATTTGGAAACATTAATCTCTTTGATTCTTTTTATTTCAAATGTTGTTGAGTTGTACTATTAGATAACTAATGTATATGAAACTTTTATTGTGGAAATCTTCTTGAATCTGCATTAAGAATTTCTATCATTGTGAAACTTTGGTGGGTTAAGAACATGATTTCTATCTTTTTTTATAAAGAAATAAAAATTTGTTATTTTTCCCTTTTCCTAGAGTTATTCAATATCTTTAGTGTATGTAATATGTTCCTATGTCCAAAATATGTCTTCCATATTCCATTTTCATGATAAAGGTTTCCTACACTAAAATCTCCATTTTTAGATTGTTTTAATAAGTTTCCATGTTTGGCTATCTAGAATCATCATTATTCTTCCATTTCAATTTTTTTTCTCCAATCTCTCCTTCCTATATTTAATTTCTACCATCTTTTCATACTTTTTCGTTAAAAGTACAATCCCCATAAAAACTATTTTATTGTAAATAGTTTTATTTCTAGTACTGTCTTTATTTTCAATAAATGTATCTCCACCTTATAATAAAAGAGGGCCTTTGTCCCCACACTATTGACTAAAACCCTTAATTTATTGCCCTGACAAAATTTTCAGCCAACGCCTTGAAATATGCAAGTGAAAAAATTATTGTTGGATTTGAAGAAGAGGTTCCCAGGTAGCATCTTATGGTTGCATCTCATGCCATTGCAAAAGAACTTTGGTGATGACTATATTGTAGGGCTGAAAAGAGTGTGTGTCAAGTATAGATTTATGTTATAAAAGGAGAGATCATTTTACATCAACCCCTATAAGCAGTATTTAAGTGATGACATTCTAGCCAATGACCTTCTTTAAGTAAAATATATTAAAAACAAGGTGCACATGAAATGAGGGTGGAAATTCCAACTTGTAGGCGACATGGATAATCTATTGGAGAATTTTATATGACCCATATAATTTACGAGATAGTTTTTAATGGCCTTTTAGCTTCAAATAGGATTACTTATGAGGTTTCAAGTGAATAAAATCCATATCTTCAAGT
Organism: Torreya grandis; assembly: GCA_037957365.1. NCBI lineage: Eukaryota > Viridiplantae > Streptophyta > Pinopsida > Cupressales > Taxaceae > Torreya > Torreya grandis. Next base: position 5,158,824 of record JARHVA010000076.1, read on the forward strand.
TGAAAGGATTATTCAGAGCAGTGTTGGTTTGCATACTGCTTCATGTGATTTTGTGCTAGGTGGAGGTTATCCTAGAGGAGTAAAATTAAATTTTCATGTTCACTAAGGGTATTATCAACAACCTACACTTGAGAGCCACCTGGTATATATTAGAGAAATGATGGCTACTTTTGACCATAGACAACATCATATGGGATCAACCTGATGGCCATGTGGTATGAGGTTTTGTACCACCAATCAAAAATAGGTAACCATTTTACCCATTGATATTGTTTATTCATGATACAATAATTGATATATGTCTACAAACATTTATTGACAATTTTTATCTAGCCATTAGTTTGTGGGTGATATCTTGAAATCATTTTCAAATGTGTGTTGAGGCACTTGAATAATTCCTATTAAAAATGATTCATGAACGCTGAGTCACAATCTGATAAAATGGAGGTGGGAATGCTATGAAGCCAGAAGATTTAATCAATAAATGTCTACCCTATGATAGAAGAAGTGCAGGCATGGTCTAGAGCACATAAATGAGCATATTTATAAAGGTGATCCACTACCACAAGAATGACTAATTTTCCTCTAGATTTGGGGAGGAATTCAATCAAATCCATTGAGACGTCAGTTTGAAAATGTTTCAAAATGTATAGTGGCTAAAGTAAACTAGGTAGTGTGACCATTTCCCCTTTGTGGTGTTGATAGGTATCACATTTTACAACAAACGTCTTGATATCTTTATTAATTCTTGGCAAGAAGAAATTATGACAAACTTGTATCAGTTTGAGTTTTTCCTTTCTAGATTTCAACTTTTTATTAGTATGATAAAATATCCACATAAATTTCCTTACAAGTTTCATAATTACATTTGATATTATTTCAAAATCTTCAAGAGTCTTAGAACATTATATCCACCCTATGCCTATTTTAATTTGATATATGTGAACCTGCACGCACGTGCACACACACACACACACACACACACACACACACACACACACACACACACACACACACACACACACACACACACACACACAAGATAGTGTGAAATCACATTGAGACCTAAAAATGACCCCTAAGCATTTATTAATCATAAAACTACACTATTTGAGGGTCCTTATCTATTTTTTATTATTGGTCAAGATTAGCCTTTATTATTGCATTTGGTCATTTTATTTCATGTTCCACTCCCTTTTTATCTCTCATCCCTTCTCTCTCATTTGTCTCTATATTCCTATGTATTATATGGTTTCCTCAAAAATATGTACACTATACATTTCAAAGGTTGCAAAGTCTTTTAACCCATTAGCATCTTTCGAGGGTTAGTTTCTCCATCATGTCAGCTTTTTCACTCATTTGATGTTAATTTCATTGTCAATATGGTCCTAGTTTGAACTCAAGAAGTATATAAATACACCTTTCTATTAGTGCATTTAGGAATCCAATAATATAGATAAAGGAAACCAATAATCCAATAAAATCTAATAAAAAATCTAACATTTAGTATCATAAGATTCCAATGAAATCAATCATTTAGACAACATTCATTTGAGCATTCAATTTCATTGTAATGACACACTACATCACACTTGATTTCTTTGTTAAATTAAATTTTTCTTAGCATGTTGTCTTATATATTTTATAATATTGCAGGGCATGATAACTAGTTGATGAATAAAACCCTCATTAATCCTGATCACACTCCCCCCATTTTTTTTAAAATGTTTTTTGTGTTTAGATTCCCTATTAGGGTTTGAAGAAGGAGATAAATTTCTTAGTGATTGGATTGAGGTTTCAAAATATTGATAAATTTATTTAGAGCTCATATCAAATGAATAAAGTTTTTAAATTAGTTTTTCTTATCTGCCATTTTCTAGAAATGTAGAGTGCATAGTTTTGGACCCCGAAACATGGAGTGTATGGTTCTTAGGAGGTGTTTAGGTCATAATGCATTTATAGGAGTCTCACTATCTTGGCACAAAAACTTGCATCTATTGATAGAATCCCTAACAAATTAGAGTACTCTTCTAAACCCTCTCTTATTAATTATTGATTTAGATTAAAACTAATGCAATAAAATTTCAATGATTTATTATTTTAAATAAACTTAATTAATTGTGTATGAGTAGATGAAAATTTATTTTGATGTAAATCCCATTTTTATATACTACATCTACAATGATGAGAGTGCTATGGAAAAACATCAAAAATATCTATAATCTTATCAAAATTATCTTAAAAAAATAGAGTGCATTTACACTTTTAAGATATATTATTATAATAAATAATATAAGCATGGTAGTTTTTATGTATCAAAAATAAATTAAATCTATACAAAAAATATATGAAGATAAGAAATTAAAAAAAATAAGATACACCACCCTATAGCTAAAGAATATGAGTATCAAGTTTATTTAAGTGGATAAATTCATGATCTAACCACTACCATTGAGTTATGGTAATATTTCATGCAAATAATTATTACATTAGAAGGAAATGAATTGTAATTATAAATTTATATATGAGACTACCACTTATACCTACTGTTAAGGAATGCTTTAGTTGATGCAACTTATTGTGCCCCAACACACCCCATTTAAATGTTCAAATAGGGACCCATTATTACTAGAAAATCTTTAATTTATGGTCTAGATGAACCTTACAATTATAATATTGAATAAATATATAAATCCTAAAGTTATTTTGGGTTTAATTTTGCATTCAAATTAGAAAATCAAAGCTTGGGTATTCTATAAAATGGTTTTATCTATCGCCTTTTATTTCCATTTGAATGTTTATTATAAATGGAGATTTAGTTTATTTGACTAATGGAGCTAATGAGACTATTAATGTGAGTTTTATACACACCACATAATTTATTATGAGGTTTCCTCTAATATTTTAGGATTATTGAATAAGATCACTCCAAGGCACGAGTTGTAGGGTATTTGGTTTTATAACAACCTATTGGTGGAATAGTGGTGAGTGACACATATTGTTTACCATGGGTAAAATGGCTATGGTTGAACCTAGATCTATTTGGATTGGGTGGAAATATTATGATTCTAAATAAGGTGGGTAGGAAATTAAAATAAACTCTAAAAAGAGGAAAGAGTAAGGTATAAAATAAAGCATGTTGAAAATCTAGGGATAAATCCTTTCAAGACTAGTCCAAAAAATTCAATATTCAAATTCAAGCTGTTATAACACACAAAATATTCAAATTCAATGAAGAGTCAAAGGAAACTAGAATATGGTATACTCAAACATGTGGAGATCAAAGGTTGCATTGTTGTTGCACATATATAAGAGGGTTATGATAAACATGCATAAGATATTCAAATAATCTATAGCTAATAACAAAAGACTATATTTAAAATATATACCTCATACACAATTAAATCACTAATATACCATAATGATGGAATGTTGCAAACAATCCACAATGCTGGAGAAGAATGAAGATTTGCACATAAAGAAGATGTCAAGCAAAACCTTTTTGAATTTCCTATTAATCTAAATAGTCAAAATTCTCCTCTCTTTGAGACTGGGAGGTTACATGTATTTATAGGCTTGGGATGGGGAAAGCTAGCATAAAATTACAACTCCAAAAATAGAACCTATAGTTCAAAATCATGTAAGGATGTATGTTACAATGATAATACTTAGAATATATTTTTTAGCTAAAAATAAATTATGCATGTACAATAATAGATTGGGAACTAAAGTCCCACCTTGATGATAACCATGCAAATATATAATCATTATAAAATTAGAGTAATAATGCAATGTTGTTAATTGGATTAGTTGATGAAGATACTATAGTTACAATTGTGGCATGGACTAAAAGCTTTGTGAAGTTGGGGGAGTACTAACTTCCAATTATGTACATGTTGTAGACCCATAAGCTACCTCTTTAGCCTTTATAACTTCACTCATGGCATAAGCTGCATTAAATTCTTTATCTATGACTTCAAAATTTAGTAATGAAGGCTTTAAAACTTTGAATGCCTCAGTCATTAACCTTTCTTTCTCTGCTTCTGTGCTCTTAAACTTGGCTATTAAAGCCTTAACCCTCGTTACTCTATCTTTGAAAAAACTAACCAACTATAATACCTCTTCATTGGTTTTATAGATAGTGCCTTTCACTTATTGTTTAAAGTCTTCAATAATCAAGTTGAGAGGGTTCTCAAAATTGGGTCGGTTGACCAACTCTCCTGCTTGGGTGATTACCTTGGTTACTCACATATCTCCCAAAATTTGTAGTAATTTACTTTCATGACTAACAAAAAGACTCATTAAATTCTTCATTTATTATGCCAATTTAGGGAGGCATCCATGTTGTTCATCAAATTGAGATGATCAAAATCATTAATCCTAGAACACTAGACCAAGAAATTCAATATTCTTTCATATCCTTCATTCTATTCCACAATGTGATAATTTCTGATCTATGGGCTTGACTAGTTGCCCTGGACACTCTAATATTGAACAAAATATTATGCAACTTTGTAGCTTCACTTTGTACATCAACAATCACGTCCTTAATAGCTATATAATCTACATATGCTTCCAAATTTTCAAGGCTTCCTTAGTGCTTTGGTGCATCTCCTTCAACATCAACCTTATGGAATCCACAAAATTATTGAAATCCTTAATTTATTTAGTAGGATCATTGGGTTTTTTGGCTAATGAGAACAAGTTTTATCTTTCTTCAAATTATATCTCTCCTTTTATTCTTTTATTTACCATCTTCCTCTTCCTCACTCTCTGTATAGTCCCACTTTCTTTGTCAAACCTAGTGGAGACTGTGGGTAGTTCTATCAAAACTAGTTTTTTCCTTTCTTCTCTAACATTCTACATCCCCCTTACCCATTGAGGAATTATAAGTTCTCGTGATTATTCTCCTTGTGCAAGTTATGAAGATGTATAAGGTTGAGAGGTCATAGGAAGGGGTGTGATCATAGTGGTTGGCAATGAGGCACTTACTATTCACCTTTCTTTCCTATGGCGGGTGTCTCTTCCTTATTATTAACCTATACTAAAAGCTTTATCTTTTTCTAGCTCAACTTGGTTGTGTTATGCCCATTTCTTGGTCTTCTTCCTCTAAAGGATAGTCAACTAGAGATATCACTTGTTCTAGTTCTTCTTCATCTTCCAGATCCATTGTAGCCTTCGTATCTTTCTCCTCCTCCTCAGTAGCTTCTTATATGATATGGAGACCAAGTGATGGTCTATCTTATAGTTTTTTATCCTTGGAAGGAGTAGGGGAGTCCTTATGATTCATTTGATATGTGAAGATAGGTGGAGTGGAGGTTGGATGAGATGGTAGAGGGTTTATGGGAGTAACTATGGTAGGAGGTGGAGTTGAAGGTGATGAAGTGGAAGGTGTGGAAGGCACAAGGCTTCCTTGAGGGGACTTAAGAGATTTGGGAGAGTTAGGGGTAGTGGGAATTGAAGTAAAAGTTGATTATAAAAATTCAGGGAGGCTCACTTGGGTGATTGAGGTAAGAGGAGGCAAAGGAGTCATCACAAAATTATTCTTCTTTTGATTAGCTAAGGAAATGGGTGGCCTTTCCTTGGTAGTGGCTATGCCCAAGAATTGTTTGTATGAATTTGTTGAAGTAGAAGGGACTTCTAAAATGAGAGAAAGAGGAAGGAAGACCCAAAGATAAAAAGGTTGATTATTGAAGAGAATATGAGTGAGATAGATCAAAGGATAGAGAGGCTAATTCTCTTGGTGAATCTCATGCAAGAAGAATAAATCCAATTGTATGGTAAGGTAATGAGGAAGAAGAGAGTTAAGTGGCATAGAAGGCTACTCATGGAGAGAATAAGAAATATTGTTATTAGCGATATGAATCACACCCTTCAGGAGGTTGTTTAGGCCTTCCTCATTCAAATGATACAATGGGAACACTCTAAGGTTGTGGGTCACCTATGGTTGGAGTGAACCTTTGGAGAAGGCTGACTTCCTCTGATGGATCACCTAAACTAATGATAAAATACTAAACTACAAGGAAAAAAGAGAAAAAATAAATAAATGAAAACAAGAAAGAAAAAGATGGAGATGATGCACCAAACTTAGTATCCTCTACTTGCCTATAATTCCTAAGAACATGAATAATAATTAAAACCTATTACACAACTCATCATGAGTCTCTTAGAATCCTTATTTTGATATGAAGGTTAATGTCGAGACATTATCTAAGAGGGATGAACAAGAGGTCTCATAGGAGACCCTAGTGAACATTTTCCATAGTCAAACATTGTAAGACCATGTGACACACATCATATGACCTGCTAAGATGAATAACAACCTAAAAAAAGGTAAAGGATAGGATAAATGAAAATAAGTTGTAGACACTATCATACACATTTATCAAATCATCATGGGCATACATTATTTGTAGTATTGAGAAGGATGGAAATCAACATATATTCAATTCAGAGGCACAATACAAGTGTTTATCAAAGAAGGGCTTCACCACACCTAGATTTAGGATCAAAGGCCAATTAATTTATATATCATTTCTATGATAGAAACAATCCTCTATATAATGATGATTCTACCTATTTATATTGGAAAAATATCTAGAGCTCAGTGTTACTCGGTCTTTCCCATTAATGGGGTGGTTATAATTTGAATCATGATTGGAAGAGGTGGCTTCAGAGAGTGGGAGAATATTCTTAGGAATGCTAAACCATGCCTATGTAACTGTCTATTATGCCACTCTAGGAATGATTCTTGAGAATCAATTTAGTTATGCAGTTAATCTTTGGCTTTTGAAAGTTTTGACAATTAGATAAGTTGTCAAGTTCTATCTCAGATAATGCTAGTGTGATGCTAGAAAACTCCTCAGGAGCAGGTTCTAGCTACATGTCCTCTTCTTGATCATTCATTTCTTAGATGAATCTCTTAATTACATGATGACTATTCCCCCTTATGCTGAAGTGATATCTTTCCATGTGGCATTATTTTTCTCACCTACTTGCTCGAGGCTCAGACACACTATTGGGCTTTCATAGATCACCCCAGGGATGTGAAGCAACAAGATTTAACCAAGTGGAATCATCCCACTAACCCACTTACTTGGTGTATTTAAAACTATATAGATATCTTCAGGGCCCCAGGTCATCAGGATCATAACTCATGGAAACACCCCACTTACCTACTTTCTTGCTTGTTTTGCATTCATACAAATGGATTTAAGATGTTGAGTCATTGGGATTGAGACACATGGAAGCATCCCACTATATTGATAGTTCATATCTTTATTGATGTGTAATTTTCTTGGGTAAAATTTTCAAAAAATGACTAAGTCTTTAAAGACTTTCAAATAGGCTCAGGTCACAAAATGTTGACACATGGCTCCGGGCAAAGTTAAGGAAAAATTCTAAGGCATGCAAGTTTTTTGAATAGGCTCAAGGCTGAAAAAAGCTTACACATGGATCCAAGAGAGTTGAAAAATCATATAAGTGTTTTGAAAGACCTCTTTGTCTTCATAAAGTTCTATGACTGATATCTATAATTTGTATTGGTTAATGAAGGAAGTGGTACATATTTTAGATCGTAGCCTCTAAAACATGGGATCATAAAAGTGGAATTTTGTGATTCGATGCTAAACTTAAACCTTTAAGTGTGAGAAAGCCCTTGAATAATAGTGCAAAAGAGGATTGGGAATTTTGAGCATACTCTTCCCCACATACTTCTCTCTTCATTGATTGAAGTATGGGAGACCCACGTGCCCAAACCTATGTACTTTTGCATCACTTGATTGTATTACGCATAAAGGGTGTATGCTGAATGCTGCATAATAGGACTAAAAGCTACATCTCTTTAATGAAGGAACAAAACCTTAACACTTCAATGTGCAAGACTTTTATGAAGAGATTACAGAAGAGGAATGAAGTTCTACACTTCATGTGCCTAAAATTTGGAGTTTTTGCTTGGGCATTGGTCTCAATCTTCACAAGTTTTATCTTTGGCATTTTTGTTCATAATAAGCATTCTAAATTTTTATGCATTTTTCCCAAAGACTTAACTTTGAACAATATTTCCAAAGGTATTTGGTCTTCAATATTTTTTCTTGGCATGGGCTTCCACGCATAAAATTTGATGCATGAAAATGGTCTTCAAAACTTTTGTTCAAAATAAAAGTTTAGACAAGCTATGTAAACAAGCTCTAAACCTTATTTTTCCTTCGGCATTTGTGTTTGACATTTGTGTTTAGAGACAAGATTCACAACATTTTCCCCAAACACTTTTTCTAAAGACCTAAAACCTTCTTTGAAAAATACACTAAGTCAATGATTTAGTCATTTTTTTTGAACTCTAACTAAACTTTGAAACTTGAAAGCAATCTTGAATCACCTTTCTGAATTGGACATTGATCTTCCATGGTGACTAAAATGGTCAACATTCTTAGTGATCTCGACAAGCTACTTTCCTAATAAGTAAGAATCTAATAGCATTCAAGTAAGCCATTGGGAATGGATTCATATAAGTATACAACCTTTTCACATCTAAAACATAACCCTACTACAAATGCTTGGCCTCAAAGTTGACCACTAAACTTAACTGAGATCTACCTCTGAAAGGATGACAAAAGCAAAGGGCAGAAACAAATAAACATGCCAAAGTCCTGAGAGGAAAGAATAAAAACTAAACTAATGTGCAATAACACTTGGATGAAATAATAAACATTTAAACTACCATAAACTAACCAACCGAAAGGCTGTCTAAACAAAGCCATTGACTAGCTCTACAAAGTAGCTACCCTTTCTTATTAACCTAGAATACTTTTCATGTTTTTAGGGCAACCAAATAGAGCTGGAGAAGAATTGAGTGCTTTGTGAATTGATAGATCATTTATCTAAAGATGTAGACAAAAACAAACTCACCTACCCACCTGATTTGATTGGAAGTACAACTATCTTGGAGCCAATAGGCAGCTGGATTTTGGCCTTTTTGATGCTTAACTTTGTGCTCTGAATTAAACACAACATCTGATGGATTCTTATTTTTAGCTTACAACCAAGCTAGGTATCTGATAGGACATCCCCTTATCAAGATAAATTTTGAACAATCATCCCTACTATCATACTTGTGTTGTATTGCTTCATCATCTCACTAGTTGAGATGCTCTCCTTGAAGTGCATGTGATTGACTTGGAAGCATATCCACTTCCACATGACATTCATGTTGAACATGAGATAATTCTTTAATAAATGTTAGTTTAAATTCTAATATTGAGTAAAATTCTTCCATTTAATCCCAAAATAAGTCTTCCTCTATCTCTTCTTCACTCTTTTCAAGATTGATTTATGCATCCTTCATATTATCTACTAAATCAATCACGTAACAACCCTTTTCCCAATCATTAGATGAAATATCAATAACCTATTCAATAAGAGTAGTAGACTCACAACTAATAACATCCTCCTTTTTGACTGGTAGCTCCATATTTGGCATAATGGAGTCCTCATGAAATAAATAACCTTCTAAGGCTATCCCCTCATTGATATTCATGCTCCCAAAATCACCATCTTCCCAATTCAAGAGAAAGGGATCAAAGTATGTTTGTTTATGCTCTTTTCCTACTTATGGGGCCAAATCAACTCACTAAATCTGAAGTTCTATTGGATTTTGAACTATGAGAGCTTTAGGAGTGACTATAACAATAGGAGTTTGCACATTAGATGGTCTAGGATATGAGAGTTAAGCTTGGAATTCTTCAATGCCTTGAAGGGGCTACCTATGAGGTTCATAAGCTCTATTAAAGGGTTGATAGGTGCTATTTTACTATACTTGTTTCTTCTTGAATGCCACTAACTCATTTCCAAGGCTTTGGATGAGGCTTTTAACTTCTTGCAACTCACTAAGAGTGACTGTAGATGGAATTAATTGGTTGGCCATTGCAAGAACAAGTGATGAAATGGGTTGAATAGATGGGAGATTAGGAAATAGGGATATTAGAGGCCTTGGTCTAATTTTACCAGCATGTAATAATCAATTTTATGACTTATAGTGAGCTCATACGCATCTATAAGAGTGTTTCCACCCATTGATTGAACCATGAAAATAAGATCACTATCTAGAGCCCTTAATAAATATAGGAAGGCAACATGGGTTGAAGGTTTAAAAAAGGGTGGGATTATATCCTAGGTTCTTTGAAATCTAAGATTGGAGTTAGTCATAAGCTCATGGGAGGTACTTTTTATGGTAGTGAGATACTCTATGAGGGTAATACAGTCATTCTTGTCTTCAAATTATTTACATAACCAACCCCTAGATCATTCTAACTATGTATATAATTTGGCCTTGAATTACTACATCATTGGAGAGCATTCCCCTTTATTGATAATGCAAGGAGCCTAACTTCTACATTATCCTCTACAACATGGTGGACTACACATATGTTAGCTATGTATTGAATGTGCTTGACAAGGGTAGTAGCATCCTCACTAGTGAAGTGTGATAGGTTCTTAAGGGCTACAATTAGGATATCATCATATTGAGCAAGGGTTAATGGGCTACCTCCAAAGAAAGGAACAAATATATAATTTATTGGGACAACCATTGAGAAACAATAATAATTAGACCTCCTTTTTGAATAACCATGTAGAACTAACTTGAAACTAAGAAGATTGGAGTTGTTAGGTGATTTGAATTCTTTGAAAGAAGGAAAAGATTAATAATACCACCTAAATCCTAATCTTTGATAGTCTATAATTACCTAGATTGCTTAAACTAATATATTTGACACTTGGAGTCACCATGGTGTTGAAGAAACTACCTTGAATGGCAAGATACACTGAAAAACATACCAAAATTATTTAATATATGATATAAGGATCATCAAATAGTCCCATTAGACATACCATAAATTGTTATTGATCTGAATTATACCCTTGAGGTGGTTGTTCATGCCTTCCTCATTTAGATGATATAATGGGAATAATCTAAGGCTATGGGTTGCCTATGGTTGCAGTTAGAGAGGGACAACTTCCCCTAAAAGATCACCTAAACTAAAATTAAACTACTAAATTGCAAGGAAAAGAGAGAAAGAGAACATAAAAGAAAACAAGAAATAAAAACATGGAGGTGATGCACCAAACTTAGTATCCTCCACTTTCCTATATTGCACTAATAATATGAGCAAGAATTGAAAGTTATTGCACAACTCAACATGAGTCTCCAAGCATTAGTGTTTTGATTTGAAGGTTATGGTCAAGCCATTAGATGAGAGGGATGAGAAAGAGGTCTCATATGAGACACTAGTCAATGTATTCTATAGTTAGCTATTGTAAAACCATGTGACACACTTCATATGACTTGATAAAATGACTAACAAACTACAAAAATGTAAAAGATAGAATAAATGAAAGGAAGTTGTAGATAATTCATAGACATGCATCAAACCACCATGGACATACACTATTTTTATTATTGAGAAGGCTATAAATCAACATATATTTAGGTTGGAGGTAAAATACAAGTGTTTGTCATAGTAGGGCCACACCATACCCAGATTGAGGATCAAAGGTGGATCAATTTCTATAACATTTCTATGCAAGAAAGAGTCCTCTCTATAATTATGATTCTACATGTTTATATGTTAGGAATATTCTAACATTAGTGCTCGCATTTATATAGGTGTGTATAAAATAATAATATATTATGTAAGAGAGTTATTTGGTTGGTAAACCAACTCATGTCGATAGGCTTGTATGAGAGAATAAGGGGATAAGTAGAGAGATTTGATGATGAATTCAGTTGTCAAAGATTAACCTTGACTCTTCCTTTGTAGGAGCTCATTGAAGTATAAATTTGTAATCCTCCATATTTGAAAGGCATAATGTTTTACATCCCAAATACAATTTAAATTGAAAGTTATTATTTACTATGTGAAAAGTGTTTTGGATATTTAGTTTGTTAAATCTAAACCATAAATAATATTTGGTATTAGAGTAGGATATTATCAGAGCAATGTCTGATCCATAACTAAGATGGTGCAAACCATATTTTTAGTGTCCCTTTGTTGTCCAAGAATTGATAAAAAGATTTTACTGATTCAATAAGGCACAAAGATTACACAATATATCTATCAAGTTGTTTATTGTGTGGCATGTTAAAGGAGGATTAGAGGTTTAGTGGGATGCCACCATGCATAGAAGAAAGGTCATTTCATCACCATGTTCAAATTTGAGTATATTTTCTCTTATTAAATCTTATTTTGAGTATTTCCTAGTGGCAAACCGACCCTAGTTTTGAACCTGTATGTGGAATCAAACATTCACCAGGAGCCTGAACATAGGCCTATCAATAATCATTTATAGTCTTAATCTGCTATGACCTCAACCAATTTGAGAGTTCACTTTGAATCTCACTTCACATCCATGAATTGAAGCTGAGCGAGCTGAAGCTAAGAAATATACTATATGTCATTCATTTTCACTTGGAATATTTAATGAAGAAGTAATGCAATATGCATAATAGTGTTAGAATATAGCTTGGACAACTGTGTACATATTCTTATTTCTTATGAGATCTATGTTCTCAAAACACTCCATGAATGGTCCATTTTGGAATAGTTATGCACCTAATCTCTATGGATCTACCATATAATTTGCCATTCAATTCTTAATGTAATTTGATTTTCTTCCACCAACTATTCAGTGAGTTTTTTTTGTTGGTTTCCTACCTGCCACCTTTTGCCCAAATGCATTTCTTCTATAGATGCCCTTTAATACAACTCACTCACACTCAGACTCTTCCTTCTACTATTCCACATCAAAAAGTTATAGCTAGTGGCTCAAACTATTACTTAGGTGTGAGTTGTTATTTTTTCTATTTTTAGGTTTTTCATTTTAGGTCCTTGGTATTAGTATTTGGTATTTTAGGTTATGTTAGAAATTCAAGTTTTAATAGTTTTTAGGTTGGTCAAAAGTCATAAGTTAAATGCTATTTTTTAATGAATAGAGTATTATGTTATTTGTTAAGTATTATATTTAAGAAAGTTCTTTCTGAGTCTTTAGTATGTGTCAAAGTAGTCTTTAAATTACATAAGTGTTATATTAAAGAAAGTTCATTCCGAGTCTTTAGTATGTGTCGAAGTAGTCTTTATATATGTCAATTTCAAAAAGCGACTTTATTTAGTCATAGTTTTTATTATAGTTATGTGAGTCTTTTGAAGTCATTAATTTAATATATGTCATCAAACAAAAATTTAGTAAGTCATTTATAAAATAAAATGCTGAGTCATTAATTAGAGTCTTTTAGGTGTCATCCAGAGTCATTATTGTCAAACATTGTAAAAAAAAAATGACTTATGTATACATTTTATTTGGATACCGACATCCAAAGACAAATGTTTCAAATTATGGGGGTGTTTTCTGCTCAAAATTTTCATACAACTAAGCTTCAGGTCTGCATTGACTGATTAAGCAACTTATTATGCAAGAGGATGGAGGACACATGAGGTTAGAGGACAAATATCATCCTCTCTTCATCCACAAGCAATGAGGCTACGTAATGGAGTTATGATTTGTTTTTTCAATTATGTTTTTACTTTATAAAAATAAAGAACATAAGCAACATATCTATTCAAGTATTTTAATAAGCGAGAATATTTTTATTTCCCCTTGAGGTAAAGATAGTGATGAGAACTTAAAGATTATTGTAGCATCATCAGAGGTTTGTGGTTATCCTATAACACCATCTTTGTAGGTTGTTGGTTGAGCTATAAAACCTTATGGATGTTTTGGTTTTTGGATAACCACATGTAAAACCATCATGTTTATTTTTAGGTTGATGATAAGCTGAGTGTAAAACCATCCTAGTTGTTTGTAGGTTTGTGGTTATCCAAGAGTAAAACCATCTTTGAGTATGTTTGTTGTCCTAAAAAACCATCCAAATCATGAGCAAGCTCTGTTGGAGGTAGTTTTAGTATAGAATAAAGTTTTCCCCATGTTCACACTAGGGGGGAATGTTAGGAATATTCTAACATTAGTGCTCACATTTGTATAGGTGTGTATAAAATAATAATATATTATGTGAGTTATTTGGTTGGTAAACCAACTCACATAGATAGACTTGTATGAGAGAATAAGGGGATAAGTAAAGAGATTTGAAGAAGAATTTAGTTGTCAAAGATTAGCCTTGACTCCTCATTTGTAGGAGCTCATTGAGCTATAAATTTTAATCTACCATCTTTGAAAAGCATCTTGTTTTACATCCTGAATCCAATTTAGATTAAAAACTATTATTTGCTATGTGAGAAGTGTTTTAGATGTGTGCTTTCAATGTTTAGTTTTTTAAATCCAAAACAAAAATAATATTATATAGTAAAAATATCTAGATCTCAATATTACTTAGTGTTTCCCACTAATGGGGTGGTTACAATTCGAATCATGACTAGAAGAGGTGGATTCAGAGTGTGCAAGAATATTCTCAGGAATGCCAAGCCATGCCTGTGTAACTACTCACCATGCCACTCCAGGATTAATTCTTAAAAATAAATTTAGTTATGCAATCAATCTTTGGCTTTTGATTATTTTTATAGTCAAATAGGTCATCAAGTTCTATCTCAGACAGTGCCAGTGTAGATGCCAATAAACTCATCGAGGGTGGGTTCCAACAATGTGTCTTCTTCTCACTCATTCATTGCTTGTCCAAATCTCTTAAGTGTATGATGAATATTCCACATACAATGAACCAAGATATTTACACATGGCATTATCTCACTCACCTACTTACCCAGGGATCTAACACACTATTGGGCTTGTACGGACCACCCAGGGCTGTAGAGTAGTAGGACTTCACCACGTGGCATCATCCCACTAAAATTATTACCTAGGGGATTTGAAAATGTATAGACATATATAGGGCCCCAAGTCACCAAGATCATGACATATGGTAATAGCCTACTTACGCACTTTCCCTCTTGCTTTACATTCATACGGATGGCTCCAGAATGCTAGGTCATTAGGATCATGACACATGGAAGCATCTGTTAGCCCATTAGTTCAAATCTCTATTGATGTGGAGTTTGTTTGGAAAAAAATTACATAAAATGACTAAGTCTTAAAATAATTTTGAATAGGACCGAGGCCATAGAACGTTGACATGTGGCTCTAGGTAAAGTCAAAGAAAAATACTAAGACATGAAAGCTTTCTAAATAGGGTCAAGGCTATGGAATGCTGAGACATGGCTATTGGAAAGTTTAAGAAATGTCTAAGTGTTTTGAAATCCCTCCTTGCCTTCACAAACTTCTATGCTTGATATCTAGAACTTGTATCAATTAACAAAGGAAGTGGTGCATAATTTGGATCATAGCCTGTGAAACATGGGAGCATAGAAGTGGAATTCTATGATCCAACATTGAACTTCAACCTTTAAGTATGAGGAAGTCCTTGAATAATAGTGCATAAGAGGATTGGGAATTTTGAGTGCACTCTTCATGATTTGGAAATACTCCCTGTATACTTCTCTCTTCCCTATTTAAAATATGAGAGACATGTATGCCTAGACCTATGTACTATTCCATCAATTGGTTGTATTCCACGCAAAAGGTGCAACCTTCACGAAGGGTGCACACTGAAGGCTATGTAATAGGACTAAAATTTATGATTCTTTTATGAAGGTGTGTATCTTAACACTTCAATGCATAAGACATTTAGGAAGAGAACACACAAGAGGAATGAAGATCTATGCTTTATGCACCTGCTTTTAGATTTTCTACTTGGGCATTGGTTTCAATATTCATAAGTTTTATCTTTGAATTTTTTGTTTTGAATAGGCATTCCAAATTTTTTATACATTTTTATTGGATGACTTAACTTTGAACAATATTCCCTAAGGCATTTGGTCTTTCACATTTTTTCTTGGCATGAGCTTCCACGCGTAAAACCTGACATATGAAAATGGTCTTCAAAACTTTTGTTTGGAATAAAAGTTTAGACAAGCTCTTCAACACAAGCTCTAAACCTTCTTTTGATTTTGACATTTATGTTCAACATTTGTGTTTGGTTATAAGTTTCAAAACATTTTCCCCAAACTTGTTTTCTAAAGACCTAGAGCCTTCTTTTAAAATACACTAAGTCAAATACTTAGTCATTTTTGTTAAACTCTAACTGAACTTGGAAGCCTAAAATCAATTCTAAAGCCCCTTTCTAAATTGGACACTGATCTTCCATGGTGACCAAAAATGGTCAACAATTGTCACGAGAGACAATGAGAAATAAAATAAGTAGATATATAAGTAGCTCAAGGAGAAGATGAATAATTTCATGATAAATGAATAGGTTGATAGACAAGAGGAAGATGAGAAACACCCTGAGGATAATGAATAGTTATGAAGGATGAAGAGAGGAAACAACTAAGGGCATTAGCAAAGAAACCTAAGAAAGAGAAGATGGAGGCAAACAAGCCTCAAGATTTTAAATTTAATGATTTTTTGTCATGTCTGTATGCAAGTAAAAAAGTGAAGAAATAAGAAGTCCATTTTGAGGACATAAAACTTGAAAGCATGAATGAAAGCAAGCATGAAAAACATGCCTATGTTGAAGGAGAAATTGATTGGGAAACAATATATGGAGATACAATGGTTTGTTACATTAAAATAAGAGAGATGGTTGGATAAGGGGATATTTAAGAACTAGGATGCCTCATTAAAGGCATACAAGAAACAAATTTGAATCAAGAAGATGGAGTAAAGAGGTATGAAAATTAGAAATATGAATTTGCATTACATGAAGCAATCAAAGATCTTGAATAGGAGGTTTCATGTGATGAATAGTTTTTGGATGAGCAACAAGACCAGCCATTTGTCTATGAGAGTTGGGATCAATTACAAGCAAAGATGGCAGCTTTGGAGTATGCCATAAACAATGGAGAAAAGAACAAAGTCTGTCCTAGAACATCAATGGAATATATGAGCATTTGGCATGAGTCAATGGAGTCTCAAGGGATAAAAATACTAATGGAACAATAAGGTATACAAACTAATTTACAGTATGAAGGGATGTCTAGCTTGATACATGATGGAGATGAATCTAAAGTACAAGATATGGTAAAAGCTATGCAAGAGCATAATGAGGAAGTGTTGGAAATATTGTCATTGATGTCAAAGGTTTAGCATTATTGGTGATAAAGGCCCCATTGCATTTAATGTTGTTTGTAATAAATATATCTTGACTAATATGAGTTAATATTTATTTAATATTAATGAATATATTTTTGGTTGCATATGAGACAAAAGAAGGGCCCATGGAGAAGTCGAAGAGCCACTAGGTAAAGACAAAAGAAGGATGGGATGCATTTTCGCATGAAGAGTCATCTTGGGGAATACCAAGAGTCACCAAGTGAAGACAAAAGAGTAACGACACAATTTCTCATGAAGGGACACTTTGAGGAATATGAAAAGTCACCAAAGATAAGGACAAAAGTGGGAAGGACGTTTTTGGTCATGAAGGGTCACCACATGACTTTTCAAAGGCTTGAATATGAAGGGTCATCCAAGATTGGTGCCATTTTCCATGAGGATTGAAGGGTCATAGAGGGGGAAGGCCAAAGGTCATTTGGAAAGTTATAAATAAAGGCTTGAGAAGCCTAATGTAAGTATGAGAGATAGAGGTTGATTTGATATTGTAATATCTAGCTTAGAAGAGCAATTGTGAAAGATGAATATGATTTGTTATATCTAGCTTAGAAGAGCAAAGGTGAGAGAGAGGAAAGAGATGTATTGATCTATCATTTGTTGAGATAGAAACATTGAGAGATAGGTGTGTGGTATATACAAATGGGTTGGTGCTCCTGTGGGTTGGTGCTCACGAATTACTGCTGGGTTGGTGCTCGGCAAAGGGGTTGGTGCTCCTGTGGGTTCATGCTCATGAATAATAGCTGGGTTGGTGATCGGAAAAGGGGTGTGGTTATCCTATGGGTTGGTGCTCATGAAAAAAAGCTGGGGTGGTGCTTGGCAAAGGGGTATGGTGCTCCTGCAAGCTTGGCTTGCAAATATTGTTTGGGTTTGTGCTCATTCATATACTTGAGATTGTTCTCCATGGTTTTTCCCACATTGGGTTTCCACGTTATATCTGGTCTCTCTCTCTATCTTGTGTGGTGTTTATTGTTTGAGTTTAATTGCATATCTTGAATGTTTGATTAAGTGAAATTTGGTTAAAGGAAATTTTTATAAGATATATGATATACTGAGTCACCCCCCCCTCTTAGTATATCCCGTGCTTAACAAGAAGAGGAGTTAATATGGAGAGAGTTGATGTAGGAGGGTGAAGTTGATCTATTAGAGTTCCTAAATCAAAGTGAAGAGAAGGAATGAGATGTCATAAAAGAGATAGAGGTAGAATTATAAGATGAATAAAAGAATATTTCAAGGACAAGGAGCATGTTGCCCATAGAAACACCTCAATGAGGTAAAATTTCATGTCACATAATGGAAATATAGTCATGTGAGTTGATCAAGAAATAAGTATTGGTAGATAATGATGCAATTAAAGAGAATAGGTGAAGAGGAAAAGATAAGGAACTTAAGAATATGAAATGGATTCCTAGAGAGGCTTGGAAGAAAAATATAGAAGCAAGAGAGAATGGAAAGGACCATGAGATCCTTGAAGAGAGTATAAAGTCTCATGAATGTAATTTGACATACACTAATCATGATGGTTCATGTTTGGAGATAAAATATAGGGAGTCACTCCATGATCACATGGAGAAAAGAAACAATGAGGCATAAGAACTCATGATAGAGCAAAGGAAAGATGAGGACAACGATGTTCCTCACAAAGGAGATGATTGGATGAAAAATGCATGTTTGGAGGAGGACAAGATCATTCCAAAAGTGATATAAGGAAGGAGTAAGAGTATGTTAGCATTGATAAAGTAAAGAGAGGGCAGTTTTATCCCAAGAACTAGTCCAAGTAGTATGCCAATAAATGAAGAATAAAGACTCATGCAAGGAGACCTACAATCGGGAGAGCAAGATAACAAACAAATGAATAAAGAGAAAAGTAATAAATAATTATATTCAATTGGTAATGTTAGAACTAATTTTTTTGAAGGTATTCATGATGATATCAAGAGAAAAGGTTGTCAAGAAGGGTTGTGTTGTAATGAACCTGAATTGGTCAAAGAGATGCCATTGTAAGATGAGAAAGGAGGTCATGAGAAGACTCGCCATGAGAAGGTGGAGTATAATGAAGAGACATAAAAAGAAGATATAAATTAGAGTTTTATAAGGGTGAAGGAAGAATATATTCATAATAATCCATTAGAGCATGAAGATAAAGGAGAAAGCATTGTTAAGAGGATAGACTAGTAAGGAGTGTATGGATAAGCCATGACAAAAGTGGAAGGAATATATGGAGTAGGAGAAAGAGTGAAGAATAAGAACCATAAATTTGAGTTAGAGTATTATGAATATATATGAGTGATGGAGGATAAGTAATATTAATAAGATAAAGAGTTTCAACAAATCATGTACTTCATGAAGGTAGAGTATGAGTTGGAAAAGAGGCAAAATAAGGCAAGGAGATAAAGACAAAATAACTAGATGAGAATAAATGAGAAAGATAAGAGTATTATTAGTAATATGAACTCATAAAATCAGAGGAGGAATAATTTTAAATCAAGGAATAATTTGGACAAGATACATTTGAGAAGGAGCTCAAATTTTCCCACTTAGGGAGCTTGATGCAGAGCATCACAATGTAACATGAGAAGTTAATATGTTTTAAAGTTTAATGATAATAATTTTTGGTCTTGTGTGAGTGAGAGAGGTATTATAGGGTACCTTATTATGTGATTTAGTCTTTTATAGTCTTTTAATGGTGTGTTATTATCCTATTTAGAGTTTCCCACCAAAAGAGGGAATTTGAAAATTTGAATTTGTTATTAGGCTTTGTGAGGTGTTTTGGGATTTGTGTGAAGTTAAAATGTTGATGTAAGTTGGTGAATGGTAATATTAGGTCCTATATATGTGTGTGTATAAGGTTTTTCAACCTAAATTTCATGAAATAACAATGTAAGCCAAGAAACATGCATTTATAACTGGCACCCTACATGGAGTTGGCCAAAAGAAGGAGTTTTCTTGCATGTTTGGCATGATAAGAAGATGAAATGCATGTAGATGATTAGATTTTGTATTATTATATTAGGAGGATAGGATAAATTAAATATAAATTGGTAGAGAGTCTCAATAAAGAAAATAAAATATGAAGGTTTAAGAAGAACCATGTCTGCCTTGAGATTTTTGTGTGTAGTTATTGTATAAGGCATGACATAAATGAATACATGAATGATTGGATTGAGTGAATTTTAGATAAAAATTATTATTGGTATGATTTAAATCTATTAATATTGTATTCCTTTAACAAATAATAAATTTTTCTTGCTAACCTATAGGTTAAGGTCTCAAGACACAGTTTAGACAAGAGTGTGAAGACTATATTTTGGCATAGGTAGGATCATGATTTGGATGAAATTTTTGAGTTGAATTAAGTGTTTTAATGATATAGGTGTATAATATAGTGTATTAATATTATTTTTTTTCCTTTTTAATTCTTATAATAGACTAAGAATTCAATACTAAATGTTAATCTTTATATCAGTTGACACAGTCAAGAAGAACACCCAAAATTCTAAAAATTATTTGATATAAGTTATTTTTTGATTATTAAAGGATTTAAAATGATTTTATAGGTTTTAATAAGGTATAATAAAACCTAAATATTCAAAAATACACTTATAATTGTAAGATTCATCTCAAACCTTCAATTTCACTAACACAATCCTATAAAAAACAACTAGAAATCTATAACATTACATGTTGGAGTCTTTTGAGGATTGTTCAATACCAATTAGATATTTTTGAATGTGAATAGAGTTTTTTAATATATTATCCAAGTTTTATAAGTGAGTGAATTTTCTTATAAATCAATTGAGACAATTTTGTAAGCTCTCGACCTTACACATGGTTATCAAAACCTAGGTTAGGGGTTTCAAACTTGCAACTGGAATAAATTTTGTTTCCACATACAAAAATTGATAAAAAATGGATTAATATGTGTTTGGAAATACTATAGAGGATTTTTGTCATTTTAAGTCGGTACCTGACTGTACAATACAGTATCTAGTATGTGTGTTTGAACTAAGCTTAAAGAGACCTAATTGATAGAATGGCGTGTTGGGTTAGTAGGACTCCCTTGAGAGTTGTGCCCTAAAAATTTAGGTGAAATTGTAAGGGGATAAAGGGTATCCAAAAAGGTGTTTATTTTGTCTATAAACATTTTATTTTGTTCAAACCAATAATCTTTATGTAAAAACAAGGCTACAAGAAAATATGCCTTAAATAGGAGAGAGTGAGTTGTGTGAGAGTTATAGCTTTGGGATTGAGTATCTTGATTGGATGTCTAAGGTAGTATATAATAGGAAAGTGTATGGACATAGGAGACCTAATTTAGAGACAATAACCATGGGATCATGTATTAATCTATTAATCCTATTTACCTATATCAAAGAGTGAGCAAGGTTGAAGTAAGAACAAAGAATGAAGTGATGAAAATTGTGTATGCGATGATGATATGGTGATAAGGAGGGAATATTCTAGAGGAATATAAAGGATGATATATCAAGATAAAAATAGAAGATAACTATGCATGTAAGGAGGCTTATGAGCCTAGTTAAGACAAGAGTGATCAAGGGTGATAAAAGATAAGCAAAGTACTTGTTATAGACAAGTAAATCATAGATGAAAGAAGGAATTAAATGTAGAAATCAAAGTAGGTAAATTATTAAAATAAATGTAGGATTCCACATACACACAACCTCACCATATTTATAGGATGAGTTTATTGAATCACTTTCCCTCACCAAACTATATATTCACACTCCAGTTTTGTGATTGAGACTTAGTGATCTCAATGGTCATGCCACAATTCATCACTACATCAGATTAGGGGCATAATAACTTCCTTCTTCAAATATAAAAGTTTAAATTTTTAACCTATCTTATCTCCAATGCTTCATAAGTAATCATATTTTCTAAGCAAATTACCAAGGGAAAACATGGTTGCATCGATACATAGGTGTACTCCTTCCTTGCTCTCTTTCTTTTGAAGCATTTCAATTATTCAAATTTAAGATTAAATGTAATGATTTATACTATAACATGTTCTTGGTTATTGGTCATACAATAATAAAACACTCAAGGTGGGCTCAAGCAAAGGCAAGGTGTGTTGTACACACATAGCTACATATTTCTTTCCTTTAACCTAGTAATTTCATCCTTATGCATTACTAGATTAAAGGTGGGGGGGGGGGGGGGGATGTAGATAATAAAACTAAATATTTATAGCATATTAGTATTGTATACTTTAAAAATACCTATCAAGTCTGTACCCTTTATTTTTATACCTTACCACTGTCGAAAGGCTCATATTTGCCATCTCACTGTGTCTAAACGATTATCTTATACTTTGAACCATATCATTTTGATGACCCAAAAAATATAAGTATATAAAGATCAAAAAATGATACACATCTTTCATTATCAGTTATATATCCATACCTTTATTTTATCCTTCTAGACACTTATATCTATAGAGGGACACTAACATTAACACAAGTGTCTAGATCTTTATTTATTGCCTAGTACTCAAAAGTCATCCAAATTGCAAACTATTCAAAAACTATGGATAGGTCTATTTATATTATTTAATCCTATCATGAGATATTTTATAAAAGGTGTGGTGTATATAAAAGTGTAAGACTTCTCATTTTTAATCTAGAAAATATCAATAAACCACCTATCAAGGCTCATTCAATCAATCACACAACTAAGTTATTCTACCCTATTCGTCCCTATTTCTTTATTAGTCATAGGAGCAGTCATACAAAGGTATAAAGTATTTAAAGAGTATTCCATTAGGAAATTTGTCAAGTTAAAATATATATCACTGCATGCATCCTCATATAGTATATCACATCCTTGTACAAATACATTCCCACACATAAGGGAGAACTACATAAGTTTGAGGCCTTCTTTGGAGTATTGGCTATGAAGGTCATGTTCATTGATAGAGGGGTATTTGAGGTCAGCTAGACATTGTGATCCCAATAATCCATTTTTACCAAGATTAATTCTAAGGGTGAAGATCTAGGGTTTGATCAGTAAAATAAGAGTGATAATTTGATCTAGATTTTAATGCATCATCAGAAGGTGACAAAAAATAAAAAACAACAAAGTTGGTCACATTAAGATCTAGTGGATATTACATACAAGACAATAACATCATACCGTAGACACATATATTGATGCTAGTGTCCATAATATGATGATAGTGTTTATGGCTATAAAAATGATATTTTTAGAATCTGATGACTATGGTAGAACCCTAATCTTGCACATTTCTACTTGAGCCCAACCTAGATCTTATTACACACAGTAAAACCCAACTAAGTATCATTTATTTTTGTTTTTGTAATCAATTGAACATTTTAAAAAGTTGATGCTTTCTATATTTATCATATCTTAGTATTATAATTCATAATATTCATTTATTAGAGTTTGTAATTAGTTGGCCATTTATAGATTAGTTTATCACCTTTGTGATTGAGATATTTTTATACTCTTAACCCTATACTCCCACCTAAATTTAGGGTTTAAAACATCATAAGTGACACTCTACATCAATAAATTACCAGAATATAAGTAACAAGGACCTTATATATGACTTCATACCTTTTATATTAATTAAAACCTCATATAGTTTACCTAGGTCTCACTCAATTGGCCAATGTATACCCAACAACCAAAGTTGATGTATTCTACTCATAATTGACACATGAACTAAGAAACAAAAATTTTAGATAGGGTAATGATGCTTCCAACATGAGAATTTTATACTCATTGGATGAAGACAAGGGAGCAAGAATTTCATATGAGACAATGAATCTCATATCACAATATGGGAGTTATTTCATTCAATTCCAAAAATTAACCTATATTAGAGTGGGAGGATCCAAAGGCTACCCCTTGAGGCTTCTAGGTTTAGTGAATAATAACATATTTTTTATTGATATGCAAACAACTTGATGAGGTACACAAGTGATGTATGTAGAAACGTGTGGTAGGCATTCTATTTATAATCACCCCGAGTTACTATACATGTAACAATGTTATAGATGCACTTTGAATATTGATTCCTTAATTTCCCAATTCATGATGCATCCTCACACAAAAAAAACCTATTTTGATAGTAAAGGATATATTAAATCTCATCTAGGAATTGGTTCCTCATATGTGTACAAACCACATCTAGAATACTACTGGGTTGATTGCGTATATAAGTATGAAGTGTTGAGATGAGATTAGGGTGGGTTGAGTTTGAGCCAAATAAAGGCCTTAAATAACACTTGGGTACATGAATAAATGTTAGATGATGGGATTGAATTTATTGACCCATATTACACTGAGAGGGTCATGGCCTCACCTATACCAATAATAAATTCATTTGCATGGGAGTTGATAAATCTAGAACTTATAACTAAGATAGTATTGGAAAGATCAATGCAATGATTCAAAAAAGTATTGTAGAGTCCATTAGAGCTGGTGGATCAATAAAATATATAACCTCAACCCCACTAAGACAAGATTTTGCATCAATCCCAAAAACATATGGTTCAAGTAGCTCTAGTACCTTATCTCACCAATCAGGTTTTGCAAGACATGGTGGAGGTAGGGAAGGTCCAGATATACCTAATTATCCTAACAAGACCTATGGTGATAGGTTCTATCATAGTACAATTTTTTCAAGCCAAAAATATGGTACAACTATAGTAATATTCCTTCTTAGGGGTGACTCATATTTTTTGAATGATAACACCACATAGAAATGTATTGCCTCTAATCAGGGATTGAACTAACCAGTAGATAATGGTAATTTTTAAAGTCCTACCTCTCGGGCATCATGGTCTCCTCTTCCTTTAGCCTCTCCTCAAATACCACATTCTACACCACCAAGGTAGCCTTCACCATCATCCATTTTGATTGATTCTAGTACATATATGGTGAGCTTTAGTGACACAACTTTCTAATGGATGCAATCATTGCTAGGAAAGAAAAAGAGAGCGGTCGAGGTATATTTTCCTAATTTTGATGAAATGGCTAACCTCCTCATGACTAAGCTTAGCTCATTAAAATGGATGAGCCTAATGTATAAAATAATGAGGAAAAGATGATTTTTTTTATTATACCCTAAAAATAACATTATTAAGTATAGCCACTCGGGAAAGTGATGTACATAACCTCTGAGAGACCACAAAAGGAATGATCAAAATGTCTAAACAAGATGAGCTAACCTAGGATCAGTTGAAGGATTAGATCCAACACTTAAAAGGTTATGTAAATTATCTTTTGAATATAGTGGATATCCCAACAATTCCCCAAGTGGGTGTCCTAACTCAAGTTTCTGGTATTAGGAAAGAAGCCATATCAACCATAAACAAATATTAAAACTAGGGAACAACTCTTGAAGCTTGGGTTAAACAATTGTTTTAAGATGGTTTAAAATATATTGAGGATATGATCACATTGTATGAAAATATTGATTCAGAATAGAACAAGGTTGATCAATAAATTCAATGCCATAAAAAAGAACTGGGTTTATGGGAAAGTGTGAAAGGAGACATTTAAGAAATATAAGGCACTGATGCAAAGTTGATGATTAAGGATGATATTTTTGGTAAAATAGAAAATGGTCTCTCCTATGATTAGTTGGAAAACATTCTTCACAAAATGGAGGTATTGAATACGGCTATGAAAGATGTGAATAAGTAATCATAGATCGAAGGAGAAAAGAATACTAAAATCTTTCAAATATGGAGATTTTGCATTACGACTTACTCAAAAATAATGGTTTTGGTCAATACATGGTGAGCAAGATAAAGGAACAATTTATAAAGTTAATCAAAGAGGAATTATTTAAATAAGGTATATTAAATGTTGCATCGATGAAATTACTCAACAAAATTTATGCCTTTATTAAATAATTGAACTCCCAATTGGAAAAATTGCTTGAGGTCCTTAATATGATAACATTGATATCTCATGGAGGGCTAGTACACTACAAAAATATAGTGGTTCCAAAGGGAAATTAAATTGTTGAATTATTAAAAAAATTCAAAATATTCAAAGCATCCTAGGATAAAGGGAAATTTGCCAATCAAATTGTCACTTCGCCACCAGATCCATTTAGAATAGATTCTCTTGTAGGGAAAGCATCTTAGGGTATATTCCATTTTTTTCTCCTTCTATTTTGGGAAATTATTAATTTTCTTTTGTAAAAATATGAAGATGAATATAAAATGGAATAGGATGGAAATAACAATTTGAAGGGTCAGTCCAATCCCTCTTACATTTATAAATAGGAGAAATGGAATTTGTACAAGGGTTGTTTGATATCCATTGCAATTTTTATTTAAAGGAGAAAACTTTGTGTTCACTTTTCCATTGGGAATACAAAGGAGAATGTAGAACTTTGTGTCTTTTATTTATATTTATAGATGTGTTATTATTAAGTTAAATACATTGGTTTCAATCCTCAATCAATAATTATTTCATTGTCAAATTGTCAAACTATGTTTACATTTCACTTGTTATGCATAGGATAAGATCTGTGTTTGATTTTCCATGTATGAATTTTCATCTTCTGTTGGTGCATTTATTTGATTTATTGCATTTACTTGTATTTATTATTTAGATTGGTGCACTAATTACTTATTGTAATTAGTTTATTATGTTGATGAATAATTTACACCAGATAGAATAAGCTTGCTTAGCTAGTAGTCAACTTAGACACCTATCTTGTTACAGTGGAGTTCCACTCCAGTATTCAGGATAAGATTGCTTAACTAGTATTCAACTTGTGTTGATCATTTACACAAGTTGGATTCCTATCTTGTTAGTATGGAGTTACACTCCACTTTTCTTGTAGTCAGATATCAGTTGAACTACACGTGTTGTGTGAGTTCCCTGAACTTTATCTTGCATGCTTTGATCTATATAAGCAATGGCTATTTATGTATTCTTATCATATCAATATTGAATTATCAAAGTAAATTATCATATTTGAGTTATTCATTCATTTCATTTATTGTCTCGGTATACAATCATTATTTATTACTATTACTGTTTTATCTCTTGTTCATGCTTTCTATTAGATTCATTAGATCCTGCATGCTAATTCTAACATGGTACCAGAGATATCTTGAATATGTAGATTGCTAAACATTCAAGAGAAAAATATCCAGATATAGGATCAATTTTTTGATTTTATATACAGGCACAAATTAGAGATTTGTGGAGAATTTTTGAGCTCACCATTGAGTTTAGAGTGCCCAAGATAGTCAAAATCATCTACAATTTATCTATATTAGGCACAAGAGGTGAAATTGGCAAGGGTTTGATCTAGGAGCACCACGCCCAAATCTGGTGGGTACCTTAGCAAAGCATTTTTGATCAAAACGGACCTCATTGTTATGTTCGAAAGGCATAAAAACCTATAGATCCATATAAAATTTATCCAATTTAGACACAATGACCTGGAAGGCAATTTTTCTTTCTCCCAGGTATAGCCGTACAAACTATGCTGGGCAACAAAAAAATTAGTAGGCCTCATGGATCAGTAGGTAAAATTGATAGGGCAACTTCGGGAGCCTACCATTTGAACACTAGGAGGTATTTTTGAGTGATTTTTTTTTAAACATCTTAAAATTTTATGCTCTTCATTGTTGTACTTTTAATTTTTTTAGATTTATCCAGATTTTTATATAATTTATTTTTTTTAATAGCAAATCTTGTCCATCCTCATTTATGCAACTTCAGAGGCTCATAACTTTCACATATGACCTCGTATTGAGGTCCATTTTTTTTAAAAATTAATATTTTTTTGAGCATAACGCATTGGTACAAAAAAAATTGTATCAAAGTGCATATTTTTTGTACTTTTAGACTAGAGGGCCAAATTGAGCTTTTTGAAAATTTGAACAATTATAATCCAGCCTTGTAAACACACTCAATTATAAAGTGCTAACAAATAATTGCTAGGTGGGATAAAACTAAGTAATTCAGGGGGTTTTATGGTGTGTTTTGTACTTTGATTTTTGCTTTAAGATGGTTTATTTTTAAAGGCATCATGGGGAATCCTAAGTTTCCACTATTAATAGCATACAACTACAACACATGGAAATAAAATTATTTGAATGCATTAATGATGCTAGGATATACGCCTTACATAACAACTCTTCTTACTCTACCTACTGATGCAAAAGAGTTACAACACTTTCTCTTTGAAACTACTAAGGTTATTGGATGCATTCAGTCTTACATGTCTTTAGATTTAAATTTCTATATTGACAAATGTACAAATCCAAAAGATGCTTGGGATAAATTAACATCATTATTTGGCAAAATAGATGACGTTCGTGGTTACCAACTTAACAAAGAACTCATTAGTTTTGATCCTAAAAGTTATGCTACAATACAAGACTACATAACTAAAGTCATAGATCTTAGAGCATAAATTTTTGAATATAAAATTGATAAAAAAGATATCCAATTGATTTTTAGTGTCTTACACAAATTAGGTCCTGAATA